>JAJJZI010000001.1:11200000-12400000 GCA_024321975.1 Alternaria sp. 'sect. Undifilum'
GTACTCTGACGACCCGCCTGTCATGGAACAGTAAACCCAACTGGCGGACCCCTCATTGGCTGCACGTTGTTGTTGATGCTGGCCAGGGGCTCTTTGCTCTTTCCCTCGATGCCTTGCTCCTCCTTCCTTGCTCCCTCCCTGCCCTTTCCCTGCAACGCCTTGCGCCTTCCTCTCCACTTACCTCCTGCCATGTATCTCACCACAGCGCGGAGCGTGCCTTCCCCCCCCTCGTGCACTCACTAAACTCGCCCAGCATCCGCACCGGCTATTCCCACGATGCAAGCCACAAGACAGGCCTCGACATCTCTGCCCTGGACATCAACCGTGAACGCACCCATGCCGTCCTCGCTGGTAAGGAAATCCTGAAAACTGTCCGCGTGCAAGATGCCAAGATCGTCGACGAGACCAACCTGCGTGCTGCTGTCCTCAACTATGCCGACTCGCATGCCCGACAGCGCGAGGGCTTGGGCATCCACGACGTCAAATGGTCCCATGGCCAGTTCGGCTCGCACATCGCAACTGCCGCTGCCAATGGCAAAGTCATACTGTACGACCTGAACCGCGCAAGCGTGGAGCTCACGAGGCTGCACGAGCATACGCGTCAAGTACACAAACTGGCCTTCAACCCTCATCAGGGCCATCTGCTGCTGTCTGCGAGCCACGACAACACCGTTCGCTTGTGGGACTTGCGCGACATGCGCAGGGACGTCACCGTCTGCCGCAGTCGAGACCACTACGCTGGCATGAATGGCGGCATTCGCGACGTCCAGTGGTCGCCTACTGACGCTGTAGAGTTTGCTTTCGGCACCGACAATGGAACCATACAGCGATGGGATTTTCGCCATAACAAGGGGCCCAAGCAAAAGATTACCGCTCACGACCAGCGCATCTGCACCTCCGTCGACTGGCATCCAGACGGCAAGCATCTTCTCAGCGCTGGCGTCGATCGAATGGTCAAGGTCTGGGACTTCTCCATCACTGGCCGCCGCCAGAAAGCTGCTTACGTCCTGAACACGCCGTTTCCGGTGTACCAAGCTCGCTGGAGGCCGCCCTACTGGTCCGACGAGTACCATGAAAAGGGCGCCTACCAATGCACACAGCTGGCCACATCCTATGATCGCGAACACTCTGTTATCCACGTATGGGATTTCCGTCGACCGTTCCTGCCCTTTCGGGAGATCAACAAGTTTCCTAGCGCTCCTTCTGATATGCTTTGGCACTCACGTGACACCCTGTGGACTGTGGGCAAGGAGGGCGTTTTCCAGCAAAACGACGTCCATCACGCTCCCAAAACAGTAGACCGGCGCAACTTGCAGGCTTTTGCAGTATCGCCAAGTGGCGAAGTCGCTGCCGTTGCCCAGAAGAGGCCACGGCAGCCCTCCTCTACAGGCCTAGCGTATACCGACGATACGTACCTTGGTGATCCACGTGCAAGACGCCACAGCCCTGAAAAAGGCAGTCTCAGAAGCTCAGCAGATGACAGTTTAGATGACAGTTTCCTGACGTCATCAATGAAGCGGCATCATGGTCGCACCGCCAGCAACAGATCAACCAAATCCTTCAGCAGTACCCCGCCCTCTGACAATGCACCAAAGGTCATGTTCCTCAGTGACTCCATGCTCGCCTATAGCGAGTCATTCAAACCGAATCAGGTCGCCATACGGGGCCTACTACCTGGCGTCGCCAATCCTCAGATTGTCGAGTATCTCGCACAAAAGTACAAGACCATACCTCTTTCTGATCCACCTGACTTGGATTCTTTTCTTCGGCTGGAGAGGGTCTTTGAGCAGAACGCCGAGTACGCACAGCGCGCTGCCTTCTATAGGCTCGCGCAGGCATGGAGAATCGTTGGCACGTCCATTGCCGTGGCGACACGATGCCGAGCAGAGTTACACAGACAGCGAAGAAGGCTGCAACCGCTGCACAGAGTGCTCCGGCCGTCTGAAAAGATGCACCACGTATCCTCTGACCACGTGGAGGGACACGACAAGCGCTTGACGTTGCCCCCAAATCCTGCAGTGCGAGCTATCCTTGGTACGCTAGAGAAGCCGACATCACCATCCCGATCGCCCACTGTGCGAGAGAGCACTTCCAATCTCGCGACCCCTCTTGCCCGTCCATTTACAAGCCAGGCCGTCAACAATACTGAAAGGCCAGACCTGCTGGACATTGATCAGGAGGACATTGATCAGCTTCCGCCTGCTGTTACTGGGCCGCTTGTTAATGCAAGTAGAACACTTGCGCCGTCGCAGAGGACATTTAGTGGGCCACAATGGTACCACTCGGGACACGACATTGACGAACGCCGTGCCTTGGTCGGCAGCTATCGCGCATCACCACGGATTCCATTGAGCCTTGCACCCAGCAATGCACAAGGCGGAGGCATCAACGTGCCTCCCCCACTAGAACGACACGGCTCTGGTGAAAGCTTCACTATGTTTTCTGCATCCTCGGATTCTCAGAAGGGCAACTCCATGCCGAGCTCCTTCGCAAGCACCAATTCACAAGTAGGTCAGGGGCAGTCTCTGTCGGATGATTGGCAGGCTGTGCAGGAACACTCTAGCTTTGGGAAGCCAAGGAACACTGGAGATCAAGAGCCAGGCATAAGCACTTCAACATCTCCAAGGACCGTACCAATTGGCAAAAGTGTTACTCATGCAAACCGAACATACGCGCAGAGTTCGGTGGATGGATTTGGCAGCGGAGAAAAGGCCGCTCGCAACATGAAACATCTACGACGAAACAATCAACTGCTCCGTCATGATAGCTCTGATTCTGAAGCGCTCACAAGCATCTCCTCGTCATCGTTCGAATACAACGCTGAGATGGAGGCAAGCGGAACCATTGTGCCTGATGTTTTCGAGGATGTGAGATCACCGCATGCCCTCAAGCCACCCGCCTCATTGAAACATGCATCTGAGAGTGCGCCTCCGGTACTTGACCCCACAGCAGAGGAAGGATTACTGCTGTCAGACTTTGAGGCTGTGCATGTCGATGCCGAAGTCGAGTCCCCCTACTCCGCCATTGGGCTGCTGAATCATCTTCTCAATTATCACACGGAAGCGTCGGATGCACAGTTCAGTTCAATTCTCCTTTTGCTATTAGCGCCATTACTGCCTCAAACCCATGGCCCCACTGACACCTCAAATTTCCATGTAGACGATGTCTTGAACGTCTTTAGTGACACGTTTGTCTCACTGGGACTGACCCAAGCACAAGCAAAAGCCATACTTTCTACGCAGTTGAGCCAACTGATAGCTACTGGTATTAATCCCTACCAGGCAGAGTCTATTCTCCACACCTACCATGCGCAGCTACACTCCTTCTCACTTTTCAACTCCGCCGCTACTATCCGTCGACTAGCGTATCCGACATATCCCGCTGTGTATGAGCAAGCGCTGAAAGAAACACAAGTTGGCCTACTGTGCCTAAGTTGCAAATCACCAATCAACAACCCTAGAGACAAGATGCGATGCGAATCCTGCAAGCGGACGCAAGCACCTTGCCCGATTTGCTGGGCTAAATACCCGGCTTTTGAATCGGTTACCGTGAAGATGAAATCGAAAATGAAATCGCGCTCAGCTTCCAAGGTTCGAGACCAAGCAAGACAACGATCGTCTCTCATGTCGAGTTCAGACCAGCGTGGCGGTCAGGTCGCTGATGGTGCCTCGCCGACCACTCCCGCCAAGTGGTCGCCGCCTGCAACTACACTCTGGACGTGGTGCCCACTGTGTGGACATGGAGGACATTCAAACTGTCTTTCAACATGGTTCGTCGACCCGGTACTATCAGACGGCGCATGCCCGACCGAGGGCTGTCTTTGCGACTGTGTTCAAGGCAATCGCCGCGACACGAACATTCGAGAGATGCTACTCAAGAAAGCAGAGAAGGACCGATCAAAGGTCGTGCGCAAAGGTGATGATTGGAGGGTGAGAGAGAGTAGAGCCGTGTCCGCGGTTCGGAATGCTGCTCTCGATACTATTCCAGATCAACAGCAGCCGAACTCTGGGACTACAACACCGAGTCGTAGGTGATTGAGAGATTTCTAGAGTCAAGACAATGCAGCTAGACATCCGCAGCACGATATTTTCCGGCCCGTCGCAGTTCTCGACCACTGAGAATCGGCCCGACAGCCACCTTCTACTATGCACACCCATCCACTTACCACCTACATCCGACCGACAAAGTCCGGTCTGATATCATCACACATTAAACTCTGCATCCTTTCCGTCGAAAGAAAAGTCGGATCCGCACCTTTCAATACGTCGGTGTACGATGATGGAGCTGCCCGCCTACTGCATAATCACACCGCTTGTATGCGCGCCAAGACATGTAAGACAGTCCCCCTTTTCAAGCGTCAGCCCGCTTCCCCGGATGCGGGAAACTGACTTGAAAGTACGTGGGTCTGCCACGTGTATTCTGGTAGCGAGCGGGAATGAATGTGTATACCATATAACTACTTTGATTCGGTAATTTAGTGACAATATTCGGGACTTCAGGAGGCGGTGGGCATGTGAACAATATGAACCCAGAGGCATACCTGAATCGCAATGGGGTTTATCGCTACATGCGCTTCGAGCTATCAATGTTCATCAACTTTCTCTTGCCTTATCTCGATCGAATGCTGCAAAACTCAACTTGCTTTCTCGCACATGGACGGTACTTTCCGCGTGTAACTGTATCCACTCGGAAACTAAAAGTAGCCTAGCGCCCTGCAGCCTTACCGTTGTCATACGACCTGCCGCTTACACCCACCCACCCGATCATAAAATATAGGGTGTGTGTAACCGCATACATTTCTTGATGGAGAAAGCAATACAAATGGACCCGAGGCTTCAGTCTTTTAGAGGTCATCTCGTCTCATGTTTAGGTAATTTTCGCGCCGGCAATGAGTTTGATACTAGGTTAGTCTTGGTAGATGTGCGCGTTTTGTGTGTCGTAACGGTGTGGAGCATACCTAACTTGATCCAACAGTCGCTTGCGCATCTTCAAACCACCTGGTATACGAAGCAGGTCAACGCAACGATGTAATTAGGTGCTCCATGGACCCTCATTCACACCCTGAATATCTAGTTCAAGTGGTACAAAAAACGTAAAATACACGGATAACGTATTACATCAATCACCATGACCACCAGCCAGTCGGTACCGCGCACATGTACCTACCTACTCGCCTCGCACCACACCTTATGCACGTACACGCAACCCGCTCATCTGATCGGTCGCTAAACTCGTCATCGGTGAACCTTCTTCGTATTACCAGCGGACCGCTGCCAGCCATCTTGGCTGCATCCCCGCGATCCCAGTGATGCTAATATACGACTTTGTTGAGGATCAGTACTGCGTGTAAGATCCAGGCTACATGGGTTGTATGGATAGAAAGCTTTCAGCGACACCCAATATTTCTCAGAACTAACAGCATGGAGTATCTTCGGTGTGATCGGTAACCGCCGTGCAGCCGATGCAAATCGTTAGACGCTTAATACCTGCGTTCCGGTACTGATAGTGTCGTCACATGTAACCTCAGTACTACGAGTGGGTGTCTAGACTTCTGCTGTTGTACGTCTGTTGTTACACAACAATCGCACCCGCAGTGCCGGGTCCACGGTCAGCATGTTATACTATGTAGGCAGACGATGTCTGTGGGTCATGGGCTTGAGCGAGGTGTGGTGGGCTGGCTCGGTAGATTGGGCCAGAACACAGCGACGATGCTTTCCTTGCATGCAATTCATGCTCGATATCGAGGGACAAGCGCGCTTGCATCATTTCGCATGCTGCACGCGGTTGTAGTGTAGGTTTCGGCGACATCCATACCCGGACTTGAGTATGTTGTTAGTGAACAGCTTCCTCCCATCCAGCAGCACACGATATGTGGGAACCACGCGGCCATATGTCATGGGCTCTTCCTCTAGTGCTGCGTCGTCAAGCTGTACAAGTGCATTCGTATACAACGCCTGTCGTACGTTGCAGGTATTGGTGACCCTACGGGGCTGATACGGTGCGATGGGTGGCAACTTGGGCAGCAATGGAGAGATCGAGGTAGGAAGTAAGTTGCCTTTCGACAGACTGCGATCCGTGTACCTAGAAACGACGCGTGATCAATTTGTATAGAACGCGACTGCACAATTTCTCGCCAGTAGAGCTAATACGAAAGCAGTATGCCTAGCCATCATCATAACTTCACGAATTCGACTGTATACATCACAACCGAGTCCTGGCGAAGGATGCGTGGTCGCATGAGACGTGACAGGGTTTGTGAATTTGATGGTATTCATGTCTCAACCGGTTCCCATTCCTCGTGATATCGTTGATCTGCGGGAGAAAGGAAATGAAGGCCTAAGTCGCCGTGAAATGCATGCCTGCGCCCTCGAAGAGCAGTTCAGATACCGAATTTCTGCTTCCAATCAGGCTCAGTCCAAATACCACCTCACAGGTGTCGCCATGTGCATACCTCAACTCCATATCCCCAACCGTTTACCGGCTCCCGCTCCAGACAGACTTGAGGAAGCCATCCTTCTGTGCGAGCCTGTTGAAGCTGTCGTCAGCCTCGCCCATGGCGCGAACGAAACCGCAGATGGCGTAGGCCTGGTTGTCGCCAGTGTAGCGGCCGTTCTCGTCGACCTTGCCAACGCTGAGCTGAACAGAGGCGTGATCTTTGGCCCTGATGATGCGTCCGGTAGCCGACTTGTAGGGTGTTAGTATCGCGTTTCGGGGACAGGTTGTCGTTGGGTACTCACGCACTGTTCTGTGTTAGCAGACATTCATTGCAATTGTGGATATTTGGCTTACTTTGCGGGGGACGTAAAGGTCAACGAGCTCTCCACGTTCGTTCTCCATTTTGATCGATTTGTAGGTAGACGGCGGGTTGGTCTTGAGTGTGGCTTCGTTGGTAGTCGATGTCGTCGGCGTCAATGTTGCGACTCACTCAATTTCGATTGTCGCTTAGCACTGTTGGTGTGGCACTAGCATCGAATACGGCTTAGCGTGATTCTCGATACCTCAGTTGCAACCATTATCACACGAAAGGATCTTGGTCTTTGTAAGACAAGATGGGCACTTTCACTGTGTATTGTAAAAGGAAGTGTGCCTCTTCAATAGGAAACACAGCCAGCAAGCGAGAGAATTTCACAGTTTTTGCATGGATGCCGTGAACAGTACGTGAGGCAGAGAACGGTGAGTGCTTCTCTCGTTGTTCGGATCGAAGTCGAGACGAAACTAGACTCGATACCTTACTCTCAAACATTTCATCAAAAGGTTGCTCGGCCGTGTTCGCGCCACTCGTTGACATTGGTCGCCGAAAAGGAGGTCTATCCAGGACAAGCATCAATACAGCCAAGTTTTTTGTATTTGCAACAGTGTGATGGTGTGTCTGTACATGGACTTGTCTCAAGCAGTTTCTGTGGTCTAACAGCATGTTCTTTGTAAGGCGCATAGTTATCCACCGCTTGCTGTTCGTTTCCTATCTGCAACAGCAAGTCGCAGTCACATATATCAACATTGCCCGCACTATCTTATGTCTGCAATGTTACAGTAGTATCAAGCAAACTCTAATGACCTATGTTCGAAGATATCGCAAAAATAATAGGTGTGCACGGAACTTTTCAGTCATGTGACCAATATCATTCCCCCAACTCCCGACTCTCTACCCAACCACCACAACCACTCCAAGGCCCAAAAAAATGGCTAGAAGCACTGCTGCATCGGCCGGGAATCGAACCCGGGGCTAGCCGAAACTGTCCTGTGAAGGATGGCAACGGCTAATTTTACCACTAAACCACCGATGCGGGTGATCGAACTGCTAGGATTGATGAAAGACTGGTGAAATAGTGGTATTATCAAATAATGCATGATTTATCTACAAGGCTGACGAGAGGCAGCTTTCCAGGGTCGTATAGTGTCAAGCCGGTAGGTTGGAGTGGAGCCGGCTAACGTAGTACCGAGTGGGAGTTTGCAGGTCTAGGCCATGCAGACCATCTTCTGCCGTCTTCTGCAGGCTGGAACAAGTCGACGAGCATCCACCGATACCGCTTGTGCTACCGATTGACCATGGCACTCGGTGCATTACAACGTACCATTAAACGTCTATCAGGGTTTAGCAAAGGCGCAAGAGTGCGGACCTGGAGACTTATGATGCGTGAAGAGAAGCTAGCTCTACACGTTGTCGACTACTTTGGCATCCGTGATAATAGCCAACGAGTTTTGCTTCCGTGGTGCAGTGGCTGGCGGGTGGTTGCGGCCATACGGGCGACGTTGGGCGACCTTCCGAAGTCTCCTACCGTGTCCGTGCGCGCAATGCGCCGGTTCGCGCAATGCGCGGCCCCAACAAATATAGATTTCAGAAAAATAAGGCTGTAGAGCCACCACCAATAGCTAGTATCGCGAGATGTTGTAGAGTTGTAGTATATATAGTATTGCGATCAATTTGTACTACTTATATTTGCTTGGTAAGGTGACGTTGCGCCCGCGGCGGGTGGTGCGCGCTAGGGCAGCTGGTGCAGCTACCTCAGCTTCAACATAAGATAAATCAACAACAACATGTTTTTAATGCTTCTGCTTTTAAGTAGAGGCTTGTAAGGCCTTGCGCTTACCTAATTAGGACAGTTGTATAGCTTTTTAAGCGTCGTAAGCTAATTTCTAACGCTCCTTTTTAGCTACCTTTTTAGCCTTCTCTTTCTGCCTTACCTCTTTAAGCCTCTCCCTCTTAACACGCCTCTTCTTAGCTTGTTAAGCCTTATATAATTAAGCTTAATCTTTTAAGTAAGATCTCTTAGCTTTTTAAAGTTATAGTAGTTATTATTTGTGTTGTTAAACTACCTTATTATCTTAAGCCTAACAGACCTTCCTAGGCAACTAAAAAACAGCACTACTATAGTACTCCTCAGAATTATTAAGTTAGAAAGTATAGCTCTTCTTTTAGTGTCTCTTTTTAACTAAAAGAGCCTCCTTTAAGCCTTAAATCTCTCTATAGAGGATACTATTTTAAGCTAAGATATAGTAGAGGCTTTAACAAATCTATTTTACCTCTTTAGTGCCCTAATCTCGCACTAAACAGCGTATAAGAGTCTCTATTTTAAGCTAATTATCTCTACTAAGTATAGAAGCTAAGAATTTATTTAAACTAGAGGTCTCCTTGCAGAATCTTTAAAGGATAACCTTAAGAGTAGGTAAGTAGACTTTAGTTACCTAGAAAGACTTTCTAATAGTCTCCTCCTTAAAAGCAGTACCCTAGGCCCTCTAAAGGAGGAGAAAGAAGTCTCCTTTTACTATTTGT
The DNA here is from genome assembly GCA_024321975.1 of Alternaria sp. 'sect. Undifilum'. Lineage (NCBI taxonomy): Eukaryota > Fungi > Ascomycota > Dothideomycetes > Pleosporales > Pleosporaceae > Alternaria > Alternaria sp. 'sect. Undifilum'. The sequence continues at coordinate 11,209,272 of JAJJZI010000001.1, forward strand.
AGGAGCCCCTAGCTTTTATAAAGGTAGAATAAAAGCTTAGTTAAGTAGGCAGTTAAGAGAGGCTTAAATAATCTAACATTAAGCAGTTAAAGCGTATAGGTTAAATAAGGAGAAAATACAGCTAATAAGATCTTATAGTTGTTATAGTAATTAATAAAATCTATAGTTAAGTAAAATCTATAGCTGTTAAGAAGGAGTAATTAGTATCCTAAATAAGCTTTCTGTCTAGTCTCTCTCTTAAAACCCTCCTTACGCTAGGCTAGACCTATATTATTATTAGTCTAGCTAGAAGGAGATAAGCTAACAAATACTAAGTGCTTTTTGTTATTAATATTTTTAACCTAGCTTAATTTTAGAGCTCTAACAGCTAACTAAAAGATAAGAGCTAGGAATAGAGCTGTACTGTCTAAACAAACGTAGGCTAGAATAGTTACCTACTCTTTATTACTATCTTAAGTTGTAGCTCTAACTCCTTTTTAGTTGTATATCCTCTTATTAAACACCCTTTTTAACCTTCTAGTTACTCTAATTATAAAGCCTTTCTTATCTATATTAAAGATTTAAGAAGGCCCTATATTATATTCCCTTATCTTCTTATGTAGTAGCTTAAAGTAGAAGTTATACTTAGTCTTTAAATTAGCCTTATAGCGATTACAGTCTATTCCTGCCTGCTAGCGCAAAATAAGATAGGTAGAATTCTAGTTAATAAAGTAAGTAACTTAGCTTTCTAAAACCTCTCTACTAGCTAAAGATAAGGTAAAGTTATGTATTATTACTTGTGTAAGTAGTGTACGTCGCTTAGTAAGCGTAGTAATATATTGTAGTAGCTTAGTTTCTTAGTGTAGGTAGAGAGAAAGGTAGGCGAGTTAGCGCGACTGTGTTTCTCCTTAGTGCCTTTAAATAAGCGTACTACAAATAACACTATACTTTTCTGCAAACTTTATATACGAGAAAGATGCACTTAGTGCGCGCAATTTAATTTCTTCAATTGCTCCCTAAATTAGATCTATATTAGTGGAGTTATGACGCGATTTGTGTAGGTGGTTGTTGTGTTGGGGCCGCGCATTGCGCGAACCGGCGCATTGCGCGCACGGACACGGTAGCGCGCCTGCCATTCCCGCCTTTTGCGCTTCTTCAACGCGTTCCACACCAACAACCTCACCGGAGTGCGCACAGACTTGAAGTTGGCTTTTCTTACTCTACTTTTAGCTCCGCCCGCTTTCGCCCTTTCATTGATGTCCGATTTACTGGGCTGAAAGAGTAGATAGTAAGAGTGCACACAGATTTTACCATGCCTAGGTGCGACTAACTCCCGTAAAGCTATCATGGGCCGTTCCTAACTGACGCCACTTGTAGCCATTGCCTTATGTTTGTTGAAGCGTCAGGTACCGAGCATTCGTCTCGTTAGATACGACCAGAAGTTCTTGAGAGCCATACAATTTAGCTTATGCTAGCCGCCATAAGCCAGGAACAATCTAGGTAATTGCACTTCAGCACCCCATCGAGAAAGATAAGCAAATAAAAGATCCTTCTTAAGATCTCTTTAAGCCTAGTGCAGCAGCACGTAACAGGAGCATTTTGTATATAGATAATGAACTTGAAGTCCACACCTCTATTGAAATCTTTAGCTTTAAATGTTAAAAGCTATTGTGGACGGCAATTCAGTGGAAGATTTCTCTACATCCGTTTGATTTCTTGCTTGTGCAGAGTGCCGGCACGAATACATCACTGATAGGATTTTGCGCGTTACGCTATAACGTAACGTACCTCACGGGTATGTGGCTCACACAGGTATGTGGCTCACTCTGCCAAGACCCCATCAAAAATCGTGACAACCTTTATTTATCTTATAATGCCGCAACGTAATAACGCAATAAAGCCTTTAATATAGCTTACTCTTCAAGCTTTAAAATAAAATACAAAATTTACCTAGTAACGTGCTGTAGCTGACTTAAACGTTTTTTAAAAAACCCTTAGATATTAACTTACTAGAAAGTAACTTTAAAGCAATTAGAAGCTAAAAACATTAAAGCTTCTTTTTATAGAAAAAAAGATAATTGTTTAGTATATTCTTAACTTTAATACGTAAGGATTTCTGCCCTAACTTGCTACTATAAAAGATATAGCTAATTCTCTACTTGCTGCGCGGCACTATGACTTAGTCAACTAAAACTAGGCTACAACTTTTATTAAGCGTTGCCTAGAGCTAAAAATTAAGTTTAGTAAATAGTTTAACTACTAAAGAGCTCTCTGCAAAGATTCTAAGATAGTTAGTAACTAGTTCTATGTGAAGATCGTCCGAAGATGATCTAGGTTGGTTCTCGGGAGAATAAACGAGTACTAAAGACACGGGGTGTACTAGCACGATTAGAAGATTGATGTAATAGTACGAGGGTGTGTTAGCACGATTAGAAGATTAATGTAATAACACAGGGGTTAAGAATTAAGTCTTAATCCTTAGATTAATTACTAAGTAAAACTCTAAGTTGAACACACTAAGCTATAAGGGTTTAGTGCCTACATTATATACTAATAAGTGTTGTGCTTATTTACAAGCGTGCTTGTTAATAAGTAGTTACGTAGTTGCGCTTGTAGAAGAGTGTACTTGTTAATAAGCAGTTACGTGGTCGTGCTTGTAAAAGAGCATGCTTATTAATAAGTAGTTACTTAGTTACGCTTGTAGAAAAGCGTGCTTATTAATAAGCAGTCACGTGACAGTAGTGTGGTTGCCTAGCTGTAGTTATCTGCCTGCGTTGCATGGTTCTTAAAGTGTTATCCTAAATGTTCCTTAGTCTAGATTGTAACACTATTCTCCTCCTCTAAAGATTTGTTCTTAAATTACGTAGTTGTCTTTTTGTATTTTTTATTTATTAATAACTAAGGCTTGCTCTGCGTTATAAGTAAGGCAGTTGTTATGTCTTCCTCTTACTAACGTTGTTTATGCCTTAGTTCTAAAATTGTTTGTGCTAACTATCCTGCTAAAGCTTCTTGTAACTATTGTTTTCTAGAAGGCTTTATTTGTTACATTATGCCTAATTCTTGTTTAAAGTGTGCTAAGTGTACATAGTTAGGTTAAGCATATATAAATATGTCTTAAAAGTCTCTAGACTGTACTTGCAATAAGTATTAAAAGAAAGTTAATAATAATAATAAATTGCTTATAACAGTAATTTTGCAGTTGCTGCAGAATAAGAAAATATTAAAATAGGCTAAAGAGCAAGCGCGTAAGAAGGCGCTGTGTCTAGCTTCTAATATAGAGGCTGCTAGTAAAACTAAAGTAGCACAGGAAATTGACTGTCCTGCAGCATCTATTAGTGAAGCCTTTTTGCTTACAATATAGGCTACTATAAGTTTGCTTAATGCCTTTGTCGCTAAGCTTAGTACTGCTAAAGATATTTCTATCAATTTGTAAGGTTTGTATCTAGTTTCTATATATTGTTGCTATTTAGGTAACCTAACTATTTAATTAGGTACTCTATTCTGTTGTTGTTGTTCTAGTGTACAAAGATTCTTTTAACTTGAAATTTGTTTTCTTTTTTGTTGGAGTATTGACATGCGCAACATGCGGGTCACCCTGTTGAGCAGGTGATCCTGGTAAGCTGAACACGTGACGATCGCGCTAGCGCCTATATATACGGGCTAGATCGTCTTATTCCTCTTAAGTAGTTATTAACCACTTTGTTGTGGCACTTAGTTGTTTAATACACTTATTCCACTCCTCCTAATTAAGCAATTGCTCCTTTTTAGCTCCTACAGTTATAAGCCTGGCCGCTTAATTATAGTTTTAATTCCTACTGCGCAATTAGTAAGCTGTAAGGTTAACTGTTTGATTAGCATTTTACTCTCCTCTATTCTCCTACAGCATAGCTAGTAGATTACTACTGCTGCTGTACCTCTCTTATTAATTATACGATTAACCTCTTTCTAATACGAGCTATCTAGCTACCTACTAACTAACTAATTAATTTATTGTCACCTTAATAATAACCCACGTTGTAATTCTACACAAAGCATGTTATCTTAATATAGACCTTACTAATACACCGCTTGTCGCCTTAGGGGTGATCCTTAAGGCTTAATTAGACTAGCTAACCTAGTTTGCTTTATTAAGGCTACATTGCTTAGAGAAAGGCATTTAGGATTAGGTTAATCCTAATCTCCTAGACGTACTCTTAATAGATTACTAGGAGCTACAGTATCTAGAACTGCTTAAGGATATTAAGTAGCTAGTTGTTCTATTACCTAGCGCCAGCGCTTAAATACGAGAGGACTATAAGATTGCTTAATATAAATATAAGGCACAATTACTTAATGCTAAGTATAAAAAGAATAATTACAACAAGCTAGTTAATAGGTATAAAGTACAAGCTACTTAATAGATAAGAAAAGTCGCTAAGATTACTAATGTTAAGGACTAGATTAATAAGACTGTCTATCTAGACTTTCTTTTAAACGCCTTAATAAGCATAATTACTTAAAACCTTACTAGCCTTTAAGCCTTAGTAAAGATTCTAAAGGAGGATCTCGCACCTACAGATTAGAATACTTAGTATTTAATTAGGGCGCAGTATAGATTACACCTTAATAAGGCTTGCTAGGGACAAATAGGCCCTAAGTAATAGTTTACTAAGTAGCAGCTACTGTATTAATAAGCAACAATCTACTCACTTCCTAAAGTTATTAAGCTGTTAGTAATTACTAATTTTTTAGACGCCTTAGGTACTAAAATTATACTAGACTAGTTGCGCAAGAAGTAAAATAAGCTAGCATAAGTAATAGCGCTTAAAAAAGCTTATTTAACTCTAAATAATCTAGGGAAAATCTTTAGTGTTTTGTTATAGGATTAGTTAATTACTTCCTTAAAAGGAAAAGGACACGTAGTGTTCTAAACTAGATCTAGATTAGGGGCAGCTTAACAGTCTACTAGCGCTAACAACTTAAAGTTAAACAAGAGTAGTAAGTAATTGCACCTTTGCCCTTACAAGGCTAGTAAAAGGCCTATAAGTAAGCACTTCTAGACACTGCGCAACTGCTATTAACTTTAAACTATAGTTACTAAATTAAGCTCTCCTAGCAGTATACTAATTAAGCTATTAGATAATAACAAAAAGAAGATCCTTAAGTAATAGAATAGCAACAAATAGGCAACCTTGCGTACCTAGATTAACAAGAAAGGCTAGAAGGCTAGCACTAGTAGATTAGCTACTAATAAGTTAAGTAGATCTTACCTTAGCTTATTAGTTTTAGCATTAATTAACCTAAAGGACTTTATTAAGGAAATTAGACTAAATGTGTTTAGCGCAGCCTTTACCCCTTATACCCTGTCCCTCTACATAATTATAGATAGTAGGTTAGTAGTCTACCTAGTTAATACTATAGATTACATAGTACTAGGCACCTTTAGCAAATACGCTAAGGACAAGACTATTAAAGTAGGTACTTAAATTATACTAGTTGCTAGTATAAGAAACAAGCTGCTTAAGAACGTCCTATATAGTAAGGCTAGCTTCGGCCTTTTGAGACAACCTTTTGATGTGACCACACATTTTGTAGACACCTTTTTAGTAAAAAAAAGATTTATTGCTAACAACAGGTATTAGGGCTTATGCCCCCTTGTTTAGCATTACCGGCACGCAATTAGTGTGTCGCTCTAGCATATTTAGACAGAAACAAAGAAAAGCAAGACAAAGACGCAAATCGCCTCCTAACTTAACACGCCTTATCCTGCCTATTCTTATTACTTTACTACTAGGCGCTCCTAAATAAAGTAAAGTAGCAACACTATTATTACCTTGCTTACTAACCTATAGACGCGACGATAGAAAGCCTACTCCTCCTTTCCTGCCTCTTTCCTCTCTATTACTAATTTAACGTCTTGCAATAGCTGTTTAAGCTAAGTTCTAGTCTCTATACTTAGCTCTTGCACAATAAACAGGAAGAGAAAGATGCTAAAGTAATAGATCTTAAGTACTGCGCTAGTATTAGCAAATACTTTAGAGATTGTGTATTCCTTGCATAACTAGCTAAATTAGGGCTTAACAATCTTTTTATATATAGAGATATTGCAGATAAGGGACTTATTTAAGATTTTTATAAACTTAGAAGTCTAGCTAGGTAGTTAAGTTTTAAGATACTTAATAAATTTAGGTGTCTGTATAAGCAGTTTAAGTTAGACTAAATTAGGTACTAGGTAGATAGTAGCAAAGGATGCTTTTTTTTAGAAGAGAGCCTAGAATAAGGAGATGCTTGCTATAGAGGTTACACGCTATATTATAGTATAGTGTATTGTATGCGAATTGTTTGTATGCGGTGCTGTTTAAAAGGTAAGAAGTAGTAGGTAAGAAGCAGCAGCTTTATAAAGTATTACAGGCCCCTGCTGCAGTACGTACGTGTTCTTTCCCTCCTCTATTGCATTATGTTGCAATCCTATTGTAATCCTACTATAATCCTGTTGTTAGTTATAGGCTAGCAATCGCCATTAGACACGTTTTAACTAGTGTCGTTTTTTGGTACCTTAGCAAATTTTTTGACCCTAATTATCGCTCAGTGGTCTAAGCTTTCCTCCTAGAACTTATCTACCCACCGTTCGAATCTCGTTAACTACACACAATCTTTTTTTTTGACTTTTGCGATTGATTAGTAGAGGGTAGCTGCTTTTCACTTTTTTGGAAACCTATTTTGACTACAACAACAACCACCACCTTTGACACCTTAAAAAAATAAATAAATACAGTAAGGCTAGCTCTAAGACAGCTAATCTTTTGCTTACTAATGTTAAGGTTATACTAGGTTTCTATGTTAATATTATATTAGAAGCACAGCTTAAGCAGGTAGGCATTTAGTATTTAAGATATAATTACACTTTATAATTTAGAACAATTAAGAAGAACGTTGTCTCAATTAACTTTAAGTGTCACTTTAATCTCTTATTTATTAAATATAAGTAACTTACTTATTACTCTACTTAACTACTGCTTGTAAACGCTGTAGCGCAATTAAGGAAACCTTAGTTATAAACTAGTAATAAGGACCTATAGCATTAACAATTAGGATACCTAGGACAACAGGCTATTAAAGCCTTAATCTGCTTAGCGTAAAACGTTAAGATTACTAGTAAAAAGCTATTAAAATGTAAATACTACGTAACAGCTTATACCTTGCAAGTAATCTTACAGTAACTAAAAGAGAGATTACTACAACCTTTTTATAGGATCTTATAAGATCTATTTAATTTCCTAACTAGTTAGCTACTTAAAAAATAGGCACTAATTATTAAGGAAGACTACTTAGGTAAGCTGTATAATTACAATATCTAGTTAAAGACACTAAATAATATTATACTTGTAATTAAAGGCTTTGCTGTAAGAATTAAAAGGAAATATTAGTAGAAGATTATAGAGATTTATTAGAATAACAATACTGCTATACTGCCTTAAAGAGGGCAATTAAGATATAAGGAATAGGCTATAAAGAAAGAGATTGTAATTAAGACGCTACTGCTATATACTTATAAGCCTAATAGCTTAGTAGAGAGAGCTAGTTAAGAGCTAATTATAAAGGCTATTAAAATGCGCATAAGCGCTAATCTACTAGCTAAGCTTTAGCTAGTAATTATAGATGCGGCGGCTTACTTATATAGAATAAGCCCTACTAAGATCTATAGCTACTAATCCCCTAACTAGGTACTTAAAGAATAGTTTAGGAAATATTTCTAATATTATTCACTACCTAAGATTAAACACTAGACTGCTAACCTACGCCTAGACTAGAGTAGAATCTATGCCTATAGCTGCTAAGCTTATCCTTTAAACAAGGAGAAGGCAGCTAGGTGTAATTATTAAGGATTTAAGGTTAATCCTTATAGCTATATTAGTTATTTAGTTAGTTATTAAGCCTCTAATATATACTACATATAGATACTAACACTTAATTAGGTAATTACTACTTATAATATAACTTTTAATAAACGTTAATTCTACAAAGGAGATTACAAAGAAGAGCTACTAAAGAATTAAATAATTAAGATTGTAGAGATTTTTTATAATAGCAAGCTAGTTAATCTAAGAAAGGATTTAGACCTCTCGCCTATTTAAGAAAAGGTAGATTAGGATACACAGCTAACTACTAAAGACCTTAGGAGTAATCTATTTACTATCTTAAGTAGTAGGGAAGGCCTACCTACTAAAGATAAGAGTAGATTAGAAGACGCTAAGTCAATAGAGCATAAGGCTAGTGTACTATTAGAAACTTGCTTAGATTAGTAGCAAAATACTAGTCTTGCTACTCTAGAACTAACTTCTAAACTAGTAACTCTAGGGAGTGACGACGCAATTAATTACAGAGTTATTAATAGTTAAACAGTAGTGCGTATACTAAAAGGAGCTAATCTACTAATACTTAGAGGTAGGGAGCCTCTTTTAAATAAGCCTAACAACTTATTACTAGTCTAATAGTTTATACTTAAAGACTCTAACGCGCTAGCTTATTGTAATAGAACACCTACTTAGTTAAATAGGATAGTAGGGCGTAAATTATCCTAAGATTTAAAATCTTAGGCCTTAAACAGCAGATAGAGTAAGCAATTACAAGCTTAACCTCTACTTATAAAATATAGTGCTAGGATTATAGGCAAAAGTCTAAATTAGCTTATAAATTGTTATCTTCTACTGCGTAAGCTAGGTAGTAGGCGTAAGCATAAGGACGTAACCTAAGATCCTAATAATAAACTAAGAGGTAGAAGCATAGGTAGTGTTAATGCATTAATTACAGATTATAAGAATCTATTATAGAATAATTTTTGTAATACCTACCTGCTAGGTTTACAAGCAACCTAGGAAGACTAAGTAAGCTATAAGACTCTTAATTACGTAGTTACAGCAGCTTTGCTTACTAATTATAAACTAAGTAGAAATACTTAATAGTATTATAACAATCTACCTAAACTGCTAGAATTATGAAAGTAGCTACTTTAGTATCTTATAAGGGCCTTATTTAAGGATGCCTACAGGAAGGAGATTAATTAGTTAAGTAAAAATAGAACTTAGACTAAGATATTAAGAGAAGAAGTAATTAATTACCTAATACCTATAAAGTAGGTTTAGACCTACAAGTTTAATTAAGATAGCTTCTTTCTTAAATATAAGGTATAGATTATTGTAAGAGGTAATCTCTAGGAAAAGAATTTAATTAATTTAACTTACGCTGCTACCTTAGCAGCTAAGTTCTTCTAAGCAGCAATAGCTATTGCTGCTAAGAATAATTTAGAGATTATGCAATATAATATTACAGGAGGATTCTTTAATACGTTAATTACAGTAGACAACCTAGTAATCTATAAAATGCTAGATAGCTTTAAAAAGCTAGGGAAGTATGTACAGCTTAACTGCGCAATATATAGATTACAAGACTTGCTACTATTATAGTATAAGGAGTTCTTAGGATTACTAAGAGAGATTAGACTAATTACCTTACTAGAGGAACCCTGCCTATTTTTCAATTAAGAAAGGAGGATTCTAGTATTATTTTATATAGATAATATTCTACTACTCTTTGCAAAAGATTATAAACAGAATGCAATACATCTTTAGTTAAAGATTATAAATAAGTACAAGATAAAGGAATAAAGATTAGTTAAATAGTTCTTTAGTATCTAAATAATTAGAGACTATAAGAAGCAAACAATTACGCTTGTGCATAATATGTATATTAATAAAATTACAAAGAAGTTTAAGCTAAAGAATAGTAGCTTTCTAAAGACCCTATTACTGTTAGAGGAGCTAATTAAGAACACTAGCAAAGCAACTAAGCAAGAGATTAAGGCCTACTAAGAAAAAAATTGGTTTAGTACTGTATACAGCTATTATGCTGTAACTAGATATTATTTACTTAATCTTAAAGCTCTTACACTTCTTTACAAACTCTAGTAATTAGTATTTAAAAGCTGTTAAACAGGTAATTATGTACCTCTATTAGACAAGATAGGACGCGATCTAGTATAGGAACTCTAATAGCCTAGACTTAATAATTACAGGCGACGCTTCCTTTGCAGATAATTAAGAAGCTTGCTAATTATCCTATAGTTATATAGCTATCCTATATAGTAGTCTAATATTTTAGAAGGCAGCTTAGTAGACTACAGTTACTATATTAACTACTAAGGCTAAGCTACTTGCCCTTAAGCACACTACTAAAAAGGCTATAGCCCTTAAGCACTTTCTTTGTAAGCTGTCTCTTAATTTAGAAGATATCTAGATAGTCTAGTATAATAATTAACAAACAATTAGGCTTGTAGTAAAGAAAAATAAGTAGATTAGCACTTAATTAAGGCATATAAATATACAAAACATATAGCTGCAGCAGGAATATACTAAAGAATTATTTTAGGTTAAGTACCTAGGAATAGCAATTATGCTAGCTAATAGACTAACTAAGTTGCTTATCTAATAACAGTTTAAGAAGTTTAAGCAGTTACTTAACCTTTAGCAAGTTAAGCACTTAATCAAAAGTAATAATAATTAACAAACAAAAGGATTTGTATTAAGCAGCAATATCTATATACTAGGCTAAGTCTCCTCTTAATAGCTTATTTTATTAAGCGGGAGAACGTAAGCTAGACTATTAAACTAGGACTAGGAACCTTATTACTAATTAGCATTAGACTTATTATACTTGCTAGACTCTATTATTGCATCACGCTTAGCCTACTTAGCTTTAGCTAGCTTAAGAGTAATTTGAGCTATCTAAGCTTAAATAGCAAGAGTCCTAAGGTAAGCAGCGTTACAGCGCGATTCTAACCTATTACTTCTATACATAAAGTTGTTAGATAATCGCCTCCTTACCCTAGCGTAATAATCGTGCTTATATAAACAATTTGTATAGCAATCAGGACGGCGAACTTAAGGGCGATTATATAGAACAGGCGGGGGAAGCATTTCTTAAGCATGCTGTTCTTAAAGAGACAATTACTAGAGAGGTTGTTATTGTTATTGTTGCAGCTGTTACTGCTGCAGATAATAAGCTGACTATTGCGGTTGTTAAGCGGGTTGCTAAGCAGGAGCGAACGCAGGAGCAGGAGCGAACGCGGGAGCAGGAGCGGGAGCAGGAGGTTAAGCGGCAAAACCGCAATACAACATTTCTTAAGCACAACAATTATTAGCAGGAGGCTTCTTTGCAGAAGGCTTACTAGTAGTTATAATGCTGCTCTTAATCTCTTTACAGTGAGTAATAATGTCCTTAAGCAGTTAAGCTTTTAAAGCTTAGTACATCTTATTATTATTCTATCCCTAAAAAACTAGTTAGTAAGCTAAGTAAGAAGGTTAATAGGTTAAAGATTTACTACTTTATCTTTGTATATAGCTATAAATTAATAAGCAAGATTAATATTAACTGTATAGCAGGTATACAATAAGCAACTGCTGTAGCGTAAGCTGCTCTAACTGCTAGTCTAAACGCAATTAAAGTAGTGTTTAGCGTACAAACTATTTAGTATCTTTTTTATACAGCGCTTATAAGGTAGAACGCAAGAGCATAATAGATTAGCAGCAATCTTTAAAGAGCTATTAGGCGCCTTTTTCTAGGTTAAGGGGGGCGCGTTGCGCTTAGTAAACAGCTTAATAGGCATTTGTAAGGTATTATTGTTGTCCTATTACTAATTGCAGGACGCTGCTTAAATAGTAAGCTACTAAAACTTTTGCATTAGCTCCTAAGGAGTCTTGCCCTTACGCTAGCTTAATTGCTTAGTTAGGCTCTTATATAGATTAAAATTTAAATAAGAACTTAACAGCAGGCTTAATTTAGTAGGTAAGGTAATTAGCCTCTAAGCAGAGCCACTAGATGTCTTGCAGTAAGTAAAAGGATTAATAGGTAAAGGCAACTAACTTTTATTATTTTAGAGATTAGCTGCTTGCTAAATCTTATTGTTAAATAGGCTTTAGCGCGCGTAACGCTTATGCTTAGCACTATGATTATGTTACTAACAGCGGCTTTTTGAGCGTTAATTACGTTGACGACGGCTCTCTAAGCTGCGCTTGTTGTTGCTTAAGGCGCACTACACTAGAAAGATTAGCAGCTAATTAGTAAGAGTACAATAGGGCAACACTTACTATGTTAGTAATAGTAGTTAAGTTAGTCCTAAAAAGCTTAGTAATTAATATTAAAGTGAGGTTAAGGACAAAAGTTTTAGAGAGGTAGTAGACGCAATTAATATTGTTGTAGAGGCTGCGCACTAACTAATTACGCGATATTTAGGGTCTATCTAATATTTTAATATTAGGACTGCTGAGATTAATCAAAACATTAACAAGCAGTATTACTATGACAATAGAGAATTAGGCAGGAAAAGCTATAATTACAGAGGGACCTCTTAATTAACAACTTTAATTAATTACAATTGCCTAGTTGCTTACAGCTTAGATAAATAGTATCTTACTAACCTAGGGGGTGTGTTAGAGTATTAACATGCGCAACATGCGGGTTACTCTGTTAAGCAGGTGATTCTAGTAAGCTGAACACGTGACGATCGCGCTAGCGCCTATATATACGGGCTAGATCGTCTTATTCCTCTCAAGTAATTATTGACCACTTTGTTGTGGCACTTAGTTGTTCAATACACTCATTCCACTCCTCCTGATCAAGCAATTGCTCCTTTTCAGCTCCCACATTTTTTTATTTTATAATAAAAGGTTGTTTAAAGTAGTGTTCTTAAGTCTGCTAGTTCTAACATGTTAACATAGAATCTTAGGTAAATTTTTGTATTAAGTAGAAGGTTAAGTGTGTACGTAACTTGTTCTTTCTAGTCTTAAATTAAAAACAGTCTAACTTTAATGTTATTAAGCCCTTTACTAGGTTGCTTAGTACAGAAATTCTTTGTAAGCAAATAAACTTTATCCCTTTTTTTTTAGCTGAAGTACTGTTTTTTGTTTCAAGTTAATATATAAAAGACTTTAGTGTTAAGCTTTCTTGAGTGTCTTCTTAAGTAACTTGTGTACTAGTTTTAGCTTTTTAGCTCTTGTAATAGCTGCTTCTGTTTTTAAACTTAAAAGTGTATGTATGAAGAGATTTAGGTGTCTTCTGTAGTTTATGTAGAATAAAGTCTATTTTATAAACTCTAAAAGCTTGTTGTTGTATGCTATTTATGCTATAAGTAGTAATAATACCTAATTATTCTGTTGTTAATTAGCATATATCCTAAAGTATGCTTTTATTGTGCAATTTGTTTACTTAGTTTATTTGTCTGTCTGCGGGTAGTACGCTGTTAATAGCTTTCTCTTAGTTCTAATTGCGGCAAGTAATGTTATTTGAAATTTAAAGTAAAGAGCTTGTCTCTGTTACTAATAATTAACTTTAGTATACTGTAATGTTTAATAACTTAAATATTAAAAATATATGTAAGCTGTACTACTGTAAAATCTTTTTTAAAAGCTATGTACTTAGCTTGTTTTAAAAATTAATTAACTACTATAAGAATTGCGTTGTAAGATACTTTTATAACAAAGTCTCTTGAAACTAGTAATCCTGTAACAAAGTCTATAGAAATGTCTAACTATAGTGCGTTAGATAGTTCTATTGCTTGCATTTCTCTGTAGGGTGCGTGTGTGCTATGCTTATTTTTCTAACAGTCTACACATTAGGCAATAAAGGTAGTAACTTTATTCTTTATTCCTAGAAATTTATAATTTCTTTTAATAAGTTCTATAGTTCTAATAATACTTAGGTAACTATGTACTAGGTTATTATAGTGTTACCTAATAATTGCTTTCTGCAATTCTTCTAGTACGTTATATATAATACGTATAAGTAAATTAATGGCTTTGGCCTTTTTAGACAACCTTTTGATGTGACCACACATTTTGTAGACACCTTTTTAGTAAAAAAAAAGATTTATTGCTAACAACAGGTATTAGGGCTTATGCCCTCTTGTTTAGTATTGCTAGCACGCAATTAGTGTGTCGCTCTAGTATATTTAGACAGAAACAAAGAAAAGCAAGATAAAGACGCGAATTGCCTCCTAACTTAACGCGCCTTATCTTGCCTATTCTTATTACTTTACTGCTAGGCGCTCTCAAATAAAGTAAAGTAGTAATACTATTATTGCCTTGCTTACTAACCTATAGACGCGACAATAGAAAGCTTACTTCTCCTTTTCTACCTTTTTCTTCTCTATTACTAATTTAACGTCTTACAATAGCTGTTTAAGCTAAGTTCTAGTCTCTATACTTAGCCTTTACATAATAAACAGGAAGAGGAGGATGCTAAAGTAATAGATCTTAAGTACTACACTAGTATTAGTAAATACTCTAGAGATTGCGTATTCCTTCTATAACTAGCTAAATTAGGGCTTAATAATTTTTTTATATATAGAGATATTGCAGATAAGAAACTTATTTAAGATTTTTATAAACTTAGAAGTCTAGCTAAGTAGTTAAGTTTTAAGATACTTAATAAATTTAGGTGTCTGCATAAGCAGTTTAAGTTAGACTAAATTAGGTGCTAGGTAGACAGTAGCAAAAGATGCTTTTTTTAGAAGAGAGCCTAGAATAAGGAGATACTTGCTATAGAGGTTGTACGCTATGTTACAGTGTAGTGTATTGTATGCAAATTATTTATATGCAGTGCTGTTTAAAAGGTAAGAAGTAGGAGGTAAGAAGCAGTAGGTAAGAAGCAGTAGGTAAGAAGCAGTAGGTAAGAAGCAGCTGCTTTAGCTTTATAAAGTATTGCAGGCTCCCGCTGCGGTATATACGTGTCCATTCTCTTTATCGCATTATGTTGCAATCCTATTGTAATCCTACTATAATTCTATTGCTAGCTATAGGCTAGCAATCGCTGTTGGACATGTTTTAACTAGTGTTGTTTTTTAGTACCTTAGCAAATTTTTTTGACTCTAATTATTGCTTAGTAGTCTAAGCTTTCCTCCTAGAACTTATCTACCTACTGTTTAAATCTCGTTAACTACACACAATCTTTTTTTTTGACTTTTGAGGTTAATTAGTAGAGGGTAGCTGCTTTTTACTTTTTTGGAACCCCATTTTGACTACAACAACAACCACCACCTTTGACACCTTAAAAAATAAATAAAATTAAGCGTTTGTGCTAGGTCTAATAATTTATTTCTATTAACCTTTTGTATTGTAGAGTTAGTTATTTTTTTTGTTCTTACAATATTATGTTTCTAGCTAAAAGCGTCTGCTCTTTTTCTTTTTAGTATATACACGATCTTAAACTTATACTATCCTAGTTTCTCTAACTATTAAACCTAGCGTTAGTTAAGTTTCTTAATAGTTATAAAATCAACTAAGTTCTTGTAATCTGTAAATATTATAAGTTCTAAGTAGCTTTCAGCGTATATTTTCTAATGTCTCAAGTAATTAATAATAGCTAGCAGCTTCTTATTGTAAATATTATATTGTTCTTCTAGTCCTAAAAACTTGCAAGAATAGTAAGTAATTAGGTATTATTTGCCTTTGTGTAATTAGCTAGCGTATCTTTTAAGTGCAAGGTCGAATGCATTTATATTAAATTATAATAGCTGTCCTGCTTAAAATATGCAAAAGTATAGTAGTTCTATGCTTGCATTCTTAAACATCTAGAAGGCGTTTTTTTCTTTTTTACTCTAATTAAAAAGTACTTTCTTCCTTGTAAGTTTTGTTAACAGAATAGCAATTCTAAAGTAATTCTTAATAAACTATTAGTTAAAGTTTAGAAATTTTAAAAAGAATTGTATTTCTTTAACTGTCTTTAGTTGTAGCTATTTTTTAATTACTTATATCTTTTTTTTACCTATCTATACTCTTTGTGTCTTTATAATATATTTTAAAAAAGTAACTTTATTTTTGCAAAACTTGCATTTTTTAAGTTTTAGTTGTAGGTTAAACTAGTCTAAGCACCTTAGTACTGTGTAGACATGTTTAACATAATTTCTTAAGTTCTTAAAGTAGATAAAAATATTATCTAAGTATATAATAATAAAGATATTTAGGTGTACTCTTGATATATTATTAATAAGTTTCTAAAATGTTACTAAAGTGTTAATTAACTTAAATAGTATAATAGTGTATTTGTAGTATTTATATTTTGTTTGAAATGCTATCTTTTATTCTTTACCTTTTTTAATTTTAATAGAGTAGTATTTATCTTAGAAGTTTAGTACTGTAAAGACCTTAGCGCAAGATAATTAATTTCTAAGTTCTATAATATTTATTAATAAGTTTTAATTCTTTACTATATTATTGTTTAACTTTTAATAGTTAACGTACATCTTTAGTAGCTTATTTTTCTTTAGTATAAAAAGTATAAAAAATTCCACTAAAAATAATAAAAGTCTTATATAGCCTTTTGCTAAATCTTTGTCTAGCTTTTCTCTTAATTTCTTAAGTTCTATCTTTAATAGTTAGTAAATTAGTTTAAAGAGTAGAGTCTTTTCTTTTTCTAGGACAATCTAATAATCTTAAAGTTAGTAGTGTCTTAGTAAAGTTTTGCTATTTACTACTTCTATAAAAAGTGCTAAAATTCTTTATACTTTTTTAGAATATTTAGAGTTATACATTTTTTTAAATTTCTAACTTTATAATCTAGAAGAGCCTTTTTAGTATTTATTAAGTGAAACTATCTTGTCTTAAGGCTGTTCTTAGTTAAGGTTTGCTATTTCTTAGTAATATCATTAACTTTTTTTTATTTACTATTTTAGTTGTTAAATATGTAGGCTAGCTTATAGTTGCGTTTGTTTTACGGCACTTAAATAAGAACTTCTTTAACTTTTACTTAATCTGCAGGTTGTGTTTTTGTAACTAAGAAAGTTTTAATATAATATTGTAGGTAGCTAGTTTAAAACTGTTAAAGTTTATTTCTTCTTAGTATTCTTAAATGCAGAGCGTTACTCTAGTAACCTTGTAAGTAATTGTTGTCTCGCCTAGCATAGGCTAACTATAAGCTACATGTAGTAGGTAGAGTTCTTGTTTCTCTAATGCTTATAGGCCTGCTACTAACATTGCTTAAGCAGAAACACAGTTAGCTTATGTGCTAAAATCTACTAGTACCTACATTTAATATCTATTAAGCTTTACTATAGGCTTAAGAAAGCTTAGAAGATTTATTGCGTTAATTTCTTTAGTAGTTCTAGGTGTTTTGAGCGTCTGTTTAAAAAAGACTGTATACTAAATCTTTAAAACTTCTTCACAATAATATGTTAGTTGTATTTAATATTAAGGCATGTGTGCTATAAAGGCTAGTTGTACTTCTATGTATAAGTTCTCTCTTTATAATCTTTCTATTGCGTTATGTACATCTGTAGGTTCTTTTTTAGATTATTATATTTATAAAAGTATAGGCTATGTTTTTTATTTTATATATGTACTACGCATTTGTTGTTTAGATAATTATACTATTAGTATTTACATCTAGGTAATCCCTTTAGTTTCTTAGTAAACTATCCTAATCTACACTCGTTAAAATAGTAAATTGTATAGCTGTTATATATATATACAGTTTATAAATACTTTGCATGTTCTAGGTTGCGCAGGTCTATCTAATAGTATATATCTCTAGCGCAGCTATTGTCTTAAGCCTTATGCTGCTAGCAAGTTGCCTAAAGTTTATTATAAATCTCTTTTCTCTCTCTGTTTAAGAGTCAGTGCGCTAGTTTATTCTAAGATACTTTAGCATTCTTAGTCTATTTTTATACAAAACTGTTATGTATAGCTTTATTAATAGTTACTACTAAAATAAGCCCTTTCTTCTGCAGTTCTTTTAGTAAATAAGCATATTAGCTTTAGTTTAAGAATATTTCTCTATAGAGTTTTATAAAGATCTCTTTAGGTTATCTAAGCTGTTTTAGCAAAGCGTTAATTTTCTCTAATAGATTTATAAAGTATCTAGTCTCTGTAGGTAGTAGTACTTATATACTAATATTATGTCTGTCTTCTATAGTGTAAGTAAGAAGGTTTTATATAGCTAGTAGAACTGTCTCTTTGTTATACGCTACTAGCTCTTCCTATGTAATTAGTGTAGCTAGTTAATAGTTTTCCTAGAACTTAACTATCTTGCTGTGTTTAGTTTAGTTTATTAGGGTTGCTTTTATATCTTTGTCTAGCACTATTTTAGAAATATTATTGTCTAAGGTTTTCTCTAGCGTAATTATAACTAAGTTATCTAGACTGTTAATCCTTGCCTAGTCCTATCTTAAACTTTAATAGCCTCGGTGGTCTGAGCTTTCCTCCCAGAACTCATCCACCCACCGTTCGAATCTCGTTGACTACACACAATCTTTTTTTTTGACTTTTGCGATTGATTAGTAGAGGGTAGCTGCTTTTCACTTTTTTGGAACCCCATTTTGACTACAACAACAACCACCACACTTGACACCTTAAAAAATTAATAAACTTTAATAGTAAGTTATATAATAATGTTTTATTTATTGTCTAGAGTATTGTTAGGTTCTACACAGTAAATAACATTTAATTATTAAGTTACTTTGCTTTAGCTCTAGCAGTCCTGTTTTATGTAACCTTCTTTGCTACAGCTATAATAAGTAGCCTTCTTGTTACCCTTGTTACGCGTAAACTTCTTCTGTCTTAGTTCTTTATTAATGTTATTAAAGTGCATTAGCTTGTAGCTATTAGTGACGTAACGCCCTAGGGTTCTAGGCACATAGTTTCGCTGACGTTCTTAGTTAAAGTACAGGCATTAAAATGTTTAATATAGTTAAGCGTCTATATTCTTAAGTGCGCGATTCCCTTTTGCAAATAATTGTTTTTTTAACATAAGCTTATAAATTTTCTTATCTACTCTAATAGCTTTGGCTATAAGTTTATTAAGCGTATTAAGGCTAGATTTACTTCTTATAAATTCCTGTTGTATAGTAAGTTGAAGACCTTATTAGTACATCTGCATTAAAGCGTTGTTGTTTTATTTAATAACCTTCTTGTACTGTTAGAATTTAGTTGTATAATTAGTAGTAGACTTAGTTTGTTGTAGTCTCTAAATTTTTTGTTTTGCAACTATAAATTTTTAATAAAGTAAGAAAATCTCTTGTATTTTTGTCTTAAAGGCGTCCTAGTCTTTAACTAGGGCAGTGTTATTAGCGTTTATAATAGAAATATTTATATAATGTTAAAAGATTAAGTTAACTTACTTCTCTGCATCTCCTTAGAAATACGTAGAAGCTAGGATAGTTTGATTATTATTTTTAATCCTGTCTCCTTTAATGTGGAAGTATCTATTAACCTACAGGAGCTAAGCCTTAAGCTTACTATAATTGCTATAATAGTTATTAGGCTTTTTAGCGCGTCTTGTAGTTCCTTTAGTATAGGAATTAGCAGGTGTGTTTATAATAGTATTGCTTATCTTTAAAGGTATTTAAAGTGTGAAAATTGTCTAAAGATAATCTAGGTTAGTTCTTAGGAGAATAAACAAGTACTAAGGACATAGGGTGTACTAGCACGATTAAAAGATTAATGTAATAGTACAAGGATGTATTAGCACAATTTGAAGATTAATGTAATAACATAAAGGTTAAGAATTAGGTCTTAATTCTTAGATTTATTACTAAGTAAAACTCTAAGTTAAACACACTAAGCTATAAGAGTTTAGTATCTATACTATATACTAATAAGTGTAGTGCTTATATAAAGGCGTGCTTGTTAATAAGCAGTTATATAGTCGCGCTTATAGAAGAGCATGCTTATTAATAAGCAGTTACGTAGTCGCGCTTGTAAAAAAGCGTGCTTATTAATAAGTAGTTACGTGGTCGCGCTTGTAGAAAAGCGTGCTCATTAATAAGCAGTTACGTGACAGTAGCGTAGTTGCCTAGCTATAGTCATCTGCCTGCGTTGCATGGTCCTTAAAGTGTCATCCCGAATGTTCCTTGGTCTAGATCGTAATATTCTAGTATTACACGGGGCTGGGTTGTATTACTCTATTCCTAGTCCGTACTAAGGCAGGCGAGTCTAACGTTAAAGGCTCTGCGCGGCGCTGTCTAGCGACAATGTAGGATAATACATATTTTAAGTAAAGACAATTTGATTTTATATAAATAATGGAATAACTAGTTATTCATTTAAGGAAGAGAAGTAACTATAAGAAGTCAGATATACAGAGGGGTGACAAAAAAAAGATGTCAAAAAAGTTATTATTTCCAAAGCTTTATATTTCTATAACTAGAAGGACTATACTAAAGAAAGTTAGTGATTTGAAAAGTTAAGAACTTCTTGTTTAAGTTAGGCTGCTTAGTGAGCCCTTTAGTCAGCACGGTCGCACGTGCAATCTCGCTTGAGATAAGATAAAAAAACAAATAAATTTTTTTTTAATATAAATTTTTTTTGAACGTGCGAAAATCGCTATAAATTATATATATATACTAACACGATTTATCCTTATTTGTGTACAAGTTTTAAAGTAATAGTTTTATAAACTCTCAAGTGATAGTAAAAAGCTTAATTTTAAGTTTTTTCTTAATAATCAATTAAAATAGCTTGCGAATACTTAGTGAACTAGCCCTTAGCTTCATTGGTAGCTAAATAACGCTCTAGCTATAAAAAGATATAGTTATTAACTGCTTTTCGAAAAAACTAACTTCTCTGTAATACTAATATTTGATTATGTTAAACAGTATATTATTTTAATACTATAACACTACTTTATAGTAAACTCATTTTACTATTAAACTTAATTTAACTCTATATTTCAAAGTTTAAAGGTTTTTGCTTAATATAAATATAATGATTATTAATTTTTAGGATGTTAAAGGTGGTGGTTGTTGTTGTAATCAATATGGGGTTTCCCAAAAAGTGAAAAGCAGCTACTCTCTACTAATCAGTCGCAAAAGTTAAAAAAAAAGATTGTGTGTAGTTAACGAGATTTAAACAGTGGGTGGATGAGTTCTAGGAGGAAAGCTTAGACCGCCGAGCGATAATTAGGGTTGAAAAAATTTGCTAAGGTACCAAAAAACAACACTAGTTAAAACGTGTCCAACGGCGATTGCTAGCCTATAGCTAGCAATAGAATTACAGTAAGATTGCAATAGGATTGCAATATAATGCGATAGAGGAGGGAAAAGATACGTACGTACCGCAGCGGGAGCTTGCAATACTTTATAAAGCTAAAGCTGCTACTTCTTACCTACTACTTTTTACTTTTTAAACAGCACTACATATAAATAATTTGCATATAATACACTGTAATAGGATGCAACTTCTGTAGCAAGCATCTCCTTATTTTAAGCTTTTTCAAAAAAAAGCATCTTTTGCTACTGTCTACTTAGCACTTAATTTAGTGTAACTTAAACTGCTTATATAGACACCTAAATTTATTAAGTATTTTAAAACTTAACTACTTAGCTAGACTTCTTAATGTATTAAAATTTGAAATAAGTTCTTTACTTGCAATATTCTTATATATAAAAAGATTATTAAGCTTTAATTTAGCTAGTTGTGCAAAGGATATACAATCTCTAAAGTATTTGCTAATAATAGCGCAGTACTTAAGATTTATTGCTTTAGAAATCTTCTTCTTTTTGTTTATTGTGCAAGGGCTAAGTACAAAGACTAAAATTTAGCTTAAATAGCTATTACAAGACGTTAAATTAGCAATAAAGAAAAAAAAACAGAAAAAAAGAAGGAAGCTTTCTATTATTACGTTTGTAAGTTAGTAAGCAAGGTAATAATAGTATTACAGTTTTACTTTATTTAAAAGCGCCTAGCAGTAAAGTAACAAGAATAGGCAGAATAAGGCGCATTAAGTTAGAAGGTAATTTGCGTCTTTGCCTTGCTTTTCTTTATTTTTGTCTAAACATACAACACACTAATTGCGTGCTAGCAATACTAAACAAGGGAGCGTAAGCCCAGATACTTGTTATTAGCAATAAATCTTTTTTTTACTAAAAAGGTGTCTACAAAATGTGAAGTTACATTAAAAGGTTGTCTTAAAAGGCCGAAGCTAATATAATAATTATAAGCTTTTTTTTAGAGTTTAGAGGCAACTTTTACTTGAAACTTTCCATTAAATAGATTTTATTTTTTTAGAAGTTTTGGAAGCTTTTGATAGAAAATTGTAAAAAATATTTTATTTTATAGGTCTTTAATTTGATTTTTTAGACACGTTAGTAAGAGTTTTATTAAGTATTTTTTAAACCTTTATAAGGATCTTAGTAGAACAGCCTAGTTAAGGCCTAAAAGTAAATAGAAAAGCTCTTTTTTCTATTTAATTGAATGAAAAGTATTAACTAATACTTTTAGAAAGTATTTTTAAAGAGGAGTGACAAAAAAAAGATATCAAAAAGGTTATAGTTTTTAAAGCTCTATATATCTACAACCAGAAGAGCTATATCAAAAAGAGTTAGTGATTTGAAAAGCCAAGATCTTCTTCTTTGAGTTGGGTTACTCAGCAAGCTGCTAAGTCAGCATCTTTGCGCTCGACGTTCGAAGTCAAAATAAAGATAAAAAAACTTCAGGATAAATAACAATATAACTTTTTTTGAAGGTGTAAGAATCGCTATTAATCACATATATTTAATAATACTAGTTGATCTTTTTTGGGTGTCAGTTGAAAGGTAATTGTAAAATAGACTATTAAGTAATAATAAAGAGCTTGTTTTGAGTTTTTTTCTAAATAAATAACTACAAAAGCTTCCTAATAATTAGTGTACTAGCCCTCAGCTTCCTTAACGTCCAAATAACGCCTTGGTAAAGATAAAATACAATTATCAATCGCCTTTTGAGGTAATAGATCCTATTCCTTCCTTATAGCAGTCTTAAAGGCTGCTATACTTTTTTTACTCTTTTCTATACCTAAAGAAGTAATAGGCCTTTTAGCAAAAGCGTTTTTCAGCAAGGCCTACACGTTTTCTATAGGATCTAGATTAGGACTATAGGCTGGATGCTTAAAAAGAGATATCTTATTCTTAGAAAACCAAGATAAAACTTCTAGAGTTTTATGAATCTTAGCGTCATCCTGCTGAAACTTCGAACCTATATAGAGATTAGTAAGGTCTTTAATTATATAAGAAAAGTTTTTTACTTTATAATCTGATCATAGACTAATAAGCCTCTAGGTAAGAAGATGAAGTAATGTAATATACCTCTTTTTATTGCAGGTTTTACTATAGGAATTAGGATCTTTTTAATATAGTCTCAATTTCTAAAAGGTGTAGTAATTAAAGGGCTTTTAATTACTACTAGTTTAGATCTACTACTTATCCAAATCGCTCTCCAAACTTAAATAGAAATATCTTAACTTATAACTAGATTGGTAAGCGTGCTAAAAATAGGTTAAGATAATAGAAAAATAATAGATATATTTGTTGGAGATTAAGCTACTCAGCTGTTTCTCCACAGAATCCAGGAGGTCAAATCACATCTGGAATCTACAATCAGCCTACAATCAATTGATTACTAGAAGCTATTACGCTACTAGTATAACTTATCATTGTTATCAATTGATTGTTGTGTTCAATGACGTTCAGGATTACGCAATCTACTACGCAAGCTATTGCGTAATACAGATCTTTCTAGAATGCAAGTTACAGGTATATATAGACTGTAGTTTAGCAGATAGTTAGAAACCACGAGAGTGAAAGCAAGAGATTAACAATTGCAATAAGTAACTGCATAATATAAGTCAGTTCAGCGCTCTCTTCCCCTAGTCTCTATTATATCATTCTCTTATCCTTATCCTGCACGCTGCGCACCTCCTCAATCTCCAACAGGTTATAAGCCCGGAGAATGAATCCGCAACAAACATTAAAGTCTTTTTTGAGTTAAATAGAGTTTTTTTAAAATTACTTGTGTTAGTTGTAGAAACTATTTTCCTTTCTACCCTGTTATTTTGCCGTGTTTGATAGTATTCTGTCCTAGCACCGTGCCCTCGCTTGATAGCAGAATTGTCTGAAAATATTATCTTATTAAAGTTTATATTTTTAAGGTTTTCAAGTATTTGCTTGGCGTAAATATAACGATTATAAGCCTTTTCAGCGTCTAAAGGCGTCTTTTTCCAAGAAATAAACAGAATAGTTCTCCTCTCTTAGAAAGCGTTGTAAGCTTTTAATAGAGATATCTAGACTATTTTCTTCTAAAAGACGTCGACTTGTCTTTTTAGGCCTTTTAGTAAGGTCTCTCTTAAGCACTCTTTTTGCTTTAATTGAGATCTTCGTAGGACGACCTTGTTTAGGCCTCAAAGAAGATGAAGAAGCCTTTTTTTTGTTTAATTTGATAAAGAGTATTAGAGATACTTCTAGAAGACTTTTCTAGAATATTACTAATTAAAGAAATAGGCTTGTTTTGTAAATATAAAGTATAAACTTCTTGCTTAAATTGAGAAAGATTGCGAGACATAGAGGGGGTACTACAAAAAAACAAGTTAGGATAAACAAGAGGAGTTAATATACTACAGGCTTAGTAAGCTATTACGTAATTAGCGCTTACGTAAGCAACCCCTATTTTTTCAACCTTTAATTAAACTTTGAGTACATAAGATATGAGGCTCCGAAATTTGCTCACGTTATACTTACGTAAGCTAATTAAACTTTGTTTTTGATTAGCAATTTTTACACCTTTCATAAAAAAGTTATACAAAAATCCATTTTTACTTTTTTTTCTAATTTCAATCGAGATTGCAGGCGCGATCGTGATGACTAAGCAGCTCACTAAGCAGCCTATCTTAAAGAGGAAGTTCTTGGCTTTTCAAATCACCACCTTCTTTTGTATAGCCCTTCTAGTTATAGAAATAGAAAGCTTTAAAAATTATTACCTTTACGATATCTTTTTCTTTTTGTCACCCCTCTGTAAAATGTGTAATAAGAAGACTTACCTATTTTTGATCTTTATTGTCTTGTTTTATGCTATTACTGCTATTACTACTATTACTAATGCTTATAATGTTTAAGACAATTGCTATTATTCTTAAGTTGTACTGTTACCAATAGTACTATCTTAGCATAATATTAATTACGTAATTTCTCGTGCTTTACACCAATCTTTACTTTTATTTTATAGTAGTTAGCTTTTAACATTGCATTTTCTATATATAGAGGGATGACATAAAAAATGTCAATAAAGTTATTATTTTTACAGCTTTATATTTCTATAACTAGAACGGCTACACTAAAAAAGTTAGTGATTTGAAAAGCTAAGAACTTCCTCTTTAAGAAAGGTTGCTTAGTGAGCTCATTAGTTAGCACGGTCGCGCCTGCAATCCCGCTTGAGATAAGTCAAAAAAAACATTAATACTAGATTTTTTTTTGAATGTGTTAAAATCGCTATAATTTACATATATTAAATAATACTCTTATTTCTTTTTATTGTGAAAGTTTCAAAGTATTAGTATTATAAACTATTAAGTAATAGTAAAAAGCATGTTTTTGAGTTTTTTTCTGAATAATTAATTAAAATAGCTTACTAATACTTAGTAAACTAGCCCTAAGCTTCTTAAGTAGATAAATAACGCTTTTGCTATAAAAGAATATAATTATTAACTGCTTTTTGTAAAAACTAGCTTTTTGTACTATTATGGTTTTATTATATTAAACAGTATATTATTTTATTACTATAACACTGCTTTATAGTAAACTTATTTAACTATAAAACTTTATTAAAGTCTATATTTGAGGGTTTTACAAGTTGTTGCTCAATATTAATATAATAATTATAAGCTTTTCAAAATGTTTAGAGGCAACTTCTTCTTCAAAATTGTTATAAAAAAGATGTTCTTTTAAGGAAGTTTTATAAGCATTTAGTAAAGAAATATGAACTATTTTATTTTATTCGTTCTCAATTTGATTTTTTAGACATTTTGGTAAGGTTTTTATTAAGTATTTTTCAACCTTTATAAGAATCTTAGTAGAACAGCCCAGTTTAGGCCTAAAAGTAGATAAATAAGCTTCTTTTCATTTGAAATAAAAAAAGGTATTGACTAATACTTTTAGAAAGCTTTTCCAGTATATTACTATCAAAAAAATAAGCTTGTGTTATAAATGAAAAGTCTTAACTTAAGATTTAAACTAAGATCAATTACAAGCTATAAAGAAGATACTAAAAAAAAGTAAGTTAAAATCAATAAAAAGAGATAATATACTATAAGCTGACTAAGTTGTTACATGATTAGCGCTTACATTAGTAACCTCTATTTTTTTACTCTTGATTTAAACTCCAAGTAAACAAAATACTACTCTCTGGAGTATGTTTTCATAATGCTTACGTATGCTTATTAAACATAGTTTTTTATCAGCAATTTCTATACGCTTATATAAAAGATATATTAAAATTGATTTAAACTTTTTTAATTATCTTATTTCAAGTAAGATTGCAGGCGCAACGGCGATGACTAAGCAGCTTACTAAGCAGCCTATCCTAGAAAGAAAGTTCTTGGCTTTTTCAATCACTAACTTTTCTTCGTTTAGCCCTTCTAGTTACAGAGATATAAAGCTTTAAACATAATAACTCTTTTAACATCTTTATCTTTTAGTCACCTCTCTGTATATACTGCATAAAACAGTATTATTTTTATCAACTTATAAACAAAGTTGTTGTATTCAAATTAAGCAATTAGTAAATATAATACTTAGTTATATTATAATTTCAAAGTAAAAGTTTATATAAATTACTTTATTATTTGGTTTTAGTATTTAGTTTACTTATTTATTTATAGGTAGAAAGCTGTACTTAACTTGCGCTTTACTTATAAATAGTAGCATATTTCTATTTTGAATACTAAAGTAACAATCAAACTGCAATTAAACATAGTACTTTTTGAATTTTATAATTTAAGATAATATGTCTAAAATATAGTTCTGTAAATTATTTTGTATTTAAAATTTTTAATGTTAGTATAGAGATTAGTATTTTTAAAAAGTAGTTAATAATTATAAAAATTGCAATATAGACGCAACTTACATTGTTCTCTACCAGTAGTAGCTTAGTAATAGAATCGAAGCTTACTTTTTGAAAAAAAATTAAAAAATTAGTAGTAGTAATTTTTTTAAGGTGTCAAAGGTGGTGGTTGTTGTTGTAGTCAAAATAGGGTTCCAAAAAAGTGAAAAGCAGCTACCATCTACTAATCAATCGCAAAAGTCAAAAAAAAGTTTGTGTGTAGTCAACAAGATTCGAACGGTGGGTGGATGAGTTCTAAGAGGAAAGCTTAGACTACTAAGCGATAATCGGGGTCAAAAAAATTTGCTAAGGTACTAAAAAACAAAACTAGTTAAAACGTGTCCAACGGCGATTGCTAGCCTACGGCTGACAACAGGATTACAGTAGGATTGCAATAGGATTGCAACATAATTTTGCTTTTCTTTGTTTCCGCCCGAACATGCTGGTGCGACACACCAATTGCGTGCCGGCGATGCCGAATAAGGGGGCGTGAGCCCGGTGTTACGACCGTAGATCAGAGCGGGGCACCGCCACCTCAAGAACCGACACCGCAATGACTAAGGACTAGAGATTAGGTGACGAGGTCACGTGACTAGTCCCACAGTCCTAGAACTCCCGGAGCAACTTTAGAATGTTTGGGACTCTAACACAACTTAGAATCTCTAGGACTTTTTATATATATAGCACTAAGCACTAGACCCTTATAGCTTAGTGTGTTTAACTTAGAGTTTTACTTAGTAATTAATCTAAGAATTAAGACTTAATTCTTAACTCTTGTGTTATTCTATTAATCTTCCAATCGTGCTAACACACCCTTATACTATTACATTAATCTTCTAATTATGCTAGTACACTAACTGTCTATCGCACTTACTTATCTCTTAAAAACTAACTTAGGTTATCTTTAGATAATCTTTACACTTTAAACACCTACAAAGATAAGTAATACTGCTATAGATACACC
Source organism: Alternaria sp. 'sect. Undifilum' (assembly GCA_024321975.1). Classification (NCBI taxonomy): domain Eukaryota; kingdom Fungi; phylum Ascomycota; class Dothideomycetes; order Pleosporales; family Pleosporaceae; genus Alternaria; species Alternaria sp. 'sect. Undifilum'. Next base: position 11,237,085 of record JAJJZI010000001.1, read on the forward strand.
CGCTAATTTCTACACTAGAGGAACTACAACCCGCGCTAACAAGCCTAAAGCTTATTATAGTAATTATAGCAAGCTTAAGGCTTAGCTTCTCTAAGTTAACAAATACTTCTATATTAAAAGAGACAGGATTAAGGACATAAACAAAGTAGTCTTAGCCTCTACGTATCTTTAAAGAGATGCAGAAAAGTAAGCTAACTTACTTCTTTAACGCTATATTAATAGCTCTATTATAAATGCTAATAATACTGCTCTAGTTAAAGACTAGGACACTTTTAAAATAAAAATGCAAGAAATCTTCTTACTCTTTTAGAACTCTGTAGTCGCAGAACAAAAGATTTAGAAACTACAACAAACTAAGTCTACTGCTAACTACATAACTAAATTTTAATAGTATAAAACAGTAATTAAATAAGACAACAACGCTTGAATATAAATATACTAATAAAGTTTTAAACCTACTGTATAACAGGAACTTATAAGAAGTAGATCTAGCCTTAATATGCTTAACAAACCTATAGCTAAAGCTATTAGAGTAGACAATAAACTCTATAAGCTTATATTAGAGAAATAATAATTCGCGTAAGGGAATTGCGCACTTGAAAACATAAATGCTTAATTATATTAAACATTTTAACGCCTGTACTCTAAGGACGTTATCAAAACTATGTACTTAGAACTCTAGAGCATTATATAACTAATAGCTATAAGCTAATGCACCTTAATAGCATTAATAAGGGACTAGAACAGAAAAAGTTTACGCATAACAAAAGTAATAAGAAAGTTACTTATTATAGCTGTAGCAAAGAAGGTTACATAAAATAGGACCGCTAGAGCTAAGGCAAGGTAACTTAATATTTAAATATTATTTACTATGCCGGACTTAATAACAATTTAAATAAAGAATAAAGCGTTATTATACATCCTACTATTACATCCTAAGATAGAATTAGGCAACCTTTAATAGTCTAGATAACTTTATTATAATTACTCTAGAGAAAGCTTTAGATAACAACATTTTTTAAAATAGTGCTAGGCAAAAGTATAAAAGCAACCTTAGCAGACTAAACTAAGCATAGCAAGATAGTTAAGTTCTAAGAAAACTATTAACCCGCTACACTAATTATATAAGAAGAACTAGTAGCTTATAACAAGAAAACAGTTTTATTAGCTATTAGAAAGCTTCTTACTTATATTACATTAGATAAATATAATATTAGTATATAAGTATTACAACTCTTAAAAACTAGATACTTAACAAATTTAGCAAAGAAGATTAACACTTTACTAAGGCAGCTTAAATAAACTAAAGAAATCTTTACAGGAACCTGCAAAAGAATGTTTTAAAAATATAGCTAGTATACTAATTTACTAATAAAACTACAAAAAAAAGAAATTACTTTAGTAGTAACTATTAACAAAGCTGTACACAACAATTCTGAATAAAAATAAACCAACAATGCTAAAGCATTTTAGAATAAACTAGTACACTAGCTCTTAGACAATAAAAGGAAGAAAATTTACAATAAACTCTAGGCAACACGCTAGAAGCATAAGGCTTAAGTGTGAAGATCGTCCGAAGATAATCTAAGTGTGAAGATCGTCCGAAGATGATCTAGGTTGGTTCTCGGGAGAATGAACGAGTACTAAAGACACGAGGTGTACTAGCACGATTAGAAGATCAATGTAATTGTTACGATCTAGACTAAGGGACGAGGGGGACAACCCCGCAGGGACTATGCAACATAGACAGATAATTACAGCTAGGCAACTACGACGCCGTCACGTGACTGCTCACTAACGAGCGCTCATCCACGAGCGCAACTACGTGACTAATTATTAATAAGCGCAATCGTCTACGAGCGCACGCTCGTCTACAAGCGCCACGCTTATTAGTATATAGTATAGGCAATATGCCCTTATAGCTTATTATATTTAACTTAGAGTTTTACCTTAGTATTTAATCTAAAGATTAAGGACTTAATTCTTAACTCTTGTACTATTATATTAATTTTCTAATTATGCTAGTACACCCTGTGTCTCTAGTACTCGTTTATTCTCCTAAGAACTAACCTAGATTATCTTTAGAAAATCTTTACACTTTAAACACCCTTAAAAATAAGTAATACTGCTATAGACACACCTGCTAATTCCCTTACTAGGAGGACTACGAGCCGCGCTAATAAGCCTAAGACTTATTATAGTAATTGTAGTAAGCTTAACGCTTAGCTCCTTTAAGTTAATAGATACTTCTATATTAAAGGAGACAAGATTAACAATAATAATAAAGTAGTCTTAGCCTCTATGTATCTTTAAGAAGATGTAGAGAAGTGGGCTAACTTAATCTTTTAACACTATATAGATAGTGCTATTATAGATGCTAATAATACAGCTCTAGTTAAAGACTAAGATGCCTTTAAAGCTAAAATAAAAGAAGTTTTCTTACTCTTTAAAGAATCTATAGTTATAGAGTAGAAGATTTAGAGACTATAACAAACAAAGTCTACTACTAACTACACAACTAAATTCTAAAAATACAAGATAGTTATTAAATAGGACAACAACACTTTAATATAGATGTACTAATAAGGCCTTATACCTACTATACAACAAGAACTTATAAGAAGTAGAGCTAACTTTAATACGTTTAATAAACTTATAGCTAAAGCTATTAGAGTTAACAACAAACTTTATAAGCTTATATTAGAAGAATAGTTATTTACGCTAGAAAATTGCACACCTAATAACACAGATGCTTAAGCACGTTAAACATTTCAACGCCTACACCCTAACTAAGGACGTTAGTAAAACTATGTACCTAGGACCCTAAAGCATTGCACTACTAATAGCTATAAGCTAATACACCTTAATAATATTAACAAGGGACTAGGAAGAAAAAAGTTTACGCATAATAAAAGTAATAATAAGGTTACTTATTATAGATAAAGTAAGGAAGGTTATATAACACAGGACTACTCAAGCTAAGGTAAATTAACTTAGGAACTTAATGTTATTTACTGTGCAGAACTTAATAATAATCTAGATAATAGATAGAATGTTGTCACACAACCTACTATTACGATTTAAAAATAGGACTAAGTAAGTATTAACAGACTAGATAACCTAATTATAATTACTCTAGAGGAAGCCTAGACGGCAACATTTCTAAGATAGTGCTAGACAAAGATATAGAAGCAACCCTAGTAGAAGAAACTAAATACAGCAAGATAGCTAAGTTTTAAGAAAGCTATTAACTAGCTACACTAATTACATAGGAAGAGCTAGTAGCACATAATAAGGAGAGAGTTCCTACGTACATATAGAAACTCCTTACCTACACTATAGAAGACAGACATAATGTTAGTACATAGGTACTACAGAGGGGTGACAAAAAAAAAGATATCAAAAAAGTTATAGTTTTCAAAGCTTTATATTTCTACAACCAGAAGGGCTATACCCAAAATGGTTAGTGATTTGGAAAGCCAAGGTCTTCTTCTTTAGATTAGGCTACTTAGTAAGCTGCTTAGTAAGCACTTTTGCGCTCAACTTCAGCAGTGAAAATAAAGATAAAAAACTCAAGAATAAATAACAAAATAACTTTTTTTTGAATGTGTAAAAATCGCTATAAAGTTTATATATTAAATAATACTACTTAAACTTTTCTGTGTGTAAGTTTGAAGGTAATTGTAAAAAAAACTATTAAGTAGTAATTAAGAGCTTGTTTTTAGGGTTTTTTCTAAATAAATAACAAAGAAAGCTTACTAATACTTAGTATACTAGCCTTCAGCTTCCTTAACGTCCAAATAACGCCTTAGTAAAGTTAGAATACAATTATCAATCGCCTTTTAAGGTAATTGATCCTATTCCTCCCTTATAGCAGACTCAAAGGCTGCTATACTTTTTTTACTCTTTCCTATACCTAAAGAAGTAATAGGCCTTTTAGCTAAAGCGTTTTTTAGCAAGGCCTACACGTTTTCTATAGGATTTAGATCAGGACTATATAAAAAGCGATATCTTATTCCTAGAAAACCAAGATAAAACTTCTAGAGTTTTATAAATCTTAGCGTTATCCTGTTAAAACTTCTAGCCTATATAGAGGTTAGTAAGTCCTTTAATTATATAAAAAAAGATTGCTACTTTATAATTTATATATAGAGAAAACACTCTCTAAGTAGGAAAAAGGAGTATATGTAACTTACCTTTTTTTATCGCAGGTTTTACTATAGGAATAAGGATCTTTTTAATATAGTCTTAACTCCTAAAAGAAGTAGTAATCAAAGGGCTTTTAATTACTACTAATTTAGATCTACTACCTATCTAAATTGCTCTCTAAACTTAGATAGATATATCTTGACCTATAACTTGATTAGTAAGCGTACTAAAAATAGATTAGAATAATAGAAAAATAATAGATATATGAAAGTTTTTTTTTAGTTAAATAGAGTTTTTTTAGAATAATACTTGTGTTAGTTGTAGAAACTATTTTCCTTCCAACCCTATTATTTTGCCGTGTTCAATAGTATTCTGTCCTAGCACTGTGCTCTCGCTTACTAGCAGACTCGTCTGAAAATATAACTTTATCAAAGATGATATTTCTAAGGTTTTTAAGTAATTGCTTGGCGTAAATATAACGATTATAAGCCTTTTCAGCGTCTAAAGGCGTCTTTTTTTAAGAAATGTTAACAGAATAGTTCTCCTTTTTTAAAAAGCGTTGTAAGCTTCTAATAGAAAGATTTAGACTTTTTCTTTTAAAAGACATTGATTTGTCTTTTTAGGGCTTTTAGTAAGGTCTCTATTAAGCACTCTTTTTGCTTTATTTAAGATCTTCGTAGGACGACCTTGTTTAGGCCTCAAAGAAGATGAAGAAGCCTTTTTTTTGTTTAATTTGATAAAGAGTATTAGAGATACTTCTAGAAGACTTTTCTAGAATATTACTAATTAAAGAAATAGGCTTGTTTTGTAAATATAAAGTATAAACTGTAAAGGGCTAAAGCCTTGATGTCCTCTAGTACTCGGCCTGTGGCCTTCGTTGGCTTTTCTTACCTCAGCATTAGCACCTCAGCACTAGCTGCTGACTATCGGCCGCACTAGTTACGCCAACTGTCAGCTGACCTGGCGACTTCCAATAACCTTAGTTAGTCCTAACTATCTAGATTGGATATAAAAACCCACGCAGTCTCTCTATAGTTCTATATCTAATTTATTTACCTTTTACTGTTACCTTGCATCTTTAGTTAACCTAATGCACCCTTATAATTAAATTAGATCCTTCTTTAGCTACTTGCGTAGCTACGTCGTACTTAGAAGCCCTCTAGAGCTATATCTAGACGAGAAGCTAGCTAGAGCTATATCTACGCGCAAGAATCTAATTAATCAAACTACTAGTTAATTAGTTAACTATTTCAATCTACTAAAGGATTAACAGAAGAAGCACTAAATTAAAAGTGCTAAGAGATACTTAGTTATATAAGTCCTTAAGGCGTTTAAATTTGTTAGATAAGCCTACTAAGCGTAGTAGCTCTAGAAAACAGACAAAGAATAAGCCTACTAAGCGTAGTAGCCCCTACACGAAAGAATAAGCCTACTAAGCGTAGTAGCTCCTATAATAATTCTTACTAACAATAATAGAGTACTAGCAAGTACCTATAAATACAATAGTAGAACTCTTAGCAGCTCTTTTAGCTGTAAGGATAGCAGAACTATACTAAGATAGTGTTAGTAGACCTAAAGTAGAAACTACTTTAGAAGGTCTTTGTAGAGCGGGTAGCCTAGATAAGATAGCTGCTTCTATAAGGATACAGGAGGCCTTCTAAACTTAAAAGGCTATAGGCACGCTACAATAAAGAGAGCCTAAGGTAAAATAAAAACCTCTACCTTAGTTACCTACCATATTAGCTGCCTTAGGAAATTAATAAGCTTAAACGCCTAGGCGTTTTAAACAACTAGATCCTAATACCTTTAATAGAAATAGAAAGATGTACTAAATCTTTTAACAACAACTTACTACTCAGGTAGAAAATAATAAGGAAGATTTTAACACAGATAAAAGGACTTATAATTACGCCTTTAGTTAATTAAAAGGCTTAGCTGCAACCCTTACCCTGCCTTTCTTTAACTAAATAGGGATTTCTAATTTATAGAACTTTAATAAGCTATTAAACTTCTTTAACTAAATGTTTGGAGACCCCTATAGCGTAAAGAGAGCTAAGAACAAGCTCTAGTTTATAAGCTAAGGCAAGAAAAGCATCTGCAAATACATTATAGAATTCTAGGAGTAACTATTATTATCTAATAATAGTTTAGACGAGAATATAAGGATATGGCTTTTCTAAAAAAGTCTTATTAAGAAACTTTAAGACAAACTTGTAGGTATTACCTATAAGAATTTAGATAGCCTACAAAACAAAGTAATAGAGATTACTAATTACCTCTACAGAATAGAGGAGTACTCTAAAGGCAGAGACAACAAGCCTAAGGAGTATAAATCTAGGAGAACTTCTCCTCCTCCTTCTCCTTTAAAAGGAGACTAGATAGAAGAGATAGAATACATAGGAAGAACTGCTAAACCTTAATAGTTTAGTAACTAGGAGTTAGAACAGTTGTATAAAGAAGGACGCTGTTTTAACTGCAAATAGAAAGGTTATCTGTCTATATATTATATAGAGAATAAGAGATTCTCTAAAAAGGAGAAAAAGACTTTAGTTAAGTCCTTTAACTCTAAGAAAAAGAAAGATAATAAGCTTAGCAAGGAAAGCTTAAATAATGACTTAGATTTAGAAAAAGAGTAGCTCCTGTTTAAAGTTACTAGCAGGAGCCTCTAATAAGTGAAAATAATTTAGTTAAGAAGTAGGCAAACTTTAAAAAGAATATAAGCAGTAATAGAATTACTTTAAAGGCACTAGTAAATTGTTACACTTTCGCCTCTACTTTAATTAATACAGGAAACCTTACATACTTACTTATTAGCCCTTAACTTATTAAGAACGCTAACTTACAGTACATTTCTATTTCTTCTAGGAGATTAGAAGGAGTTATAGATAAACCTAGAACTATTAACAAAGTTGCTAGGTTAGACATTAATATTAAAGGCTATAAGGATACTATTTAGGGTTATGTAGCCCCTACACACTCTAGTTACAATTTAATACTTAGACAGCCCTAGATAAATAAAAGAGAGGTTACTATTGCTCCTTCTAGAAAAACAATTTACATCTATTCTTCTAGCTAAAGGATTTAGTTACTTAGCACTAAGGATCGCCCTATTAAAGGAGACTAGAGATTAAAATAAATAAGCGCGACAGCTTATTACTCCTATATTAGGCGGGTGAAAAAGAATAAGTCTATTTAGACTTTTACTGCTTCTCTTAAGGATATTAAAAAAGCCCTAGCTCCTAAGAAGAAAGTAGAGGTCCTCCCTTTACTCCTTAAGGCTTATTAACACCTAGCTTAGATTTTAATCTAAAAACTGCTTCTACACTACCTTCTTTACGCGGATCTAAAGTAGATTACTAAATTAAACTAGAAAAAGATAATAAAGGTAAGGAAAAAGAGGCTCCTTAGGGACCTCTATATAGTATAATCTGCCTAGAACTCCTAATATTACTAAAGGAGCTTAGTTCTCTACTTAATAAAGGATAGATTAGAGCTAGTAGCTCTTCTGCCTCCTCCTCTGTCCTTTTTGCCAAGAAACCTAGAGGAGAATTATGTTTCTGCATTAATTACTAAGCCCTAAACACTATTACAAAGAAAAATTGTTATCCTTTACTTTTAATTTAGGAAACCGTTAATAATATTACAAAAGCTAAATAGTTTATAAAGATTAACGTTTTTACAGCTTTCTATTAAATTTAGAATTAATGTAGGAGACGAGTAGAAAACAGCTTTTCACACTAGATTTAGGTTATATAAGTAGCTAGTTACTCTATTTAGTATAGCAAACGCTCTTAGTACCTTTTAACGCTATATTAATTAGACCCTCCGCGAGTATATTAACAATTTTTGCTTAGCCTACCTAGACGATGTATTAATTTACACTAATAGCACGCTTAAAGAACACTAACGCAATACAAATAAGGTTTTAGAAGCTATAAGCAAGGCTAGATTACTTTTAGATATCTAGAAATGCGAATTTAACGTACAGAGTATAAAATACCTTAGATTTATCATTAAAGCTAGAAAAGAACTTTAGATAGACCCTAAGAAAGTAAAAGCAATTAGAGATTAGCAGGCACTTATAAACGTTAAAGGAGTACGTAGTTTTCTTAGTTTTGTAAACTTCTATTAACAATTTATTAAGAACTACTTAGAAATAGTAGCTCCTCTTTCAAGGCTTACTAGTAACATCTCCTTTTAATAGGGAAAAATTAAGCAAAAGGCTTTTAATAAGCTAAAAGAGTTATTTATTACTAAGCTAGTACTAGCTTAATAGGATCCTGACAGAGAAACAATCCTAGAAACAGACTCTTCTAGATATGTAGTAGCAGGAGTCCTCTTATAATATAATAATAAAGGAAGCTTACACCTAGTAGCTTATTATTTAAAAAAGATAACTAGCACGCAAAGCAATTATAAGATATACAATAAGAAATTACTAGTAGTTATCTCCTACTTATCTAAGTAGGATGCTATGCTACAGTCTTTAAAGAAGTTTATAGTTATTATAGACTATAAAAACCTTAAATATTTTAGCAAGCCTAGACAGCTTAGCAAAAGACAAATAAGATAAGCTTAATTTCTAGGAAAGTTTCCTAACATAGAAATATCCTACAGGCCTAGAGTTAATAACTCTAGGGCTAATGCCTTATTTAGGAGACAACAAGATATGCTAGCAAATAACTGGGATACTAGGATTTCTAAGAAGTTTCTATAAGTATTTAAACCTACAACTGCAGCTACTGTACGGGTGTTGGAGTGTATGAAGACATACTACTACGAGGGCATAAGATCACTAGTGGTTAGGTCATGCGAGAACGAGGGTGGTAAGATAAAGATCTTATTATAGGTTGTATCTAGAAGAGAAGTACAGGAGTTGAGTTGTGAGGTAGAGGATCAATAATCCCGCTCGTTTCAATCCCCGAAACGAGCTATATACCTCTAGATCAGGTGGTTGAGCACTAACCTAGTGAGCAGCAGGGTATCACCCTGTGCACCAGCACATACCTCCCCTTCCTGCGAGCTTGGCCCTATTAAGCGACCTACTCAGCAGAAAGAAAACAGCAAAACAAAGGAAATAAAATAAAGGAAATAAAAGAAATGTAAGTTAATTACCCTATATCTACTCTAGACATCTTCCCTTACTTCTTTAAACGTTCACTTTGGCGAGGTTCTTAAGTAGTAGTTGTAGCATGTAGTCTCAGCGCAGGTGCAGTGGTAGGAGCAGGGACAAGAGTAGCGGGCGCTTAAGATTCTAATATTAATTAAAGGCAGCTATAACGAGGCTACCTTGTTAGAGTTGTTAGCACTAAGACGTTATCTAAGATAACAGTACTTAATTAAAAACAAACGCTAGAAAGGCGTTGCGTAGAAGAGAGTATTATAAGATCTTTACTCTCCTAGAAAACTTAGCGCTTATTAGCCTTTAGGCTAAGTTCCTCTTAAAGACGTTATAGAGAATTAGCTTAAGAGAAATTAGCATTCTACCTATTCTAGTTCTTTATTATATAAAAAGGGTTCTGTCTAAAGTTAGTAAAGTATAAACAGTTTAGAAATCCTTAAACTAAATTAAAATAAAAAGCGTCCTTTTTTAACTCTTACACTACAAGCTATAGGTTAATAATTTATTACAGTATATAGTTGTAATGTTCCTTAATATAGTTGTTAATCTACTCCTTGTTAGCGTTTTATAGCATGTCGTTTAGCTCCTTACAAATAAGAAGATTATCCTACTTAGCCTGTCTAATAAGGGCCTTCTAGATCTAAGACCTATACTTAATATAAACATTAGCAAGAAATAGCTAATTAATTTCTTTAAACTTATTAGGATAGCCTAAGAGAGTACAAGGAGCTGTAGTAAAGTTATAATAAGTCTTATAAATTTTCTTATAAGTTCTTATAGTAGGCACCTCTATTACTCTATTAGAAACTATAATAAACTAGGGGAGGATAGTACGGCGGTTATAAGTAGTTAGGCTAGTAAATCTATAAAGTAGTAGAGGTAACAAAATTTAAACTTGTCTTTTTTTATAGATTTGCTTTACCTAGGAAGTGTTAAGAGCTAGTTTTTATGCGTTCTTTAGCTAGTCTGTCTTGTCTTCTTATCCTTTAATAAAACTATTTAACAATTTAATGCCTGCGTCTTTGCGCTACTTTAAGTACTCTAGTACATAGATATAAAAGCTTAAGAGCATCTCTATATAGTTATTCTTATTCTTATTGTTAAATAATACGCTGCTTTAGATTATATTTATACTAAGACCTTTAGTTATTACTTACTTAAGGTTAATGTTAATATACTTAAAGTAAGTTTAATTACATTTCTTAGTATATTTAGCGTAGTAAGAGTAGGAAATTAAAGTATATTCCTTACAGAGTATAGTATATTACAACTAGTATCTTAGATTAGTGCGTACAGCTTGTTAAATAAGTAAGTAGTATATATTACGTAGCTATTTAAGGTTTAGCTTCCTGTCTATACATTGTAGATAGAAGTAGTACATCTTAAAGATTTTGATAATAATATTCTTAACCTAACTGTCCTTAAATAGCTAGGTATAGGCGTTAGTAACAATACTTCTAGTACGTTAGAACTCCTTAGCTTATAGTTAAAACTTTATAGTATTAATAACCTTATCCTAAGTAGAGAGTAGGTAGAGATTAAGTCTAGAGATTTAATATTAGTAGCTTAGTAAGTCCTTATCCTGCTTTACTAGGTAATACTTACTTGTAAAAAGCTTTAAAATAACTAGATTAGATTAAAATTCTTGCTAGTAGCTTTATCTTACGTATAGTAAGAGCAGACACTTGTTAAGTATATTAGATAGCATAGCCCTTTTAAATAAACTTATAACACTTATAGTAGTGCGCTTATAGATAAAGTATACTTACTTATACAATAAGTTATTAGAGCTAGGCTGTTATCTAATATTAACTTTATAGTACTATTTCTTAATAACCTTAACGCAGTCTAAATTAGTAATTAGCTTCTTTATATAGGCTTGCTTAAGTAGCTTAAGAAAAGCTAAGGTAAAATTCTTGCAATAATACTTTACCTAATGACAGAATTCGACCTCTGCGTCCACCTGATTACCATAGGAGCTACCGCCGACAGCTCCTCTTCGACCGACCGGGGAGGCCGCTCAACGAAGGTGAACGCGGGCTTCGTGATCCACCACTATAGCTTCTTGTATAGTAACCTAGTAAGGTCTAACTTTACTTAATGTGAGCCATTAGTCTTCGTGTTAAACAGGGAGAAGAATAGTCTAAGCATTGTATCGTTCGTATGCGGTACTGTGTGGTGTAGGAAATCCTAAAGGTAAGAAGCAGCAGGCAGGGAGCTTTTATAAAGTATTGTAGGCTCCTGCTGCGGTAACGTACGTGTCCTTACCCTCCTCTACCTCTACCTCCACCACCTCTATCGCAATCTTGTTGCTAGCCTATGGCTAGCAATCGCCGTTGAACACGTTTTAATTAGTGTTGTTTTTTAGTACCTTTAACAAATTTTTTAACCCTAATTTCGCTTAGTAGACTAAGCTTTTCTGCTCTAAGCGCTTAGCGCGTAGACCTTATCTACTTACTGTTCAAATTTTGTTAACTACACACAATCTTTTTTTGACTTTTGCGACTGATTAGTAGAGAGTAGCTGCTTTTCACTTTTTTGGAAAAACCATTTTGACTACAACAACAACCACCACCTTTGATACCTTAAAAAATAAATACTTTACCTAAAGAATTTCTTATTCCTAATTACGGGTATCTAGCTCCTTGTCTACATAGGAAGTGTTGTTAAGGTTAGTATTTAATTAGGTAGCCGCCTATTAGTAGGCTAGTATCGCTTTTAGAGCATAAGAGCTTAGTAGAGGCAGTAGTATAAGGACTTATTAGCTACTAGTATTAGTTCTAACTTATCCTGCCTAGATATTAGCAGCATTACGCCTCTGTTGTACTATAGTTATTTTATTTTAAAACTTATACAAGTTAATTACTAAGTATTAGTTAGGTCCTTAACTAGCTAACATTCCTATAGATTACCTTAGATTCTTAGTTATAACTAACAGACTACAAGTCCCTAGAGAGTAAGTTTTAGATATTATAAGATCTTTATAGCAATTAATAGCTTAAGATTTATTTAGGGTCCTTCCTAGCTTTATAATTATAGAGATAACTACACTATATATTAGATGTGTCTTTACACTAAGTAGCCTATACTTATTACTTAAAATGTTTTGTGCAGAATAGACTAGCCTAGTTTTAAGGTCTTTAGCTTTAGCTATAAGTTAAAAAACCTTTTGTTAGAATATATAAAGAGAATTAGGCTTGCCTTACTTATTCTTTGCCCTAGTATTAGGCTTTAGCTTTTATAAGTTAAACTTAATATCTTCTTTCTAGACTTACAGCTTAGCGTAAATATTATAAAGCTTTTTTACTTCTTACTTATTAATGTCTAAGTAAAGTGCTTAGTTGTAAGGGTTATTTTAATTAATAAAAGCATAGATATTCTTATATAGTAGTTTTACTATTGCCTAGTTAGCTGTTAATATATATTATTCTTTACCTTAGTTCTTAGAGTTAATGTAGTATACTGCTATAGCATTAAGGAACTAAGTAGTATTCTTAAGATTTATACGCCTTAATACAAAGGCTATGTTAGTTAATCCTTAGTAACTAAGTAGCGTATAAAGCATGTAGATACTAACACATTCTTAAACAAATCCTAGAGCTAGCTTCTTTACTATTGCTATAGCTCTACCTAGTTCTTTAGCCCTTTTATCCCGCGTTAAAGATGCTGTGCTAATAATAGGATAGTGTTCCTAGAAACCTTTAACACTACTATATTCGTCTATAAGTCTAGGGAGCTAAGTATAAAGGTTACCTACTCCTAGGACAACCTTAAAGATTAAGTTAAATAAGTAGGAGGCGTTGTTAAACTAATAATTTATAATAATACGTTGTTATTTTAGAGCGTTTAAAAGGATCTTGTCTACTAGAGTTTAGATATTAATAACTCTAATATTATTACTAAGCTTTGCAAGCTCTAGTACCTTGTCTTAATACTATATAATTTTAGGAATTTAGTCTACAACATAGTTTTTCTTCTTAGTAATAACTTTAAAGTTGTTAAAAACCTTTAATAGTTTTAGTGTTTATATTAGTTGCTGCTGTAGCTGCTTGCCCTAGGCCTTGTCTAACAGCGCTAGAAGTATTATTTAAGCAGGTTAGCTAATGTAAGTTAAATGTTGTTTTTAGCTGCTGCTAGTTTAAGAGGGGGGGAGAGAGATATTATTATTATTGTTGTCTTAGAAAGTAACTATTCTAAAAGGTAGTAAAGTTTGTGTAGTAGGAGAATTAGATAGTTAGCAGGGTTGTAGTTCTAGTTTATGCGTAGTGGCGGTATCCTACTAGCTAGCAGGTAGAGATAAACAGTGTCTAAATTACGCTAAAATAAGCGGGTTTTGTAATTAAAATAGTTATTATCATTAGCTATTGCCTTAAGAGTGCGTAAAATTAAGTATAGTATTAGTATAGCAGTAAGTACCTAGAATTAGTAGGATAGGTAGCTTGTAACTAAATTTTATATAGGAAATTAGTAAACAAGTAGCTAAAAGTAAAAGTAGGTACTACTAGCATAGTATCCCCTCCCTTTCCTAAAACTATAGGCCGTCCTATAGCCTATTAGTTATCTAATATAAAAGTATCTAAGTTAGAGTCTAAGCTTTTAAAGTCTTATCTATATACTTAATATTCTTCTTTTGTAAGACGTTTAGTAATAACAACTTAAGGACAAAGCTTATTACTTATTACAGGAGGTAAAGGTAGTTGTAGTTCCTTACGTGGCTTAGGTAAGTCTAGCGAGATAGAAATGTCTACTGTAGGGCTAGTTCGTTCCTAATAATTAGGATCTTATAGCTTTATGTTTTCTTAATCTTCCTTAATAATATCCTGTATTTATTTTTTAAGGTGTCAAAGGTGGTGGTTGTTGTTGTAGTCAAAATGGGGTTCCAAAAAGTGAAAAGCTGCTACCCTCTACTAATCAATCGCAAAAGTCAAAAAAAAAGATTGTGTGTAGTTAACGAGATTTGAACAGTAGGTGGATGAGTTCTAGGAGGAAAGCTTAGACCACTGAGCGATAATTAGGGTCAAAAAATTTGCTCAGGTACTAAAAAACAACACTAGTTAAAACGTGTCCAACAGCGATTGCCAGCCTATAGCTAACAATAGGATTATAGTAGGATTATAATAGGATGACAACATAATACAATAGAGGAGGGAAAGGACACGTACGTACCGCAGCGGGAGCCTATAATACTTTATAAAGCTAAAGCTGCTGCTTCTTACCTACTACTTCTTACCTTTTAAACAGCACTGTATATAAACAATTTGTATATAATACACTGCACGGCAACATAGCGTACAACCTCCGCAGCAAGCATCTCCTTATTCTAGGCTCTCTTCTAAAAAAAGTATCCTTTACTACTGTCTACCTAGTACCTATTTTAGTCTAACTTAAACTGCTTATACAGACACCTAAATTTATTGAGTATCTTAAAACTTAACTACCTAGCTAGACTTCTAAGTTTATAAAAATCTTAAATAAGTCTCTTATCTGCAATATCTCTATATATATAAAAATTGTTAAGCCCTAATTTAGCTAGTTGTGTAAGGAATACATAATCTCTAAAGTATTTACTAATACTAGCGTAGTACTTAGGATTTATTACTTTAGTATCCTCCTCTTCCTGTTTATTGTGCAAGGGCTAAGTATAGAGACTAGAACTTAGCTTAAATAGCTATTGCAAGACGTTAAATTAGCAATAGAGAAGAAAGAGGTAGGAAAAAAGGAGTAGGCTTTCTATTGTTACGTCTATAGGTTAGTAAGTAAGGCAATAATAGTGTTACTACTTTACTTTATCTAGGAGCGCCTGGCAGTAAAGTAACAAGAATAGGCAGGATAGGGCGCGTTAAGTTGGGAGGTAATTCGCGTCTTTATCTTGCTTTTCTTTGTTTCCGTCTAAATATGCGATACACTAATTGCGTGCCGGCAATGCCGAATAAGGGGGCATAAGCCCTAATACCTGTTATTAGCAATAAATCTTTTTTTTTACTAAAAAGGTGTCTACAAAATGTGTGGTCACATTAAAAGGTTGTCTTAAACGGCCGAAGCCATATATCCTGTATAAGTCTTTGTCTAAACAGCTTTAATTGCTATCTAGGTGTTGTACAAGGGAAGCGTGTACTATTAAGGTCTTTAAGATAATAGGTTTCTCTATTAGGTCTAGCTTTATAAATATAGTATAGGCCTAACTATTTTGTATCTAGCTTACAGTCTTGCAATATATTAATTTCCTAAACAAAGTTCTAGAGAAGAACTAAGTCTTCTAGCTTTATATCCTTATGTCGTATTTTCTTAATGTTATCCTAGTATTCCTTTTTAGCAGCTCTTATCTAGTTAGTATAGGCAACAGCATCCTTTGTAAACTAATTTCTAAGATCTAGCTGTATTGCTTAAATTGCAAGTAGCTGTGCACAGTCCTTTACTTCTCTAAATAGAAGCATTTGCTATATAGGTAGCGCGAGTTTAATAGGAAGCACTGAGTTCTACTCTATAACTAACTAGTATAGTAAGTAACCTGTCTATTTCTATATTAAGATCCTGTCTGCAAGGAGAACTGTTAGCAAGTTCTTAACTTAAGGTCCTAGCAGCTTTGCAAGGGCGTTTATAATAAGCTTATATCCTCCTTTAATCTTTCTTATAGCTTAAGAGTTGTGTCCTAAAGACTAGACTTAGTTAATTCTATACATATTTAATAGATGTAATAGTACCTTAGCAAAATTAGGCCCTTTATTAACTATAAGTTTGCGCGCTATGCTCTATTAATATATAATGTTCTTATATACGAACTCCGCAATTATCTTTAACTAGTTGTTTAACAGAGCTTTTGCTTTAAACTAGCTACTAAAGTAGTATTTTATAATAACTAAAAACTTCTTCCTAAAATACTAAGGCATGTATACTACATTAATTGCAATAGTCTCCTAAATAGCGAAACTATAAGTGTTAGTAAGTATATTAACTTTCCTCTTAGAGGATTATAGTTAACAGTCTAGACAGGTTACTAGCTTTTACTACACGTGCTTATACATTCCTTTCTACTAGTATTACTAAGTAAGTATAGAGTACACTGCGTTAACTCCTCTATATCTAATCTAAGTGTGTATGTTTTATACTGCAGCTATTCTTAGGTTAATATTATTCACAACCCTCTAGATTATAATATTCCTAGACGTTTTCTTAAAGAGTATCTTATTTTATACAAAGAAGTTTAGAGCTTGCATTTTTTTATGCTTATAATTTTTGTAGCTCTATATCCTTAGGAGTCTTAAAGTTAACTAAAAATTAAGCGTATTGTTCTAACTCTGTTAAGAATTCCTAACAGAGTATCCTTGCCTATCCCGCTAGTATTAGTGCATTTATATTTCTAATTATATAATTAATAAACTCCTCTAAATCCTCCTTAGGTTCTAGAGGTAGTTTCTAATTATTAAGTTTTAGATACCTTAATAGTGCATCCGCAACTACATTTTTTAGCCCTAGTATATACTTAATATTAAAGTCCGATAAAAGAATTGTTAATATCTACCTGTTTATAACAGATCCTAGATTGTTAGTAGATAAGTAATTTAGTTAAGTAATAAGGGTTGCCGCGTTAGTTTCTATAGTAAAGTAAATACTATAGAGGTAGGTACAAAACTTCTTAAGAGCCTACAGCACAGCTTTATATTCTAACTTAGTAGAGTACTATTACCTCTTTTGCGCTAACTATAGTGTGCTTTTAAACTGCACTAGGTGTTACTTATTGTCCTTCTTAAGTTATTTAATACATGCTCCTGCCCTATCTTAACTTATATTAGTTATTAGGAATATCTTGTAATTCTTAGTGTTAGTATAGTTAAGGTTCGCGAGTGTAGTTGCGTTATATATAGCCTGTTTTAGCTTGTACATTGCTGCGTCTTATATATCTTCTTATTTAAAAGGGATATTGTCTTTTAAGAGTATAAACAGAGGTTTAGCAATTTTAGTAAAGTCCTTTACCTATATATAGTAGTAGACGCATATGCCTATAAAGAATTGTACCTCCCTTTTTTTTGCATAGTAGCTAGTTTATAATCTTCTTAACTTTCTTCTAGTTAGGGTGACGTCCTTATAGGCTAACCTTATAGCCTACAACCTTAAGCCCTTCTATAAGAAAATAACACTTCTTTCCTAATACAGTACTTTTAGCTTGTTTTTAAATTAGTTAGCACTCTATCTAGTTGCAAGATATACTTAAGAACATAACGTTAAACACCTAGTATTAATTCTTCTCTACTATAATTAGTTTTTAGCCCTCTACATATAATGTTGTTAATAAAGGGCATAGTATTAGGCTAGTAGTGTCTTAGAATTTTTATTATTACACGTTAAAATGCTGCTATAGAGTTAGTAGCACTTATAACTATTGTGTATAATTATATAAGCCTAACTAGTGTTTAAAACGCTGTTATGTCTTCGCTTTCTAGATGTAGTGTAATTTAGTTATATTCTAAGAATAAGTCTATAAGCAAGATAATTTTATATTCTGTAAACCTCTTAGAAAACTTGTCTACGATTAGTAGTGTGCCGGTGCACGGGGTGATACCCTGCTGCTTACTAGGTCAGTGCTCAACCACCTGATCTGAGGGTATATAGCTCGTTTCGGGGATCGAAACGAGCGGGAATCATCCATCAATTCTCCACCTCACAACTCAACTCCTGTACTTCTCTTCTAGATACAACCTATAATAAGATCTTTATCTTACTACCCTCGTTCTCGCATAACCTAACTACTAGTAATCTTATGCCCTCGTAGTAGTATGTCTTTATACACTCTAACACCCGTACAAATAGCGAAGCCTATAAGAACATACTCTACTACTTAGTGCATAAAGGAACTAGTGCACAATTATTATAAGAATAATATAACAATCTTACGCAAGCTTAGAATCCTCAGGATTATTACTAAACTTACTTTTAAGGGGTTAGCACTATCCCCTATTACAGACTACATTAAGGACGATGTTACCTAAGTTAGCACTAACAACAACAATAAGGAAAAGCAAAATCTACTAATAAAAAAAACTAAATGCGTTATTAAATGCGGATTTGAAGTCTACCTAGCGAAATAGAGGTAGCAACCCGTCTAGTAAAATAGAGACAGTAATACATGCGTAAAGAAATGCCAAGCTAAGGTGCTATCTAGCGAAATAGAGATAGCACTAAAAGCTTATACATAAGTACTAGCTTTAAGTATAAATTTAAGCCCACCTAGCAAAATAAGGGGTACCTAAGAGAGGAAGATAAACATGCCTATACCTAAGAAAACACACACTACAAAGACTTAAAGAGAGATATTCTTTCTCCTAAAGACTATACTTTGTCTATTTCTTTACTACTACTTATTAACTATCTATATAAAGAACTTATATAAGTTACACTGTACCCTAGATGTTAAAAAGGGATTAGAAGACAGGTTAAGGGCAGGAAGGCGCAACGCTTCCTCCCTCTAGACCTACTTCTACTAGCCCTAATCTACTATTAACCCTATTAAGCTCTGTTATTAACACTATAGCTACACCTACGCACAACGTAGTATTAACTATAATTTAACTAAGATATAGTACATTAGTTTTTACTAGGAAGGATGTTACAGAATTCCTAGAGGACTTTAACTAATAAGCTAATAATAGAGGTATCTATAATGCTATAAGGGTCTCTATTCTACTAGACTACTTTTCTAATAAGGATTAATATCTCTCTTATATACTAAAACGCTTACTTAGATATGCCAAGAAAGATTAGTCTAAATTACAGACACACATAAAGGAACAGTAAAAAGATAAGAATATAGCTATTAAAATAAGTAAATACTTATACCTTTAAGCTTATATCTATAAATATGTATAAAATTAGCCTAGTCTAGTAGAGTACTATACGCACTTTACCTCTGTTACTAATATATGTATTAAGAATAGGCAAATCCCTATAAAAGAAAAAGGTATTCTCTTTTTCTAAGGCCTACTACGAACTAACAAAGAGGTAGTTATGTACTATATGCCTTCTACCCTAGATAGAGATAATTAGGATACGTATAAACTAGAAGGGATCTATTCTTTTCTAAAATCCTACTACAAGAAGATAACTAGCCTAGATAAGATTTATTAGTTAGAGTAAGAAAGCGCTAATGCTAAAATACGCTAGATTATACTGTTTAACTAGTAAGCAACCTTCACCTTAAAGAAAGTAAAAAAAGCAGGGATTAAGATTAGTAAAGCATATAAAAAGACGTGTACGCTAGTAGATGTTAACCTAGAGGTTAAAGACCTTATTAAGTCTCTAAGCAACCTAAAGCTTAGACTATTAACTATTAACATGCTTATAGCTTATCCTATAACTAAGAGACTCCTAAAGAAACCTTCTAACTATATGTACTTTGTTACACAAGTAATAAATACAGAATTCCTTAGTAAGAGAAATAATAGTTCCTTTATTACTAAGGTCCTAAAGGAGGTATTTAACAAGACAAGTACAGTATATGTAAGTAATATAAAAACACACCCTCTCTAATATATGTGTAATATAATAGAATACATACTTAAGAAGTATAAATAATACTACGCCCTAAAGCGTATAAAATAGGTTAGTTTTAACTAGAATATTTCTAGCAAGAAAGGAACGTACTACTTTAGTCTACTACATAAGCGTTTAGGGGAAATTCTAAGGTAACTACTATTAAACTAAGTCTTGCTATAGTTAAAGGCAAAGATCTAAGAGTTCTATAATATTACTAATAACATGCTTAATTAGCTAGCCTCTAGTGTACTACTAGAGAAGTTTACTAGAGGAGACTCTTAACTAGGTTTTAAGTATAAAGGGAAAAACTCTAATTCTATAAATATAGCAACGAGTTTAACAAGCTAAGGCTACTATAATAATATCTTTTAGCAATTCTAGTAATTCTAAACATAGCTATACACTCCTTCTACTAAGGAATACGTTAAGAAGCTTAATAATATAGATACAGCTAACATTATACTAAAAGGTAAAGAAAATGCTTTACATAGCATCTCTAAGTTAAATGCTACTACGCGCTTAAAAATTAAAGGCCTAGCCTTTTACTAGGATATTAATTATGTCTAAGAGGGAGGAGTAAAAAAGTAAGGAAGGCTAAGTAAGGATTTAAGTACACAAGGAAGTAATTAAATAATATAAAGTAACTTTTTTATCCCTAACTTATAGCCTATAGATATATAGTATCTGCAGGAAAAAATATAAAGCAATAAACTTTTTATAAGCTAGCCTTATAATATGCTATTTTTAATTATTAAACTACTTTAATTAGCTTACTAAGACGACAACATGTTAGCAGATCTAAAGCACTTATGGCAAGGGAAAAAAAGAAAGCTATAAAGTTTATTAACGCTCTTCCTAATCTAGAACTTAAAGAAATAGTGTAAGGACAGCTAAACTATATTATAACTGCCCTACTTAAATAGGTAGTATAAGGAGTTATAGTATTAGACTTTATAAAGTAAGCTAGCATTTAAAAACAGCTGCGTAATCTTCTTAATAATAGTGTTAATGTTATAGATAGTTTGGGTGCGCTTAATGTTATAACGTATATAAAAAACGCTAAGCTAATGGATACTAAGTGCGCTAAATTATACTTAGAATCTATTCTAGTCTCTAATTAGCTAAACAAGCGCATAGGCCCTACCTATAGAATTTTACTAAATACATAACTTGCTAAGAGCACGCATTATAATGTAATAAATTTATATTAATTTAATATATAAACTCGCTATAAGGTAAGTAGAAAGAGAGATTTCTAGATAAATAAGTTAAATAATATCCTTACAAAGAATGTCTAAGGGGTTTAGTAAAAGAATAAGTAGGCTTTTGCTTAAACTAACTTACTAGAATGCTAGGTTACTATAAACAGCAGCTTTCTAAAGTGCTTAATTAACACTAGAGTATAAATAAATATTCTAAAACTAAGTGCTGCGTAAGCATTAAAGATACTGTATAAAATAATAGAGTACTAGCTAGGGCAGCCTCCTTCTAGTATTACTTTAGCTAATAGTATACATAACCTGTTTGTTAGGACTGCATTTAATATACTTATATAAATAGGAACAGTTACTATTAGGACTACGTTTAGGATTATTGCTAATATTACTAAATTTATAATTTTAAGAAGACCTTAGTGTGTAAGCGCTAAGATATTAATTTAGTATAATGCGTTTATGCGAATTACGTGCTAAGTCCTATCTAAAAATAATATAAGAAACGCAGTCTTTGTTGTATCTAACTTATCTTTAAATTACTTAGCGCAGATAATTAGAAACAAAGCCTCTAATAATAACTTAAATAGAGAAACAGCAGGTAATATATAGTTGCATATAATTACTAATAAATTAGGTAATAAACTATAAGCAGCAGTAGTAAAATACATATAGGAAGCTGTATAGTCTAATCTAGTAGCTAGATTTAGTAACTTTAACATACTGTATACAAAAGGCAGCAGGAAGAATTAGATAGTCTAGATAACTAAGTATTTATATACGCAGTTAGATAGTCTAAAGACCTTATAAGAAACAATAAACTTAGTAAATTTTTAGTTATATATAAGCTTAATTATTAGTAGATGTAAGAAAGGCTACTTAAATATACTTAACAACGCAATAATCTTTACACATTATATAAGATAGTAGACAAGAAGGTTTAAACTGTTAATATCCTGTAGCAGGAGATGCCTATAGAATTTAGATAAGAAGACTAGAAGGAAAAAGTAAAAGAATAGTAACTCCTTAAAATAAGCATTTGTAATCTTAATAAGGGGCTGTGTAATTATTTATTTAAACTAAGATATGCTGTTTTCCTACAAGAGACAAGGCTTACTAAAGAATAGCTTAACAAGCTATATACTAGAGACTACCTATAGCTATTAGAAAAGGAGATATTTATATATATGCTTCTTAACAGAAAAGGAGCACTCTCCTAGCAATTTAAGGAATTAGGAAGGATTTACCTTAATATATGTCTACTATATAAGATATAAATAAAACTATACAAAGCTTAGCAAGTATAAGAGTTTACTATCCTAAAAGCTTTAGAGCTGCAAGTAGTAAATATAGTTAATGTCTGCCTAAATTAAGGAACATAGGAAAGGTGTAATAGTTAATATTGCAACCTATAGCACCTAGTACTTAAGAAGGACAAAGGCGTTTAATAGATTAGCAATGCGTAGTAAATAAAGGCAGTTACTATACAAGATGCAAACTTACTACTAATAGTAAACAAGTTTTCTAAGAGGTTTACAGGATGTAAGATTATCTTACTTATAGACTTGTTCTTAAGATATAACTAAATTACACTACATCTAGAAGGCAGAGACATAACAGCGTTTTAAACACTAGTTAGGCTTATATAATTATGCAAAATAGTTATAGGTGCTACTAACTCTATAGTAGCATTTTAACGTGTAATAATAAAGATTCTAAGAGACTACTAGCCTAATACTATGCCCTTTATTAACAACATTACATGTAGAGGGCTAAAAACTAATTCTAGCAGAGAAGAGTTAATACTAGAAGTTTGACATTATATTCTTAAGCATATCTTGCAACTAGACAGAGTACTAGCTAATATTAAATAAGCTAGAGGCACTATATTAGGAAAGAAGGGTTATTTTTTTATAGAAAAGCTTAAGGTTGTAGGCTATAAAGTTAGCCTACAAGGACGTTATCCTAACTAGAAGAAAGTTAAGAAGATTATAAACTAGCTACTATGCAAAAATAAAAGGGAGGTACAATCCTTTATAAGTATATACGTCTACTACTATATATAGGTAAAGGACTTTACTAAGATCGCTAAACCTCTATTTATACTCTTATAAGATAATGTCTCTTTTAAATAAGGAGATGTACAAGACGCAATAATATATAAGCTAAAATAAGCTATATATAACGCACCTGCACTTGCAAACCTTAACTATACTAACACTAAGGATTATAAGATATTCCTAATAACTAATATAAGTTAAGATAGGGCAGGAGCATATATTAAATAACTTAAAGAGAACAACAAGCAATACCTAGTGCGGTTTAAAAGCACACTATAGTTAGCGTAAGAGAGGTAATAGCACTCTACTAAGTTAGAATATAAGGCTATGCTATAGGCTCTTAAGAAGTTTTATACCTACCTTTATAGTGTTTACTTTACTATAGAAACTAACGCAGCAACTCTTATTGCTTAACTAAACTACTTATTTACTAATAATCTAGGATCTGTTATAAACAGGTAGATATTAACAATTCTTTCATAGGACTTTAATATTAAGTACATACTAGGGCTAAAAAATGTAGTTGCGGATGCACTATTAAGGTATCTAAAACTTAATAATTAGGAACTACCTCTAGAACCTAAAGAGGATCTAGAGGAGTTTATTAATTATATAATTAAAAATGTAAATGCACTAATACTAATAGGATAGGCAAGAATACTCTATTAGGAATTCTTGCTAGAATTAGAATAATACGCTTAATTTTTAGTTAACTTTAAGACTTCTAAAGATATAGAACTACAAGAACTATTTATTTTTAGGGTATCAAAGGTGGTGGTTGTTGTTGTAGTCAAAATGGGTTTTCCAAAAAAGTGAAAAGCAGCTGCCCTCTACTAATCAGTCGCAAAAGTCAAAAAAAGATTGTGTGTAGTCGACCTACAAGAACTATAAGTATAGAAGAAGTAAGCTCTAAACTTCTTTGTATAAGATAAGATACTCTTTAAGAAAACGTCTAGGAATATTGTAATTTAGAGAGTTATAGATAATGCTAACCTAAGAACAGCTATAGTATAAAACGTACACACTTAAATTAGATATAGAGGAGTTAACGCAGTGTACTCTATACTTGCTTAGTAATACTAGTAGAAAAGAATATATAAGCACGTACAGTAAAAGCTAGCAACCTGTCTAGACTGTTAACTATAATCCTTTAAGAGGAAAGTTAATATACTTACTAATACCTATAGTTTTGCTATTTAGGAGACAGTTGCAATTAATGTAGTATACATGCCTTAGTATTTTAGAAAGAAGTTTTTAGTTATTGCCAGAGACTACCTTAGTAGCTAGCCTAAAGTAAAAGCCCTATTAAATAACTAGTTAAAGACAATTGCAGAGTTTGTATATAAGGATATTATATATTAATAGAGCATAGCGCGCAAACTTATAGTTAATAGAGAGCCTAATTTTGCTAAGGTAGTATTACATCTATTATATATGTACAGGATTAACTAAGTCTAGTCTTTAGAACATAACCCTTAAGCTATAAGAAAGATTAAAGAAGGGCACAAGCCTATTATAAACGCCTTTGCAAAGCTACTAGGACCTTAAGTTAAGAACTTACTAATAGTTCTCTATATAGACAGGATCTTAATATAGGAATAAACAGGTTACTTGCTGTACTAGTTAGTTATAGAGTAGAACTTAGTGCTTTCTATTAAACTCGCGCTACCTACATAGCAAACGCTTCTATTGAGGGAAGTAAAAGACTATGCACAGCTGCTTATAATTTAAGCAATATAGTTAGATTTTAAAGATTAGTTTATAAAGAATGCTGTTGCTTGTACTAACTAGATAAGAGCTGCTAAAAAGGAATACCAGGATAACACTAAGGAAATACAATTTAAGGATATAAAGCTAGGAGACTTAGTTCTTCTCTAGAACTCTGTTTAAGAAATTAATATATTGTAAGACTGTAAGCTAGATACAAAATAGTTAGGCCTATACTATATTTATAAAGCTAGACTTAATAGAGGAATCTATTATCTTAAAGACCTTAATAGTACACGCTTTCCCTACATAATACCTAGATAGTAATTAAAGCTGTTTAGACAAAGACTTGTACAGGATATTATTAAGGAAGATTAAGGAAATATAAAGTTATAAGATTCTAACTATTAGGAACAAACTAGCTCTACAGTAGATATTCTTATCTTGCTAGACTTGCCTAAGCTATATATAGAACTACAACTATATTTACCTCCTACAATAGGTAATAAGCTTTGTCCTTAAGTTATTATTACTAAACGTCTTATAAAAGAAGAGCGTTGTGTATACAAACAAGACTTTAAAAGCTTAGACTTTAACTCTAATACTATTACATTAGATAACTAATAGGCTATAGGACGGCCTATAATTTTAGGAAGAGGAGGGGATACTATGCTAGTAGTACCTGCTTTTACCTTTAGCTACTTGTTTACTAATTTCCTATGTAAAATTTAGTTACAAGCCACTTATCCTACTAATTCTAGGTGCTTACTGCTACACTAATACTATACTTAATTTCACGTACTCTTAAGGCAATAGCTAATTATAACAACTATTTTAATTGTAAAACCTACTTATTTTAGCGCAATTTGGACCCTGTATATCTCTACCTGCTAGCCGGCAAAATACTGCTACTACGCATAAACTAGAACTACAACTCTGCTAACTATTTAACTCTCCTGCTACACAAACCTTACTACCTTTTATTAGAGTAGTTACCTTCTAAGACAACAATAATAATAATACCTTCCCTTATAAGCTAGCAGCGGCTAAAGACAACATTTAACTTATATTAGCTAACCTACTTAAACAATACTTCTAGCGCTGTTAGACAAGGCCTAGGGCAAGCAGCTACAGCTGTAACTGCTGCAAATACTAGAACTATTAAGGGTTTTTAACAACCTTAGAGTTATTGCTAAGAAGGAAGACTACGTTGCGGACTAAATTCCTAAGGTTATATAGCATTAAGACAGGGTACTAGAGCTTGCGAAGCTTAGTAACAACATTAAGGTTATTAATATCTAGACTCTAGTAAACAAGATCCTTTTAAACGCTCTAAAATAACAACGTATTATTATAAATTGTTAGTTTAACAACGCCTCTTACTAATTTAACTTAATTCTTAAGGTTATTTTAAGAGTAGGTAACCTTTGTGCTTAGCTCCTTAGACTTATAGACAAATATAGTAGTGTTAAAAGTTTCTAGGAACACTATCCTATTATTAGTACAGCTTCCTTAACGCGAGACAAGAGGGCTAAAGAACTAGGTAGAGCTATTACAACTGTAAAGAAGCTAGCTCTAGGATTTGTCTAAGAATGCGTTAGTATCTACATGCCTTATACGCTACTTAGTTACTAAGAATTAACTAATATAGCCTTTGTATTAAGGCGTATAGATTTTAAGAATGCTGCTTAGTTCCTTAATACTACAGCAGCTTACTACATTAACTCTAAGAACTAAGGTAAGAAATAATATATGTTAATAGCTAACAAGGTAATAGTAAAACTACTATGTAAGGACATCTATGCTTTTATTAATTAGAATAACTCTTACAACTAAGCACCTTACCTAAATATTAATAAGTAAGAAGTAAAAGAGCTTTGTAATATCTATGCTAAGCTGCAAGTCTAAAAAGAAAATATTAAGTTTAACTTACAAAAGCTACAGCCTAATGCTAAGGCAAAGGATAAGTAAGGTAAGGCTAATCCTCTCTATACGTTCTAGCAAAAGGTTTTTTAACTTATAGCTAAAGCTAAGGACCCTAAAACTAGCTTAGTCTACTCCACACAAAACGTTTTAAATACTAAGTACAGGCTACTTAGTGTAAAGACGTATTTAATATATAGTGTAGTTATCTCTATAACTATAGAGCTAGGAAGGACCTTAAATAAGGCTTAAGCTATTAATTGCTATAGAGATCTTATAATATCTAAGACTCGCTCTTTAAGGACTTGTAGCCTGTTAGTTATAACTAAAAATTTAAGGCAATTTATAGAAATGTTAGCTAGTTAAGAATCTAACTAATACTTAGCAATTAAGTTATATAAGTTTTAGAATAGAATAACTGTAGTATAACAGAGGCGTAATGCTGTTAACATCTAGGCAGGACGAGTTAGGACTAGAGCTAGTAGCTAACAAGTCCCTGCGCTACTACCTCTACTAAGCTCTTGTGCTCTAAAAGCAACACTAGCTTACTAATAAGTAGCTACTTAATCAGATAATAACCTTAACAACGCTTTCTATGTAGATAAGGAGCTAGATACCCTTAATTAGGAACAGGAGATCCTTTAGGTAGAGTATTATTATTAGAATTCTACCTTAGCTTTTCTTAAGTTGTTTAAGTAAGCTTACGCAAAAAAGCTAATTACTAATCTAGACTACGTTAAAGTTATTAAGGAATAGTACTGTAAGGTTAATATTAGATAATAGCCTAGCTCTAATAACCTATTATGTAAGCAAGTATACTTTATCTATAAGCGCACTACTATAAGTGTTATAAGTTTGTTTAAGAGGGCTATGCTGTCTAATATACTTAATAAATATCTGCTCTTACTATATATAGGATAGTGCTGCTAGCAAGAATTCTAATTAGACCCTATTATTTTAAAGCTTTTTACTAGCAAATATTATCTAGCTAAGTAGGATAAGGACCTACTAAGCTACTACTATTAGCCCGCTTAACTTAATCTTTATCCCCTCCCTACTTAGGACAAGGTTATTAATACTATAGAGTTTTAACTACAAGCTAAGGAGTTCTAACGCACTAAAAGCATTATTACTAACGCCTATACCTAGCTATTTAAGGACAGTTAGGTTAAGGATATTATTATTAAAACCTTTAAGATGTACTGCTTCTATTTACAACGTATAGACAGGAAGCTAAACCTTAGATAGCTGCGCAACATGTACTACTTACTTATCTAATAAGCTGTACGCATTAATTTAGGATACTAGTTATAATATGCTATACTTTATAAAGAACATACTTTAATTTCTTACCCTTACTACGCTAAATACGCTAAGAAGGGTAATTAAACTTACTTTAAGCATATTAACCTTAACCTTAAGCAAGTAATAACTAAAGGCCTTAGTATAAATATAATCTAAAGCAGCGTATTATTTAACAATAAGAATAAGAATAACTATATAGAGATGCTCTTAAGCTTTTATAACTATGTACTAGAGTACTTAAAGTAGCGCAAAGACGCAGGCGTTAAATTGTTAAATAGTCTTATTAAAGGATAGGAAAACAAGACAGACTAGCTAGAGGATACATAAAAACTAGCTTCTAACGCTTACTAAATAAAGCAAATCTATAAGGAAGGACAAGTTTAAATTTTGTTGCCTCTACTACCTTATAGATCTACTAGCCTAACTACTTATAACTACTACACTATCCTCCCTTTGTTTGTTATAGTCTGTAATAAAGTAATAGAGGTGCCTACTATAAGAACCTATAAGGAAATTTATAAAGCTTATTATAACCTTACTACTACTCCTTATACTCTTTTAGGCTATCCTAACAAGTTTAGAAGAATTAGTTAGCTATTCTTTGCTAATGTTTATATTAAGTATAGGTTTTAGATCTAGAAGGCCCTTATTAAATAAGCTAAGTAAGATAATTCTCTTGTCTGTAAGAAGCTAAATAACATGCTATAAAACGCTAATAAGGAGTAGATTAACAACTATATTAAGGAACACCGCAACTATATACTGCAACAAATTATTAACTTATAGCCTATAGTGTAAGAGTTAGAGAAGGGCGCTTTTTATACTAATCTAGTTTAAGGCTTCCTAGACTGTTTATACTTTACTAACTTTAGATAGAACTCTCTTTATATAGCAAAAGACTAGAATAGGTAGGATACTAATTTCTCTTAAGCTAATTCTCTACAACGTCTCTAGGAGGAACTTAGCCTAGAAGCTAATAAGCGCTAAGTTTTCTAGGAGAGTAAAGATCCTGTGATGCTCTCCTCTACGTAACGCCTGCCTAGCTTTTATTTACAATTAAGTACTATTATCTTAGATAACGTCTTAGTGTTAACTACTCTAACTAGGCAGCTTTGTTATAGTCGCCTTTAATTAATATTAGAATCTTAAGCGCCTGCTACTCCTGTCCCTACTCCTACTACTGCACCTGCGCCTAGGCCACGTGCGTTAACTATTACTTAAGAACCTTGCCAAAGTAAACATTTAAAGAAGTAAAAAAAGGTGCCTAGGCTAGATATAGAGTAATTAAGTTAAGTTTTTTTTGTTTTATTTCCTTTGTTTTGCTGTTTTTCCTTCTGCTAAGTAGGTTGCTTAATAGGGCCAAGCTCGCAGGAAGGGGAGGTATGTGCCGGTGCACAGGGTGATACCCTGCTGCTTACTAAGTTAGTGCTTAACCACCTAATCTAAGGGTATATAGCTCGTTTTAGGGATCAAAACGAGCGGGAATCATCTATTAATCCTCCACCTCACAACTCAACTCCTGTACTTCTCTTCTAGATACAACCTATAATAAGATCTTTATCTTACCACCCTCGTTCTCGCATGACCTGACCACTAGTGATCTTATGCCCTCGTAGTAGTATGTCTTCATACACTCCAACACCCGTACAGTAGTATGTTTATATCTTACATAGTAACTCCATTTATTTACTACGTATTGCTAATCTATTAAACGCCTTTGTCCTTCTTAGGTACTAGGTGCTATAAGTTGTAATATTAACTATTACACCTTTCCTATATACCTTAATTTAGGCGGACGTTAACTATATCTACTACTTGCGGCTCTAAAGCTTTTAGGACAGTAAAACTTTGTACTTACTAAGCTTTATATAGTATTGTTTGTATTTTATATAGCAGACATACATTAGGGTAAATCCTTCCTAATTCCTTAAATTACTAGGAGAGCGCTCCTTTTCTGTTAAGAAGTATATGTATAAATATCTCCTTTTCTAATAGCTGCAGGTAGTCTTTAGTATGTAGCTTATTAAGTTGTTTTTTAGTAAGCCTTGTCCCTTGCAGAAAAGCAGTATATCTTAGTTTAAATAGATAATTATATAGCCCCTTATTAAGATTACAAATACTTATTCTAAGGCGTTGCTGTTTTTTTACTTTTTTCTTCTAGTCTTCTTATCTAAATTCTATAGGCATCTCTTACTACAGGATATTAATAGGTTAAACCTTCTTGTTTACTATCTTATATAGTGTGTAAAGATTATTGTATTATTAGGCATATTTAAGTAGCCTTTCTTGTATCTACTAATAATTAAGCTTATATATAATTAAAAATTTACTAAGTTTATAGTTTCTTGTAGAGTTTTTAGACTGTCTAGCTGCGTGCGTAAACACTTAGTTTATCTAGACTATCTAATCTTTCCTATTACTCTCTGTATATAGCATGTTAAAGTTGCTAAATCTAGCTACTAGATTAGACTATGCAGCTTCCTATATGTATTTTACTACAGCTGTTTACAGTTTATTACCTAATCTATTAGTAATTACATGTAACTGTATATTACTTACTATTTTTCTTTCTAAGTTATTATTAAAGGCTTTATTTCTAATAGTCTGTGTAGGGTAATTTAGAGATAGGTTAGACATAACAAAGACTGCGTTTCTTGTACTATCTTTAGATAGGACTTAGCACAAAATTTGCCTAAACGTATTATACTAAATTAATATCCTAGCGCTTGTATACTAAGGTTCTCCTAAAATTGCAGATTTAGTAATATTAGTAATAATCCTAAACGTAGTTCTAATAGTAACTATTCTTATTTATATAGGTATATTAAATACAGTCCTAACAAATAGGTTATATATACTATTAGCTAAAGTAACACTAGGAAAAGGCTGCCTTAGCTAGTGCTCTATTATTTTATACAGTATCTTTAATGCTTACGTAGTACTTAGTCTTAGGATATTTATTTGTGCCCTAGTATTAATTAAGCACTTTAGAAAGCTGCTGTTTGTAGTAACCTAGCATTCTAGTAAGTTAGTTTAAGCAAAAGCCTACTTATTTTTTTACTAAACCCCTTAGACATCTTTTATAAGTATATTATCTAATTTATCTATTTAGAAATCTCTCCTTCTACTTACCTTATAGTAAGTTTGCGTATTATATTAATATAAATTTATTGCATTGTAATACGCGCTCTTAGCAGGTAGTGTATTTAGTAAAATTCTATAGGTAGAGCCTATGCGCTTGTTTAGCTAATTAGAGGCAAGAATAGATCCTAGGTGTAATTTCGCGCACCTAGTATCTGTTAGCTTAGCGTTTTTTATATAAGTTATTATATTAAGCGCACCTGTACTATCTATAATACTAACAACGTTATTAAAAAGATCGCGCAGCTGTTTTTAAATATTAACTTACCTTATAAGGTTTAATACTATAACTCCTTATACTTCCTATCTAAGTAAGGTAGTTATAATACAGTTTAGCTGTCCTTACACTATCTCTTTAAGTTCTAGATTAGGAAGAGTATTAATAAACTTTACAGCCTTCTTCTTTCTTCCTTACTGTAAGTACTTTAAATCTGCTAATATATTGTTGTCTTAATAAGCTAATTAAGGTAGTTTAATAACTAAAAATAGCGTATTATAAGGCTAGCTTACAAAAAGTATATTACTTTATATTTCTTCTTATAGATACTGTATATCTATAGGCTGCAAATTAAGAATAGGAGAGTTACTTTATATTATTTAATCGCTTTCTTATGTGCTTAAATCCTTGCTTGTCCTTCCTTACTTCTTTATTCCCCCCTCCTAGACATAATTAATATCCTAGTAGAGAGTAGGCCCTTTGCCTTTTAAGCGCATAGCAGCATTTAACTTAGAAATACTATATAAAGCGTTTTTTTCGCCTTTTAGTATAATGTTAGCCGCATTTATATTATTAAGCTTCTTAACGTATTCCTTAGTAGAAGGAGTATATAGTTGTTCCTAGAATTGCTAGAACTGCTAAAGGATGTTACTATAGTAGCCTTAGCTTGTTAAACTAGTCGCTATATTTGTAGAATTAGAGTTTTTCTATATTTGTAGAGTCTCCTTTATTAGAGTTTTTCATATTATTAGTAATGTTGTAAAACTCTTATACCTTAAACCTAGTTAAGTAGTAAAGTAGTACTCCTTTAGTAAACTTCTCTAGTAGTATACTAGAGGCTAGTTAATTAAGCATATTATTAGTAATGTTGTAAAACTCTTAGATCTTCGCCTTTAACTACAGCAAGACTTAGTTTAATAGTAGTTACTCTAAGATTTCTTCTAAGCGCTTATTTAGTAGACTAAAGTAGTACGTTTCTTTCTTGCTAGAAATATCTTAGTTAAAACTAACCTATCCTATCTACTTTAAGGCGTAGTATTATTTACACTTTTTAAGCATATATTCTACTATATTATATATACAGCAGAGAGGGTGTGTCTCTATATTACTTATATATGCTATACTTGTCTTGTTAGATAACTCTTTTTAGGCTTTAGTAATAAAGAAACTATTATTCCTCTTACTAGGGAATTCTGTATTAGTTGCTTGTGCAATAAAGTACGTATAGTTAGAGAGTTTCTTTAAGAGTCTTTTAGTTATAGGATAAGTTATATGTTAATAGTTAATAGTTTAAGCTTTAGGTTGCCTAGAGACTTAATAAGGTCCTTAACCTCTAAGTTAATGTCTACTAGCGTGCTTGTCTTCTTATGTGCTTTGCTAATCTTAATCCCTGCTTCCTTTACTTCCTCTAGGGTGAAGGTTGCTTGCTAGTTAGATAGCATAATTTAGCGCATTTTAGCATTAGCACCTCCTTGCTCTAGCTAATAAATCTTATCTAGGCTAGTTATCTTCTTATAGTAGAATTTTAGAAAAGAATAGATCTCTTCTAGTTTATACGTATTCTAATTATCTCTATTTAGGGTAGAAGGTATATAGTACATGACTGCCTCTTTGTTAGTTTGTAGTAGGCCTTAGTGGCTTCGGCCTTTTGAGGCAACCTTTTGATGTGACCACACATTTTGTAGACACCTTTTTGGTAAAAAAAAAGATTTATTGCTAACAACAGGTATTAGGGCTTATGCCCCCTTGTTCGGCATTGCTGGCACGCAATTGGTGTGTCGCATATTTAGACGGAAACAAAGATGCGCGATATCCCTCTAACTAACCCTCTTAAATAATAACTATTTACTGATAACTATTTACTAATGACTATTTCCTGCTAACCGCAACTTCTGTCGTCTCTGTTGCTATCCTGGCGGTGTTGCAGTCGCGGCGTTTCTAGCGCCTATACTTAGATGTAAACATACAACAACAGCGTTACTATCTAAGCACGGCTCTCCTATCCCTAGAGGCAACTTACAAAATCCTCCTGCTCGTTAGTTTGTCCTAGCTACTTAATAGCTGTTTTAACACGCTCTTGCTTCTTGTAGAGCTACTATAAGGTTTCTCTACTAAAGTTGTATTCGCGCAGGAGGAGATTTGTAAGATAACATACTATTACTATACCTAGACTATTAACATGCGTAACGTATTTAATAGACTTGCTACTAAATAAGCCTTTTACAACCTCTATTGTAACCTTAACATCTATAATACTAGACGCATTAATAAGGTGTTAATAAATAACAAAATTTAACCTCTGCGTCTACCTAATTACTATAGAAGCTACTACTAATAGCTCCTCTTTAACTAACTAGGGAGGCCGCTTAACAAAGGTAAACGCGGGCTTTGTAATCTACTACTATAGCTTCTTGTCTAGTGACCTAGTAAGGTCTAACTTTACTTAATATAAGCTATTAGTCTTTGTGTTAAACAAGGAGAAGAATAGTCTAAGCATTGTATTATTTGTATATAGTACTGTGTGGTGTAGGAAATCCTAAAGGTAAGAAGTAGTAGGTAGAGAGCTTTTATAAAGTATTGTAGGCTCCTACTGCGGTAACATACGTGTCCTTACCCTCCTCTACCTCCACCTCCTCTACCTCTATCGCAATCTTGTTGCCAGCTATAGGCTAGCAATTACCGTTAAACACGTTTTAATTAGTGTCGTTTTTTAGTACCTTTAGCAAATTTTTTAATCCTAATTTTGCTTAGTAGTCTAAGCTTTTCTGCTCTAAGCGCTTAGCGTATAGACTTTATCTACTTACTGTTCAAATTTCGTTAACTACACATAATCTTTTTTTGACTTTTGCGACTGATTAGTAGAGGGCAGCTGCTTTTCACTTTTTTGGAAAACCTATTTTAACTACAACAACAACCACCACCTTTGATACCTTAAAAATGAGTAGTAGGCCTTAGAAGAAGAGAATACTTTCTTCTTCTTAAGGGATTTGCCTGTTCTTAATATATGCATTAGTAATAGAAGTAAAGTATGTATAGTACTCTACTAGACTAGGCTAGTTTTGTACGCATTTATAGATGTAGATTTAAAGGTATAAGCGTTTACCTATCTTAATAGCTGTATTTTTATTCTTCTACTATTCCTTTATGTGTGTCTGTAACTTAGACTAATCCTTCTTAGTATATCTAGGTAAGCGCTTTAGAATATAAAAGAGAGATTAATCCTTATTAGAAAAGTAGTCTAGTAGAATAGAGACCCTTATAGTATTATAGATGCCTCTATTATTAGCTTATTAGTTAAAGTTTTTCAGAATTCTATAACATCTTTTCTAGTAAAAACTAATGTACTGTGTCTTAGTTAAATTATAGTTAATACTAAGTTATGCGTAGGTGTAGCTATAGTGTTAATAACAGAGCTTAATAGGGTTAATAGTAGATTAGGGCTAGTAGTAGTAAGTCTAGAGAAAGAAAGCATTGGGCCTTCCTGCCCTTAACCTATCTTCTAATCCTTTTTAACATCTAGAGTATAGTAGAACTTATATAAGTTCTTTGCACAAATAGTTAACAAGTATTAGTAAATAAATAGACAAGGTATAGTCTTTAGGAGAAAGAATATCTTTCTTTAAGTCTTTATAGTATATGTTTTCTTAGGTGTAGGTGTATTAATTCTTGCCTCTTAGGTACCTCTTATTTCGCTAGGTAAGCTTAGATTTATACTTAAAGCTAGTACTTATGTGTAAGCTTTAGGTGCTATCTCTATTTTACTAGATAATACTTTAGCTTAGCATTTCTTTTCGCGTGTATTACTGTCTTTATTTTACTAGATAGGTTGTTGCCTCTATTTTGCTAGGTAGACTTTGAATCCGCGTTTAGAATATATGTAAAACTGCCTCTATTTTGCTAGACAGTTTATTGCCTTTATTTTGCTAGGCAGACTTTAAATTAGTATTTAATAATACATTTAGTTTTTTTATTAGTAGATTTTGCTTTTCCTTATTGTTGTTGTTAGTGCTAACTTAGGTAACATCGTCCTTAACGTAGTCTGTAATAGGGGATGGTGCTAACCCCCTAAAAGTAAGTCTAGTAATAATTCTAAAGATTCTGTGCTTACGTAAGATTGTTATATTATTCTTGCAGTAATTATGCACTAGTTCCTTTGTGTACTAAGTAGTAGAGTATGTCCTTATAGGCTTTGCTATTTTGTACGGGTGTTAGAGTGTATAAAGACATACTACTACGAGGGCATAAGATCACTAGTAGTTAGGTTATGCAAGAACGAGGGTAGTAAGATAAAGATCTTATTATAGGTTGTATCTAGAAGAGAAGTACAGGAGTTGAGTTGTGAGGTGGAGGATCAATGATCCCGCTCGTTTTGATCCCCGAAACGAGCTATATACCTCTAGATCAGGTGGTTGAGCACTAACCTAGTGAGCAGCAGGGTATCACCCTGTGCACCGGCACACTACTAACAAGGAACTAGAAGAAGAAGAGGTGCTTAGAACCTTTAGCTACAACAGCTATCTAGCAGCAGTACTAGAATTACCCTAAGAGTAATTAGATCTAGAAGATCTATATGATAAAGCTAAAAAAGAGGACAAAACTTACTAAATAGCCTCGAAAGCTATAAGGGATAGTAAACAACAATTTCCTACAGCTTTAGATCTTAAACTTTCTATTTCTAAATGCTAACTAGACAATTCTAGAAACCTTCTATACTAAGATTAAAAATAGGTGCCTAATAATAAACCTTTAAGAACTAGAATTATCTATAAAATCTAAAGTTCTAGAGCTTTAGGCTATCTAAGAAGGAATATTACCTATTAAGCTATTGTAAGAGAATACTTTTAGCCTTCTATTAGCAAAAGTATTAGAAGGTACATAAGGAACTACTTAGTGTGTAAAAAAATAAAACTCTAGAGAGACAGCCTATAAGGCTTACTAAAACCCTTGCCTATACCTAAGTAAATATAGAAAGAAATTTTTTTAGATTTTATTATAAGGTTACTAGAAAGCAAAAGCAGTATAAACCTTATAGTAGTTACAGATAGGCTTAGCAAGGACGTTGTCTTAATAGGCCTTAAAGACATTACTATAGAAAGTGTTACTAAAGCTTTTATTAACTCTGTTGTAGCTTACTATTAGTTACTAAACTATATTACTTCAGATAGAGGTATACATTTTATTAACTATTTTTAGATTAAGCTTTACAAGTTATTAGAAATTAAGCAACGCTTATCTTCTAGATACTATCCTAAAACTAACGGGTCTATAGAAAGAATAAACTCTATAGTGTAGGCTTATTTATAAGCCTTCTGCAATTAGGATTAAACAAATTAGAAGAGCAACCTAGGGATAGCTAAGATTGCAGTTATAGCAAGACAAGCTTAGTCTACTAAGATGTCTCCTTTTTTTTCTTTAATACAGCTATAAGGTAGATCTTTTACAAATTACAACTAAGTACAGCCCTTAATAACAACTTCTAAGGAGAATACAAAAGGACTATTAAAAAGTAGAAAATATTATTAATAAACTATAACAAAGTATTAGGCTTGCACAAGCTATAATAGAAGAAAGTTAACAAGAACAAGAAAAGCAGGCAAATAAGAAAAGGCACTAATTACCTTAGCTTAAAATAGGTAATAAGGTATAGTTAAAACTAGGTAACTACTACAAAACAAAAAGGCCTAGCAGAAAACTTAACTAGAAAAATTTAAAGTACACGGTACTTAAAGTCATTAGACTAAATGCAGTTAAATTAAATACTCCTAGCTAGATTTACCAAGTATTTAATGTTAATAGCCTTAGACTAGCGTCCTTAGACCCTCTACTAAGCCAGCCTATAGACGACAATGAACCTTTACTAATTAAGACAGAAGATAGAGAAGAATACCTAGTAGAGACCCTATTAGAGGAAAGAGAGAGAGGAAGAAAAAAGCAGTACTTAGTTAAATAGTTAGGATATCTAGATCTAACCTAGGAACTAGCTATTAATCTGAAAGATACAGAAGCCCTAGAAGAGTAGAACTCTAGGTAACAAGATTACTACTCCTACTATTTTTTTAGGAGGGGGGTATTGTAAAGGGCTAAAGCTTTAATGTCCTCTAGTACTCGGCTTATAGCCTTCGTTGGCTTTTCTTACCTCAGCATTAGCACCTTAGCACTAGCTACTAACTATTAGCCGCACTAGTTACGCTAACTGTTAGCTAACCTGGCGACTTCCAATAACCTTGGTTAGTCCTAACTATCTAGATTAGATATAAAAACCCACGTAGTCTCTCTATAGTTCTGTATCTAATTTATTCACCTTCTACTGTTACCTTGCATCTTTGGTTAACCCAACGCACCCTTACATAAACTTCTTGCTCAAATTAAGAAAGATTGCAAGACATAGAGGAGGTATTATAAAAAAAGCAAGTTAGGACAAACAAGAGGAGTTAATAAACTAAAAGCTTACTAAGCTATTTCGTAATCAGCGCTTACGTAAGCAACCCCTATTTTTTCACCCTTTTATTAAACTCTAGGGAATTAAGATGTAAGCCTCTAAAATACGCTTACGTTATACTTATGTAAACTTATTAAACTCATTTTTTTCTTAGCGTGTTTTTATACAATTATAAAAAAGTTATACTGAAATCTATTTTTATTTTATTTTTCATCTCATTTCAAGCAAGATTACAGGGACAACCGTGCTGACTAAGCAGCTTACTAAGCCACCCAATCTAAAAAAGGAAGATATTGACTTTTTAAATCACTAATTCTTTTGGGTATAGTACTTCTAGTTGTCGAAATATAAAGCTTTAAAAACTATAACTTTTTTAACATCTTTTTTTTTGTCACCCCTCTGTACTACCTACAGAGACTAGATGCTTTACAGATCTAGTAGAGAAGACTAACGCCCTACTTAGGCAACTTAGACGACCTAAGGAAATCTTTATAGAACTCTGTAGAAGAACATTCCTAGACTATAGCTAGTATGCTAAATTACTAGAGGAACTACAGAAGAAAGGACTTACTCTAGTAGTAACTATTAACAAGACTATACACAACAATTTTGTATAGAAATAAACTAAAGAAGCTAAGGCTTCTTAGAATAAACTAATACGCTAACTCTTAGGTAAAGAGAAGAAGGAGATTTATAATAAACTTAAGGCAACACAACAACAGCGTAAAGATTAAAATAATAACTATACTAAAGATATATACTACTAGATAGACCTGCGTAACCTAGAACATGCGAAGTATTTATAGACTGTATATATACACAACAACTATACAACACATTATTCTAATAAAAGTAAATTAGAATAGTTTCTTAAGAGACTAAAAAGAATACCTAGATGCAAATACTAATAGTATAATTACCTTAATAATAAATGCGCAGTACATATATAAAATAAAAGACATAGCCTATACTTTTATAGATATAATAATGTAGAAGAAACTTTATAAATATATATAACGTAGTAGAGGGATTACAAGAACAGAACTAGTGTATAAGAATATAACTAACTCTTATAGTATATATACCTTAATATTAAATGTAATAAATATCTTATTATAAAGAAGTTCTATAGATTTAGTATATAGTCTTTTTTAGATAGACGCCCTAAACACCTAGAACTACTAGAGAAATTAACATAATAAATCTCTTAAGCCTTCTT
Organism: Alternaria sp. 'sect. Undifilum'; assembly: GCA_024321975.1. Taxonomy (NCBI): domain Eukaryota; kingdom Fungi; phylum Ascomycota; class Dothideomycetes; order Pleosporales; family Pleosporaceae; genus Alternaria; species Alternaria sp. 'sect. Undifilum'. Next base: position 11,276,105 of record JAJJZI010000001.1, read on the forward strand.
AAGCTTATAGTAAAGCTTAATAGATACTAAATATAGGTAGTAGTAGACTTTAGCGCATAGGCTAACTATATTTCTACTTAAGCAGTGTTAGTAGTAGGTCTATAACTACTAAGAAAATAAGAACTCTATCTACTATATGTAGCTAATAGTTAGCCTATACTAGGTAAGACAATAATTACTTATAAGGTTACTTAAGTAACGCTCTACATCTAAGAACACTAGAAAGAAATAGATTTAGATGTTTTTAGACTAGCTACCTACAATATTATATTAGAACTTCTTTAGTTATAAGAATATAACTTATAGATTAACTAAAAATTAAAAAAGTTCTTATTTAAGTGCTATAAACTTAATGTAACTATAAGCTAGCCTACGTATTTAACAACTAAAATAGTAAATAAGAAGAAAATTAACAATATTACTAAAGAATAGTAAACCTTAACTAAGAATAGCCTTAAGATAAAAGGGTTTAACTTAATAAATACTAGAAAAGCTCTTTTAAATTATAGATTTAAAGTTTTAGAAATATATATAACTATAAATATCTTAAAAGAGTATAAATAATTTTAGTACCTCTTTGTAAAAGTAGTAAATAGCAAAGCCTTACTAAGATACTAACTTTAGAATTATAAAATTATCTTAGAAGAAGGGAAAACTCTACTATTTCAACTAATTTATTAACTATTAGAGATAGAACTTAAAGTATTAAGAAAAAAGCTAGATAAGAATTTAGTAAAAGGCTATATAAGAATTTTAATATTACTAGTAAGATTTCTTATACTCTTTATACTAAAGAAGAATACACTACTAAGGATATACGTTAACTATTAAAAGTTAAACAATATTATAGTAAAGAATTAATATCTACTACTAAACATTATAGAACTTAGAAATTAATTATCTTATACTAAGGTCTTTATAGCACTAGACTTACAAGATAGATACTACCTTATTAGACTTAAGAAAAGTAAAGAATAGAAGATAGTATTTTAAATAAGATATAAACACTAAAAATATACTATTATACTATTAAGGTTAATAAATACCCAGCAATATTTTAAGAACTTATTAATAATATATTAAAAGTATACCTAGACATCTTTGTTATTATATACTTGGATAACATCTTTATTTACTTTAAGAACTTAAAAGATTATATTAAATATGTCTGTATAGTACTAAGGTGCCTAGACTAGTTTAAACAACAACTAAAACTTAAGAAATATAAGTTTTATAAGAATAAAGTTACCTTTTTAAGATATTTTATAAAGGCATAAGGAGTATTAATAAGTAAAGAAAAAATATAAGTAATTAAAGAATCGCTACAACTAACAATAGTTAAGAAAATATTATCTTTTTTAAAAAATTTAAACTTTAACTAATAGTTTATTAAGGATTACTCTAAGATTGCTATTCTATTAATAAGACTTATAAGGAAAGAAATACCCTTTAAGTAGAGTAAAAAAGTAGAGAACGCCTTCTAAACGCTTAAGAATATAAGTATAGAACTACTATGCTTTTATATATTCTAAGCAGGATAGCTACTACAATTTAAAATAGACACATTAGACCTCGCACTTAAAAGATACGCTAGCTAACTATACAAAAGTAAATAGCACCTAATTGCTCATTATTCTTATAAGTTTTTAAGACTAGAAGAATAATATAATGTTTATAATAAGGAGCTGTTAGCTATTATTAACTATCTAAGATATTAGAGAGTATACGCTAAAAGCTACTTAGAACTTACAATATTTATAGATTATAAGAACTTAGTTAATTTTATAACTACTAAAAGACTTAACTAACACTAGGTTTAATAGTTAAAGGAACTAGGACAGTATAAGTTTAAGATTATATATACACTAAGAAAAAATAACAGGAAAGTAGATATTCTTAGCTACTAATACAATATTGCAAGAACAAAAGAGATAACTAATTCTATAATATTATAGGTTAATAATAATAGATTATTAGGACTAGTATAGACGCTTAATCTACTTATGTATATCACGCATAATATACTAGAAGAATTGTAAGAAGTAATTATTAGGCAACACTACAACAACCTAGTATATAGTTACCTAGGTATTATAAGAACTATAGAACTTATTAAGAGAAATTACAAGTTTCTAGGAATAAAGAATAAGGTTACTACTTTTATTGCTAAGTGCACAAACTGTTAGAAGAACAAGCACAGTACCTACGTGTAAAGATCGTCCAAAGATGATCTAGGTTAGTTCTCGGGGAATGAACGAGTACTAAGGACACGGGGTGTACTAGCACGATTAGAAGATCGATGTAATAGTACAAGGTTAAGAAACAAGTCTTAATCCTTAGATTAATTACTAAGATAAAACTCCAAGTTAAACACAATAAGCTATAAGGGCATATTGCCTACTGCTATATACTAATAAATGTAGCGCTCGTGTACAAGCGTGCGCTTGTAGACAATTATGCTTATTAATAATTAGTTACGTAGTTGCGCTTGTAGATAAGCGCTTGTTAGTAAGCAGTTACGTAGTTACGCTTATAAGTAAGCGCTTATTAGTAAGCAGTCACGTGACAGTGTTGTAGTTGCCTAGCTGTAATTATCTATCTATGTTGCATAGTTCCTGCAGAGTTATCCCCTCGTCCCTTAGTCTAGATTGTAACACTATTCTCCTCCTCTAAAGATTTATTCTTAAATTATATCGTTCTGTTTTGTAGTTTGTATTAAATAACTAAGGCCTACCCTGCGTTATAAGTTAGGTAGTTGTTATATCCTCCTTTTATTAACGTTGCTTACGTCTTAGTTCTAAAATTATTTATACTTACTGTCCTACTAAAGCTCCTTATAATTATTGTTTCTTAGAAGGCCTTGTTTATTTTGTTATACTTAATTCTTGTCTAAAGTGTGCTAAGTATACGCAGCTAGGTTAAGCATATGTAAATATATCTTAAAAGTCTCTAGATTATACTCGCAATAAGTATTAAAAGAAAGTAGATGATAATAAAAAGTTGCTTATAACAGTAATTTTACGTTTACTGCAGAATAAGAAAATTCTAAAATAAGCTAAAAAGTGTACTTATAAGAAAGCGTTGTGCCTTGCTTTAGATATAGAGATTGCTAGTAAGGTTAAAATAGCGCAAGAAACTAATTATTCTGTAGCATCTATTAGAATATCCCTTTCGCCTATAATATAGGCTACTATAGATATAATTAATACTTTTATTGCTAAGCTTAGTGTTGCTGTGTTAGAAGCTAGTAATAGATTATAAAGTATATTGTTTGTTTTATTCTTGCTACTTAAGCGTTTTAATGTAGTAGTCTAGTTGTAAGGCTTAAGTAGGTTATTTTTATTTTTATGTATGTGTGCTAACATTCTTAGTTTAATTCCTAGTATAGTTGTTGTATTTTTGCAAGATTTATTAGTAGTTAGTTAGGTTTATATTAGGTTCCTATGTATTGTTACTGTCTAGGCAGCCTAACTAATTAACTAAATATTCTTTACTATTATTGTTATCTTAGTGTGTAAGGACTCTTTTAACTTTAAAGACATTGTCTTTCTCTATTTTATAGTAGAATGTTTTCTGTACTAGTATTCCTAGGTCTGCTAGTTCTAATATATGAACGTAGAATCTTAAGTAGATCTTTGCGTCTTTTAGGAGGTTAAGTGTATATATAACTAGTCCCTTCTAGTCTAGAATTAAAAATAGTCTAACTTTAACGTTGTTAAGTCCTTTGCTAGGTTATTTAGTGCAAAAATTCTTTATAAGTAAGTATACTTTATTCCCTTTCTTTAGCTAAGGTGCTGTTTTTTATTTCTAGTTAATATATAAAAGGCTTTGGCGTTAGGCCTTCTTAGGTGTTATTTTAAGTAACTTATATACTTTCTTTAGCTTATTAGCTGTTATAATAGCTACTTCTATTTTAAAACTTAAAAGTGTATATATAAAGAGATTTAGGTGTCTCCTATAATTTGCGTAGAATAAAGTCTATCTTATAGACTTTAAAAGCTTATTGTTGTATGCTATTTATGCTATAGGTAGTAATAATACCTAATGATTCTACTATTAATTAACATATATCCTAAAGTATACTTTTATTATATAGTTTATTTGCTCTATTTATCTATCGGTCTGCAGATAATATGCTACTAATAGCTTTCTTTTAGTTCTAATTGCAGCGAGTAATATTGTCTAAAAATTTAAGGTAAAAAGCTTGTCTTTATTACTAATAATTAACTTTAGTATGCTGTAGTGTCTAATAATTTAGTTGTTAATAATGTGCGCAAGCTGTACTACTGTAAAGTCTTTTTTAAAAGTAATATATTCTGCTTGTTTTGTAAATTAATTAACTACTACAAGAATTATGTTGTAAGATACTTTAGTAACAGGGTCTCTTAAGACTAGTAGGCCTGTAACAAAGTCTATAAAGATATCTAACTATAGTATGTTAGGTAGTTCTATTACTTATATTTCTCTATAAGGTGCGTGTGTACTGTGTTTATTTTTCCAACAGTCTACATATTTAGTAATAAAAGTTATAACTTTATCCTTTATTCTTAGAAACTTATAATTCTTTTTAATAAGTTCTATAGTTCTTATAATACTTAGGTAATTATGTACTAAGTTGTTATAGTGTTATTTAATAATTGCTTCCTGTAATTCTTCTAGTTGTAAAGGGCTGAAGCCTTGATGTTCTCTAGTACTCGGCCTGTGGCCTTCGTTGGCTTTTCTTACCTCAGCACTAGCACCTCAGTACTAGCACCTCAGCACTAGTAGATGACTATCGGCCGCACTATTTGCGCTAGTTTCTAACTGATCTGCTGATCTGACAACCTCCGACAACCTCGGTTAGTCCTAACCGGGGTTAAGTCCTAATCACCTGGGTTGGATATATAAACCTACGTAGTCTCTCTCTATAGTTCGATATCTAATTCATTCACCTTCACTGTTAACCTTGCATCTTTGGTCAACCCAACGCACCCTTACACTAGTACATTATACGTAATGCGCATTAGTAGATTAAGCGTTTATGCTAGTCCTAATAATCTATTATTATTAACCTATAATATTATAGTATTAGTTATCTCTTTTGTTCCTACAATGTTATGTCTGCGGCAAAGAGTATCTACTCTTTTATTATTTTTTCTTAGTATGTACATAATCTTGAACTTGTGCTATTCTAGTTTCTCTAACTATTAAACTTAGTGTTAGTTAAGTCTTTTAGTAGTTGTAAAATTAACTAAGTTCTAATAATCTATAAATATTATAAGTTCTAAGTAGCTTTTATCGTATACTCTTTAATATCTTAAAAAATTAATAATAGCTAACAGCTTCTTGTTATAAATATTATATTATTTTTTTAGTTCTAAAAATTTGCAAAAAATAATAGGCAGATAGGTGCTATTTGCTTTTATATAGTTAGCTAGCGTATCCTCTAAGTACAAGGTCTAATACGTCTATTTTAAATTATAGTAGCTGTCCTGCTTAGAATATGCAAAAGTATAGTAGTTTTATGCTTATATTTTTAAGTATTTAAAAGGCGTTCTCTACTTCTTTACTTTACTTAAAGGGTATTTCCTTCCTTATAAGTCTTATTAATAGAATAGCAATCTTAGAGTAATCTTTAATTAACTATTAATTAAAGTTTAGAAATTCTAGAAAAAATTATATTTCTTTAACTATTATTAGTTGTAGCTATTCTTTAATTACCTATATTTTTTTTACTTATGTATACCCCTTATGCCCCTATAATATATCTTAAAAAGGTAACTTTATTTTTATAAAACTTATATTTCTTAAGTTTTAGTTGTAAGTTAAACTAGTCTAGGTATTTTAGTACTGTGTAAACATGTTTAACATAATTCCTTAGGTTCTTAAAGTAGATAAGAATATTATCTAAGTATATAATAATAAAGATGTCTAGGTATACTCTTAACATATTATTAATAAGTTCTTAAAATATTACTAAGGCGTTTATTAACTTAAATAGTATAATAGTATATTTATAGTATTTATATCTTATTTAAAATGCTGTTTTTTATTCTTTACTTTTTTTAATTCTAATAAGGTAGAATTTATATTATGAGTCTAGTGCTATAAAGACCTTAGTTTAAGATAATTAATCTCTAAGTTTTATAATATTAAGTAGTAAATATTAATTCTTTACTATAATATTATTTAACTTTTAGTAATTAATATATATTCTTAGTAGCTTATTCTTCTTTAGTATAAAAAGTATAAGGAATTCTACTAGTAATATTAAAAGTTTTATATAGCTTTTTACTAAATCTTTGTCTAGCTTTTCTCTTAGTATCTTAAGTCCTATCTCTAATACCGAGGTGGACGGCGTAACGCGCATGACGGCGTAACGCGCGGTTTGAACACCAAAACCACCACCAAACTTGAGGCTGTAGAGCCTCACACAATAGCTACTATCGCGAGATTTTTTTGTGGTGAGATCTATAGGGCTCAAATAATATATATAGCTATAGAAATCAAGTTAGAGTTTTAATCGCGCGCCCTGTGCGCGAGGTAGACGCTAGTTGAGCTGTAACACCACCTTAAGGCTCTCCACTACTTGTAGGGCTCGCGATAGGCCTCTTTTTTTAAGTAACCTTTTTAAGAGCCTTAAGGCTGCTTCTCTTACCCTTTTAAGAAGTTTTTATAGATTGTTAGAGTTGTTTTGCAGCCCTGCGAGCAGCTGCCCTAGAGGCCTGTTTAGCAGCCCTCTTAGCCTTCTCCTTCTCTCTTACTAATTGAGCTGCAGCCCTCACCTGTTGCCTTATTTCCTTCTCCTTCGCCTTTGCCTGCCTTTTCTCCTTATAATGCCTATTTATCTTAGCTTTTTAGTGTTGTACCTACTCCTCCTTGCGCTTCTAGAGTTGTTGGCGATCACGTGCCTCCTTTACCTTCCTTAGAGACTAGACTATAGCTCTACCTTAGTACTCCTTAGGCTCCTAGAGTAGGAGAGGCTTCCCTTGTTTCCTGCGCGTCTTTTTATTAATTAGAGCCTTGCGTAGGCCCTTAACTTCATGCTTAAGAAGAGTCTTTTAAGTTAAGATTTAGTAATAAACCTAGCTTAGCGTTTAAGCTTATTTATTACCTTAATCTTTTACTACCTCGCGCAGTAGGCGTTTAACTTTCCTCTAGTTTAAGGCACTTAAGCCTAAGGACTTACTACTACTACTTAAAGGGCTCTTAATACTAAATCTTTTTAATATAACCTTAGGATTAAAGGGTAAGAGGCCTGTAGCCTTAAAGGCCTTTAGGATCATTATTTCCTTAAAGGAGGCCTACTAGGCTTAGTAGAAGAGGAGGAAGAAATCCCTCTTGCTTATTAAGGTAAGGCCCTAGTTCCTCTCTAGATGTCTAGATATCTTAGCCTAGTAAGCTAATAAGAGAGGCTTAAATAAGGTAACATTAAGAGGCTGCAGCGTGTAAGTTAAATAAAAAGAATAAACTGTAAGGAGAATCTTGTTCTAATTACAGTACTTAATAAAATCTATAGTAAGATAAGATCTATAGCTGTCTAGAATAAGTAATTAATAAGAGGCTTAATTCTTTACCTTAGTATTACGATTAAACACCTGTTTAAGCTACGCAAGACTAATATTGTTGTTTGTCTAGCTAGAGGGCAATAAGCAGATTTAGACCTAATAAGTTTTAAGATTAAGGGCTTATAACTAGGTGTCCTGTATTAATCCTAAGGTTAATTAATATATAAGGGTGGGCGCTAGGTAAGATCTATTAGCATAGATATAGGCTAGGAGTGTTATCTACTCTCGTAAGCTATCCTAAATAGTACTCCTCCTTTTTCCCTGCTCGTATAAAGGCTTACTAAAGATCCTCTTTAATCTTCTTAGGATACTAAGGAGGAAGCCCTTCTTATCTATATTGTATATGTAACGCGCCTTAACGTAGTACTGCTTAATTTTCTTGCGTAGGAGATTAAAGTATAGGCTGTACTTCCTCTTAGAATTAGCCTTGTAGTAATTGTTAACTATGCCTGTTATCTATCTTAAAATGAGCTTATTAGGGTACTAGTGGACGAAGCAATTAACCTAGTATACTCTAACCTCTCTTCTTGCAATCTGTAAGGCGAAATTTTGTATTATAGCTTATGTAGGTGTAAGGCCTCGCCTAGTGAGCTGTTTAATATACTGTAGGAGCTCTAGCTCCTGTTGTAGATGGAGAGCCTGTTAATTTTAAGCCTTAAGGTTGCGTAAGGTTGAAACACCTTAGTGTCTTTAAGAGAGCGTAGATTGTACTACACTATACTTTTCTGCAAACTTTGTATATAAGAAAGATGCGCCTAGTGCGCGCGAATTAAGTTCATCAATTGCTTCCTGAATCAGATCTATATTGGTGGAGTTATTAGGTGTTGAAAGGTAGTGTTGTTTTGGTGGGGGTGCGCGTTACGCCGTCATGCGCGTTACGCCGTCCACCTCGGTAATTAATAAGTTTGTTTAAAAAGTAGAGTCTTCCCTTCTTCTAGAACAATTTTATAATCTTAAGGTGAGTGTCTTAGTAAGGCTTTACTATCTACTACTTTTATAAAGAGGTACTAAAATTCTTTATACTTTTTTAAGATATTTAAAGTTATATATATTTTTAAAACTCTAACTTTATAATCTAAAGGAGCCTTTTTAGTATTTATTAAGTTAAACCTTCTTATCTTAAGGCTATTTTTAGTTAAGGTTTACTATCTCTTAGTAATATCCTTAATCTTTCTTTTATTTACTTTCTTATTTATTAAATATATAAGCTAGCTTATAGTTGCATTAAGTCTACAGTACTTAAATAAGAACTTTTTTAACTTCTATTAATCTACAAGTTATATTCTTATAACTAAGGAAGTCCTAATATAATATTATAGGTAGCTAGTCTAAAAACGTCTAGGTCTATTTCTTCCTAGTGTTTCTAAATGCATAGCGATACTTGAGTAACCTTATAAGTTGTCTTAATCTAGTTGTCTTATTAGCTACGTAACTAGAGTTCTGTAATTTCTTTAGTAGTTGTAGGCCTGTACTAGGCTTAAGTAGTTGTAGGCTTACTAGTACTTAAGTAGCTTTAAAGCTACTTGTAGTTATCTAAAAAGACTATGTGCTCAATTTATAGAACTTCTTTGCAATAAGGTGTTTATTATATTTAATATTAAGACACGTGTATTATAAGAGTTAGTTATACTTCTATGTACTAGTTCTATTCTTATTATCCTTCTACTACGTTATATGCATCTGCAAGGTCTTTTCTAAATTATTAATTTTATAAAAGTATAGACTGTGTCTCTTGTTCTATATATATACTACGCATTTATTATTATAGTAATTTTACTATTAGTATTTGCATCTAGGCATCTTTTTAAATTTCTTAAGAAACTATCTTAATTTACTTTTATTAGAATAATAGATTGTGTAGTTATATATATATATAAAGTCTATAAATACTTTGTATATTCTAGGTTATATAGGTCTGTCTAGTAGTATATATCTTTAGCGCAGCTATTAACTTAAGCCTTATACTATTATTATATTACTTTAAGTTTATTATATTACTTTAAGTTTATTATAAATCTCCTTTGTCTCTTTATTTAAGAGCTAGCGTGTTAGCTTATTTTAAGAAGCTTTAGCTTCTTTAGTCTATTTCTATACAAAATTATTATATACAGTCTTATTAATAGTTGCTACTAGAGTAAGTCCTTTTATCTATAGTTTCTCTAGTAAATTAGTATACTAGCTATAGTCTAGGAATATTCTTCTATAAGGTTCTGTAAAGACTTCTTTAAGTTATCTAAGTTACTTAAGTAGGGCGTAAGTCTTCTTTACTAGATCTATAAAGCATTTAGTCTTTATAAGTAGTAGTACTTATATGCTAACATTATATTTGTCTTCTATAGTGTAGGTAAGAAGTTTCTATATATACGTAAGAACTATCTTCTTGTTGTATACTACTAGCTCTTTCTATATAATTAGTGTAGCTAGTTAATAGCTTTCTTAAAACTTAGTTATCTTACTATATTAAGTTTCTTCTATTAGGGTTGCTTCTATATCTTTATTTAGCATTATTTTAGAAATGTTATTATCTAAGGTTTCCTCTAGCGTAATTATAACTATGTTATTTAGACTATTAATACTTACTTAGTCTTGTCTTTAAACTATAATAGTAGGTTATGTAATAACATTCTATTTATTGTCTAGATTATTATTAAGTTCTATATAGTAAATAATATTAAGTTGTTAAGTTACTTTACCTTAGCTTTAGTAGTCCTGTTTTATATAACATTCTTTATTATATTTATAATAAGTAATCTTCTTGTTACTTTTGTTATACGTAAACTTCTTCCTTCCTAGTCTTTTATTAATATTATTAAGGTGTATTAGCTTATAGCTATTAGTAGTATAATGCCTTAGGGTCCTAGGTACAAAGTTTTACTAACGTCTTTAGTTAGAGTTCAGGTATTAAAATATTTAATATAGTTAAGCGTCTATATTCTTAAGTACGCAATTCCCTAGTGTAAATAACTATTTCTTTAATATAAGCTTATATAGTTTATTATTAACTCTAATAGCTTTAGCTATAAGTTTGTTAAGTATATTAAGGTTAGCTCTACTTTGTATAAGTTCTTGTTGTATAGTAGGTTTAAGACCTTGTTAGTACATCTATATTAAAGCGTTGTTATCTTATTTAATAACTATTTTGTACTGTTAGAATTTAGTTGTATAGTTAGCAGTAGCCTTAGTTTATTGTAGTCTCTAAATCTTCTGCTCTACAACTACAGACTCTTTAAAAAGTAAGAAAACTTTTTTTATCTTTGTCTTAAAGACATCTTAGTCTTTAACTAGGGCAGTGTTGTTAGCATTTATAATAGAACTATCTATATAGTATTAAAGGATTAAGTTAGCCTACTTCTCTATATCTCCTTAAAGATACGTAGAGGCTAAGACTACTTTATTATTATTATTAATCTTGTTTTCTTTAATGTAGAAGCATCTGTTAACCTAGAGGGGCTAAGCGTTAAGCTTACTATAATTACTATAATAAGTCTTAGGCTTATCAGCGCGGCTTATAGTCCTCTTAGTAAGGGAATTAGCAGGTGTGTTTATAGCAGTATTACTTATCTTAAGAGTATTTAAAGTGTAAAAATTATCTAAAGATAATCTAGGTTAGTTCTTAGAGAATAAATAAGTACTAAGAACACAGGGTGTACTAGCATAATTAGAAGATTAATATAATAGTATAAGGTTAAGAAACAAGTCTTAATCCTTAGATTAATTACTAAGATAAAACTCTAAGTTAAATATAATAAGCTATAAGGGCATATTACTTACTACTATATACTAATAAGTGTGGCGCTTATGTATAAGCGTGCGCTTATAGATAATTGCGCTTATTAATAATTAGTTACGTAGTTGCGCTTGTAAATAAGCGCTTATTAGTGAGTAGTTACATAGTTGCGCTCGTGGGTGAGCGCTCGTTAGTGAGCAGTCACGTGACGGCGTCGTGGTTACCTAGCTGTGATCATCTGTCCATGTTGCATAGTTCCTGCAGGGTTGTCCCCTCGTCCCTTAGTCTGGATCGTAACACTACGCACCTTACAAAGAAATGCAAGCAATAGAGCTACTAAGTAAGCCTTAGGAAGACGTCTTTATAGACTTTATTACAGGCTTACTAGTCTTAAGAAACCCTGTTATAAAAGTATTATACAACGCAATTCTTGTAGTAATTAATTAATTTATAAAATAAGCAGAGTACATCACCTTTAAAAAATATTTTACCGCAGTATAGCTTACGCACATTATTAATAATTAAATTATTAGATATTACAGCATACTAAAATTAATTATTAGTAATAGAGACAAGCTCTTTACTTTAAACTTTTAAAACAACACTACTTGCCGCGATTAGAACTTAGAAAAAGCTATTAACAGCTTTCTACCTGTAAATAGACAGACAGACTAAGCAAATAAATTACATAATAAAAGTATACCTACACATCTACACTAACTAATAATGAAACAATTAAGTATTGCTATTACTTATAGCACAGATAGCATATAACAACTAACTTTTAGAGTTAACAAGACAAACTCTATTTTACGCAAATTATAAGAGACACCTAAATCTCTTTACACGTATACTTTTAAGCTTAAAAACAGAAGTAGCTATTACAACAGCTAATAAGCTAATAAAAGTATATAAGTTACTTAAAACAACACTTAAGAAGGCTTAACGCTAAAGTATTTTATATATTAACTAGAAATAAAAAACGGCACCTTAGCTAAAAAAGAGGGATAAAGTATACTTGCTTACGAAGAATCTTCGCACTAAACGACCTAGCAAAGAGCTTAACAACGTTAAAGTTAGACTATTTTTAATTCTTAACTAGAAGGGACTAGTAATATACACACTTAACCTTCTACTTAATGCAAAAATCTACCTAAGATTCTACGTTAACATGTTAGAACTAGCAGACCTAGAGACGCTACTTTAGAAAACCTTCTACTATAAAGTACAGGAAGACAATGTCTTTAAAGTTAAGAAAATTCTCGCACACTGAAATAACAACAACAGCAAGGAATACCTAGTTAAATAGTTAGGCTACTTAGACAGCGACAACACATAGGAACTAGACACGAACCTAACTAACTGCTGTCAAATATTGCAAAAATACAACAACTATACTAGGAATCGAACTAAAAAACGTTAGCACACACTACCGTGTCACAACGCTCGAATAACAGAAAATAAAACAATAATTACAAGGAGCTTCAGCAGGACAATTAGCACGAGCGATTTCAGAACTAAGACGTAAGCGACGTTGATAGGAAGAGGACATAGCGACTACCTGACTTATAACGCGGGGCAAGCCTCGGTTATTTAATAAAAACTACAAAACACAACTACGTAATTCAAGGACGAATATTTAAAGGAGGAGGATAGTGTTACGATCTAGACTAAGGGACGAGGGGGACAACCCCGCAGGGACTATGCAACATAGACAGATAATTACAGCTAGGCAACTACGACGCCGTCACGTAACTGCTCACTAACGAGCGCTCATCCACGGGCGCAACTACGTGACTAATTATTAACAAGCGCAATTGTCTACAAGCGCCACGCTCATTAGTATATAGTATAGGCAATATGCCCTTATAGCTTATTGTGTTTAACTTAGAGTTTTACCTTAGTAATTAATCTAAGGATTAAGGACTTAATTCTTAACCCTCGTACTATTACATTAATCTTCTAATCGTGCTAGTACACCCTGTGTCCCTAGTACTCGTTCATTCTCCCGAGAACCAACCTAGATCATCTTCGGACGATCTTTACAACAAGCTCTTCACCTTAAATTTTTAGACGACACTACTCGCCGTAATAAGAACTAAGAGAAAGCTATTAACAGCTTACTATCTGTAGATAGACAGACAGACAGAATAAACAAATCGCACTATAAAAGCATACCTAAGGATATATGTTAACTAATAGCAGAATAATTAGGTATTATTACTACCTATAGCATAAATAGCATACAACAACAAGCTTTTAGAGTTTATAAGACAGACTCTATTCTACGCAAATTATAAGAGACACTTAAATCTCTTTATATGTACACTTCTAAGTTTAAAAATAGAAGCTACTATTGTAATAGCTAATAAGCTAAAAATAATACACAAGTTACTTAAGAAGATACTTAAAAAGGCCTAATGCTAAAGCCTTTTATATATTAACTAGAAACAAAAAGCAGCACCTTAGCTAAAGAAGGGGGATAAAGTATACTTGCTTATAAAGAATCTTCGCACTAAACAACCTAGCAAAGGGCTTAATAATATTAAAGTTAGACTATTTTTAATTCTTAACTAGAAGGGACTAGTAACTTAAACACTTAACCTTCTACCTAATATAAAAATCTACCTAAAATTCTACGTTAACATGTTAGAACTAGTAGACTTAGGAATACTATTACAAAAAACTTTTTACTACAAAACAGAAGAAGATAACATCTTTAAAGTTAAGAAAATCCTTATACACTAAACTATTAATAACAGCAAAGAGTACCTAGTTAAATAGTGAGAATATCTAGACAGTAACAATATATAAGAACCTAATACAAAATTTATAAACTGCTGCTAGTTACTTGCGTAGTACTACCTCTACAGGAAGCATCTATTAAAAGATTACTAAAATAGGCAGGAACGTTAGCCTCCTAAACACTGTCTACAAAACTAGACATAGCGCTCTAAGTAAAAGGAGAAAGAGCTAAGTTACTAGCAACATAAGTCTGTGCCTCTTAGCGCTTTAAAAGCTTAATATTAGTTTCTTTAACTAATATTGCTTCTGCTACTTGCTCTGCATTTTCACGAAGAGCCTTCTAGATTTTAAGTTCTTTCTATTTTATCGCCTCTAGCTAAGCCTAAAGATAATCTTTTTCTGCTTTAATAACTAACTACTTATTTTTAGAAATGCAAATATAATAATCTTAAAGGTTATAATAGTTACATTTATTGTAGTAGCTAGAATAAATATATACTTAACAAGCAAGACTGTTATTGCAATAATTACAATATATAATAGGTATAATGTCTCTGTATAATTTAATAAAGGAAGTAAGGTAAAGACAACAAGTTGTACTATTTAAAGATAATGCTTTTAGCATTATTTACAGAGCTTTAAGGATAAAACTTAAGAAGAGAAAGATAATGTTGCAACTATTGCTGCCTAGCCCTACTATAGCCACAACCTAGACTAGGGCTACTCTTACTAAGCAAGAAGACCTGTAGAGTAGAAGAAGTCTTAGCGCTCTTATTAATCTTATAATCTACACAGAGCACCTAGAGTAAGAGAGTAGTAGTGCTCTTACTAATCTTATTAATCTTATAGAGTAGGTAGAGCACGGAGATTATAAGATGTCTACTTACTAGTATATAGTCTTAGGCATTAAACTCCTGTAGTTTAGTGTGTTTAACTTTAAGTAATAATCTAAAGATTAGTTATTACCTTCTTAACTCTCGTGTTATTATATTAATCTTCTAATCGTGCTAACACACCCTGTACGATTATATCGATCTACTAATCGTGCTAGTACAACCCCTCGTCTATCGCACTCGCTTATTCCTGAGAACCAACACTAGGTCATCTAAGGACGACCTTCACAAAAACTTTACTTTTTGGACTAATTTATTAACTATTAAAGATAGAACTTAAAATAATAAGAGAAAAGCTAGATAAGAATTTAGCAAAAGGCTATGTAAGACCTTTAATATTACTAGCAAGATTTTTTATACTTTTTATACTAAAAAAAATTAGGCTACTAAAAATGTGCGTTAATTATTAGAAGTTAAACAACATTACAGTAAAGAATTAATATTTATTACTAAATATTATAGAACTTAGAGATTGATTATTTTATGCTAAAGTCTTTACAGCACTAGACTGTTAAGAGAAATACTACTTTATAAAAATTAAAAAAGGTAAAGAATAAAACACTGCGTTTTAAACAAGATATAGATACTATAAATATACTATTATGCTGTTTAAGTTAACAAACGCCTTAGCAATATTTAAAAACTTATTAATAACGTGTTAAGAGTATACTTAGACATCTTTATTATTACATACTTAGAAAACATTTTTATTTACTTTAAGGACCTAAGGGATTATGTTAAACATGTCTGCACAGTACTAAAGTGTCTAAACTAGTTTAACTTACAACTTAAACTTAAGAAATATAAGTTTTACAAAAATAAAGTTACTTTTCTAAAATATATTGTAAGAGCACAAGAAGTAAAGATAAGTAAAAAATAAATACAAGTAATTAAGAAATAGCTATAACTAATAATAGTTAAAGAGATACAATCTTTCTTAGAATTCCTGAACTTTAATAGATAGTTTATTAAGAATTACTCTAGGATTGCTATTCTGTTAACAATACTTACAAGGAAGGAATTACCCTTTAAGTAGAGCAAAGAAGCAAAGAACGCCTTCTAAACACTTAAGAATGTAAGTATAGAACTACTATACTTCTGCATATTCTAAGCAAGACAACTAATATGCTTTAAAACAAACACATTAGACCTTGCACTTAGAAAATGCGCTAGCTAACTACATAAAGGCAAATAGCACCTAATTGCCTACTATTCTTGCAAGTTTTTAGGACTAGAAAAACAATACAACGTTTATAACAAGGAGCTGCTAGCTATTGTTAATTATCTAAGATATTAGAGAGTATACGCTGAAAGCTGCTTAGAACTTACGATATTTACGGATTACAAGAACTTAGTCAATTTTACGACTACTAAGAAACTTAACTAACGCTAGGTTCGATGGTTAGAGGAACTAGGACAACACCGCAGTTCGAACTAGAGAACGCATCAATACTGGAAAACATCAAAAGAGGTCTCCAATCAAATACTTGACTATTATAGTTAAATATTTAACTAGAGGTAACAAAACTAAGAATTACGCACCTTATATGCAACAAAGTTTCCTACTAACCTTACAAAGCATCACTAGCTTCTAGTACAGCACTATTAATATTCTAAAACACTAACTAATCTACGACAGCAGCGCCGAGAGCGGCATTAAGATTAGTTAAGGACACTGCAGAGAACAACTTCTTTTGCGCTTTTAGAGCTTTAAGCTTTTTTATAAAACTTATTTCTTTATTAAACAACTTTTGCTTCTTGCAACATAACAATTTTTTTGGTTTTTAAAGCTGTAACAGCTTCTTACGCGCTAGACAGACACGCAGCAAGGCTGCCTTAGCAACATTTTCTTCTACACGCAGACGCTCTTCTTCTTTATTCTCTATTTTTTCTAGACAATTTATCTCCTTATTAATACAGGAATAATTAGGCAAGGGAACTGCTTCTAGCTTACATAACTGCACGCTAAAATAAATGCAATTTTTATACTTTTTGTACAATTGAGACAGCTTGCAAGGTAATTGTTGCTTTGCACAATAGAAACAAGCAACTATTATAAAAACTCTAACATTTTTAATTTAATTACCTTAGCAATAACAAAAATTAGCGGAACAAGATAACGACAGATAGCTTATAAGGATATTAAGCTTAAAGAGGGGAAATAGTGTTACAACTGTAGATTAGAGCAGGGCACTGCTACCTTAAGAACTAACACCGCAATAACTAAGGACTAGAGATTAAGTAATAAGGTTACGTAACTAGTTCTACAGTTCTAGAAGTCCTAAAGCGACTTTAGGATGTTTAGAACTCTAACATAACTTAGGATCTCTAAGACTTCTTATGTATATAGCACTAGGCACTAAACCCTTATAGCTTAGTGGGTTTAACTTAGAGTTTTACTTAGTAATTAATTTAAGAATTAAGACTTAATTCTTAACCCTTGTGTTATCACATTAATCTTCTAATTGTGCTAATACACCCTTGTACTATTACATTAATCTTCTAATTGTGCTAGTACACTAACTGTCTATCGCACTCACTTATCTCTTAAGAACCAACCTAGGTCATCTTCGGACGATCTTCACACCCGGATACCTGTTGTTAGCAATAAATCTTTTTTTTTACCAAAAAGGTGTCTACAAAATGTGTGGTTACATCAAAAGGTTGTCTCAAAAGGCCGAAGCCAGTAGTAGTAATAAGTTACTATATTTGCTATACTTTGGAGCTTTGTTTTTTTAGTATATTATATAAGTCTTTATATAGTCTTAAATATTATAGCTTAGCTTTAGCTAGTATTATAGCTTACTAATAAGCTTATTTGTTCTTCGTGCGCTAAAATAACTTGCTATATATATATTATAACTTTTTAAAAAAACAATTCTGCCTAATAGCTTATTTTAGTAAAACATAAATTTTACTTTCATATTGTAAAACTTCTTTATTATTAACGGACTATACTTATATACTATTACTGCTTAAATTATATATTGTTGACTTAAAGTTTATAACTTGCTGCTATATAAAAGTATTTTTTACTATAATAAGTATAGTATACTTAATAAAACTCTCAACCTTACTATTATAAGTTTGCTACTAACTAATACTTTAGCTTATTAATGTAGTATAAATTGTGTGCACTTTTTAGCACTAGTAGTGTTAATACTTTTTATTCTATAAATATTAGCTTTATATATTGTATATACCCTTTTTTAGCTATACTAAGTTTTGTATTATTTTTCTTTACTACTCTCTGCTTTTACTAGAAGTTT
The DNA here is from genome assembly GCA_024321975.1 of Alternaria sp. 'sect. Undifilum'. NCBI lineage: Eukaryota > Fungi > Ascomycota > Dothideomycetes > Pleosporales > Pleosporaceae > Alternaria > Alternaria sp. 'sect. Undifilum'. Next base: position 11,294,286 of record JAJJZI010000001.1, read on the forward strand.
AGTCTGCAATAAAAGCAATAATCAAATTTGTAACAAGTTTTTTTTGAAATAATTCCTTTTTTTAATAGCTTATTTATAAAGTTTGTATACTTTAAGGAGTACTTAACTTTAAAGTTAAACACTTTTAAATATAGTGCTTAGTATGCTTAGTACTAGTTTAGCTTTTATATAGCGCGTCTAGATCGTAGGTTATTTTAATTAGTTAATACTTAAATAGTATATTAAGTGCTTTTTAAATAATATTGCTACTTTTTAAAGCTTTGTATAATAGCTAAAAGCTTTAAGTTAAATACTTTATAGTATAACTCAGTATTTTTAGGCTATTATAATAGAATACAATAAATTACTACTTTTTATTTTTTAAAACTTAGAATAGTAGACTTAAAATAGTAAAAGTAAAAGTATTAATTATAATATAAATTACACGTGTATTATTAAAGTAGAGTACAATAAGCGTATATATAAAGTATTACTTTAGCTTTTGTAAAAGTAGTATATATGCTTTGATTTTAGTATAATACTTATTTTTTCTTAAATTATTTGTAAAAAGTACTATTTTTATAGTATAGTTTTTAATAAAATGCTAGTAAAAGTCAATAAATTCTAAAAGAAATTGTAGCTTTTTAATATTAGTTAGTGTAGGCTATTTTTTGATAGTAGTAATATGGGCTGAATTTGTATAAATACCACTCTTTATAAGTATAAATTGAAAAAATATATACTTTACTTAAAATATATACATACTTTTTAAAATTTATATATAACTTTTGGCTCCGGCCTTTTAAGACAACCTTTTGATGTGACCACACATTTTGTAGACACCTTTTTGGTAAAAAAAAGATTTATTGCTAACAACAGGTATCCGGGCTCACGCCCCCTTGTTCGGCATTGCCGGCACGCAATTGGTGTGTCGCATGTTCGGACGGAAACGAAGATAATCCTATTGCTAGCCATAGGCTGGCAATTGCCGTTGGACACGTTTCAACTGGTGTCGTTTTTTGGTACCTTAGCAAATTTTTTCGACCCTAATTATTGCTCGGTGGTCTGAGCTTTCCTCCTAGAACTCATCTACCTACCGTTTGCATCTCGTTGACTATATACAATCTTTTTTTTTTTGACTTTTGCGACTAATTAGTAGAGGGTAGCTGCTTTTCACTTTTTTGGAAACCCCATATTAACTACAACAACAACCATCACCTTTGACACCCTAAAAATAAATTATATATAACTTTAATTTTTGTAATGAGTTAAGTATAGTACAAAAAGTGTGCTAGTGTAGTATAATATTATCGTTTTAAGTATTTATTTTTAAGGTGTTAAAGGTGGTGGTTGTTGTTATAGTCAAAATAGGTTTCTAAAAAAGTGAAAAGCAGCTACCCTCTACTAATCAGTCGCAAAAGTCAAAAAAAAGATTGTGTATAGTTAACAAGATTCAAACAGTAGGTAGATAAGTTCTAGGAGGAAAGCTTAGACTACTAAGCAATAATTAGGGTCAAAAAAATTTGCTGAGGTACTAAAAAACAACACTAGTTAAAACGTGTCTAACGGCGATTGCTAGCCTATAGCTAGCAATAGAATTACAGTAGAATTGCAATAGAATTGCAACATAATGCAATAGAGGAGGGAAAGAACACGTACGTACTGCAGTAGAAGTCTATAATACTTTATAAAGCTAAAGCTACTGCTTTTTACTTACTACTTTTTACTTTTTAAACAGCACTGCATACAAATAATTTGTATATAATACACTATAATAGCGTATAACTTTTATAGTAAGCATCTTCTTATTTTAAGCTTTCTTTTAAAAAAAGCAGTTTTTGCTACTAGCTACTTAGCACCTGATTTAGTCTAACTTAAACTGCTTATACAGACACCTAAATTTATTAAGTATTTTAAAACTTAACTACTGAGCTAGACTTCTAAGTTTATAAAAATCTTAAAAAAGTTTCTTATTTACGGTATTTTTATATACAAAAAAATTGTTAAGCTTCAATTTAGCTAGTTGTATAAGAAATACATAATCTCTCTAGTATTTACTAATACTAGCATAGTACTTAAAATTTATTGCTTTAGTATTTTCTTCTTCTTATTTCTTGTGTAAAGGCTAAGTATAAAGACTAGAACTTAGCTTAAATAGCTATTGCAAGACGTTGAATTAGTAATAAAAAAGAAGTAGAAAAAAAAAGTAGGCTTTCTATTATTGCATCTATAAGTTAGTAAGCAAGGCAATAATAATGTTACTACTTTACTTTATTTAAGAGCGCCTAGCAGTAAAGCAATAAGAATAGGCAGAATAAGGCACGTTAAGTTAAAAAGTAATTTGCGTCTTTGTCTTGCTTTTCTTTATTTCTGTCTAAACATGCGACACACTAATTGCGTGCTAGCAATATTAAACAAAGGGGCGTAAGCCTAGATACTTGTTGTTAGCAATAAATCTTTTTTTTTACTAAAAAGGTGTCTACAAAATGTGTGGTCACATTAAAGGGTTGTCTCAAAAGGCCGAAGCCAGTCTAATACATATAAAGACACACACACCATTGCCGTCGAACGGAAGGCCCATACACCATCATCAATTCACAACTCTCAAATCTAACGCGACTAGCCTCTTAAAATATCCACGCAAGTGTAACGCTCGAAACCCACTCAATCCTCGTACCAAACCGTGGTGGTACTTCCATCTCGAAAAAACCCCCCACCAGATTTTTCGATAATGTTACAAGGCTTCACAGGGTTTTCGACCGTATGATTGAAATTAATGGGGGTATCAAAGTTGGACTGTTCGCTAGTAGAGCAATGGAGCAGTGGAAGTGCGTCAAGAAGTGCCTGCATCTTAGGATAGAGACCAAGAAACAAGGACGGTTTGATCGCTCAAATTATCGGTTTTGCGTTACACGAGCCGATGTTTGTTGTTTGTTCCGAAGATGGAGGAGAGGACTGAGGTGTTCCGTAAGCTCGCACCTGGGCGCTCAGGATCTGTCGGTCGACTCCTCGTTCTACGGCACGCGTGAGCTTTTCGAGGCCTGTTTTGAGACTACCGCCGATAGTCGGGTGTTGAGCGGGTGTCGAAGCTGGAGTGTTTTGGTCGCGTTTTGCGGCGGAGAGAGTAAGTGCGCGACACATCGTACAGGGAAAGTTGTAGTAGAGGCTGTTGTGTGGCGAGTATGCTTTTGTACTGTGAAATGTAGAATGCCAAACCACGCTGGATCTATAGGTACTTTGTATGGGTATAAGGGGCAAGGCATCGGGTTCGTGGGTGATGTTTATATAGAGTATGCTCGGTGCATCCTATTTCATTGTACGCGTATCCATAAACTGCATTGTCCGACGATTCCAGCACTTCTTGCGATGCATCGCTGAGGCTTCGTAACGTTGGCGCAGAAGGTGGCTGAGGGATTCGTAACCACGTATAGGCAACCAATCAGATCCTTGCTGTCGGATTCGGCGATCACCTTCCCACAAAGCCGATGGTGATCTTGAGGCACTGCATCTCAGGCTGTCGTTTATGCTTACTTCTAGGAGCGAGTCGTTGTCGAAATTTAGACGCTGTCTGTTGACCTAGTAGTCAGGAGCGTCGCTGCTCGTGGGACCCTGTCGGCTGTGCAGCCACAAGTCTCCGAAAGTCACTGCTGGTAGTACACGGCGCTAGGCGTAACGGATGAGCGTGTGATCATATGATGGATCTCGTGAATCCCGAGCATGGTCATACTCAGGCCAAGCTCTTGAAGTGTCGTCGCTAACGTAGTCGCACTCGGACCTAATCTTCGTTAGCAATCTGGGTTGCAAACTCTTTACATGCAACCTAACATGAACATCAAGTCTAATCGCACTTTCGCTTTCCGCGCTTGAACCTTGACGACTCTGGAGGCAATCTCCTCGAAAAAAGGAGGTAGCGAGATGGCTAGTGTCATGTTTTGCAAATTAGGAAAGCGCGATCTTCGCACTGCCAGGTTTACCAGCTGTGACAAACACTGCGCTTCGTCTGAGTGCATGAGATTCCTTTCTGTTGGATTAAGGTTTCCTGTCGCGACGACATGGCGCACATATAGTGTTCGTAAAGATGTAGGTAAACATGATGGCCCAAGTGCGAGACTCCTTAGCTTCGCTATTTGCCTAGGTTTGTGCAAACAGATTGTGTCGATCTTGAGCTTCTCTAGTTGCGATTTCTTCAATATTTCTATTGCATCAAGGGTTTCGCCTATGGCCTCATCCTCTTCAAACAAGTGGCCATCATTCTCGTCATTATATCCGAAGCTAAACTCACGAAGAGTTGTCTCGAAAACGTGTTTGAACAAGCTAACCAGGTAGCGGAACACGTAGCCATTCAAGACGCGATATCTCCTGGGCTCGTAGTTGCTGTGTATCCTCAAAGATCTTAAATTGCGAAACACCGCTGCGAAGACCCGAATATCGTCACCAAGTTCTCCCTGGTTCGTGGGTTCGACGAAAGAGAGGTCCAAGCTAGTGAGGGTATTGTTGTCGAACTTCCAGTTGTGGCACTCCCACTCTTGGATCTCTCTAGCTGTGACACCGGAGAGGCATAGCGTCGTTACGGTTTGCAATTTCAGAATTGGTACGATATCTGACAGCGCGCAATCTGCGATGTCCAGATCCAACTTTTGCAGGTTGGGTATGTGCATGATGAAATTTCGCGTCTCATCCGTGATAGAATGATATTGCATAACGAAAACGGCCCGAACATATCGTAACAGATCAAGACGAATATGCATTGTTCGCAACAATTTGTCTTCGTTGTTTCCGGATACGATAGGAGAGCGATAGATATAAGGCTCTGTGATGCGACAAAATTTACGTGATACCATCGATAAGCTGAGGAGGTCGTCATAGACGAGTCGGTGTCTATTTGGCAAAGGATTGATAACTTCGGACACTATGTGGTCGACTAGTTCTTCTGAGAGGTGCTCCATGGTGGACGAAGGCGAATTAGATGGAACGGGTGGCGCTGCGTCTGATGCAACGATACTTTCAACCCCGAGGTTTTCGCTGTAGATAACGGCTACCCCTAAATTCCCACTACGATCTTGTGTCGCGACGAGATATCGTGGGAACCTGAGAAGGAGTACGTAAGAGAATCCCTTGCTCGGCGGCAATACCTGGAGGGAGTCGCCCGTCAACGGGGAGGCGAAGGGCAGTGCACTGCTTGACTCAGCATGCTTAGCGCAGGGCCCACGTTGACGCGTTAGGAACACCAGCTTTCGACTCAGTTCAATCTGCTCTACCTTTCCATTGATTTTGTGATCGCCAATTCGATTGCCATACCTGTCCCGACACTTCATAAAGACGCAACATTCATACGATTGCTCATCCATACACGACTCGTGCCTAGCGCAATTTTCAGTTGAGCCCCGTCGCCACGTAACCGCGTATAATGTCGAACCTTGTTGAATGCGACTTCCCGCTACTTCCATCACAAGATGCAAAGCGTCGACGCGCCGCTAAGCGGAGGATCAATGAAGATGCATTGAGATCTCGTATACCTGGGTCGCTTGCGACACTGGTTGATCTCCCTGATGAGCTGATCCTCGAGATACTGCGCTACCTGCCAGGGATAGATCTTGATCACTTCCAGCTTCCTACACTGGTAAATCTGGCATTGACTAGTCGGCGTCTTTACCGAATCGTCATTGTCATGGTCTACACCAGTTTCGATAGCCACTTCTGCGAGCCCTATACTTTCCTTCGTACTATGATATTAAATTCGCAGCTTGCCGAGTTTGTTCACGACGTGAACATCACGTTCGGCGTGTGGACACGTCACGAGGGTCGGCGTTATCCTCCAACTGCGAGAGATAAGAAAGCTATCAAGGGAGGATTGCGCGCACTTGGTATATCGGACTGGAAAGAGTGGGCGACTAAATGCAACGAAGACCGTAGTAATGACGTAGTGTTGCAAAACGCAATATTGTTGCATGCACCGAACATCACATCTCTCAATATCTTAGAGACAGTAAGAGACCGATCGCGATATCGTGCCTGGTATGATCTCATCAGCAAGGCGGCTGCGGGTACCCTGTCTAGACAGACTCACCGATTCGAACACCTGCGAGCAATCAAAGTCGATTCAAGAACGTCAACTTTGAGCGACCTTGCACCTTTGTTCCGGCTGCAGTCTTTACGAAAGCTGCAATTGCGCGGAGTCCACGAATGTGATATGGGAGAATGCATCACTAGTCGCCAGCACGGGGGAAAAGGCGCACTCAAGTTGCAACATTTAATTCCGCCAGCCTGCAACAACTTAGAGGAGCTCGATCTGGATTGCATTTACTACGCCAAGTTCCATTTAGCAGTATTGCTTTCATCACCTCGGCACTTGAAAAGTTTTAGATACAACGTATCTCTAGATTATCTGTCAGAATGGCCGATACCAAACAGAGATCAATTGAAAACATTGTCTGAAGTTTTAGGCTGTCAGGAGGCCTCATTAGAGACTCTTCATGTTTTCTGCGACTCAATTGCAGAGGAGCGGACATGGGGCGGGATCCATCTCCACAACAGTCTTAAAGACTTTGTTTCGTTGAAACAGCTTAGCTGTCCATTGGGCATGATCATGGACAGAGTCTCTGGCACATTTGCGGAAAAACTACCACCATCGCTGCTAACGTTTCGAACGCCGGTTCGGCGTCACACAGAGGACCAACGGTTTCTAGAAGCACTGGGTCATTTGGCTGTTTGCTATCAGACACATGTACCTCAGTTGAAAGAGGTTCGGGTGGTAGCTCCACAGTCTGCATCATGGTTCACATACGATTGGGGGCGCCTCGTTCAGCTCTATTCAGTCGAAACAGGCATCAGCTTTATAGTTGAGCAGGAAGATGATGGGGATGACTTCGGTGACTCCTGGAAAGATGGTTCAACGGACTCATCGCATTCGTCAGATGAAGTCAATCTTTACAGCGATGATGATTGATACAAGTGCGATACTCAAGATGACATCTCGGCTGCTCCCAGCGTCACTTTCGCAAAGGAATATTGAAACGACCAAAATCCCAAAGCAGTGGGAAGGCTCTCCAAGGATTAGAGGTCATCAGACAAAACCAACTCGTACTGATTGGGGGTGTATTATTTGTTTAGAAAGGAAACTGTTGCAGAACGCTCCCTTGATCTTGATCACAACTTTGGGCATGATTGCTCTATTTCTAGAGCGTACACACTAGCTAGCGAGCAGGTATCGTATAAAACAACCCTGTTGTTGTTTTTTCGTAGACATCAATCAAACGTCTATCTCCCATTCATTCCTAATCTCGATCGCACGACAGCAACCCTTTACACAACCGAAATTTTGTTAGTTTCCAAGTTGAATCGAACGGCGCTAGTCCAAAACAAAATGTGCCCCCTTTCCAAGGCAGCAATCTTTAGCAGGCCACGTCTTCCATGCAGATTTTGCAGCTCCGCGATTATCATTCCAACTGTATCCTTTCAAAAACACCTCAAGCAACCATCTAGTCCTCTCCCAGATGTCTCCTCCGAAGACCAGCCCGCGCGCCTCGTACGCCCACGCAGCACCCGAAAGAGACGAACTAGAACAATGGAAAGCCTCTATGCTCGCCATGATCAATAAGCGTATCAACAAGCGTATCGACCGCTACCCGATGCCGCCCCAGAAGTCGTTGTCGACACTGATCTCAATTGCTGCAATCTCATTGCTAACCAGGATGGAGCAGCTCTAGAGGAACCTGCTTCGTACATTGCATGACAGAGGCCGATCAACACCCCCAAATGTCGCGCTGGAAGATGACCGGCAAGCGATATTTCTGGATACAAACCGCACTACCACTGCTACTGAACAAGTCTGCCATATTCCTGAGCTCGTTGAGAATTTTCTTCGCTTTACCGATACCTACTGAAACCCAGATTCACGTCACCCGGCAGGTTTCATCCCTCTGAAGACACATCATTGCTGATATCATCACAACTTCAGGCCTATTCCGCCAACCGTAACCCTGCAAAGCTGTATAGCCTGACAATCCGCGAAATTTGTTTGTGTCAATTGGTTCTTCTCGAGCCCAGCGATGAAAATATTCAACATTTTGAAGACGAGCTGCTGCTTTTAAACGGGCTTTTGAGATTGGTTCGCAATCTCGCAAGTGACCCGAAATATATCAAACCTACTGGCCTGCTCATGTCCGAGCATCCAATGCTATAACACATCGTATTATAGATTTGTATGGTGAGGTTCGTGTTCGGTCTTCTTCGTCCGCCTTTTGGGTCACCACCATGCATGAATGGCAAGACTTCACACAGTTCAAGATGAACCCCTACTTCCAAGCGGTGCTTTATCAGGAGTTATCAGAGTCCGTGGGAGTGTCCGATTGAAACTTCAGTCACGACATGAGAGCAAATTCAAAATAAGCATGTTCCTACAAGATCAACTTCGAGATGTTTCTGAGGTCACACGAACCTTTGTGAGATCGGCAGCGATTCATTTCTGGACCTGGGCCCCACCTCGGCAGCTGTAAAGACGATATGCAATTATTTGCGATCTTTCTGACTATTGGATAAGCTGTTACATGGAGGACCGTGTGAAACGGTTAATATCGATGTTTCTTTATGCGTCGATTTGCCCGTCCACTCGCCTCGGAGCCGTGCCGTCTCCACAAGCCGGTCCACTCCCCCCTTGGCCGCGCTTTGCAAGTGCCGAGTTCGCCATGCGCATGCGCGCACCCTTAGGGTCTGAGACGGAAAGCAGGCACGCAAGGTGGGTACTACGTAGACAGCTTCTTTATTCCGACCCGGTACTTCTTACGGCCCGTCGCGTCGTCCTTGACATTGTTCTTTCTCTCAAAAAGCAACAGCAACCTCATCAGCAGCAACGGGAATTACAAGGATCAAAAGTAAAAATGTCCAACCCCTCAGTCGTTAAACCCGACCCGTCCTACGTCGTACCCCTCCTCATCAACGGCGAGGAGGTCACCACCAAAACCACCTTCCCCGTAACATCACCCTCATCTCACAAGCAAGTATGGAGCTCTTCCTCCGCTTCTCTGGAAGAAGTCAAGAGTGCAGTCTCCGCAGCCAAGGCTGCCTTCCCCACTTGGTCCAAGATGAAGCACTCCGCTAAGCGCAACATCTTCCTGAAAGCCGCCGACGTGATCGATGCGCGCGCGGAAGAATTCGCAGACTACATGAAGATCGAAACCGGGGCTGCGGATGTGTTCAGCAACGGTTTCAATGTGCCCAAGATGGCGGACATGCTGAGAGACGTCGCAGGCAGGCTGAGCGCGATCATGGGACATATTCCTAGCTGTGAAGAGGAGGGCACTTGTGCATTGATTGTTAAGGAGCCATATGGGGTTGTCTTGGGCATTGCACCTTGGTATGTGTCTTCCGATCAGCAAGTGTACATGCAAAACTGACGTGAGCACCAGGAACGCCCCGTATGTGCTTGGCATGCGATCAATCCTGTACCCTCTAGCTGCGGGTAACACCTGCATTCTCAAGGGTAGCGAACTCTGTCCTCGTACATGGTGGGCCATTGGCAGTGCCTTGAGCGAGGCTGGCCTTCCTGCAGGCGCGCTCAATGTCCTCTTCCATCGTCCCGAGGACGCAGCGCAAGTGACCACGGCTTTGATTGAGGAGCCCGCCGTCAAGAAGATTAACTTTACTGGCTCCACGGCGGTTGGTCGCATCATTGCAGCGGCAGCCGGCAAGAATCTTAAGCCTGTTCTGCTCGAACTAGGTGGCAAAGCAAGCGCCATCGTTCTTGACGACGCAAACCTGCAGACAGCAGCGACACAATGTGCACTAGGTGCCTTCCTGCATTCAGGCCAGATCTGCATGAGCTCAGAACGTATCCTTGTGCATAAGAACATTAAGCCACAATTTATCGAAGCTTTCAAGGGCGCCGTCGAAGGCATCTTTGGCGGAGACAAACCCGCACCCGTTCTCGTAGCTGCACCTGGTGTAGAGAAGAACAAGCGTCTTGTCGCGGATGCAGTTAAGAATGGCGCCAAAGTCGTACACGGTGACTACGAGAAAGATGAGAGACACCCAGAGACGAACGAACCCTCTGGAACACGTATGCGCCCCGTCATCGTTGATGGCGTAAACAAGAACATGGAGCTTTTCCACACTGAATCTTTTGGGCCGTCCGTCTCCGTTATCGAGATCTCCAGCGACGAGGAAGCCATTGAGATCGCCAATGACACCGACTACGGTCTCTCTGGCGCTGTATTCACAGAGAACCTTGGCCGCGGTCTGCGCGTTGCAAAGCAGATTGAAAGCGGGTAAGTCTTGCAGATAACACATGATTAGGACCATATGTTACCAAAAAGAAAATCAATCGCTAACAAGGAGACACAGAGCTATCCATATCAACTCCATGACAGTGCATGATGAATATACGTTACCACATGGTGGTGCGAAGGCGAGTGGATTTGGCCGATTCAACGGACACTGGGGAATTGAAGAGTTCTTGAGGACGAAGACTATCACCTACAAGGAGTAGGATAAGTTGTATGTGTGTAGCATGCATAATGCTCCATTGCTCGTTACCTTACAAGATGGAGACGCAATGAAATTGGTAACTTGGGGAACATGTTGTACGACATGAAAGTCGGAAGCCTTGTTTGCTTTGCCTTTAAACGTCTAAACAATCAGTTACAATTTGCGCAAGATGCCCTCTTTACCTTCTTTCGTCGTTGGTACTTCGATACCCGTCTGGGAGACAAACCTGTACACAATCAACGTCATGGGCAGAGGTAACATGTAAGATTCAGCGTGACACGTATATCTACCAAGGTCGGTAATAATGTACGGCCGAGTCATTCCTCAACTGGAAAACACGACCGCTGGCTTGCAACAGGTGGCTTTTCTTGTAGCAAAGTACTCATTCTCGGCACGTCACCTTGCTCACTGTGCTTGGCGAAGTACTTCTTTACCGTATCCAACAGCAACACATCGTGATAGTGAAATCAGATTGCTTATAATTCGACGCAGATGCCTCTAGTTTTGATCCGTCATCAACACGACAATCCAATCTACACTCCGTCGCAAAAAAATCCCCAAAGCCCAGAGCAATCATGCATTCCCCGTCCCTCATTCTCACCATTCTCCCTCTACTCTCCCTCTCTACGGCCGCTGGCGCCGAGTTTCCCCCCCTCTTCCTCGAAAACATCAAGTTCTCCTCTTATTATCTCATGGTATCTCCCTCGGCCCAAGGCCCAAGACAAGGCGTCGTCGACTTCACCATGATCAACAGCGCAGTTGAAGTCCCCATCACATGCAGTGCCAAGAACTCGAATGCCTTTGCCATCTTCAGCCCCTCTATCACTTACGAATGCGTTTTCGCGCCTGCTGGAGAAGAAGAAGAAGAAGAAGAGAGGGATGAAAATTGGTGCTGGACGAACAGCGCAACTTTCAACTTCGATACGACAACGCTGGATGTGTACAATTTGACGGTGCAGATGAGTTGGACATGCGAGAAGTAAGATTTCCTTATTCTTTCTTGATTTAATCTTGTCCTTCTCTGCTTACGCGGTTTTGATCTTCGCTTTTTTAAACAATGGTTCAATGTAAAAAGGACACAGTTCACTGACTACGATCGTAGCGAAGGCGTCTACGCTCTATCCGCCTGGAGCCTCCTGGATCTTGACTGTGGGAGCTGGACATGTGAGAATAGAATGTGGCCCAAGTACGATGTATATTCCAACACTAGTACATTATGTATGCCCGGTAGTGTTAGCTTCCCAAGTGCGGATGTCAACGTACTGAAGTTAGAGTGAGGGAGGGTAGTAGAACCATTGGCAGCTATCAGGCTAGAAGGAGTGTTTATATTTTTAACTTGAAAAGGAAACGTTGCCACTCCGTTTTGCTTCGACTTTGCATGCTCGCAAAGTGTATTATGTTCGACTTAACCTTACACTTATCTTGGATAACTCTTCCTGCGATGTACTGCGCAAATCTTTTGCAGCTGAACGTTCGCAGAGGCTTGGCAGTTGGACCACACGATATCTAGATGTCTTGTAAATGACTAATGAACAATCTGGAGTACGGCAAGTCGTCTACTAGCTGGTTGTCGTACTCGTCTTGTCACCCTGCATTATCCTGGTATTGGTGCTTTTTGGACATGGACATGCTGGATATAGCCTTTGAAGGTTATTCGATCAACAGAGTGCTGCACACAAGTGTATGACAGAAGCTCTTCGTAGAGAAAAGAACAGGGTTAGTTCACCAGTAGGCTAATGGCTCTGGTGATCATGACGAGCTCAACTCATCAGTCGATGATCGTTCAGCCCAGCAAACTCGGGACAGCGTAATGCTGAATGGCCGATCAGGCGGGGGTAGACGCCGACACAGAAACTGCGCTATCAATTCTCCGATGACAGACGCTTGGTACTCCATCAGATGCGAGGACTATGTGCCACATTTGTGCTCTTGACTTGTTGTCGGATCCAACTAATCTCGTACAGGTCACGATCGCTCCACCCGTCACATCAATCACGTCGTAGAGCTACGTTGGCGCTCGAACTACTCCTTGTTAGCTTGACTTTAGCATCGCTCGTAAGATGTGACAAAGGAGTTGTGATTGGGCCTACCAGACCGTGTTAGTAGCTACAACCCAGGGCTATGGCACCGAAGGCAGTTTCACTGGGTTATCTGCGGCACACACGACTATACTAGTCATCTGTCCTGGCTTGAGTGTGCAATCGCGATGTGTATGAAACGTAGGGTGGTGGGCACGCTCGGCTTTGAGGGGCCGAAGCGATCGTCGCGCTGGCGAAGCGACTCTGGTGGAGAAGGTACAGCCACACACGCTCACAAACCCAGAGTACGAAAAGTCCCACAGCGAAGGAAAACATCCAAGAATCGTCTCACCCAAGTTCTGAACCAGTCGACGATAGAGTTCCGTTCGGCGCCTCGACCAAGAAATAGGAGATGAGCTAAATCGGGCACTTCTCAGCAAAGGCCGTGCGCTTCCCGCGCCCCAAGTTTGGATGCATGACGCTTGCCCGTCCACCACCAAAACTTCTCTACAGTCATCCTCAGGCCAATCACGCACCACAGCCTTTTCTCAGGCCTGTCAGCCCACCCCATGCAGGAGTTCGCAAGTTCCGTGTCTGCAGGGTGGATCTAGGCGTGCTGATGCGTCTTCGCTTGTCCGCTTGCGGGTTGGAATGTACATAGTAAATAAAGCCAGACTCAGCCCTTGCGAGGGGTGCGGCTGAGTACTACCACCGTGTTTGTCTTGCACGGTGCGCCTTTGCTTCCCCACCTGTCGTTGGGAGACCGTTAGCGCTATTCCTTTCCTTCATACTCTGGTTTCGCTGCTGGAGTCACTTTGCAGTTTTGCCGTTTACAGCCGGGACATAATCAGAAGAATCGCACGTAGGGTGATAATGACGACGACGGCTCTCGAATCACCACAGCCGCTTTCGAGGAAGAAGTCGATATTCCGACGTTTTTCCAGACGAGATCGAGGCGACGCTCCTCCATCGCCGCTGCTTATGAACGACGGCCCATGTTCGCCCAGTCTACAATCGCCCCATTCACAGTCGCCGAGAAAGTTACAGCGCCGCCCTTCACATGCACCGTCAAGCCTCCTTACACCGCCGCCGTCGCCCGCAAAGAAGAGCACTATCGTAGCCATGGATGCCTCGAAACCGCAACAGCCCAAAATGGTTGCACATATCCAACGCATAGAGCTTCTGTCAAACCATCATGTCCGTAGCCAATTCACACCCCCACCATCTCCCGAGCCGCGGCGACGCGTTCTTCCCAGCGCTTTACCGACCATGCCATTTCCTTCCAAGCCCTTCATTACATCATGGAATATCTTCCTCCCGCCCTCACAAATATACTCGTTGTATCTTGGGTATGCGCCAAAGGATACGGACGACAAATGGTACATATACAGCGAGGGTCCTGATCAGGCAGGAAAGCTAAAGGTCCACTTCCATCGAAGTTGGATTGGAACGAAGGTCGCAGAATTGTTCCTCGTCATGGACACAAAGGGCGAGGGCGCTGGAAAGATTGTAGGGATCAAGTGGAATGGGGGTGAAGAGATGAACTGGATGGGTGAAGAAGAGGCGAAATACATGATACGAACGGCGTGCAGGTGGCAATTAGCCGTGGATTTGGAGAAGTGAGCCCTTGCGGTACGTGGCCAAGTTCGACGTCGCGTTCGCGTTCGCCGGCAACGCGTTTCTTCCTTTCTTTTCTTAATGCGCCTTAGCCCGCGGGCTCCTTTCGATCCGTACCGTCTGGCGTCCCTTGAAACCATGTTCTAGCCGCGTCTAATTCGGTACTTTTACCCGTTGGTGGTACAGAACCCTCTAATACCAAGCTTCTCTTTTCTTTTCCTTCGCTAGCGCACGCCTTGTATACGTCCACAATACTAGCATGAGATGCCAATACTACGCTTCAGACGACTCTCAACACTTGATCAAAAGAAAAGAAGAGAAATGCGGATTTAAAAGTCCATTTGCACCTTTCCTTTCGGTCATACATTGTGGAGCTGGGTGGTATGATTTCTGCAGAGTCCGCAGGCTAGCCCGGCAACCCTGCAATTGGCCCTTCTGTTCGCCGCGGAACCACACCCAAGTCCCATGATTGGATCGTGACTTGGAATGAATATGTGGCACATGTTTCCTTTACCGCATTCGTAACTTCAACCTCCTCGCCTTCATAATGAATGACAGTTGCATACTTGCCTCTAGACAACTCAATATAACGATGATGGTGACGTGCCCTGTAACTAGGCTTGTGGGGTCCAAGAAGCGCTGCATGCTTCCGACATCCCTCGCGTCTTCCTTCCTTCGGTGCTACTGTTCCTCAAACCACATCTCTCTCTACGCAATCCATGGCAGTTCCGGGTGTACTACGACAGCCCTTGAACCGTTCGGCCCGAGATGCAGTCCACCTTAACACCTTCCTCCAAAAGCTCCTCTCCCCAGCCACAGCGTCTGCCGGTGAATCCAAGAAGACACAAGGTCGACCCGTCGTTACGAAAGCGCGTCATAAGAGCGTGAGTATAGTCCCAGCATCAATCTTTCGCGTTGGCATTGCTCACGATTTCTTGGTGCCTTCACTGCCTTGGTACCAAGATGCCGATAAATGTCGCCGAAGCATTTGGTATTTGCACACGTCAGCATGGCTCGTCTGTAGCATTGAGAATACACGTAAGCGTCGGCGTAATCAAACTATTTCTGACCTACGGAGCACAGATGCAACGCGTGCAACGTTCGTCGAGTTCGGTGTTCTGGAGAACAACCGTGCCAACGATGCAGCAAATCCTCACGGGAATGCGAGTACCCAGCACCCGAATCAGATAAGCACTCTTTGAGAGACGAGCTCGAACGCTTGCGAAAGCGATGCGTAGCACTCGAGACAGGCTTCAAAATTGCCGCGCCGGAAGAGGCGGCTGAGATCATTGGACAGCTCGATCATGGCAGGCCAGGGCGTTCAACCGCGCCGACTTTTCCATCTGTGTCAATGGAACTGGATCAGGCCGATACAAACGATGGTCGTTTGCTTGTTGACCCTTGTGGTACCTCAAGATTCTTTGGGGAAACATCTGGAGCAACGTTTCTAGATTACTTGAAGCAATTCATGCTTACCTTGGTTCCTCTGACCTTCCAACCTGAATCTGCAGATGGGTCTTCATTCGTTGCCTCAATTGGACGCTACCAGACCTACGACTCGAGGCCAATTCCTAATCCAAGTGTGGACTCTTTATGGCTACCTGATCAGGAAGACATGGCGCTGATGCTCGCCCAACTACGGGCCTATATTCAAGATGGCAATGGCGACTTTTTGTCTGGTGGAATATACTGTAAGCTGCGCATTAGTCACTCATGGTGCTTTCACTGATACTATACAGGGTGGGGCGATCTTAGCAAATTCCCAACATACGCAGCCCCTTCCATTTCGCTGAGTACAATGACGACTGATGATACTCACCGACGCTTGGCCTTTTACCATGTCTGCTTCGCCTTAGCTACGTCTGTTGATCATGCATCCTTTCGTCGGTCACATCAGCATGCTGGAGAGGCCTACTTCAAGCGCGCGCGAAAACTCCTTGGAAATCCATTGGACACTGTACGATTCACTTTGGATGATGTCCCGGTCTTGACTCTTATGGGTTTCTATCTGATCGAACTGAACCGTCGAGATGCTGCCTACGTATATGTGAGCAGAGCCAGCGTACGCACTACACTCAAGGCATATACTGACTTAGTATCCCAACGTCAAGGTCAGTCTAGCAATTCATATCGCCATCATACATGGTGCATTCAGGTCATGTAACGACGAAGCGAGTAAACGCACTTTTTGGACCCTGTATATACTGGATAGATGGCTTTCCGTACTGATGGGACGTCCGCCAACTCTGCTTGACGAGGCGATCAGGCTACCTCTACCAAGCGATGTGCCGTAAGTGTTTGTGTATCTGTGAAGCGGAAAGCATCACTGACATCCTCAGCTCGATGCCGCCGTGCGCAGGCCTCCAAGCACATGTCGAGCTTTCTCGCATCTCTGGCTACATTGTTTGTGAAACATTCAAAATCGCTCCACGACAGTACCAACGTGGATACTCGACCTTACACGTAGATAAGGCTCTGAAGTTGCTCGAAGATTGGAAGCTGCAATTGCCGTCGGTACTAGCTGTCGACATAGACGCTGATCCTGCGGTTCTTTCTCTGCATCTAGCTTCGAATCAGCTCATTGTCCTTACAACTCGGCCCATCCTACTGGCCGCTGTCAAGCAAGCCGTTGCTGAACGCTACATGAACGGTCAGTGGTCTGTTCAGCAGCACGCGCATAGCAAGTATATTCAAGCTTGCTCAGAAGCCGCCCAAAGTAACTTGGTGTTAGCGCAGCGTTTACAGTCAACGAGGAAGCTACTGCAGGGCGGTTTGCATTTCGTCTTCAACGCGGCTGTGATCCTGATACTAGATCAGATCCTCCGCTCTTCAAGCACTGAACCTTTGCCTATTTTACCCAAGACTGCAGTACATGCCTCCGAAATAGACTTTGCGATGCCGCACCTTTGAGAAGGAGTCAAGAACAGGCACTAATTACCCCAGAGACTGCTACAAAGTTTTGCAAGATCTCAAAGCTCTAGTTGATCGCTACCTATCTCATGGCCATGGACACTTTAAGCAAAGAAACGACCCTGGTCTAGTCATCAGTACTCCTGGACCGCTGTACAGTGCCCAACGAGGCCCAGAAGTCCAAGGAAATGCATCGAACATTACAGCAAGAACCGTCTACCAGGAGCTACGAACTTGGATGCAGAGTGACGGACTGAAGCTACACAACAGCTTACTCATTTGAAAAGTCGTTTCAGCGATTTGTTACGAGAAATCTTGTTTTCCCTGCAGCGCTTTCCCACGCCTGCCGAACTGTCAACCAATCACGGCAGTGTCGTGATCTTCGCTTGCGAACCTTAAGGGAGTCGCTTCTACCACACGGTCGGCCCACGAAGAGCTTGCTGACGCCATGGTCAATACACGAAACAAGAACTTGAACCGGCACATGGTGCACAAGGTTTTGCTACCTGTGAAGCCGAAGGTGCACAAAAGGTGTCTCTAGAAATTTCCATGTTCGCTGATCCCACCGCAGTCGATGAGCAAACTATGTCATGCCCAGCTTCCTCCAAGTTGCCCTTTTGCTATTGACGTCGGGATAAGCAACCATAGCAGAACCGCGTATGGCTCACACTGGAGGTGTCAATGTCAAACCCACATCCGGACAGGGATCGCTCCTGGTGCGGAGGCCTCCGATTGGTCAAGCTTAGCCTGGCACGCTTCGATCCATGGACTCCTGCAAGCCAAGCCGTATACAACTCTGATCGGACAAATTCAATGGGGTGAGATGCGGTCACATATTGGCACCGGCCATTGAAAGTAAGCTAGGGTCCCGAATCCGAGCCTCACCAAAGCAATTACGTATATGTGACAATGGAAAGTGGTGAAGGTGACTGGGCTTGGCCAACTTCACTGCGCGGAACTTGCCTTCACTATGGAATTTACTCAAGAAGAAGGTCATCTTCTTTCGCGTTCCAGCAGCTGCAAGTCAACCGTAATGAGTTCAACCACCGATATGGGTGGAGCAGTTGCAACACCGACAGACAGGGAAGCACCCAGCTCTGAGGATCGCTTCATGTCAAGTCGCGTGAATAGGAAGCTGGACATTGCGCTCCTACCATGTCTTTCGCTGCTATATCTGTTCAACGGTTTAGATCGATCGAACGTCGGAAATGCGGAGACGCAAGGTATATTAGATCTTCGGAATGCTGACCACAAAAGATCGATCCTAATGATATATGCAGGGTTCACTAAAGACATCGGTGCAACCCCGGACGATCTCAACTTAGCAGTATCGCTTTTCTTCATCACATTCGTGTTGCTTCAGCCCCCTTCGGCTGCTGTAGGAAGATGGCTGGGCGCAAAACACTGGATTACTATCACCATGGTAAGCTTACTAGGAAAGTTTTTTTATATGTAAACCCTAAAACCAGGGCAGATCGGATGGGGTATCTTTACACTAGCGCATGCCTTTGTCTGTGGTAAGACAAGTCTCGTTGCTGTCAGACTTATGATTGGCGCCTTCGAGGCGGGCTTCTACCCGACGGCTGTCGCCTACCTCTCTACTTTCTACGGCCGATACGACATGGCTGTGCGGATCGGACTCTTCTACGGACAATACGCCATTGCCGGCGCCTTTTCGGGCTCTATTGGTAGGCGTTGCACTCATCTGCATTCTAGAGTACCGCTCTAATACCAAGACTAGCATTCGGTATCTTCCACCTCAACGGCACAAAATTATACAACTGGCAGTACCTGTTCATCATCCAAGGAGCCTTGACGATATTCGTTGCGATTCTCGCTTGGTCCTGGCTGCCGCAAGGACCGGGTTCAGCATGGTTCCTCGGTGCAGAAGAACAGGTGTTTGCTGTCCGGCGCATCATCAAAGACAATTCCGCATGGGTCGCACACGAATATGGAAACGATGGCCTAGAGAGGGAAAGGCTAACAAAGAGAGATGCTATCGAGACGGCAAAAGACTGGAAACTCTGGTTTCTGCTCTTCTTCAACATCTGCGCCAGTGTACCTAGCCAGGCTTTCTCCGTATTTATGCCCATGGTTGTGCAGGGCTTGGGATACTCCGCAATAGACGCAAATCTGGTAAATCAGCATGCTAGTATACTGGATCTTGCTGACAAAGTTAATGCGACCATGTTTAGATGTCAGTACCGCCATTTGTATGCGGCACCATGGGCCTATATTTCTTTGCCCTCAGTTCAGACCACCGCAAAGAAAGAGGCTACCACATCATCGGCGGCATTTTCTTCTCCCTCATCGGACTGATCATCACTGTTACCGCGCCATCCCATGGCGCTCAGTACGCAGGTCTTTGTATTCTTCTCTTCGGAAGCTACATTTCAGCACCCCTCACTGTCGCCTGGCTCAGCGGTAACAACCCCGAGCCTGGAAAACGATCACTCGTTCTCGGTGTAAACGACTTCGGTAACCTTGCTGGCGTGATTGGCTCGCAACTCTACAAGAAAAGATATGCGCCTAGGTATCTGGTACCTTTCTACGCCACACTGGGGTTTGTGACTGCGGCGCTTATAGGTTATACGGCGTATAGGTTCATCCTAATAGCTGTCAATAGGAGGAAGATGGTTTGGGCGGAGGGGAAGAGTGCGGAGCAGGTTGAGGCCGAGAGACTGGATTCGACCAGATACGCGGATGCGAAGTTGTCGTTCTTGTATGGGCTGTGAAGGACCTTTCGATGATGTTGAAAACCACGTACTTTTCATGGTTTATTCATAGAAAAGTGTCTCCATTTTAGGAACTCCTCAGACTAAAACAAGCCTACACTCTCAACTCCAAGCATTATCACTCCTCGCTAGTTCCACTCCCGTCATTAGCCACAGTACTCTCAACGACATCTTCCCCGGTTGCTACATCGCCGAACAAATTGATAACTGACTGAGGTACACCATAATCCTGCAACTCCTTCCTCACATCCGCCCTCGCAGCACTCTTGACAAAACTCCTTGCCAGCTCCCAAAGCCGCCCGCTCCCAGCTGCAGGCTCATCAGCATAACTGATCAGCTCTCCCAGCCAAGCCTCTTTATCACTTTCCATGTGCCAAAACGCAATTCCAGTCCTTACAAAAACCCACCCGGCATCGGAGCCCTCGATGAAATCTGTCAAGAAATGTTCGAAACCAGTATTGAACGATTCTAGCAGAATTTGCACGCTGCGGAAGCCTCCAAACGCAGCCTCGCCCCATTGGCCGAGTTTGTTGTATGCTGCAATGGTTCGAGAGACAAGTTTGAGACGTAGCAGGACGCGTACGGTTATTCCGGTTTGGCCGGCGTAGCGGCCAGATGTTATGCTGTCGTGGAAGAAGTCGTCTGCGAGGACACGGCGTGTGCGTCCGTGAATTAGGATGTGAATTTCGTGGAAAGCCTTTTTGTACAGCTCGAGGGCTTGTAGAGCGGCTTCTTCGTTGGTGGTATGGGTGTCATGGTTTTCATTATTGATGCCGTTGGGACTTGACGCGGAGGCGAGCGCCATGTCTCCAGCTATCATGAAATCTGTGGCGCTTTCGACGGATTCGCGCAACGTTGGTATGGGTTTGGCTTGGAGGCGAGCGAGTTCTTCGCGAACAGTGGGCGAGTAGCCGTGTATGCTTGTAGCGTGAAGACCTTTGACGTGCTCAAAAGGCAGTAAAAGTTTCCGTTGTAGAGCAGTTGGAATGCCTAGACCTTCCTGTTCCTCCTGCTCTTCATCTGTGCCTTCCTCTTCGTCATTGTGCTCTGCGTACGGATCTCTCAGGATGAAGGCAGTGGACAGCCGCTCATTGAGCATAGGGTAGGATAATGCGCTGTAATACCATGTTTTGGTAAATAAGTGCAGATCATCCATTAGCATAACAACCACGTGTTCCGGCACGGCTCCATGGAACGGTGCGGTTATTTTCACAACGGCATGATATGACGTGAACGCATCGGCGCGGGCGTCGGTGCAAACGATGGGCACGAGACCCTCGGATGAGATGTGATTTACTAAGACTACAAGTTGAATATCAGCGTTGCATCCTGAAGAGAGGGGAGGAGCTCAAGGCGTCCGCGAATACCACTCGGTGTTGTCACAGTGGGTTCGAGCATCGGTACACATACCAGCACTCGGCCATGGTGTTGCAACCTTGACAAAGACATTTTTTCTCCTCCACACTTTCTTCGTTTCCTCGTACACCTGTCTGTTCACCCTCCAGAGGTCAAAGTCCCAATCATACACGCCACCAAAGAAGCCCTTAGCCTCTAGTTCTGCATTCGTAACGAGGTGATCGGCAGGGTTAAAGTATATAGAGTAAATTTGTTCACGGAGCTCCAAGGGCAAGCGGAGGAAGGGAAACGGGGTTGATGCGGTCGCGGCTTCGGATACGATGGGCGATTCTGGGGGTGCTTCTGGTGGTGTAGGCCAAGATGCAAACGGATTAGAGACGAGCGATGAGAACTGATACATGGTGGTGTTGATACGCAATTACTGAGCTGTCTGTGGTTAGAATTAAGACATGCATGACGGAGGACAACGATAGCGCCCCGCAATTAAGTCCGGTGTTAACGCCATGAGCCGAGGCTTGCACGAAAGAGAGCGTTCTTTAATCATTGCAATCGCAGTTTGTTGCTATGCATTCGTGATGCTATATTTCATTCAACACATATAGTACATATCATGAGTACCCAGGACATCCATATCCAGATGAAGTACTCCCGTGCTACCTGCCTGAGAGTGGAACGGTATCTTTTCGTGGTATCTTTCAAATCCTTACACGTACATTCCAAAGTTTCTCTACCGTACCTGGCTCGGTTGAACACCCTGCTGATGGCTAGCCACCGCCTCCGGGGCACTCGCCGCTGAGGGCACAGTGGCTGTTTGAGGTGCCGAACCACGCAGCCAACTGAAGGCGCCTGCCTTCATGTCGTTGAGTTGAGCTTCCTGCATCTTCTTCTCCTCTTCGGCCATCTCCTTGAGCCACTGCTCTCCATTTTCGCGAATCTGCTTTTCTAGATGCATGTAGTTCTGCTTGTTGAAATCACGGTACATGTCGATCATCATCTTGCCCTCTGACATTCCCTGGCTGATATTTTGGTCACCGAGAACCATGCCCTGCTTCGGTCCGTCGAGACCCAGACTCTTCATAAACATGCCGCCCGCGCTTCCCTTGGTTTTCTTCTTCTGCTCTTGGAGATCGCGCTGGAACTGTTCACGGAGTTTGGCTTCCCGACGAGCGTATTCAACGGGTATGTCTTTGCCTTCCATAGACTTGAGGACAGTACGGACGTCGATTGGGGTACCGGTTTGAGACATCATGGAGAGGTACTCAAGGAAAGGGATCAAGGCTACGAGGCCCTTGTCTCCTGGCTCGCCCTTCCACTTGGGGAGGATGATGGCGTTTTCGGGTTGGAGTTTGACGTGCGAGGGGTCGGTGTCGATCATGATGACTTTGGAGAGGTCACGGTTGAGGTAGGAGAGGTCCTGGAGAAGATTAGTAAAAGCCTTTTCATAAAAATGCAGGGTTGACATACCTTGATGTATTCGCCTTTTTCAAAGCGGGTTGCTTCACGGAATAGTGGCCACATGACGAGACGGAATGGGTCAAGTTTGCGAATGATGGGGTCAGCGTCCATGGACTTGACGGTGGTGAAGATGACGAGCTCGTATTGTGAGCTGAGGTATCGTAGGAAGTAGTCGAGGCCGGGTCGCTTTGCTAATCGGTAGCCATGCTTTGTAGACCACTCTGAGTGTAGCAGCAGATCCTCCAAACTCAGTACCAGAGTAAGTTCGGGCGCGCCTCCGGGGATCTTGTCCTTGTCTGGTAGCAACTTCTGGAAGGTGGGCTCTGTGTAGTATGCCTTTTGTCCGTTGATGCGGGCGGCTGCACGAGCGTACATGGCTCCCAACGTCCAGCCATTCGGAGCATCAATGTGTGCTGCTTCCTCTTCTTCATTCTCCCAGTTCCTGCCCATGAAGACTGCGCCCGTTGTACCTAAAAGTAGCATGGCGAGGTAGGACCAGTTGGCGACACGATTCCGCCGCCTGTCGGTGCTTGTCTCGTATGCGGATTTGGGAAGTTCGCCGCCACTACCACCCTCTCGGCTTCCTGCAGCGCCTGGAACAGGGTCTTCGTGGAGTTCATTCGGGTCGTTGGGGTCTCTCTTTGCCTTGGCATCGGCTTCGGCATGCTCTTCAGCAAAAGTTGAGGGAATTCCGTATCGCAGGTCTGGTAGTGGCTTTTGCGGTTGTTGCGACACCGGCACCGGGCTTTCGGTGGTGGGGTCTGTGTTCTCGCTGGGCGACTTGGGCCCCGACATCTCTTCCTGCTCGCCCATTTTCAAATCTTGCCCTGCATTTTTCGAGGCCTGGGTAGCGCTCTCTACTGGTCTTGAGGGCTGTGTCGGTGTTGTGTTTTTCTCTGGTGCCGCCGCTGTGTCGAACTCAGGCTGCTCTGGAGGATTGACTGGGTTGGGCCGCGCTTTGTTGTCCTCGTCGAATTTGATGGGATCTGACGGTTTCCACGTGTTGTCTTTTGGCTTGCCGACCTTGGCGTATGTGCGCGTCCATTGAGAGGCAGAAGCTATAGGCGTGATGCGCGGAGCTGCCAGTGCAGGCCGGATGCGTAGTGCGCGGAAGGCGGCTCGAGGGAGCATGGTAAGAGAATCGAGAGGTAAAGCAAAAATTAAGAAGAGAAAGCGCCCCTACAGGACGTGGGCCGGGAACATGGAAGGTGTAACGTGTGTGGTGTCTGTCCTGCGAGGAAATAATTCATGGAGCAGGGCTTGGCGCAATGACGCTGCTCCCTCGCCAGAAATTCGCCGATGTCACAAGGCAATCGTGGCTTCACCCGTCCAGCAGGAACCATGTCGGCCCGCTCTCACGCCAACTACACCTCCGCCTTCCGCTGTTGCTAGACTTGAGTTCCATGTCGCCTCACAGGGACCTTTTTGCCCATGCGACAGACTGGAAGGCCTCTGCGGCGACATGCGCCCATGCCCGGAGGAGCACCCTTTCCGCTGGTATGCTTATCCATGCTATTGATATGTTACTGGACGACTCCAGGTCATGGCATGACCGATGAAGCCATATCGGATCTAAGGTAACCAATTTATCAGCAGTCCTGGTCACATGTGCATGCTGATTCTGGCAGACAAGAGACACGCGACATCTTCTACCATGGCTACGACAACTACATGGAGCATGCCTTCCCAGAAGACGAACTACGACCGCTAACATGCGCACCCCTCACTCGCGATCGCCAAAACCCCGCCCATATCGAGGTCAACGACGTTCTCGGAAACTACTCTTTGACGTTGATAGACAGTCTGTCGACGCTCGCTATACTTGCCTCTACACCTCCAACTGATGCGGCGGGGCCGAACAAGCCGTTGGACGACTTCCAAGAGGGTGTTAAGCTATTAGTGGAAAACTATGGCGATGGCACATCGGGACCTCACGGTCGGGGAGCAAGAGCAAGAGGCTTCGATTTGGACAGCAAGGTGCAGGTCTTCGAAACGGTCATCCGCGGAGTTGGTGGGCTGCTCAGTGCACATCAGTTTGCAGTTGGAGATTTGCCCATCCGAGGTTATGATGCAAGAAGAGATGAGAGGGGAGGACGTCAAGGGATATTCTGGTCCAATGGATTTGTCTATGACGGACAACTACTACGGCTTGCGACTGACCTCACCAATCGATTGCTACCAGCCTTCAACACACCAACTGGTCTACCATACCCCCGAGTCAATCTCCGACATGGAGTACCTTTCTATGCGAAATCACCAAATAACATGGATGCCGAACATGGCCAATGTGCCAAGGATCCGAATGACAAAGGGACCGAAGTTACTGAGACATGCAGCGCTGGTGCCGCAAGTCTAGTCCTCGAGTTCTCCGTGCTGAGCCGATTGACTGGCGATCCCAAGTACGAGAGATTAGCCAAGGATGCTTTCTGGGCTGTGTGGCATCGCAGAAGCAGCATTGGGCTTATTGGTGCCGGTATCGACGCTGAAACAGGGCAGTGGGTGAACCCTTACACCGGCATCGGAGCGGGCATAGACAGCTTCTTCGAATATGCCCTCAAGTCGCATATCCTTCTTTCTGGATTACCCTTTGATCAGGCAAATGCGGCTACTGATTCTCCCGACGCCTTCCTAGCGACTTGGCTCGACGCTAACGATGGTATTCGAAGACAAATCTATCGTGGAGCGCAACATCAGCATCCTCACTACGCCCAAGTCGACATGTACACGGGTGCCATCAGGGCCTTTTGGATCGACAGCCTGAGCGCATTCTACCAAGGGCTTCTGACTATGGCTGGCAAGCTTGATGAAGCTATCGAGACGCATTTGCTCTACACTGCTCTTTGGACCCGCTATTCGGCTATGCCTGAAAGATGGTCAACTGCAACTGGCAATATCGAGCATGGCCTTCGCTGGTGGGGCGGACGACCAGAGTGGATTGAGTCGACCTGGTACCTCTACCAGGCTACAAAGGACCCTTGGTATCTACACGTAGGAGAAATGGCGCTGCGCGATATTAAAAGACGTTGCTGGACCAAGTGTGGCTGGGCGGGTCTGCAGGACGTGCGTACCGGGGAGCTGAACGATCGCATGGAGAGTTTTTTCCTTGGTGAGACTGCAAAATATCTTTTTCTACTCTTCGATCCGTCGCATCCGCTCAACACTTGGGACGCGCCCTTCGTATTCACTACCGAAGGGCATCCATTAATCGTACCGAAGCGATTACGTCCTGTCCGAAAGACAGTGTCAAAGTCTTTTCTGGACTTGCAAGAGCCCGAGATATGCCCTCTTCCGCCAGCTCATCTGCCTTTCAGTATCTCTGCAACAGCCGCTCGTACCGATGTCTACCACGCTGCAAGCCTTGCCAAACTACATCTTATGCCAACTATTGAGACGCTTGAGTCTCCACTTGTGGAGTTCAGTGCCGATCATCCCAGCGTTTCTTTCTCAGACATACGTTCGCCTTCAAACTACACCTACTATCCATGGACTTTGCCCCCGGAGCTCATTCCGCATAACGCTACGAGTTCACCATTAGCTGTTAGGACCACCTTCGATCTCTCGTTCCCCAATATGCCAAGCACATCGCTGATCGGTGCGCTCCAAAGGGTACGAGAAGGTATCCTGGTCAACTCCATGAGTGGACTGAGACTCGGTATGGTCCGCGAGCAAGATAAGCCGCGTGTGGTAGAACAAAGGCTGGATCTTGATGAGCAATTCCGCATCTACGCAATCTCTAACATAGCTCTGGGGCGCGATGAGAAGGTGTTCATGTCTCGTTCCACAATCGATAACTTCAATCCGCTTGATCCATATTTTACGAGAACGCAGGACTTGCATACGCTAGATTTGGTCGTCGATGTACCGCCGCAGCCAACATCCACATCCGCATCCCTCAACACGCTATCAGAACTCCTTAGTGATGCGCTGAGTGATATGAGCAACCTATCCGACCTGGACATTGCGGACGTAATTGATCTGGAGGTGGACCCCGAGGCGCTTGAGAACGGATCCTCTTATCTCTCCAATTTCCTCTCATCGCTTCAAGCTCTGCTTTCTGCCCCATTGCCCACGTCCACATCGCCGGCCTCTAAAGCACAGGATCTGGATCAGCAAATCACGAAACGCCACTTCTTTCCTGCTTCGCTCCCCACTGGGCCTGGCGCAGCGCCAATGCCAGACACTAAAGACCCAGACACGTCATACAGCCCCGAAAACCCCCTCATCTGGTCAAACGTTTACGTGCACGCTACTACCCTCTGCACCGAGCGCCTTCCCCTCGAAGTAGCAAAACAGTACCAAATCATAGCAATCCCTAGGGGCGACTGCTCATTCTCCACCAAGTTGCACAATATCCCCGCTTACCCACCTCACCCCGCCTCTCTCCAACTAGTCATTATTGTCAGCTTCCCTGAACACGAAGAGAACAGACACGCCGACCGAGCGCAACCTCCTGTGCAGCCACTGCTTGATGATGTGCAGTACACGCCAACAGGTATATTGAGACCAAACCCCATCCCAATGGTCATGGTTGGTGGGGGACATGACACGATTAAGCTGTTAAAAAGGGCGAATGGGGTGGGGATAAGGAGGAGGTATTACTTCCGCAGTCAAGGCGTGAAGATTGGTAATCTGATTGTACTCTGATGATACGTATGAGTAGCCTGCGCATAAGATGTTGAGATGCTCAGGCTTATGTATGTGGACTCTCTGAATAGATGCACGGTGCACTAGACTGGATTACTCTGGGTCGTGTTAGGTTCGAGGTGTAGATGGAACAACTGGAGAAGACATTGCATTTTGCGCAGTCTGAGTGAATCTTGCACATCAGATCAGTCGAGCAAGATGGCACGGGATGCGATATTCGCCAATGGTTGCTTTAGTGCGAAGGCGTGACGGGTGCGGGATGCCCTCTAGGCTTGATACGTCGACCGGTGGCGCCATCCTACCGCCCCTGATCAGTATACATGTTCACGTGCTTTCTCGTTCGTCGCAGCTGACAGGGTTCAAAAGATAGAGTCGTTGCTATCTATGAGGCGTCCAGGAATCGAAAGGGGTCTTCCGCTAGCTAGTTCCCTTGGCACGCTTAATCTCGCGCCCAAAGGAAGTCTCTCCAACCACATTTCCCACCTGCATTTCGTCCATCTCCAGAAGAGGAGACGTTAACGACCACCCCCATGATTAAGGGTGGACCACCCCACTAATCTCATCTCCACCTGAAGGCCTGGGAATACGACGATGTTGCCTGCTAACCAATTATGATGAGAGCGCACATTTGCTATTTCGATACTGCTGAATCGATTGCCCCCCAAAAAAAAATCATCTGAAAAGTGTGGCGTTACAATAGAGGCCTCCCGCGATAACCAGCGTCTCCGTTGCAGCCACATGCGCCGTTTGCTCGCTCGATCGCCTGTGGGTAACGATCGTATTTCCACGGAGCGGGCCTCAAAAGTCACATCATGGACACTACCGCTAAATAGGCAGGCGACCACTGCGCCCAGCCTTGCTGGCTTTCACTACACCGAAGCTCCTAACTAGATCTCGCACGATGCACCTATCCAGTGTTAGAGGACCTTTCTGCGAAACAGATCTCCTGCTGGCGCATCCTCGTGTTTGTTGGCGGTCTGCAAAGCTCCAATTTTACGGGTTCCTGTAGGTAGAAACAAAAGTACCAATACGTTTTTGCCTCATCTCCATGGATGAGGCGATGGACGCTACTCAGGGGCTCCGCTGCGGTTCGTGTCCGATGACCGCCATTGTGCTTTTGCCTGCTCCATGTGAACGCATGAAACATTCATGATCTCCCGGGCCATGCCTCTATCCGGAAGGTCAGGATCGTCGCCTCCAGTATCCAATGTAAGATATAATGCCCAGACCGATATCACCAGGGTTGCGGAAGCTTGCCTGCCTATTTTACAACGTCGCCAAGCCTCAGCTCTACTGTCTCCTACCATTGCGCGGGTCGATTGCGCGTGAAGCCAGGCTAAGATAGGAAGCCGGTGATTGTTACCTCGTAGCGTGGACATCCTACTACCCTAAGCGCCTGGCGTTGCATCCAATATTCGCTCCTTTTACTCGAAGGAGCCAAAGACGGAGTGTGTAGAGTCGTTCGGGGTCAAGTGTGGCGAGGAGCAGGTCATGTATAAGAGGAGTGGTATACTGTTCCAAAGCTTTCCTTTTGAGCATACCTTCTGTCGCTAGTCTATCATTTCTACCTCACTCGTTACCACAATGCGTTCCGTCCTCCTTGCGTCGCTGGCTTCACTGTCTGCCATCAGCGTCTATGGCCACCCTCAACCCGCATCCCAAGGCCGAAGCACACTTGCTCGTCGTGCTGTCGACCTGAACTCGTTCCGCTTGAAGCATGCCGCGGTATACAAGAGCACGGCTGAAGTTGTGGCTGACCCTAATATCGACACACTTGCGAGGCGTGCTAGTGCAGAGGACATTGCCACCGACTTGGTCAAGGCTACGATCCCTGATGCTGAATTCCGTCTTGTCAAAGACTCGTATGTTGGCGACAATGGAGTAGCTCACTTCTACTTCAAGCAGACCGCCAACGGTCTTGATATCGACACAGCGGATTTCAACGTCAATGTAAGTTGATGAACTCCTTCAACTTCAGCAAACTACATCCAACAGACGCCTGCTTTCCACTCCTGTGAATTTATTGGCTGACAATTAACAGGTCGGTCGTGATGGCAAAATTTTCTCTTACGGTAACTCGTTCTACAAGGGTGCTATCCCAGCACCACCAAGTCTGAGCAAACGAGACGATGCCGCCCCTGCCAACGCCCTCAAGTCAGCTGTCAACGTTCTTGGCCTTCCAGTATCTGCTGATTCAGCTGTTGCTGAGGCGAAAGAAGCCACTGAGACCTACACTATCAAGCAGACCACCGGATGTGTCAGTGAACCCGAAGCACGTCTTGTCTACCTTGTGGATGAAGGGGGAAAGCTCGCTCTGACGTGGAGAATCGAGACTGATGTCTTGAGCAACTGGCTTCTGAGTTATGTCGACGCGGAAGATGGCGAGAAGGTGCACGCCGTTGTTGATTATTCTGCCGATGCTACCTACAACGTCTAGTAAGTAGCAACAACTATCAGTGTGTTTAATCACCACTAACAAATTCCAGCCCTTGGGGTATCAACGACCCGCTTGAGGGAAACCGTCAGCTTGTGGAGGATGGCTTCTCTCCCAAAGCCAGTGAGTTCGGATGGCACAGCGATGGCAAGGAGACCTTCAAGACGACCCGTGGTAACAACGGCATTGCTCACACCAACTGGGAGAGCGAGAACAGCGGTTTTCTCAACCTTCCCCGTCCGGTCAGCGAGTCTTTGGACTTTGACTACCCATTCTCTCTCAACGATACCGACTGGAAGGGCTACGCTAACGCCTCTGTCACTCAACTCTTCTACACGTCCAACAAGTACCATGATCTCCTGCACACACTAGGTTTCAACGAGAAAGCTGGAAACTTTGAGATCAACACCAACGGCGATGGTGGTGTTGGCGAAGATTTCGTCTACCTCAACTCCCAAGATGGCTCAGGCGTGAACAACGCCAACTTCGCCACACCTCCTGATGGCCAGCCAGCACGGATGCGCATGTACATTTGGAACACCTCAACCCCTTTCCGCGACAGCTCCTTCGATGCTGGAGTTGTCATCCACGAATACACGCACGGTCTTTCCAACCGTCTGACCGGTGGACCCGCCAACTCCGGATGTCTATCCCTCCTAGAATCCGGTGGTATGGGCGAAGGCTGGAGTGACTTTTATGCGACAGCTATCCGTCTTAAGCCCAGTGACACACGTGCCACCGACTACGCAATGGGAGACTGGATCAGTGGGCGTCCCCTTGGTATCAGGAACTACCTGTACTCCACAGACCTGAACCAAAACCCGCAGGTATACTCCGACGCAGACTCGTACAGTGGAGTCCACCCCATCGGTAACATCTGGGCGTCTATGCTCTACGAGGTTCTCTGGAACCTCATTGACAAGCACGGCAAGAACGACGACTGGCTCCCTTCGTTCGACGACAACGGTGTGCCGACTGATGGCAAGTACCTCGCTTTGAAGCTTGTCCTGGATGGTATGGCGCTCCAGCCTTGCAACCCCACCTTCGTGTCTGCTCGCGATGCCATCATCGATGCGGACAAGGCGCTTACAGGCGGCGAGAACGTCTGCGAAATCTGGAGTGGATTTGCTAAGAGAGGCTTGGGTGAGGGTGCGGTCTACTGGTCAACAGCCAGGACGAACAGTTTCGATCTTCCCGAAGGCATATGTGGAGGCGCAAACCCCAAGACCAAGACGCACAAGAGGCGTGCGAAGCCTGCTGCGCTGGCGTACTAGATGATGGCGTTGTCTTTTGTCGAGATGTAGAATGCGTTGAGGATGATGATACCTGCATTGGGTGGCGTTTACAGGGGCGATTTGCTTCCTTTCTTAATAAATAATCAAGTTCTTTCCATAGAAACCTTGATGTCATCTTCTTCACTTTCGCTCCCGCCTCCCCTTTTCTCCCCATAGGCTCGCGGACGATCATCAGTGCATTCAACATCCATACCTTGGGTACCACTCCCATCAGGCCTTACCAGGTTAACCCACGGCATAAGCCCTACCTTGTCTCCATGGGTCTTGCGCGCACGGCGAAAAAGAACCCCCACCCTCAAAATTACCCCAATAATCCCAATCCAGCATGCCTTATCCTCAGTATCCGAAATTCAAGCAATAAGCCACTCTAACACAACGCTTTCAGTCAGCCATGTGTTTCAGATGAAACCGGTAAGTATATTACGAACTAGAACATGCACAGAAGACATGCATGTCTGACCCCGCGTGTGAAAGTCCTCATGGTTTCGGTAATTATGTCTTGCTAGACGCCTATCAGGGTGTTATTTCCCACCCCACGTCCCTGATTCATGTAGCCTAGTCTTGTGGTGTGCTGGCATGGTATGCACGTGAGTTTACCCATAGGTATGTTTACTAGCTACGCCCTGAGACCAGGTTTTGGGTCTCGGGGGGTTAAGCGCGATGGTAGACTCCGTGTCTTAAGAGGTAATGCGTCGATAACAGTATGTTACTACACAGATAGATACATTCAGCACAGGCTGATAGAACTTGTGTATGTGCAGCGAGGCATGCACCAACGTTGAGCATTTGAAAGAATTTGAACATGAGTTGTAAGTCGCTGTAAATTTATGAGCTTTGTAACAAGGCAAAGCGGTGATGATACCGCACCCGAACGAGTATGATCCCAAACCTCCTACCGAGGAAACAAATCAGTAAACTCATTTGACGGCTTTCGGGTTTGCATCGTGTTCTGTGGCATCCTCATCCACATCGTCGTCCCATTCATCCCTCCTGACACCACTCTGTTCAACAGCTGAAGTAGCAGGACCAGGTGGGGGCGCATCATCATCGCTCTCATCCTCGAACGCGGCAGGGTCAGCTAGCGGTTGGCTCTCTGGATCCATGTTTCCTCTCTCCGGACTCGTTCGCTTTGGCGCACCCTCCACACCTTCATCTGCAGATACGGAGATGCGTCTCCGGCCCCACTTGTTCTTCGGTTGTGTGGTATCATTGCGCTGTCCAGCGGTCTCCTCGTCGTAGTCGAAATCCATGCTCTTCCTGCCCACGAACCGTCCAACGAGCCACCCGCGACCCAGGTCATCAGAGTCTACCACGCCGCCGTGTCGAAGCTTCACGCGTTGACGTGTCCAGTATACCCATGCAAAGTCGATCATGAGTGCTGTCTGTATAGTACCCCATACCCAAGATGTAGGGTCGCGATAGTCGTGTTCCTTGACGCCACGCATGATCCAGTTCAGGACATACAGGAAGCGGTATGTACCAAGTGTGACTAGATAGAAGGAGTCGAGCACGGTGGGTACGGTAGTTTGACGGAGGAGGAGGAGTTGCGGGATGATGCAGACGGATTCGAGGATTTCGGAGAAGACCCAGAGGATCTGTGGATGTCAGTGTTTAGTTTGTGGAGAATTGCGGCCAGATGTTACCTTGAGAAAGGTACTACGCCCAATGAGAGTATCCTTGACGATTAGGTACCAGAACGGGGTGATGACCACGCTGCCCAATAGGCAGTACATGCCAAACTTCCATGCCTTCTCTCGCTCTCGCGTGCGTGCGTATACGCTCGTCATCAAAAAGATGATGTACAGTGATGACAGTGTGTAGAATATCTGACGGGTTAGCCGCGTTCCCGTTGACGTATGCCGGCTCTCCGCACCTTCAAAGAGAAGTTCCACGTATGCCAACCATCACTGGTCGCCGGAGAAGTAAAGATATCGAGATATCGTGTGCAAAAGACGAGCGCGTAGAGGACTTGGGTAATGAGGGATACACCTGCATACGTCAGCTCAAGTCACAAGCTTGTACTTGTTCGGGCCAGCTCACCCTCAGCACTGCTGTTTGAGTGTATTGCCCATATGAGTATGAGCTTCGATGACGTATGCGAGACGTCGCCGAGGATGTGAAAGAGGTTGAACTTCATCTTAGGGGCAAGCAATGCTATGCGACGGCTACACAGCACTAGGCCAGCCGCCTGTCGCCGGCGTGTTGGGGCTCAAAGCGCGCGTTTGGCACTCTGTGCCCGTAGGAGTGTCGATAATGAAGGGATGCTGGTGCAGATGTGTTCAGCACCAGTTCCGGCAAGATTTGGGGTTGAAGATATGAAAGGACGAGTGGTTGATGGGTCGGTTGAATGGTGATGCGTAATGTCTTCCCCGGGCCGGACGCAAGCTACACGCTACATGTAACGTGCTTGGCAAGTCTCAAGGGTCCATGCTAGCGCGCCAGATGCAGCTTAGTGGCCCAACCTAGTCTGCAGAATGGGTACACAAGGCTGAAGACTGCAAGTCTAGTCTGGAGAGCGGTAGTCTAGCTTCTAGGTTTCGCACAAGACTACCTAATGAGCATAGCCAGCGCCTGGATGCACTGGGGAGTGTTTTTGCACGCAACCCTGGACACACCTATCCTGACAGGCTTTTGGCCCATGCACCAATTGGGTAAAGACTCCTGACTGCTTGGTCAGAACTCTCATCATGGCCTCGCACCTCATCTGCGTAATGTCTATTGTTTCATGATCTACATGTCCAAACCAACATATAAGTGATGCGCTTGTAATGTTCTTCACCAAGCCCTTGAGGCCATAGAAGACTACATCTGGGTACGTTAGTCGCCGCAGTATATGCGCACGGTTGTCCTATTCCTGCGCTTGTACGCGATTCGCTGTAGTTCATAGGAGGTCACGAGACTGTGTCTATGTGTGCTCCAAGAGTGGGACTGTACGGCAGTGCATGGCACGATGAGAGTTGGGCGGTGTGAGGCGCAGCGAATGAGCCAAGCAGACATCGTGGCTCGACTTACGCCCCAGTCTATTCCGAGATGCAAAGCCCGCGACGCCTTGCAAACGCTCGTCAAGCCTGCTTGAGAGCTTCCGTTGTAACTAGCCAGTCAGTCAGTGAACTGCAGTGCCGTAACAATGTCGCCCGGAATCTTCGTGTCGGTGCTTCTCGCGGCGAAGATCATGGAGCCTTGAATCAGGACTCCAAGGCCTCCAAAGTGGCGCACACGGAACGGCTGGCAGCACCCTTGGACCAGGTAAAAGATCCTTCAGTAAATACTTCGAGAAGGTAATATGTGTTCTGTATCCACGCTGGTGATGATGCCGCCGCCGACATGAGTGAG
The DNA here is from genome assembly GCA_024321975.1 of Alternaria sp. 'sect. Undifilum'. Classification (NCBI taxonomy): domain Eukaryota; kingdom Fungi; phylum Ascomycota; class Dothideomycetes; order Pleosporales; family Pleosporaceae; genus Alternaria; species Alternaria sp. 'sect. Undifilum'. The sequence goes on from JAJJZI010000001.1 coordinate 11,328,544, forward strand.
ACCTACAGTACCCGCGACGTGAGTGGCCAACTTCGACACTTCGCAGTAGGTTAGGCACAAAGGTGTGTTTAGCTCCACAGGCAGGTTGTATTAATGAGATTTACGGCGTCACTTTTGGCAGTGCTCAGAATACAGCAAATCATGTAATACCGCAGTGATTATTTAGAAACAGCTGCTTCGTTCTGGTTGTCTACTGGAAGGGCTAAGCCGGTCGAGGCAGATTTTGTGCCTAGCAAAACGCTTGATGCGATCTGCAAAGTGAAGGAAAAAGTGTAGGGCGACATTAATGTTACTATATCAAGACTCAAAAGGCAGCGTGCAAAGTTTTTCAGCCGCCGTGTGCTGCGGTCGCAAGTACTGTGCGCGGTCATCAACTAAACACTCTGCGCTCCACTTCACGGAAAGATTTCGAAGAGAGATCTTCCACACAAACAGTGTCGCAAGTTTTCTACCAGCATGGAGTCTTGATGAAACGCAGCTACCAACGTAATGAGCGGAGATTCACCGTCAGAAGACAGCAGGGGAGCGGGGTTTTCGGGACTGACCGCTGCACAACAATGTCTTTTAGCCGTTCAACAACGCACAGCCCAGATTGCCTAGCAGGACAGGACCATGGTGGTGGGGTGTGACATCCACTGAGCATCGTGCGGAAGGTCTCTGTCGGCGGTTCTCCACGGAACAAGTCGCGTGGTGTGGGGCGAAAAGCGACATGGCGAGCGTGTGCGCTAGCCAGCGACGTGTTGTCGATAACAGTGGTGGCAGTGATCTTCGCCAATGTCGTGGTCCAGTGCTACTTGAGGGGTGCGAAGAAGAGGAGGTGAGTTGGAAGGATGGGAAGGGGGACGGAAGAAGCGAATTAGCGGTCTTTTGCAGCCGAAGTGCATATTAGCGGCCAATAACAATTCCCTCAAGCATGCATTTAAGCGCCTTTGAGTCCTCCGCTCTCAGCTTACCCACCACATGCGGGGCGATTTACTGGCTTTAAGGTACATCAACGGCACAGCTGTCCAGGCGCACCGAATGGGAAGACACGGCTGGCCAAATTTCCTCGCTGCTGCGCGATCAAGTGCGACCCTTGTTGACAGCATCCCATGGCGCCGCCAGCACAGACAGGTTCGTCAATATCACGCTGCATCGAAAAGAGATTATCCTGCTGGGTAGCAACTATGGGAAGAGCCCCAGACGTCAGGGCCGACGTCAGGGTGGCCGCCTTACTGAAGGTTGCATTCGACATTCACCTCCAAAAACCACCTCCAGGCGCACTAGCCACTATGTAGTGTAGCGGGCACATCCTTGCCGGCAAGGCGTATAGCGGATTCCGATAGCAAGGCTGCGCCCACGCCCACACGGTCTTGATCACCGCCGTTGCAGGACACCACCTAGAAACCCAGCACCCAGCACAGCGTTCCGGGCCAGCAAATGGGCCGGACACAACCGTCGAGCGACCGTGCATACCTGGCCAATTCGCGGCTCAAGCGCAAGGCAAGGCATGCCGGGGTCGAGGCCGCCAAACCGCGAGGAGACAAGAGAAGAGCAGGGTGAAAGCTCGGGGCGCTAAGGTGCAGGCCTGACAGTCAGTGCGCAGCAGCAGCATCCTTCAGAGCCTACTGGGGGGTGGCACGATAAAGTCGACGCACAGGAAGTGACCTGCACTCGAGGCCACTATACCGTTACTATCTTGATAAATATGACTGCGGCGTTTCCCTAGCCTAGTCGTCCAGCTCGAGCCTGAACATCACCACCGTGCGCCGCGTCTTCCTTCCAGATACCGCCCGTCTCCATTGCACTGTTTGCTACATGAGCGACCACAGCAGTAGAGTGCAGCAACAAAAGGCCCTTCTCACCCACCCAGCAGACGGAGTTGTCATGTCTATCATGGTTGAAGGTTCTATCCTCCCTCCGCATCTTCTCAAAGACCAGCCAGCCTCGTGGCCAAGTCCCTACCACCCCCAGTACTACCCCGCGCCGGCCTCCTCACCTGCCCCAATGTCTCCACAGTCAATTCACTCGTACATGTCACGCCTGCCAGAAAGTCCTCTCCCTTCTCAAGAGCTGAATAGTCGGTCGACTTCTGGTTGGTACGGCCCCTCTATTTCGGCCCCAGAATGCCATGGCGAGGTTTGTACTTCACCTTTGTTGCAAGATCGGCTGCTCATATGCGACTGTCTAGACCAGCTACGCCTCATACAACCACTATATACCTTCACACCCATCGTCCACCAACCTGTCGCCGCCCACGTCTACGTTTCACTATTCAGCGAAAGCTCCAATGTCCACTACACTGTCATCAGCCGCCATCTCTCCAGGCACCGTCTACTCTCGGGACTCAGTGGTATCAGAGTCTGCACGCCCGTCAGAAGAGCCCCAATCCGACGCAAGAAGTTCACTTCATCAACCAACGTCTCGCTTGAGGAGACAGTCCCACCTAATGGACCGGTCTCACAGTAGTTCAGACCCACTGCGTTCAACGGCAGTGGACGCCTCCTGGACGATGAATCCACTAGGCATTCACTCAAACCACGAGGCCTACTACTCGGCATTCCCCACCCACAGTCCCCGGCTGAGTGAACCGTCAATAGAGCTATCATCTAACCAGATGGCCTCACCACAGCGACGCATGTACACGCCAATCGCCCCTCTACCTCTTGAGACACCTCGGTCGCATGGAACCAAGAGGTTCCGGGAAGAGGAGGAAGAAGCAGTCGATGAACCTAAACGGAGAAAGCGATCTGACTCACAGATATCGACACAGTTCAAGCTCAGCGATGAAGACCGACTATTGCTACAGCTCAGGGAAGAAGAGTGTATGCCATGGAAGGACATCGCAGCGCGCTTTCAGACAGATCTCAACAAGAACTACCAAATACCAGCATTGCAGATGCGTCTCAAGCGACTAAAAGAACGGATGCGTGTGTGGACCGAGATGGATGTTAAAGCACTACAAAAGGCACATGAATACTGGGTGCAAAGCAAGTTCGATATCATCGCACAAAAGGTATGTATCATCCCCCCCAAAGGGATTCCTGAGCACATGAGCTGACTATGCTAGATGCTCGAGTTTGGCGCTCAAGAGAAGTGGACAGCACGACAATGCTCGCGCAAATGGGAGGAGATCGACCCTGCGCCCATAACATATGCTCACTTCGAGCATCATGTCCAGCAGGGCTTTGCTCCCTATGCGATGAGCCCCATCGAGCCGCCACCTAGCAGCTACCTACCTTTCCTGCACACCTAGTCAGCCTCGCTTGCGGCTGAGAGATGCGGGTAAATCCAGCCGTATCGTATTATTATTCTTGTTCTTTCAACTAGGGATTGTCACATATGCACACTGTCTCAACGCTCTTGCGACGCGGCACAGACATGGCGTTTAGTAAAAACGGGCGGCTTGCATAGGGAATTGGGGCACAGCAACATTGGGGCAGCAGCACGCAACGCCTTACGTTCGTTTTTTATCCTATCTTCTTCGCTCGATACCCTTGCTTAACATTACTGTTTCGAATTTTATGACGATTTTTCTTTCTCTCCTTGACCAGCTAGGCGACTCCCCTTTCCCTATCGCGCACATCACTACTCCTGCTGCAGTTCTTCTCGGTTACGTCCTGAAAACATAGTATAGGCGGCGTCTACTACCATGGAATGAACAAATGAGTTACACATTTCCTCAAACTTTGTAACCGCTCTCCTTTCCATTTCGGTTGCAATCTGCATTTATTCTTTTTTATTTTTTTCGCACAGCCCTACTAACCTTCTACCGCCTTGTGGAGCCCTTTTTGTCTGGTCACTCCCTCCTTCTCTAATGGGGCAGGCTTCTCCGTTGCCCACTTGTGCCGGCTTTGACTGCGCCGCAATATGCAGATAGAGTCGTGCCGCAATCACGATTGTATCGATTTTCTGGCAACTGTTTCAGAAGTTTCAAAAGCAATGGCTGTGACGGGTTCGCTTGAAGACAAGTCAGTAGCCGACCGTGTGGCAGTGGGTACTTTTGCCGCAGAGTTTTGGCTTTCAACCTGCGCGGCTTGCGTGTCTTGAGGGCGCGGCACGGTAGTGGTGGGGAGATACCTACCTTACTCAGAAAGGTTGAGAATTGGATACGACGCCGCATTCGGGCCTTTCTAGCTTGGGGCTGCCGATACGCGGAAAGACAGACATGTTACAGTTGCGTTCCTGCAAAACCTGTCAAAGGGCACGGTTTGTCTTGCAGCACGGCGCAGTATGACGTACTACGCGACAAATGCCAATGCACGGCACGTATCGCCGTTACGTATGGCAACGTTCAGTCCGCGGCCATGGTAAGATCTGGCATGTCTGGCTACGCCCATTCCTTAGTTGTCACGTTGCGCATAGGTCATATGCCTCCCTACTTCCACTTTTGCGACCACACTGGTGCATGTGTAAGATATCTCAAGAGTAAGAATGCATGATCGACGCCGGCATCCCTCGTATACTTCATGCGAAGCTCGTGGCTGGTCAGCATAGTCAGCCCTACGTGTAAGCTACGTTGTACAGTCCCTATTCCACGCGAGGACCCTACAACTTACACGTCGCTGTTATAGTGTGCAAAGACCCACAAGGCGAGTATGTTAGGGGGGTCTCAGATACACACCCCATAACTATCTTCGCAGCCTATCCCTGCATTGTTCACTACCCGAATATGGTATTTTCACATTCTTAGTGACCTTGGTCGAGACCACTCTTCGGCAGATGCTCCAAGCACTGACGGTCCGCTTGGGCCAGTGTAAACGAAGGACACGGCTGCCATGCAGACGCCTGGGGCGTAATCCAAGGATATCAGCAAGACGAACCGTCCTTTCATAACGCCTCCTACAGCGACCAAGCATGTATGACGAGGTCCCGTGAATAACCTCGCACGCTGAGGATGATAGTGGCGTACCTCCACGTTGCGTGGAGATCTACGCAGCGAATTCGGCTCCATGCCGTGTAGTGTATCTGTGAATCAAAAGCCCCGCAATCCTAAACCCCCCCTCTAACTCTCAGTCGCTCTTCGAACGGCACGGGTGGTGCCGGTATGCACAACGAGGATCTCCACCACACTGTCTTTGGCTTGCAGTCTTGCGACATCCTTTGCACTAGAGACGTGACAGGTCGACGACGTCTAGCTTCTAGATGTAAGCACCGTCATGAGAGGATCGAGCTCTTTGCATGACGCCTTCGAGACTGTCGCGGCAGTTTCAATCGATGTATTGACCTTGGCTTTGAATATTATACTGTCTGACGTGTATCACCACTTCCACCAGATCCAGCTCAAGCACAGGAACGAGTGGCATGTGCACAGTGCTGTTTGATCCGTGCAATGTATAACCATGCATCTGGTGGCTCTGACTGGTCAGCGTGTTTCGAAGTCTGGTAGATGGCGATTTTGATTCGCTTCGTGATTGCCCGTGGCTTGCTCGGAAGTAGGGAATTTTGAGGTCACAAGCCCCAGTAAGCTTACATGCGCTGGCTAATGCCGTCGCGGACCGCGTCGAAGACCGGTTTGTTGCGCATGTACGCAGCTTACTTCTCCTCAAAAGTCGCCAGCGGCCCGAACGGCCCTATGGTCGAGGTGAGAAACGGCTGGTAGCGGCCTTTTGCCTGATACTCCCAATGTGAGTGGTAGTCAGAGTAAGGATTTAGCGTAGTCAAGTACTTCTAGAACTTTCAATAGACTGTTGATTGTCTCAGACTAAAACTTCGAGGTTGTGTGGTGACCAGTCGTAAGCTTTGTTGTCTGTGTGTGTGGTGTACACCCCCACGTTCCTGCGTCGTTTCGCATCACGCAGCTGCTCGGAATATACCGTAATTTGACTCGGCTGGTCGTTGACTGCTGACAGCAGTATTCCATGTTCTGCCTCCCGAGGACAAGTGCCCAATAGCGGCAAGACTCAGACACGGGCTGCAGACTAGTATAGTCGTAGTAGGTAACAGGTTCGATTCTTCGGGATTTCATCCGCATTGCCGAGCACACGACAAGACAAGAGTCGGTGGAAACGGAGCCCTATAGCAAGAATTGACACATTGAGCGGCGGTTGAGGCTTGCGCCGAGGGGATGAAACAAATCAGGAAACAATCTGACTGGGTTGTGATGTTGACTGAAAGGAAAGCTGTGTGATACTGACAGAGGAGCTGCATTTGACAACTCGACAGGGTTAGCGTTTCCTGATCTACGCCCCACATTAGCAAATTGGTGGGAAATTATTGTTGAACTGCACATGTTTTAGCCGCATCGCATGGGGTTCTCCAGATTGCACAAAGCGGCCAGATGCTAGGCCCCATGAAGTCCCTTCACACGTGCCTGTCAGCGTGCATTCCTTCACGGCTCACCGGTGATACTGCAGATTTGCTGACCCACTCGTTCGCACACTGATGGTCGGACAAGCCTCCAAGGCTACGGCAGAGATCGATCTTCATCCCGATAACGCGATCGGCCTCCATCGATAACCAGTCGTACGAAGTGTCCTCGGCTAATGTTAGAGGGCTGTCGTGTTACACTCTGTGGAGTTCGGAAACGCAAAACGACTCCTGAGATGTTGCCAGGGTACCGAACCATGGGCCACTCTATCGGTGTGTCGGAGAAACAGTTCAGGCCTGCAACTGCTATCCTCTTGCAGAAAACATGTCCCCTTTTCGCGACCCAGAGGTCCAAAAAGGAGGGGGTCGGGACGTTTCAGGATCCATGGGCCCGCATGCACAACGCGACATGTAACGGTCTGTAGTGCTCAGGCGCCTATTCGCGTGCATTCGCCCCACCAGCCTTCACCAGTGCCTTCTCTAGATTTTCTTCGGCCCTTCTAGCGCTTACAAGGGGCCCGCCATCTCGGAAGCCGTACAGCTGAGGCCCACGATGCCGCCTGGAGTACGCATGAAAGCCAGGGACGCAATGCCTGCCCTGCTCTGCCTATAAGTGTTGAGCATAAGAGAACGTGATACAGGCAGTGATCGCTGAGGTAAATGTATCCAGAGTAATGATAATAAGCTGAATTTAACCAGGTTATGTTCTTCTGCATTTGGTGTTTTTGCTGCGGTGAGAATTAATTAGTGCTAATATTGCCAATCTGAGAAAAGCTAAGTAGTAATACCGTTACGCAATCCCCAATGTCGTTTTGATGTCGGAGAGCTTCATACAGAAGCAAGAACGACACTCCAAAGTCCGATGGAGCAACAAAGATAAGGTTATGCTTCGCTGTTCGGTGGCGGTGACCTCTTTACTACCGCCTCTTTAGTCATTGGCCTCTGCGATTTATCTCCGTTATTTCCAGATCTCCACAAGACAGCCTCGTCCAAGCGTACCTCCATCTGGTCTTACAAGCTACACGTGCTCAAGACATTTTGGCATCTCCCTAACTTCTGTTGCGTTCAGAATATGTGCAATATTGCCCTCACAAGATTGTCACATCTTCGTTCTCAGCTTCCCCTCGGATCCCTCCCAAATTCACCGCGGTTCTTCCATACCTCATCAGCTATCATGGCAGGTCTTACCATCAACTCGCAATATGCTATGCCGTCGGGATACAAGATCCCCGTTCTTGGCTACGGCGTATACCAAACACCTGCCGATATTGCTTCTGAAGTAGTCCAGCATGCACTTCGGGTCGGCTATCGCCACGTGGACTCCGCCGTAGCCTACCGGAATGAGCAACCATCCGCAGAAGGAATGAAGAAGTCAAGGATACCAAGAGAGGAGCTGTTTTTCACAACGAAGATCCCGCCGAAAAACATGAGGTACGAGACGGCGAAACAGCACATTGACAACACACTTGAAATCACCGGATTCGATTACGTTGATCTCTACCTCGTACACAGTCCCTATGGCGGTAAGGAGAACCGCCTCGGGGCCTGGAAAGCGCTCGTTGAGGGCGTGCAAGAAGGCAAGATGAGATCCATTGGTGTATCAAACTACGGTGTGCACCATCTGGACGAACTGGAGGCGTGGATCAAAAAGACGGAGGCAAAAGAGGGCAAGGGAAAGGGTGGAGTGATCAGCATCAATCAGATTGAGCTTCACCCCTGGCTTGCGCGTCCAGATATCGTTGACTGGTGCAAGAAGCGGGGTGTGCTGTGCGAAGCATACAGTCCGCTCGTGCGCGCGACGAAGAATGAAGACCCGCTGCTGAAGCCACTTGCGGACAAGTACAACAAGACACCCTCCCAGATACTGTTAAGGTGGAGTTTGCAGATGGTACATATGCACACAGTTTCCCCTTGACCCTGTATAACGCTCACATCATCCAGGGATTCGTACCACTTCCTAAATCCGTTACCAAGTCTCGTATCGAAGAAAACGCCCAGATCTTCGACTTTGAACTCTCGTCTGAGGATATGAAGAGTCTTGATACGGGGATGTATGAGGTCTGTGCATGGGATCCTACAGTCAGTGACGACTAAGGTGATATTGTTGTGTTGTCTTCATGTTCTTGTTCATGTTGTCTAAACATGCATTCCCGGGACTGCAATCTTGCGATTTTAGTATTGTAGTTACATGTCCAATAAAGTGCAACCTTCGTGGTAGACATCGACAGCTAGTGCTCAGTAACTTTGCTAAAAAGTATTCGTGAAAGTAGTTCAAATATTGAGGCTGGCATAAAGTCCCGCTATGGGCGTGCGGGAAGGTCGAGTCATTCTGCCACCCAACGCGACGCGACGCATCTTTCTCGCGCCACCATTGGCGCCCGAGCTTGTATATGACGACGGAGGTTATCCGACACTCGATATCGAAGTTTTGCGCAACATATGGAGCACATGAGTGGAGAGGTTGGCAGATGTGACGTTTGCAAAGGGTAGGCAGTTGGCTACGTCATACTGACCTGCGGTGTAAACCACGAACAGAAATAAGACCCTCGGGTTTTCCCAATTTCCTCGACGACACCATTCGATTTATCTACATTAAAGCTGTACCATACACTGTTCCAAAGAAAGCACAAGCACAAGTCCCATTCAGTCGTCATGGCCACCACCAAGAAAGTTCTCATCATTGTTTCCGACGCATCGTCATTTCCTCTCTACAACACCGGTAGTGATGGAAAGACCGTCTCCCAAGACTCTGGATACTTCCTTATGGAGCTAGCAAAGCCTCTTCAGAAGATTCTCGACGCCGGCTACGAGGTCACATTCGCCTCACCGGAGGGCAAGGAGCCCACACCTGACCCGCTCAGCCTATCTCTCGCTGCTTTCGCCGGAAACTACTACGAGAAGCAAAGAGAGTTGGATCTGATGGAACGCATGAAGAAAGAGAATGGCTTTTCGCGGCCGAGGAAGTTCTCCGAGATCAGCGATGATGAGTTGAAGAAGTACAGCGGTGTCTTCATCCCCGGTGGCCATGCTCCCTTGTCTGACCTGGGTAACAACGCCGATCTAGGCCGTATACTCACACACTTCCACGCTTCGTCGAAGCCGACTGCTGCAATCTGTCATGGACCCTGGGCTTTCCTTTCCACCAAGTATGGACCGAGCAAGAAGTTCGAGTACTCTGGCTACAAGATGACGAGCTGGTCGGATGCAGAGGAGAAGCTCATGGAGACTATATTCAGGGGCGAGATCGACAAAGTGGAGAGTGCCTTGAGACAGGAGGGCGCGGACATGCAGGAAGGTGTTGCCAAGTCCATGGGAAGCATTACCGTGGACAGGGAGCTCGTTACTGGGGACAACCCGATGGCGGCGAATGCGCTTGGAGACAAGTTTTTGGAGATGATGGCTGCCAAATAGATGACGACTGATGAAAACATGCGCGATGATATGGCATTATGTGATGATAGACGACGAGGTATGAATCGATGATGAAAGGTCGCCTCGTCTTGAGCCCAGCATCGAGTCTGATGCTGCCAAACTCTTTTTTCCTAAACCTGACTCGCGTCCTCTCTTGCACAGCTCCTTGGAAGCTTCCCGCCCATCACGATACGGCCAACAACAGACAATGGTAACCAGCAAGCAAGTCGTCTTTGAGATGCTGCAATGTGGTTGGGTGACCAAGCCCGCGTTATCTAGGACGAGACATGGTCAGGCGCTGTGATCAGTGATGTTGCTTCAGACGACCCCACACCCGAACGAGATGTGCCGCAGATGATCCTCCACGACCCAATCACGCTCCCAGCTGTGAAACGCCTTCCTCGAGGCCATTGGCGACTGCCACCATGGGCCAGGCGACGGCGGCCATGGAGCTTCTGATGGCAGCAAGCGCGCTGCTACTACCTAAACTCTTGTCGGGTCCAGCTCGGCGCATTGCTATCTACTGCCCCCCAGAAAAGCACAGTTGTAGAATGACGCACAGCCGTCCGTCTGCCCACCCCCCAATCCTCATTGCAAAGCTAGGAGAGCCTCACACCCACCGCTGAGCCCCATACTCGGCTACGACACCATGGCCACACCAGGTTACAGACTTGGAGTTGATGTTGGAGGGTGAGTAATGTCTGCCTCGATCTGATTCTGCGTCATGTCCCCGTGGGAAGACGCCTGCCCGCTAGCTTCTTCTTGGCCAATGGCGGCGAACATGCAGAGCTCCCCCAAGTCCACAGCTGCCACCACCTTGCGGCTTGCCTGGACCTGCCATAGGTCATGGTCTGCGGCTAACACCATCTCAGAACCTTCACCGACGGTACGGCCTTTCCCAGAAGGTATCCATCATCTTCTAATCGAGCTTAGTGTGCGTCATCACGCCCAACGGCGAGGCGGTCCGCACAAAGGTGCCGACCAACACGACAGATCAGTCCATTGGCGTGCAGGAAGGCGTGCAACAGGCACGAAAGATATTAAAGGAGAAATACAACTGGGAGGGCAAGTTTGAGTACATACACCATGGCACAACTACAGGCACCAATGCAGTGCTTGAAGGCAAGGGCGCCAAATGCGGCCTCATCGTTACCAAGGGCCACAAGGACATACTCGCCACAAGACGAAGCCAGATACCAGGCGGACTAGGTTCTTGGATGCATTATGAACAGCCCGAACCTCTTGTGCCGCTGGAGCGGACAGTGGAAGTCAAAGAACGCATCAAGATCGATGGTGACGTATTCTACGAGTTGGATGAAGAGGCGTTGCGAAAAGATTTGCAGGACCTCAAGCGACAGCAGCCTCACGCCATCGCCGTATCGCTGATCAACTCCTTCGCCAATAGCGCGCATGAAGAGCGGATCAAGGCCATACTGACCAGCGAGTTTGGCTTAGACGTGGAGATTGTCACTTCCACAGACGTGCTGCCAGAGATACAGGAATACGAGCGCACCGTCACGACAGCTGCGAATGCCATCGTAAAGCCAGTGGTCAAGAGCTACATGCAGAACCTGCAGACGAAGCTTGCCAACGACACCGATACTATTCGCATCTTGAAATCTGACGGCGACCTCACATCGGTCCACCTCGCTGGCGACACACCAGTGCGCATCCTTATGAGCGGCCCAGCCGGTGGCGTCAAGGCAGTCTCGCATCTGGTTGCCAAGAACACACCATACAAAAACCTCATAACATTTGACATGGGAGGAACTTCCACGGACTGTGCTTTACTCTCGGGCAGCGACGCCATAATCCGACGAGAGACCGCCATTGGTCATCTATCCGTACGAGCCCCTAGTGTTGATGTCAACACTGTAGGTGCCGGTGGCGGCTCCATCGCCATGTTTAATGACTTTACAAAAACTTTGCGTGTTGGACCCGAGTCCAGCGGGGCTACACCTGGTCCTGCGGCCTACGGCAAAGGTGGAACCCAAGCGACAGTTACCGATGCAAACTTGGCGCTGGGTCGAATTCCGTCGAAGCTACTAGGCGGCAAATTTCAGCTCGACGTTGCTGCCTCTACTGCTGCTGTTGAGTCCATCGCCAAGCAAATGGGCCTTGATACTGCCTCCGCAGCAGAGGGGATTATCGACCTAGTGAACGAGTCTATGCATGGGGCTCTCCGTCTGGTATCCGTTGAGCAAGGCTACGACCCACGCGACTTCGCGCTGGTTGCTCTCGGTGGCGCTGGCCCGCTCCATGGTAACGTCCTCGGGCAGCTTCTTGGTTCCTGGCCTGTCATCATCCCTCCTTCCCCCGGTGTGCTATGTGCACAAGGCGATGCTATTACCAAGATGTCGCACGAGCAGAGCTGCACATACATCCGCGCATTCTCAGATATCACCGAGGAAGACCTCAAGGAGACATTACTTGGTCTTATGGCTAGTGGCGTAGACACGATGAAGACCTCGCTTGCAGATGAAAACGCTGCTCTGCACGTCATATACCAGGCGGATATGCGTTACAAGGGCCAGGCCATGACACTTACTGTTGATCTGAGTTCTAGTGAGCTCGACAATCCACACAAACTCGTGGACATCCTACGTACCAAGTTTAATGAAGCCCATCAACATCAGTTTGGCTTCTCTCATGCGCATGCAGAGATGGAGACGATGCGCTTGCGTGCTAAAGTCGTTGATGCTTCTGAAGAGGTGGCCTTCAAACCTCTGGAGGATGCTCATACTTCTGAACCTTGGGAAGGCGCCGTCACAGCTAAGCAGATTATCGTTTGGGAGGGCAAAAAAGTCGAGGCCACGTTCTGGGACCGTGCCAAGATCGGAGGAGCTGGAAAAGTCATACATGGTCCAGCTGTTGTCACAGAAATGGACTCGAACACTCTTATACTGCCTGGCTTCTACGGAAAGATCGACTCCATGGGCAACATACTCATCTGGCCTACGGAGAAGGAGGAAGAACAAAAGATCGTACATACAAAAGAGTCGGCTCAGGATATGATCAAAGAGCAGCCCATCATCGCTACTCTCATTGCCTCTGCACTTGGTTCTATTAGAAGGGAGATGGATGCACTTCTACTTCGTTGCGCCATGAGCCCGGCGATCCGAGAACAGCAAGACGAGTTCAATGTGATCACCAATACACGTGGGCAGATGCTTGTCGGTCAGTTTGGGTCTTTCATACAGCAGTTTCTGAACGGCTGGAGTGGCACGGTCGAGGAAGGCGACGTTTTCGTGACGAACGATGTGTACCAGATCGATGGCGCCGTATCACATCTCAACGACGTCATCGTACTACTCCCCATATACTATGAACACAACCTTATAGGCTGGGCAGCAAACTTTGGTCACATAACTGATGTGCAAGGGAAAGTTCCGGGTTCCATGAGCATCAATGCTAGCACCATCTACGAAGACGGTCTTCAAATTCCTATCGTCAAGCTCTACACACACGGTGTTTACAACGAAACTCTTGCGACGGTGCTCTTTCGTAATTCTCGTGCCCCGGATTGGTTTCAGAGTGACCTAATGGCGCTTGTTACCGCCTGCCGAACAGCTGCTACACGTGTCACCGAGCTTTGTGAACGCTATGGCCTGGAGGTATACGAAGCAGCCACGGACTATCTGCTGGAGCAGAACAAGCTTGCTATCAGCAGGATCATCAACGAAAAGATTAGTGATCAGGTTTCGTACTTTACCGACTTCATCGACGACGACGGACAAGGCATTGGTCCATACGCCATCACTTGCTCGATGAAGAAGCAAGATGGTAAGCTCATCTTTGATTGGGATGGCACTTCACCTCAGTCGAATACCTCGATGAATTTCTATCTCTCCATCACCATGTTTAAGATGTTCATCGGGTATCATTTGCTCGCCATTTATGACCCCTTCGCGGTAAGTGTCTTAGCGCAGAATCCATTTGAGACATGTGCTAACTTCAGCAGGTCGTCAATGATGGGTTCCACGATTTGCTCGACGTCAAGATCCCGACTGGTAGCATTCTCCGTCCTGTACGTCCTGCAGCTGTCAGTTGCCGTACTCATCTCCTCGGTCGTATCATGGACGTTTTGCAGGCGCTGTTCGGTCAACAGAATCCCGCCTATCGTTGTGCAGCAGGTTTCTCCGATTCGCCGCATCTCTTCTACTCTGGTTTCAAGCCTGATGGCGAATTCTACTTGCTCTACCAGATCGGCTTTGGCGGTGTACCTGCGCGGCCGATCGGTGACGGACCAGACTGCCACTGTCTCTTCCCGGCCATCAAGTCTATTCCGGCTGAAAACATCGAGCTCTACTTCCCGGTCATTATCGAGGCCAATGAAGCGTTACCAGACTCCGGAGGCGCAGGTTTCTACCGTGGCGGCAATGCACAGCGCACTCTATAGATGGCTATGCGAAGGCGATGTCAGCACTCACGACGATAGATGGATGATTAAGCCATGGGGCGTCAACGGTGGTAAGCCTGGAAGCAGATCGAGGAAAATCCTGTACCGAAACAACAGCTATGGTACACCAGCGGAGAAGGACAACATCGAACTTTGCCAATCGAAGCAAGATCATATACACGTGTACCCAGGTGAGTGTCAACTTTGTGCATATATAAGATACAATGCTAACCCCTTCAGGCGATGTATTGGAGTGGATCACCTGGGGTGGCGGTGGTCTTGGCGATCCTCTCACACGTCCTCCCGAGCGCGTAGCCCAAGAAGTTCACCGCCGTCTCGTCACTGTCGAAGGTGCCAAGGATAACTACGGTGTTGTTGTCGACCCACACACTTTCAACTTTGACAAATTTGCCACTTCGACACTTCGCAGCAAGAAACGTGAGGAGCGCGCGAAAGAGGGATATAGTACCGATAACACCATCGACTGCGGCGGCACCCTTAGTGAGCTGATGCGAAAGTGTGAAGCTGAGACAGGATTGGAGCCTCCGGTGCCGCAGTGGGAGAAGAGGATCTACGGTCCACATGCAGGATTGGAGTATGTGAGGAACTGGTATGAGAAGATGAAGAAAGAGGGGATGGAAAGGTGGGATAAGGCATAGGGCTGGCTCACACTATAAGCTTCCTAGCATCCAATTGATGATGCTACGAACGCAATTCACATTAGCGACTACAACACATCATCCACTTCGTCAATAATCTGCACCTTGATACTTCCGTTGCTCAAATCTCCACAAGTGTGTAACGCTTGCAGTGCATCCTCCAACGTGAAGGTATGGCTGACAAGTGGCTTCAGATCGAGAATGCCACCAGCCAAACATTGGAGGCCAGAAGGCCATGTGTCGCGATAGCGGTTGATGAATTTGAGATCGATCTGTATACAGCAGCTGTTTAGCGAAGACAGTCCAAGAATCATGTGCAGAAAATGGACGTAGTAAAGTGTAAAGCACATACCTCAGCCAGACTCAGATGCATGAAGGGTAGATTGTTCATAATCTCCTTCCCTACACCAATTACCATGACCGTGCCGCCTCTTCTCGCAATGTATGCCGCAGTAACGACACTGCTCTCCACGCCCGTGCACTCCAGCACAGTCTCCGGGGCACCATACTCGCCAACATTCTCAAAATCGAACAGATCCCTAATCTTCTTCGCATTACTTTGCGCGTCTAGATTTCGATCAACCTGGTAGGTGGCAGCCGTCGGCACGAACTGCTTTGCGAACGCTAGCCGCTTAGGCTCAAGGTCTGTAATAACAAGCGGATGCGCGCCGCTCGCTCTCGCTGCAGCCAGCGCAATGAGACCAATTGGACCCGCACCGCAAATCACTGCACCCCGCCCCAGCGATAGTCGTGCTAATTTGATACCATGCATAACAACGGAAAGCGGTTCGAGAAGCGCGCCTTCGGCATACGAGACGCTGGACGGAAGCTTGTGACACCATTGCGCAGGGTGTGTCTTGTAGCGTTGAATGGTGCCGTGATACGGATAGACACCTGCGAACTGGACATCTTCACACAAATTGTACCGGCCGTCGATACAGAGAAAGCATGAGCCACATGGAACACCGGGCTCGACTGCTACGCGATCGCCTAGAGAACAAGTTGGTACTAAGCGGGTGAACTCGACAGGCGATGGACATACCGGGCTTGAGAGATGTGACGTCTTCGCCGCATTGGAGAACGACGCCTGCTGCTTCGTGGCCGAGGATGCAATCTCCTTTGACGACGAGTGAGCCGATTCTGCCAGCCCTCCAGAAATGAATGTCGGACCTGGCGAACCGTCGTCAGTTTTTGACAGCCGCATGGAATCGAAGTTTCGTACCCGCAAACACCTGTGGCTTTGATATGCAACAGCACTTCCCCTCTTCCCGGTGCATACACGGGCGCTTCTTGCAGCTTCAGATTGTGGTCCGCAGTAACCTGCAACGAGGGGTTTGCTAATCGCGTCTTTATAGTTGCCTGTGTGGTCGGCGTAGCCTTCTGCACAGATGCATCGGATGAGGAAGACTCGGGTACAAGTGCTGGGGCCATATCTCTGCTTGTTGAAGCTCAATCATCGAAAGCAAGAGCAAGTGCTGTCGAAGAATAGACGCATCAACTAGCCCCCCCCCCAACATGTTCAGCGCGTCACGTTGCCATTCTGGCGAGAGAGGAAGTCCCGTCTTCTAGATGGAGATCAGTAGTCCGTGGCGAAATGCGGGGAAGTTTCCAGCGAGATTGACAAAGTAGCGTGTCGGTGGCTCTGGTTACCGTAACCAGTCTAGTTTATGCCCGGTCATCCAATAGGAGCCCAGAGGACCATGTTTCTCCGTGCAAGAGCGGTGCGTCGGATTACTGGATATGGTAAGTCCGGTCAGCTGTTCTGGATATACGTCGAAGATTAGTTTTCAGAGCAGCACGAGAAGTACTTGGGAATGATGTACCTGTGAGTACTTTTCAAACTTATAAGTCTACTACTGTCCGTATGGTGAGGTTTATACTTTGCATATTCCCCACAACCACACAAAATGCATACATCGCAAGATTCACCGCAAGTGAATGGCTCGACCGGCTACGGCAAGAACGTCGTAGATGGACTGAAGAAAGAGGCGAAACTTGAAACATCCTCGGTTCAGAATTTATCGAAAGAGCAGGACCATGTCTTGAAAACCTTCAGGCTGCTCATCGCAGATCTGTGTCAGCAGTTCAATGGCGGGCATCCTGGGTAAGTCCTCTGGTAGCCTTCGTAAGAATAGAGCTAACGATGTGATAGAGGCGCCATTGGTATGGCGGCAATTGGTGTTGCACTGTGGAAGTATGTCATGCGATACGCACCGCACACGCCTACATACTTCAACCGAGATCGATTCGTTCTTTCAAATGGCCACACATGTCTTTTCCAGTACACGTTCCTCCACCTCACAGGCTACAAAGCCATGACACTCGAGCAGTTGAAGTCATACCACTCAGATCGCGTCGATGCGTTGTGCCCAGGGCATCCTGAAATCGAACACGAAGGCATTGAGGTGACGACTGGCCCGTTGGGACAGGGTGTGGCGAATGCGGTAGGCCTGGCAATGGCGACGAAGAACCTACAGGCTATTTACAACAAGCCAGACTTCGACGTGGTGTCGAACCATACATGGTGTATGATCGGAGACGCTTGTCTGCAAGAAGGTGTTGCCTTAGAAGCGATCTCTTTTGCTGGCCATTTGAAACTGAATAACCTTACGATCATCTACGACAACAACCAAGTCACCTGCGATGGTTCCGTCGACCTAACCAATACCGAGGATGTCAACACCAAGATGGCAGCATGCGGCTGGGATGTCATCGACATTGAGGACGGATGTTTTGACATCGAGGGCCTTGTCGAGGCCCTGAACAAGGCGCGATCATCGACCGAGAAGCCTACATTCATCAACGTCGGAACAGTGATTGGTCTTGGCAGTGCTGTCGCAGGCGATGCAGTTGCGCATGGGGCGGCTTTCGGTGCAGCTGATGTGGCCAACATGAAGAAAGCTTACGGCTTCAACCCCGAGGAACATTTCGTTATTAGCGAAGAGGTGCGCAAGTTCTTCGAAGACATTCCTGAGAGGGGGCAAGAGCTCGTAAAATCTTGGGAGAAGAAAGTGGAAGAGTACCAAAGCAAGTACCCCGAAGAGGGTGCTGACTTCAAACGCCGAGTCGAAGGTCGCCTAACAGAGAACTGGAAGGACTTGGTCCCAAGCTCGTTTCCCGATGCGCCCACAGCAACAAGGAAGTCGTCTGGATTAGTCTTCAATTCCATCGCTGAAAAGATCAACAACTTCATGGTTGGCACAGCTGATCTGTCGCCATCGGTCAACATGATTTGGAAGGGCAAGGTCGATTTTCAGAATGTAAGTGTTGCACTCATCCCGCTGGAAGGATATCACTAAACACACTCAGCCCGATCTGAAGACAACATGCGGTATCGTTGGCAACTACAGTGGACGGTACATCCATTATGGTGTGCGGGAGCATGCCATGTGTGCCATCTCCAACGGTTTGGCAGCGTTTGCACCAAACACGTTTATTCCCGTCACGTCCTCCTTCTTCATGTTCTATCTCTACGCAGCACCAGCCGTTCGCATGGGTGCGCTGCAACACCTTCAGGTCATACATGCGGCCACACACGACAGGTAACACTGGCAGAGCTCTTTACTTGTTCCTCACTGACATGGATGTAGCATTGGGATGGGCGAAGATGGCCCAACTCATCAGCCGATCGAACTCGCAAACCTTTACCGCGCTATGCCCAACCTATTGTACATTCGACCGGCCGATAGCGAGGAGACGGCAGGTGCCTGGATTACAGCGATCGAGGCGAAGAACACACCGAGCATCATCTCGACGTCGCGGCACACTCTTCCTCAGCTTGCGCAAACGAAGCGGGATTTGGTCGCGAAGGGCGCGTACGTGATCGAGGAGGTCGAGGATGCGGACGTGACGCTTATCGGTGTTGGTGCAGAGCTGCATCATGCAGTCGACACAGCGAAGGAGCTAAATGCGAAGAACATCAAGGCACGCGTCGTGAGCTTCCCATGCCAGCGTCTCTTCGACGCTCAAACCACACAATACAAGCGAGAGACGCTGCAAAGGCATCGCAGTATTCCAGCTGTGGTGATTGAGCCGTACGCGCCTAACGGGTGGGAGAGGTATGCCGACGTGGCCTGCTGCATAAAGCGCTTCGGCCACAGCCTGCCAGGCAAAGCTGCCTACAAATACTTTGGCTTCGATGTACCTGCGCTAACGGCGAAGGTGGAAAGCTACCTCCAGCAGGTGCGCGACGATCCGCTGCTCAAGGGCGAGTTTGTCGATTTATAAGTCTAGCGTTGGCTTCGGCCTTTTGAGACAACCTTTTGAAGTGACCACACATTTTGTAGACACCTTTTTGGTAAAAAAAAGATTTATTGCTAACAACAGGTATCCGGGCTCACGCCCCCTTGTTCGGCATTGCCGGCACGCAATTGGTGTGTCGCATGTTCGGACGGAAACGAAGAAAAGCAAGACAAAGACGCGAATCGCCTCCCAACTTCGTCGCGGAGGTTGCACGCCATGTTGCAGTGCAGCGTATCGTATGCGAATCGTTCGTATGCGGTGCTGTTCGAAAGGTGAGAAGCAGTAGGTGAGAAGCAGCAGCTTTATGAAGTATTGCAGGCTCCCGCTGCGGTACGTACGTGTCCTTTCCCTCCTCCATCGCATCATGTTGCAATCCTATTGCAATCCTACTGTAATCCTGTTGTCAGCCATAGGCTGGCAATCGCCGTTGGACACGTTTCAACTAGTGTCGTTTTTTGGTACCTTAGCAAATTTTTTGACCCTGATTATCGCTCGGTGGTCTGAGCTTTCCTCCCAGAACTCATCCACCCACCGTTCGAATCTCGTTGACTACACACAATCTTTTTTTTTGACTTTTGCGATTGATTAGTAGAGGGTAGCTGCTTTTCACTTTTTTGGAACCCCATTTTGACTACAACAACAACCACCACCCTTGACACCTTAAAAAATAAATAAGTCTAGCGTGTAGGAAGATAAATCGTTCATGAGCTTTACATGTGATTCTACTACGTCTCTCTGATGGGTCCCTAGTTGTCAACGCGTTTCGCTGTCTCGGTTGATGTGGAGAAGGATGGAGGATGCAAGGACGAGCAACGCGTTCCGCGCCTGCTCACGTGCTCGGCTAGCGTCCCCACCTGGGCACCTTGTCGGCAGCTACCCTCCGCAATCGCATCTTCCATTCCTTCTCCTCCATATTTTGAGTTTCGATCGGGTCTCATGGATGATGATTCCAATGTGTAAAAGTCGTCGTCTCAATGATGCAGTCTACGGCTCGCTTAATGACATCATGCCAGCCTCCTGGTACTCAGGGGTCAAGATGACATGTCTCCCTGCCTGAACACAAATGGTCATATACCCAATGATCTTATGCGTACAGGTCATGTCTCTCCTATGACCAAGTAATCATATTTGGCAGCTTCAACAAGAGACCAACCAGAATCTGGAAACCCAACGTCAGCTATCAATAACGAAAGGTAAGTGATGCATCCTGAGCGTGCTTTTAGGTAACGGGTATTTCATGGCATTGCGCATGGAGCAACATGCTGCCAAACTTTCAAACAAACATGTGTCTTTGGCACATATATAAAGAGATGGAGGAGATTCGGACGCGTAGAAGCGGCGTGAGTAGCTTCTTCGTAATCGGTGAACCCCGCACCGTACGCCACCGATAACCCCCGACATGCAGATTAAGAGTAACACCATCAACGCATACTTGGGACGATGAGCGAAGACAGTGTTCATGGTCAAAGCTGACTATGATTCCACCCGAAGACTGACTTAATAAATCTGACCACATCAATTTCCACCACGTCCTCGTCTCAGCCCTAATGAAATGACTACCAACACCACTATCGCCTGAGAAGCTTGTCTCTCAACTTCTATCTACGATCGAAGAAAGCATCACATCTTTGACACCCTCGCCACAAACAACGAGCACATTTCACCCCTCTTACATGGCGAGTTAAATTGCATTCAACAATTCTGCACCGTCTATTTCCCTGACCCATCAACACGACCTCATCTAGCCAAAGACTGCATTTTTCTCGCTACACATGAACCATGTTCATTATGTCTGAGTGGCATCACCTGGGCGGGTTTCAACGAGTTCTATTACTTGTTCACGTACGAGCATAGTCGGGATTTATTCGGAATCCCGTACGATGTTGATATCCTGTAAGAGGTGTTTAGGGTGAAAGCAGAAGTCGAGAGCGAAGAACAGGTACAAAGCAGGCAGCTCTACAATCGCAAGAACAAGTTCTTTACTGCGAAGAGCTTTGCCGATGTCGTTGAAGAGATTAGTGATGAGAGCGAGAGGTAGAGGTTGTTAGGCCAGATTGACCGAATCAAACGGTTGTACAATATTTTGAGTGAGACATATCAAAAGGGCAAAGAGATGGGTGCAGAAAGCTCAAGTGTGTGGAAGCAGGTCATTCGGAAACTCGATTTACTAGATAGTCTGGCGAGGTTGGTGTTTGGCAATGGTAGACTTCAGAGCGGCTTCAAGTTCCGCTTCCCGCCCCACATTTATGGATAACAAATTTCAGTTAGCCCCTCCCCCTCCGAATGCACTTGGTGTCAGACTTCAAGTAAAAGAAAGAGCATCTGACTCCACCGGAATTAAACTCCGTCGTCTCAAACTTGCTTTTCACTTTATACTTCTAATTTACTTTTCCTTTCCCAGAGCGGATTTTTACCATCTCGTACCCTGATTGCCCGATTGCCTGATACGTCGGAATTGCTAGCGAGGTCATCCGGAAACAGTCGAAAATTGGTGGGCGAAGAAGGATTTCAACAGCCCCAGTGGCCGAATCTAGAGGCTAGTCCAGGGTTGAATGTCGATAGGTTGCAAACATGGCGAACAATCAACGGGAAGATAACACAATCTACCTGACGGAGAAAGAAGCGGAGCGCATCCAGAACAAAGTCAAAGATCGATTGAAAAAGTGCAAAGAGCAGAGCGGGAATGCAAAGGTTCCAAGAGACAAGTTGGCCGCTCACCAGCAGGCCACTGGTGCTGCTCTCATGGCAGATATGGGCGGTGCACCGGACCCGGACATGATGCAAACCCAGGGCAAGACTTCAACTACGATCCCAGTCATTGGCGTAGGCCAGCCGTATCCGCCGTGCACGATTCCGCTGTCAGATTTGAAGCCGATGAAGATGGTAGACCTGAAGATGGAGACGCATCATCGAGGCTGCAAACTGGTTGTCAAGCGAGAAAGCCCTGTAGTCACGCTCATAGCAAGGTCATGGACTATGGTCCAGGATGAGGAAGGGAGCGATGCAGAACGTCTGGAGATATTGCTACACAAATCACGGTACGGCGAGGATGTGCTGGAGTCGACTAAGCTTTTCATCATCAAGGAGCCGTACTTTACCCTCACTGAGCAGGGAGAGCCTACACTTCGAATCGACCACCCCTCAGACCTAGTCATATGCCATGAAGAAGGTGTAAAGGAGTTTGAAGATGCTGCTGCAGCAGAAAAAGCGGCTACACGATTCAAAACTCAAGGCAACAACGCACTCAAGGAGCAGGATCTCCCACTGGCCCACGAGAAATACACCGCAGGCTTGGCAGTTGCAAAACAGGAGATCATGGCAGAAACGAACCCAGATCTAGCGCGCGACATCTCTCGGAATCGTGCTTACGTGAATCTCTTACTAGGCCGCCTGGATGAAGTAAAGACTGACGCACGAGCTTCACTGACTGGAAAAGAGGATCAGAAATCAAAGGAACTGGATAGCAAAGCATACTACCGCGCAGGATTAGCCGCCTACAACCAGGGCCGCTGGCAGGAGGCCAAACGTTTTTTCCAAGAGCAACAGAAGCTCACTCCGGAGGACAAGGACGCCAAAGTACAATTAAAGAAGATCGAAGCGCGTCTACGCGAAGAAAAGACGGGGGCTTATGACCTGATGAAGATCAGAACCGGTCTTTCCAAGGCTCGATCACGAGTCGACGCCGGAAACTTTACCCAGAAGACTGTAGTCAAAGACAGTCCAGGAAAAGGGCGCGGGTTATACGCTACCTGTGACCTTGCCCCTGGGGAGATAGTCATGTGCGAAAAGGCCTTTTGCGTAGTATGGGGTCACGAAGAAGACACTCTCACAGCTATAACGTACGACGTCCGCGATGATTGTATCCGCGTCGCACCCGTCGGTCTCGCCAAAGCGCTCGTGCAGAAATGCCTTAACCAGCCATCTCAAACTGAATGCCTCATGGACCTCTTCGGCGACTACCAAGGCGAAGGCGACGATGCCTTCGCAAACGAAGACGGCGCCATCGTCGATGTCTTCCGCGTCCACGACATCATGTCGCGCAACAGTTTCGGGCCTGGAAGCCAATTCGGAGAGGAGAGCGCTAAAAACGCTAGTACGGGCCTCTGGCGCCACGCTGCATATATCAACCACTCCTGCCTTGCCAACACGACCAAAGAGTTTGCAGGCGATATGATCGTCATACGCGCTACAGAGGCTATCAAGGCAGGTGAAGAGATCTTCCACTCGTATGATGCTTCGCTTGATTACGAGACGAGGCAGGGTTTCCTGGAAAGGACATGGGGCTTCAGATGTGCATGCAAGCTTTGTGATGCGGAGAAGGAGGATGGCCAGGAGGTTAGCGAGAAGAGGATGGAGTTGGTAGGTGAAGCGGATGCTTTTATTGATAAGACGCCGTGGGCTGGTGCGAAGAGGTTGGCGCTTAGGAAGGCACAAAACATTCTGAGGAGTTTTGATGCGACGTATGATGAGGGGAGGTGGGAGGGGTTACCTAGGAGACATACTGAGGGGATCAAGGCGTGGTTGTTCAAGGCTAGTCCGCGGTAAGGGGTTGGTTAGAAGGAGAGTGTCTGGGATGTGCACGTAAGATTAGGAGGGAATGTGATATCATCGAATAGCATGACGCGAGTCGGAATCTTCCATTCGCCTAACGAAAGAGTAACGCGATTCCGTAGATCATGATAGGGTTGTACATGGGTGTTATGGTGAACTTTGGATAGGCAAACGAGAGAACAAAGTGGAGCTAGCGCCGATTTCGGGTTGAACCGGACCCATTTGGGAACAAGTTCGCGGCGGAGAAGTTCACGACACTCGTCTCTGTATCGTGTACGGAATGCTCTAGACTCTAGACCACGATTGGACCTTGAGCATAAGACCCGAAAGTTCTGAGCCTCTCACCCACCCACCCCTTTCCACAAACCCAGAACACCCTCTTCACTCTCCCCAAGTACCGGATCCCTCGCAGGCATCTTTACATGCCAGACCTCCCCTTCCCTCCCCTCATGTTCCCCACCGACCGCGAAATCCCAAACACCCCCATAAGGATACGCCCCCATCATCATGAAATTCCCTTTGACCTCCACACCCTCAAAGAACTGCCTCCTCTCCCTCTCCTTCTCGTCATCCACATCGGCTGCCCTCCCCTCCCCAACATCCTTCGGTTGATAGAATCCCAACTCCTCATTCCGCGGTGACGGAAGAAACGTCTTGTGGCTTACTCCAGCGGGAATGATAAACACGTCGCCTAGCTTCGCTTCGATATCTACGCCGCCCTCTTCGCCATCCGCCCTCGCTCCGGGTGGGTGCTTTCCCTGAGCCCAAGAAGGTGAGTCGGCGACACCGAAGCGGATTGTGGCGCCCTGGCCTGAAATGACGGTCATGGCTTCATGTGTGGTGGAGTGGTAGTGGGATTGGATATCCAGGCCGTATTTGGCTATCCATTGTGTTTGCCAGCCGTTGGAAGCGTAGAGGTCTAGGATTTGGGTCGTTTGGAAAGTGGGGGATGATACCAGGTCGTGGAGTAGGCCTGGGTAGTGGAGGAGGGGGTAGGGTGAGTTTGGTATGAGGGGTGTTGGGGGAAGCTTGTAGGACTTTACTTTTACGGTCATCGCGGAAAGTAAAAACCTTGGGGTAGTCGATTTGGTGTTGGGTGAGGAACGGGTGGGTACTGATAAGGGGATATATCCGGGGAAACACTTACCCGAACGGGAAGTGACAGTGCGGGGTTGACGTCAGAACCGTTGTAACGGGGATGGAGTAGATCATTTGCACATCCGACAACGTAGAATGTTGGTAGACTCCTCTGGGTTGTGGAGACACCTAGCATGCATTGATATCAGGTCTCTCTAATTAAAACTCCAAGGCGACCTTCCCAATAGCTTTCCCGCTCTCGATGATCTCATGTGCCTTCCTTAAGCCTTCTTCATTGATCTTCAACTTCTGCATACAGTGACACTTCACTTTCCCGTCGTCGAACATTTGAGTCAAATCTTTGAGAATCCTGCCATGGCTTTCAACGTCCACTCCGTAGTAAGGTTTGGTACCTAGTAACGCCCAGACAAAAGTAAGACTCTTTGCCATGAACTCGGTGCCATACATGGGCATCTCCTTGTCTTGCACGATGGAACATACTCTTCCGAACGGGGCGCAGATTTCAGCTGCAGGCGCGAGATAGCCGGACGTTGGCGTGTGTGTGATGAAGACGTATTTGATTGGTACGTCGAGCTTCAACTTTTTTGATTTCCTTTGCAATGTCTTTGTGATGGTTGATAGTATGCGTAGCGCCTCCTACATCTTTGGAGAAGTTGACTGTTTCTTCTCTCGATGCTGTGGTGACTACAACGGGTAGGTTGAGAACACGACGCGCAATTTGACTTGGTACGCTGCCAACACCTCCTGCTCCGTTGATGATCAAGATGCCGGCTTGCTCGTTCTTCTGAATCTCCATACGCTCAACAAGTGCTTCGTACGCTGTGATCCATGTCAAAGGCATGGCAGCAGCCTGTCCCCAGTCCAGATTCTTTGGCTTCAGTGCCACAGCTCTCGAATCTACCAGCTGGTATTCTGCGTTACTTCCATGTCGGATTGGTGAGCCAGCATATTACACTTCGTCGCCGGCTTTGAAGTGCTTGACTTCAGACCCGACGCTTTCTATGATGCCAGCGCCATCGAAGCCTAGAATTGGAAGGTTAGGTGTGCGCTCGTAGTAGTCTGGATAGTCATCGTATACCCCTGCGCGTACCTTGGTGTCGACTGGGTTGACGGAACAGGCCTTTATACGGACAAGTATGTCGTGGCGTTGCTTGGTACAAAGTGTATGAGGGGATGTGTTGCTATGAAAATGCGTAGTTGCGGGCATGGTCAGTCTTTTATCGATTAGTTTCTCTTGACTCCACTCTTTAGAGCATCGCACGTAAAGATGCCATCAGAGGTTTATGACGTCACGTACGCCCTTGTATACTGTGGTTGGACACACCTGGGACCGGTGTGCAATCTGGAGTGAGAAGCAAGATAACGAGGGTTGTCTGGATGCATAAACAGTGCGTCCAAGGACTTGATGCACGCTAGCTACCCCCCCCTGGCGAAGGTACGGAGATACTGGGGCACATGATTGCGAGTCGATGCGGGTCGCGGAGTACAGTCACATACGTGGTGCATGGAAAGAGGGGTTACTCCCCGTACATGCAGGTTGGGATGAGAGAAGGTGTGGTGCAGAAAAGCATCGTGTCCAGTGGGATTGACTGGTGGGATTGAAGACACAATCCTTGCGATGAGACGAATGAGATCATGGTGAAGCGTTAGCTGCCATGGCCGTCTCCAACCACAGCGCCTTCCCATAGCAATGCCCATGGTAACAATTGCCGCTCCTCTCGATACAAAAATCGCCTCCGCAGCATCTTCTCGTTCCCCTAGAACAGCCCCGATCAGTGAGGCCGTCTGGACCCCGGCCGCAATCGTCGCCGAAAGCTTGGAAAGCCACCAATTCGGCACGCATCGACTCTTGCGCAGTGACCTGCTCCTTGCGCACACCGACCAACCGTCTCCAAATTCCGCCTCATTCGCCATATCGCACCGCTGTCTCCTCGTCGCCGAGTCCGACGCCGTCCGGAACTGTCGCTATCGTGATACTCGAATCTCCTGGTGCGCCCGCGTAATCGCATCGTGAACGGCTGGCTTGGCACTGCAATCCCGAGGCTACCTGCACCACCCACCACCCATTGCCCTGCACCCACGGCAACCTGCATACGTCCGGAGGGCTGCGACTGCGGAACAGCGACGCCAGCGGCGCATGTAGAAGAACACGGCTGTCTTGCGCCCGCGGGTCATGGCTTCGTCTTAACGGTAGAAGAGCCACCTTGCAGCGGTACACGGGCCAGCAGCGATAGGGACGGCCCACGAGGATAGGGTTTCGAGTGCGCCCTCGGTGTGAGGCGCCTGGCTACCATGTCAGAAGCTGAGCCCGACGTCTATGCCATGCTCGAGTCATCCTTCCAGGCCTCCCCGAATCTACGCCAGCCGAAGCGCCTGCCGCTCCGTAGCGACGACTACCGCACCTACTCGAGAGCTGCAGCGCCCCTGAAGCGTGACTATTCATACACCACACAGGCTACCCATGACACTGAGTCGACTGTCGGCAGCCAGCATAACACGCCGCTACCCTCCCCGGGCGCGGTGAAGGGAGCAGACAGCGGCCTCCCGCCTACTCCACCCACAGCTTCTCAGGACGGAAGACCTTCACAAATGCCCGAACAGCCCCCACATGCTGACAGCGTAAGGAACTCTCTCATATCACAGAAGTCGTCCCTTAGCACTCCGGTCAATGCGCGCAGTCCTCCCACGCCTGATCCCAGTCCACCGCGAACTAGCGCTTCCAACGCTTCCAATGGCACCCATGGCACCAACGCGACACTTGAACGACCGCCAATATACACACATCCATCCTCGAGAGCCGACTCGTTCCGGACTGCCAGAGAGGACCCTTTTTCCTCCGACCGCGAGGACAGCAGATCAGTGACACCCGCGAACGACAGGCTGAGTACTGTTGAGGAAGACCGAGGACTGGGCCTGGCATTCGAACACGACCAAAATCATGTTACGCCCACCAACAACCAAGGCCCCTACTTCCCCACTACTGAACATGTGGATTCAACCGTCGGTGCTCAAAAGGACAAGGGATCCCAGGTGGTCGAGCATGTCCCAGATCGGGAGTGGAACACAGACCTCATGCGGAACGTAACGGTTCGCAGAAAACGCAGACCGCAATCCAAATCTCCTCGCAAAGCATCCGCCCCAGAATCCGTTGCAGAACCTGCTGCAGAATCCATCGCAGAACCCATCGCAGAATCCATCGAAGAACCTGCCCTCGCTGTCACCATCGTCGAAGCTGCGTCCCCAACCCCAAGCAACAGGGCGCGACGCGCTTCCAGTCTGCGCGAACGCGTCGAGGCTAGTCATAACAGCCCTGTCACGCCGTCCATTGAAAACTTCGCGCATTCCATTGGGTGGCCCTCACAGGGCGGAGGCATGTCGGGTGAGAAGCATCGCGATTCAAGCAACAAGCGACTCTCGACAGCGTCAGTGACTTCGACGGTAGTGTCGGCCCATGTCATCAGCACTCCACCACGAAGAACACAAACACTGCGACATTCGGGACGGAACATGGCCTACAGAAGAGACATCAGTGCACCTTCGGAGCTCGGCTCTGTGACCCACTCGAATCGCAACTCGATCATCTCCCAGTACGACGACATGCCGCCTCATCGCCTGGTACATAAGAGGACAAATATCGCCGACAGGAGGACAAGATTCAGCACTGACTCTGATGTCAGTTCTCAGCGCATTATGTCTCCGTCGCTGTCGTTGCGACAGAGGACTATCGATAGCTCGGCGCATACAATAGCGCATCAAGAATCGATACGGAATGTGCTACAGCCTGCCGCGGACATACTGAGTCGACACAGCACAGTAGCGCGGTCGGGAGGTAATTACCACAAGCGAGTGAATTCTGCACCCGAAGCCACAAGACGAACACTGTCTTCGAAGCCAAGGAACTTTACAGAGCTCTCGCCGCCTGTAACTCCAAACCAGAGAGAAACCCCCTTTACACAACCGCCTTTAGAGCGAGCGCCATCACCGACGCTATCACCCAAGCCATGCCGGGCATCACCCACTTCACGAAAAGGTAGACGGCAGTGGCCAGTAGTCACCGATGTGAAGCTGCCGGCCGGTCTTGAGCAAACTCTACCCGATCTTCCTGACCAAGGCGTAGATGGACCAGCCGAACGCGATGTCTTCATGGGCGCAAGCCATCCTGTTGAAGACGCTCGTGTGCCATCTACGCTGACGGATAGAGTTCGACGCCTACTTGCGGCTCGTGAGACCGCAGAGGAAGCTACCCTCGTTGCTGACTCTAACCAGAATCCTGCTACTTCCGAAAATCTGGAGAAACTTTCGCCACTGAAAGACATTGCACCTCAATTGCGTCAAGGCTCACGCTCATCAAGACCACTCTCATGGGGAAAGCAAGCATCTCTTCACCAGGACAGCGCTTCCTTGGCTCCCGACATGGCAGTCCGGCCCACCTTGGACGATCGTGCATCTACGGAAGAGATGAAACGCCGCAGTCATGCATCGCGACCTGACTCTGGGGATCATGGTCGCGTCAGTTTCGATCGTTCTGCTTCCCGATCTGCTTCGCGGACTGAAGAGCATGCCGATGCCCGGCACTTGTACTCTCAATCGACGCCATTTTCTCAGTTCTCTGACACAGTTGAAGTCACCGAGGCGACTGCTGTGAGCATCTACCCCCACAACAATAACTCTCTGCTCGTTGTGCAGCAGACGTCGCGTGGAAATTCCCTGTTGCCAGAGCAGCGTCAACTGACTGACAATACATATCTCACACCGCAGGACGACCGCGGGATGCGGACATCACCCACTCCACCGTTTGTAGATGCACACGAAGCACCCCAAGAGGCTCGTCAAGAGCTTGAGGAACCATACCCTCAGCCAACTCTGACCGTTGAACCCTCAACTCCTCCAATGCAGCTCGACCTACCCCAGCCTGATGGCGTAGATTCGCCTCTCAAGAACCCTCGAGACCCACCAGAGCCGCCCAAGATCAACTTTATACCTCCCACGCCCATGGAAGAACTTGAGAATCAACTAGCACCTGCGCCACCAGGACCACCTGAGCGATCTGATTCTCACCCCCAACGCCGACTGTCTGTTCTGCAGCGAGCTCGGCGGTACTCTGACAACCTCATCACACCGCTCTTCGCTCGCGCTTCAAACAACCGAACCCGAGTCGACGGCGACTCTAACAAGCACACTCATCGCAATCCCTCGGCCCCCAGTGTCAACGACGATGACGGCACTCTCCATCCTTTCTGGCGCCCACGCGGTTTCTGGGACGGCTTCGAAGATGGCGATTCAGAGAGCGACGAGGAAGAAGGTCTACCCCAGGGCGGCGATACCAGCGACATTGAAGACCCAGAGCCAGAACCACGACGACCACGACGTGCCAGCACTCTCGGCAACAAGCTGAAAGGCGGTTTCCGAGGTTCAGGCGGCTTCCTCGTCGGCAACTCCCTTGGCGTAGAACGTCATGGCACGAACAAACGCCGTCATCACGTCACCCTCCCTCCACACTTCCGCACTCCTCGCACAGCAGGCCACTTGGCATCGCCCAAAGTCATCATTCAAACACCCACACAACCTCTTGGTCGCCACGGCGGCGGTCGCATTACCAAGCGGCGGTCCAGCCACGACCTTCGTCGCGGCGCTTCCGTGCCAGACAATTTATCAACCGTCTCCATCGAGTACGAGCAGTCTCGTCGAAGCCGCGGCTCCTGGCGCCAAGGGAAAAGTCTTCCCGGGCTGAAGAAATACCACGTCCAGTACATTGGCATCTCGGGTGTCAAAGAGAAATTTAGGGAGCGTCGCACAGAGAAGAGGCGGGAGAAGATTAGACGCAGTATTGGAAGTAGGTATTACATCGATCCCGTGGCTCCTTGATCTGCATTGTGGCCGTAGTCGTTCTTACCTTTTTAATGTTTTCTCTGCGCTAGGGAAGGATTTTGGCGTCATGTTCTTCTTTTGAAGTTACTTGGATTCCCCCTTGCTCCGTTAATCCAGCACACACATATATATATCTATCTATCGTATACCACCATTTCTTTTTTTTTACGACATCACGACCTATTGCATTTTGGCTATATACCTGGATAGGCTTGGATTAATGACCGGGTTTTTCTCTCAATCTCTCTTTTTCTTTTTTTTCTATTTGGCTAGCTAGCCTGCCCTTTTTGTTACTTGAGAAGCAGGAGTGAGGGAGTGAGTGCGGGGAAAGCAGTAACAGCTTGCTTGCTTTGTTTCCTGTATATTATATACATAACCATCTTATCACACACACACTCGTAGACTTTGCATCCTTGCCACAACAAGTCTCAGCAGGCCTCATTCAAAATCTGTTATTCGACGACGAAAAAGAAAAGTCTGGTATATTAAAAAAAAGAAAAAAAGAATCGCTAACAAACAGGCCAGCAATGCTGGGCCAATCTCAGTGTCCCCTTACTCCTTGCAAGCAACAGAATTCCCTACATGCCAATAGTGATAATACATGTGCTGCCAACTTCTAATTGTTCCTAAAACGCCCACGGGAAGAGAAGGAGAAGAAGAAGCGCCTGTCTTCTGGTCCAGAACGTATGGAAGAGAGAGAGAGAGAGAGAGAGAGAGAGAAACCATAAAGGAAGCGAGCTTTGCGCTCTAGTGAAACAAAGGAAATGCTGTGGTGTGGGTGGGTCAGGGCGTGTGGCCTTCGAGGCTAGGAAGAGTGGATTACATCTTCCTTCGAACCGTAAACTTGCGCTCCATGGTGGCAGCAGGGAGTGCTTCAGCAAATGTATCACGTGCTGTTGTGACGTTAGCTATGCACTCGTGCCAAGTAAAGTTGATAAAAAGAAAGAAAAAGAAAAAGACTTACTCTCGGCAGAATCAAACATGATGAGAATATCGTCATGCTCGCCTGGATACTCGATTTCATCGAGACAAACGAACCGTCTCTTCGTACCCGACCAACCCGTCAGCCTACCCTCGGCTTTCTGGATCTTGCCTTCGCCACGTCTTTCATCTACAGGCAGAGCAAACTTTGCGTCCACCAGCTTCAGTCCAAACTGGCCGTTCTTGTCCGTCTTTTGGAAAGTGTCGGTGAGGCGAAGTTGGAAATTCATGGCGTCGGCGTGGGAAAAGTCTTCGAAGAAAGCGAGGAGTTGAGTGATGTTGTCTTGTTCGACAATCTGGAGACGGATGTTGTTGGCAGTCCATTGTTTGTAGATTGGCACGACCATGCGCCGGCGGGAGATGGAGAAGGAGTTTGCCAAGCTAGATGAGATTAGTACAGTTTAGGACATGTGACATGGGAGATGGACGTACCCGTCGAATTTGACATGGAAGCCAGTGACGGCCAGCTGAAAACTGTGAAGATCATTGAAGGAGTTGAAAGTGAACCGTCGGATCGTAGAGGCACTTGTGAGAGTTTTAAGTAGCTTCGCCAGCTCATCAGGAACATTGGGATCAGTGCGGCTGCCATCGACAGCCACGGCCATATCTTGTTGGGCTTCACGAAGGAGTGTGAGTTCAGCAGCTCCGTCAACTGGAAGGCGAACCAAGAGTTCACCAGGTCCTGAGAGCTGTCAGTACGATATCATGCCTCTGAAGAATCTCAACCTACCCAAATTCATACGATCAGAAACGATGCCAGCAGTATGCCGACACATGATCCTCAAGCTTTCGCTCATGACAGTAGGTGCAGACTCAAGTCCCACAGCTTCTGGGTCCTGGTTCATAACCTTGGCTTCCACCCACTGCAGCTTTTCAAGCACGCGACTTCCTTGCGAACTAAAGCTTTCTGCCTGATCCGCGCTCTCAATATGGAACGCCTTGAGGGCCACTTGGGCGAATGTAGTCTCGCCGTCTGCGACGTTCATGGAGGTAAAAGTACCAAATAGATTGTTGCGATCCTTGCCATCCCTGAAGACAAGATAAGCTGTACATGTTCTCAACCTCCTATCGGCACCCTCTTCACGGAAGCGCAATTTCAACGCAGGGGCTTGATTGGCTTCGGTCACGTATTCAAAGTTCATGGGCTCCTGCTTTGTTCCGAGCTCGTGGTTGACTCGGCTCACTTGCTTAGTCTGTTGCGGTGTGACCAGAACCATGCGATAGCCTCGATGCAGTTTTCGCTTTCCTGTACCTTCACTACTCCGTTCAATCTTTTGAAACACCATGAGCTTGCAGCCTGATACCCGGTCGGCTGGGAAGGCTGATGGGTTTGCAGGATCCCTGTAGCTCGCCTCTTTGAGGTACATCTTACAAGCAAAGCGCTCATCTCTCCGTTCCCGTAGATCCGACTCGATTCTGTTCATATGGTTGACAATAGACCAGAGGCTGCGAAAGTCGCTCTCATGCAGCGCCAGAGTGAGCACAAACCCGTGTCGTAGCTGGACGGTAATCTGTGATGCCTGCTGCTTCCACTGGACATCTTTCCACGTAAGCACCGACCCTGAGCCAACGAGAAGATTGATCAAGCTGTTTTGGCTGCAAATAGCTAGTTTGATCTGGTACTCCTCCTTGGACCGCATGACAGAGACAACAGCATCCATGGGAACACGATCTGTCGTAGGGCTATCGGTTGACATGGAGGCTTTGACAAACATGCGGAAGTAGCAGAAATCGGCCTTTGTGTCGGAAAGAGGAATGTACTGGGATAAAATAAATTGCGACTGGCTGGCGTTGGGTGCAGGAAGTCCGGAGGAGAGCACACTCGCAACGTCCGCAGGGAATGTGGGATATTCTTCCCATATCTTCTGATCTTGTCCCTGAATGAGTGCTTGGGTTGGAGGCATGCTGTTATGCTTCTTCATAGATCCCACGAGTAATTTCAGGTAGTGGCTAATTGCGTTCTGGATATCAAAAACCTCGGCGCTCGCAGCGTCTCCAGCTTTTCTTGCGAGATCGACCTGCGCATCGGGGGTTGCATTGCCGTATCCCTGTAAGCTGGGGTGATTCGGCAGCACCTCAGTGATGATCCACCATACCTTGGCCAGATCGACATGCGGTTGAGCTAGTCGCTCTTGAATCGGTTCGGCGGTCTTGGGTTGACTCCTGATCAGGTTCTCCATCCCAGTACGTCCTTTCAGAAACCACCACGTGGCGACGCGGAGCCACTGCATCGGCGAGTGATTGTTGACATTGCCTCCAAGCTGAGCTGTCAGCTGGAAGATGCCTCTCATATGTATGATGCGCTCGGCAAAATCCTGGTATGCGAGCTCGTTTGCTGATCTCGTATCCGAGCGAGCAAGAGGGGCGGCTGGCTTCACGCTAGCACCTGATGCATTCCGTGACGGTAACTGGCTTGGAGGCCCTGAGATGGCAAGAGGCTGCGGAAGTGAAGGTGGTTGCGAAGGCTGCGAAGTCTGGGGTTGTGCAGAGGAGAAATAAGATGCGCCCTGGAGAAACTGGGGTGACGTTGGCAGGTTGTGCAGAGGAGAAATAAGATGCGCCCTGGAGAAACTGGGGTGACGTTGGCAGGTTTGGGCTGTCGTCAAGAGCCCCGAAAATGGCTTTCTCTTTATTCGAAGGCACGCGTTGTATTGTTGTGTCAACAAACGGGTCTGACCGTACAGCAGGAGAGGTGTGTGCTTGCGAAGGGGGAAGTGCGGTATATTGTGGTGCAGCCGCCGATGGTGGTGAGTGTGCTCCCGGACGTCCTGGGGAGGGTCCACGAGCTCTGGATCGTTGAGGGTCCTCGGTATCCAACATTCTGCGTGGTGATGCCCTAGACTCGGGCTGTGGGGTTTCTAGAGGTGTTCTTGCTGCGGCCGGTGTGTGGTATGAGGATGGAGGCGTGCCGACGATAGACTGCTGTGAGCTCGTCTCGGAGTCCCGCCTTTGACCTGAGGCTACCCGTTGAGATGCTTCGTGCAGTGTTCTACCTTCTTCGGATCGCATCTTCTGCCGCACTCTCTCCGCAAACGAGCTCGGCTCGTCATCGTTGTCGTCGCCGTGCTCAGCTAGATGTCTCTCTGGTAACTTGGGTACTGAGGGTATCGCGTGCACGGGCTCGTGTCCAGCATCTCCGTCCTGGTCGCGGAAGCCCGTCTGCATGCGCTTTAGCGGCTTTGGCTGGAGGTCGTCTTCTTCTTGGATGGTAGGCTCCCGTACCGACACGGTCCTAGACACGACTGGTGAGAGATTGTCCGAATCCTGGGAATAGACAGAATCCTCGCTAGGCCGCCTTGCAGGAAGAGTTGCTGCAGGCTCTGGTATACTATCAAAGCAAGTGGGCGCCCTGGACAGTGCCTTTGGGCGCTCGCCCAGGCCCATGGAGCCCATGTAACGCGGCGGTGTTGGTGGCGGTTGGGCATGGGAGTTGATGTGGCCCATCTGCATCCTCTGGCCGAGTGGTGGGGACAACTCGCCGGGGTTCGTGCGCGTTCTCGTGAGATTGGTTCTGTCCTCAGTCTGCGAGGGCGTCCTGCCTATGCCATTGCTGCACGCTCCTATATTTGCGTCGTCCTGCGGCGCCTGGGACTGCAGCGTGTCTGCTTCCGGCACGCTTGTCGCTTTCTTGTTTTTCGCGACTTCGACGGCGGGGTCTTCGCACTCGTCACCGCCATGGCCTATGATTTCGGGGACTGTGCGCACGAAGCTCACTGTGAGGCCCGTCTTGCGCGTGCCAGTCTTCAGGCCGCCAGGTCCTGGGCTTCTTCCGTTGGCGGCTGCGCTGTCCAATATCGCCTGTGCGCCGGGCCATCGCTGGGCGCTCGCGACATCTATGCGGGGTCGGGTGAGGAAGGCCGAGGCGGCGGCAGCGGCAGCGTCCTTTTGCTGTTGGGCGACGCGGTCGGTCGAGGGCTTGAGGAAGTCGTTGATGTCGTGTTCGTCCGAGGGCGACGGCTTGGTCTTGGGTTGTGTAGCGGCGGCGGCGAGTTCGTTGGTCTTCTCAAAGATCTTGGTCTTCCAGCGGCTCTTGGAGAATAGTTTACTCCCGGCATCCTGAGCGTCCACCATGGTGCTGCCCGCAGACCAGATTGGGGGATGATGTGTATCGGGTGGGGGCAGTGTGTGCGGCGTGAAAGTCGGGAGGCGCGTCGGCGTGATCGCGTGCCTGGCTTTCGGGGCTGGCGTGGTGTTGGTCGTCCCCTGGGGCTCGATTGAGGCTTGGCTGCTTGGAGCTGGTCGACGTGTTCCGAAGGGGTTGGCACTTCTCTAACAGGGTCCGGCGACATGAAACTGCCGGATGCGAAGAACCAATGCCGCCTTCAGAGGGATGCACTTGGAAAATAAAGGTGGGCGGGAGAGAAAGCCACAGAACGGGCTGACCAGCCCGCCAGGGTCCCAGCCATGTCGAGGAACCGCCGCTGTAATTGCGGAGTAGTCTGTCGGCTCAATTGCCAGGGTCGAAGCTAATTGCGCGCCGCCGCCCGTCTATCGTTGCAGGCCCGCAGCGGTATCCCAAGCTCCTTTGACGCCTCGACCCTCAGGCTTTCTCTACACGAGAAGACTTGTCATAGCCCCGTACAGTGAAATTGCACTCTGGACCATGCTTGGGCTGCGCGCAGGAGCAGCGGCCTCTGCATGTCTCGTGTTCGGAGCGCCGACGTCGACGACACCCCCACATTCAGCCCACCCGATCACGTCTGAGCGGGGGACTCGGTCCTACTGTGTACATTCACGCTTTCACAGTAAGACAAAGCTCTTGGCGGCACAGTATTACAGCCGGATTACAGCTACAAGCCTACAACATTGGGTTTGCTGTTTCGTGCACATGCTGCATCTACCCCTTGGCGTGCCTCCTCACTACCAGCTCACCACCAACACCACCCAGTCCTCTACTGCCCAACCGTCTTGTACCTACGTAGAGCGTGGGCCCAGCTTGTTAGGATCGTCATGACGTGCGTGGCATGTGTTTCACTCTTCTCTCCATGTGCAGACCGTCTCAACAGTGCCCAGGACCAGGGTACACGGCGACAACAACAACACAACAACACAACAACAACAACAACACCTCGCGTGCAAGGCTGCTAAGTGTCTCCCAAAAGGGAAGACCACAGAGCGGACTATGCCGGAAACAACACAGCGGCCGCTGCAAAGCGTGGAGTTGATGAGGCGTGACAGGGATGACGATCCCTTAGCGAACTTCACGCCTCGGCTGTGGCAGCTGGTGGCGCACCTCTACATATGCTCGGAACGAAAGCCTTCGCGTTCCGCCTGCCGTTGTCAAAGAGATGGACCATGAGAATCACAGATAACTAAACCAAACCCTTAAGAAAGCTGCTTACCATGGAATTTTCCGTTGGCGCTTTTGCGGTATAACATGATGAACTGGTGCTTACTATTCCCGCTAGCGGCCTTGATCGCCCGCCATTGGCCACATGTCCTTTAGCGATATGCAATGGTGAGCCGACGGTAGGATCGAAATGAGCGCTCATCGCTCTCAACCATAAGCCGGTCGGTGGCGCGACCCGAAGTAGGAACGACTACAACAAGACATCAGAATAAGATTTGCGGCATCTGACGGAGCTGCCGTACACAGGTCTACCTAGGCACGCTTCATGCCTATCACGCTGCTAGTGCAGACGGCCGCATAGAAGAAGAATGTATCCGTCTTCATCTCCACTAGCCTATTTTGACGCTTCCATGCTTCCATGCTTCCATTGTTCAGTATGCGAGCCGTTCTTGACCGATGCTTGAACAGCTACCACACGTTTGACCTTCAACCAACACTAAACCGCCGTCTTCGATGCTGCAGGTGTGGCTCTTTGTTACAGCAATGACGGAAGAAAGCCCCATACCAACGTCATAAGCTCATACATCTCGATGCCTCTGACCACAACCCCTCACCAGCCCCTCTGCAATACTTCACAATCCCCTCATTCCCATATTCTTCTTTTCGTCCATTACCAACATGTCATCTCAAGCCAGCTCTGAGCCGCTTCAAACCTACGAAATATCCGACTTCAAGTTCCTCAATGGCTCTACACTGCCAAAGCTCAAGGTGGCTTACAAGGTCCTCAACCCACGTAATAGCAAGATAGCAATTGTGCACACGTGTTTCAAAGGCCGTATAGACACCACCCTCACACACGCCAGTGCCGCATTGAAGAACCACAAGATCATCCTCATCGCCCTCCTCGGCAATGGCGAGTCTTCGAGTCCGTCCAACACACCCCACTTCCCCAGCACCATAGAGTACCTAGACTGCATCAACGCACAATACTCTCTCCTGACCCAGGCGCTCGGTATCAAAGAAGTAGACGTCATGCTAGGGTTTTCCATGGGAGGCCAGATCACCTATCACTGGATAACCACTCATCCTGATTTCATCAAGCACACGGTCATCGTCTGCTCTTCAGCCAAAACAAGCAGACACAACTACCAGTTCCTCGAAGGCCCCAAGGCAGCATTGGACAGTGCAAAGAGCCCCGAGATGGGTCTGAGGGCATTCGCAAAAGCATATTCAGCGTGGTTGACAAGCGCCGAGTGGTTCGATCAGGAATGTTACAAAGAGATGGGCTTCCAGCAACTGCGAGACTGGGATGATCACGTCACTATCCAGGGCAACCAAGGCTGGGATGGTGATGACCTTAAGGCTATGTTGGGTATGTGGCAGCGTGGGGATATCACTCGATGCATTAAACAAGGAGATCTTGAGTCGGCACTCAAGAGCATCAGATCAAAGGTCCTACTGCTGCCCTGTGAAACGGACCAGTACTTTCGGCCGTATGTAAACGAGCGGGAAGCCAAGAGTTTGGAGAATGCAACGGTGGAGATTATCCCTAGTATCTGGGGTCACATTGGGGGCGGAGGGGCGAACCCAAAGGATGTGGACTGGATGGATCATCGCATCAAGCTGTTTTTGCGGGGTTTGGTATGATGTTTGACAGGAAACGCTGAAGATAAGCACATTTCGCACACATTTGTCATTGCATGGTTGTGAAGCTTGTCAACATGGAATAACCTACGCGTTACGCAATATCAAACTTACTCGAAACAAGGCTTAATCCATGTTAAAAGCTGCGGTGAACGAAATGCCTGTTAAAGTCCTTGGACCCAATCTTCTCCCAAAAGCTTAGTGCCGACTTGTCTGCGATGATGTTTCATGTCTCCGTCGACCAATCGCGGAGGAGCCTCGTCGATATGTCACCGCCAAGCTCCTACACCCGCTGCCTCGACTTCACCCAGGCACCATCTCGAAGACACACTAGAAGCCCCCCAGCACCTCTGTGCGCAATCCTCCAGAAGGCCTCTGTATAATAGCAACCCTGCACCAACATCTCTACAGCGAAAATGTTGGCTTCTCCCGCAACTTCATCATCAGACCAAACCTCCGACACCGCAGCTCCCAGAAGCCGGCGGTCACGCGTGTCGGCTGAGCACACATTGAATAGAGTGCGCGAGAACCAGAGGAGACATCGCGCTCGACAGCGAGACCATGTCGCATCGCTCGAGCAAAAGCTCGCATCGACCGAAAAACTGCTTTCTGAGGCGAGGGCGGAAATCGCCGCGCTGAAACAGGCGGCTGCTGCATCGGCGAATTCACATCCACAACAAGGACAACCCGCCATCGACGATCACGTCAAAGATGCAGCGCGAGGAGCAAGGCACGTAGAAGTAGAAAGCACTGGAATGCAAGAAATACCATGCCCAGCACAGTCCAGTCAGCAAAACCTGCTAGCTCTCGCCGTCCAACCAGAAGCCAACATCGACCCGCAACTGGCCTACCCTGATGGCCCCATCCCAGACCTTTCCTTCCTGGGCGATCCATCCTTCTACCTACCGTCTCCCACCTCGCTGCCGACCATTCCAGCAGCACAAGACCCTAGCATCATCTCCCGTAACATGACTGCTACCGGCCCACCCCCATGTTGCAACGACCCGCCAACCTCACCACCACTGCCGTCATCGGATTCGCCCAATGACCTCGAGTGCTCGTCCTGCAAGACTCGCCCCCCACCTGATCCATCAGAGAGCACCACGTTGTGCGCTCAGGCATTTGTCATGATCGGGCAGCAGAACTTTCGAAATCTAGATCCGGATACCATTCGTCTTTGGTTGGCTCAGGGCATGCGGCGGGCGCAAAGGGAGGGCGAGGGGTGTAGAGTTGAAAACGGGGTTTTGTTGCGGTTGTTGGACTTTATCAGTGGGTTGTAGAGTTGGAGATTGATCATGAACTGGGGGTTTAATATATATATATACAGGGTTTAAATGAAGGGGAGGGGGGTGCTTGGGCGTGTCATGTCGAATATGTATCTTGCATATATTCAACGATTGCGTGATAAACAGCGCTATCATCACATGTCTCTTCATTTACCACAGGACCTTGACGTTTTTACGCCTACTCACCAGAAACATGCATTTAATATTCCGTCCTCACAACAAGGCAGGCGAGACCACAAACACGAATGACATGACAAAGCCACAAAGTTAGGTTGCAGGGTACCATCCGCTTACGCAACACTCAAGTCAAGCCATAAGAGACCAAGTGTGAACAGGGAAATCGTAAATGTTTCATTACCTATACGCTATGCAGATAGAAAAGACCCGTGTAAACAATACAAAGTGTGAATCATTCATCATCATCATGTCAACCACTCATCAACTGTCTATCGTCCCATTCTGATGACACCAGCGTGCACCAGCTTCTGGATCTTGGAACGGATGCTCGGGTTCTTCAGGTGCTCTTGTAGAGCCGCTGGGTCGTCCTTGGCTTGCTGAAGAATGGCCTGCATGACGGGGTCTTGTAGGATGCCGACAATCTAGGTTGCGTGTTAGTCAAGTCCTTGAATGCACATAGTATGGTACTGTCACATACCTCGGGATCGCGCTGGATACGCTCCATGGTTTCTTGCTCACTCTCGCCCTCACGTGCAGAATACTGTGCTTGCAAAGCCTTGGACTCTTGTTGCTGAATCTCCCGTACGTTCTTGCCGTCCTTGTCGTGTTCCATGGCTTCTGCGCAAACGTTGATACACTTGTTGTACTCGCGCATGGTGAAGTATGCTTGAGCTTTCCGCAGGTATGCTCGAATGAAGTCGGGGTCGCGCTTGATAGCTTCGTCGCAGTCTTGTACCGCCGATGGGAACTCGAGCAACTTGATAAAGCAGGCGGCGCGGTTGGAGTAGCCTCTTGGGTCGTCCGGTGCACGCTTGATCATCTCAGTGTATGCCTCAACAGCCTCAGGCCAGTTGGCTTCCTTGAACTTGGCATTGCCCAGCTCACGCGCCTTCTCGGCCTCTTCAGGGTTGATGTACGACTCCTTCTCCTGCTTGATCTTGGCTTTTTCTGCAGCACGGAGCTTTGCGAGGACTTCGGGTGTGCGGTGTTCGGTTTGTGCCTTTTGGTAGTAGGTAATTGCGTTGCCGAGATCGCCCATCTTCTCGTATGCGGTACCGATACGCGCAAAGGCCCTGCATGGTGTTAGCGGATGATTGCTGCAAGATTGGATATGATGTACTTGGCAATGATCTTGAAGTCCGCCAGGATCTCGCGACCATACTCGACGGCCTCGTTACACGCCTGAATGCAGCCTTCGTAGTCGCCCTTCTCGAACTTGGCGGCTCCAAGATTAGTCTTGTATGTGATGTCCTTGTGCATCTCCCAAGCCTTTTCGTAGTTCTCAATGGCCTCGTCGAACTGTCGCTTCTTGTAGAACTCGGTTCCCTTCTTCTTCAGCTCGTCAGCCTCGGCCTTTGCCTTCTTCGCAGCCTGATCCTCCTCAGACTCTTCTACGGGTTCGGGCTCGGGTTCGGGCTCAGGCGCCTTCTTCGGTTGCTCGGGAGCTGGTCGCGCATCGGGCATCTCGACATCCTCTTCGGCTTCCTTTGCGCCTGCATCGCCTGCACCTCCAGCACCGGGCCCCTGGCCGAAAGACATGTCGATGCCTAGTAGAACGCTCATGACCTGGAGGAAGCGGGGATCCTGCATGAACTGGCCAGCCATGTTGGGGTTCTTCTGTAGCTGCTGGAGCTTGCCCATGAACTCTGCATCGCCGAGGAGAGCGGCCGTCTTGGGGTTCGCGGCGAGCTTCTGGATCATGTTCGGGTCGCTGAACATACCACCGAGGCCTGCCCCGCTGTCGTTCGCCTCCGTCTCGACTGCGCGCTTGACGGCATCGAGGCCTGACTTTGCTTGGGCATTGCTTGGGTCGAGTTTGAGTGCCTGTTCGAAGGCCTCTGTGGCTGCCACTGTTGGGGGTTAGCAACGTTCTCTCGTGCATGCATTCTACACCTACCCAAATCACCCTCGCCGTGCAGCGCCGTTCCCTTGCGACCCCAGCCTTTGGCCCAGTCTGACTTAATCTCCGTGACCTTGTTCGCATCCTCCAACGCCTTCTGCCAGTCCTTCAGCGAAGCATATGCGCCCGATCGGTTCGAGTATAGGACGTGATTTGAGGGCTCGAGTTCGATTGCCTGTGAAAACTTCTCGCTGGAGTTTGTTAGCAAACTGTCGCTAGGCTGTGTTTGCGGGGGGACCCTACATGGACTCAGCGAACTTCTTCTCGGCGAAGAGCTTGTTTCCCTCTGCTTTCAGTGCGTCCGCCATGTTGTAGGTATTATGATTGTGGGGTGATTCTTGGATGTGATTGCGAATCTTCTTGGAGCTACGCGTTTGAGGGACAGGCTCTGAATTATAGTTTGATGGTTTGATGTGTAGCTAGAATGTTCGATTGCGGAGCTCTGGCGGGAAAGGCGTCCGTGCGGCGGCAGGCATCTAGAGGGCTCGTATTACACCCCACCACGAGCCTCACACAACTCACTTCAGTTTGGTGAGTACCGTCTCTCAGCCCTTCTTCAGCCCTCTCCATGCGCAATTCTTCCACATTCCACGCGATTAGTTTGACAAGGTTTTGGAGACAATGACTGGACTTTGTGGCCGACTGCAATCTTGGTGCTTGTTCTACGCGTTTCGCCCGTTGTAAAAGTTGCCATGTGATTACGCGGGCGCTTCGTACTAACAATCTCAACAAGTCCGCATCTGAATAAACCCGGACGCATATAGTTAAATTCCCGAGATACGCTCCATCTCCTCTCCAGCCAAAACCCATCTTCAGATCCATCACTGAAATTTATCATGAGCCAAGTCGTCCGCCAGGCCCAGTGGGAGGCCGAGGCTGCTTCAAGTGGACATTATGACAAGATCATGGTCCAAAATCTCGAGGTCATCGTAAATGCAGGGAAAGACGTCTGGGGACGTGAGAAGAAGCAGCGGGCCCTGATTAGTGTCACGTTGACACTAGGGGAGCAGTTCACGTCGGCTTCTTCTACAGACTCGGTCGATGATAGCACCGTCCACTACGGTACGCTCAGCAAAGCCATACAAGCACGCTTTAAATATGACACCATGGTCTGGATGTCGACTGCCGCTCTTTCAGCTACTGTCTCGAAATGCGTACGCGATGTCGTAGGCTCGACAGAGATATATGCGATCGAAACAAATGTTTGTTACCTCAAAGGTAGCATGTTCGGCGAAGGAGCTGGACACACTACCTCCCGCATCGAAAAGTCTGGCACCAAGTCGAACATACTGTATCTGCGCAACGTCCGCATCCCGTGCTTGATCGGCGTCAACTCCAACGAGAGATTGCAGAAGCAGCCCGTAGTCCTCAACGTTTGGGTTGACAACGTAGATGACTCTCGCGTTGAAGACTATCCACAGTTGGAGACTCTTTTGTTTGAGGTAAGCACGACACGATATAGACGTATACATTAACTGACCGGCGTAGCTGATATCCGAGTCTACTTTCCAAACCATCGAGAGCTTACTAGCGTGGTTGGTTGAGGAGCTCAGACAAAAGTTCTTTACTCAAGACGTGGATCAGAACGCATGGATCAAGCTGAGAATCGGCAAGCCTCATGCTGTACCCTTTGCGGATGCGCCAACTGTCGAGATAACACGACCAGTGCGGTCGAGCTAGGGTGGAGCGGTATTGCTAGTGAACTGCTGTAGCGGGTCAAAGCATTGCTGTAGCCGTGGAAATGTCTGCAAGCTTTCTCAGACGCAAGCCACGGGAATAGCTAACGATGTCTGTTCCTGACCTGTGCTAGGGGTAGGTCCGCTAGCGCAACCGGTACCGATTCAGTCTCCACTTCCATTAGTTGTTCCAGTCTTACACTTTGACGGCGTGAACTCGGGAATTGGCAAGCGCCCACGCTCATTAGAAGCTTCTGGCTATCTTGGTTCTCGGTATCGCGAGTATCCCCATGGAGGGTTGGTCATTGATGTACCTGACTGATATCCTTGTTGTTGAGCGCCAATGCAATCAAATGGTCACTCGTATCAATTCATCAAGTATTTAGCCAACACAGAGACCTGTGAAGTTTTCAACACAGGTACTGGTTGTGGAGATGGGTGTGATTGAGGCTGCCATTTGACATGGGCATCGTTGTTGCAGGAATACACCGACTTAGTAGTAGATCCCCCACGTGGTCCAAGCGACATCAGACGTGTACCTGCGCCACCAGCAGCCACAGCCCTTCGCTCCAAGTCGCTGTTCCGACCTGTATCCTGGGTATCCCTCATTTACCCGAGTCCCCGCTGTATTCGCCTCCGCGTTGCATCGAGCGTTTGCCACTGTGTAAAAATTGCAACTTGGCCCGCAGGCTGGGGAAGTGTTGGGGGGCAAAGTTGGAATAGCGGTCTCGGGACAACGTCAGGTTTACTGCATACCCCTGCTAGTGCTGCGGCCAGAGGAGGGGCTTTTTCAGTTCATCGACACAGCTCTCCGAAAAGTTATTCAACAATTGTGCATCGTGAGATTGAGCAAATCGGTTGCCGCGCAACAACTCGATAGTCGCGGTTGACCCGGGCAGACAC
This sequence comes from Alternaria sp. 'sect. Undifilum', assembly GCA_024321975.1. NCBI lineage: Eukaryota > Fungi > Ascomycota > Dothideomycetes > Pleosporales > Pleosporaceae > Alternaria > Alternaria sp. 'sect. Undifilum'. The sequence continues at coordinate 11,372,917 of JAJJZI010000001.1, forward strand.
GGGAGCTGAGAAGGGGCAGCCCAGGGCGGAACTGATGTGAAAGAACGAGGGAGACGACGTGGGTGAGAGAAAGCCGAGGGTGTAGTCTGATACTGCAGTAGTTTGGATAGAGCTTGCTACTGGAAAAGTCTACTGTCGAACAGGTGTAATGGCTGCAATGGTAGTGGGAAATCAAGCATCAGAACCTCGTCGTGTGCAAGAACCATTGGCGGCGTCGCCATTGCCATGCAGAGATGCTACGCTCGAAACTGCCCTTCTGGTGCACCCGCGGCAATGCCTGCATGTATAAAAGGCAAATTCACACCGTCTCTTCACTATCCCCATCAAAATTCCAAGCCTGTTCTCGTAACCAGGCCGTAGCTTGTTCTCGACTTGCCCCACGTTCAACGCCAAGCGCGACCCATTGCCTTTAAGGAGACCAGCTCCCCAACACTTGTTGCTCTCTACACCACTCTCTCCCGACGGAACAACCTCTTCTCTCTCCCACATACACAATGGCATCTCGCGCGATTCCTGCTCACCTGAAGCCCTCTGCTGCTGACGGCGGCGAGAGCGGCTTCTCATCTCAGCGTCATCACGGCAAGTCGCAGTCCCATGTGGTAAGGACCCTTCCTCTGTGTTTCTGCACCTCGCCAGCCTGCACGTTGCTTTTTCAGCCCTGTTTTCTTGGACCTGCTTCGTTGCTGCAAAGCGAATGCAGCTGTCTTCACCGCTATCAGAGATACCCTGGCTTGGGTATAGTGGGTACCAAAGGGAGCTGGTGTTGAGCTGGCACTGATTGCTGGGGTTGCAACACCCCGCCCGACCACCATGTGTCGACACGTTTCCCTCGAGCAGATCAGGCGATTCATCGGAAACGATGTTCGCTACCGCTATGAAGCGTTATCCCCGCATTCGCATCTCCTGTTCCCCGCAGCCGTGGTGTCGTGGTGACAACAGCACCCGCCGTCTCAACCGCTCCAACACAGCTTAAACCTGATTTCAGTTATCTAACAATTAATTTCTCAGGCTTTCGAGAACACATCTACCAATGTCGCCGCCTCGCAAATGCGCAATGCGCTCAACAAGCTCGCCGACACCGTCGAAGACCCCGCCGAGAAGAAGGTCAGTCGCAATTCTTTGCACCCCTCCGATCTCCATTTGTCGCCCACACATTCCGATATACTGGCTCGGGTCAACTGCCCGCAGCCACACACTATCAGCATGCGTGGGAGAGGAATTGGGATAAGTATGTCATTCTGAGCGTATACTGACCCACTACAGTACTTTGAAACGGAAATGGACAACTTCTTCGCTCTTTTCCGACGATACCTAAATGATAAGGCCAAGGGCACTGCCATTGACTGGAACCGCATCGCTCCCCCGAAGGCCGAGCAGGTCGTCAGCTACGATGACTTGGCCAACACCGAGGCGGTCGAATATCTGAATAAGTTGGCAGTCGTCAAGCTCAACGGTGGTCTCGGTACCTCCATGGGATGTGTTGGCCCCAAGTCGGTCATTGAAGTGCGCGATGGCATGTCCTTCTTGGACCTGTCAGTGCGACAAATCGAGTATCTGAACCGCACATACGATGTTAACGTCCCGTTCGTGCTGATGAACTCGTTCAACACCGACACCGACACCGCTAGCATCATCAAGAAGTACGAGGGCCACAACATCGACATCCTGACCTTCAACCAGTCGAGATACCCCCGTATCCTCAAGGACTCGCTCCTGCCCGCTCCCAAGGAGAACAAGTCAGACATCGCCAACTGGTACCCCCCTGGCCACGGTGACGTTTTCGAGTCTCTCTACAACACCGGCATGATCGACAAGCTCATGGACCGCGGCATCGAGTACATCTTCCTCTCCAACGCCGACAACCTGGGTGCCGTTGTCGATCTTCGCATCCTCCAGCACATGGTTGACTCTCAGGCGGAGTACGTCATGGAGTTGACCGACAAGACCAAGGCTGACGTCAAGGGTGGTACTATCATTGACTACGAGGGCTCCGTTCGTCTTCTTGAAATTGCTCAAGTTCCCAAGGAGCACGTCAACGAATTCAAGTCGATCAAGAAGTTCAAGTACTTCAACACCAACAACATCTGGATGAACCTCGCGGCCATCAAGCGTGTTGTCGAGGCTAACGAGCTTGCCCTGGAGATCATTCCCAACGGCAAGTCGATCCCTGCCGACAAGAAGGGCGAGGCCGACATCTCCGTTCTCCAGCTCGAGACCGCTGTCGGTGCTGCCATCAAGCACTTCAAGAACGCACACGGTGTCAACGTTCCCCGAAAGCGTTTCTTGCCCGTCAAGACGTGCTCTGATCTCATGCTCGTCAAGTCGGATCTCTACACACTCCAGCATGGTCAGCTGGTGATCGACCCCAACCGCTTCGGCCCCGCGCCCTTGATCAAGCTCGGCAGCGACTTCAAGAAGGTTTCCAGCTTCCAGTCCCGTATCCCCTCCATTCCCAAGATCGTCGAGCTCGACCATCTGACCATCACTGGCCCCGTCAATCTCGGCCGTGGCGTCACCCTCAAGGGTACCGTCATCATCGTTGCGACCGAAGGCTCCACCATCGACATTCCCCCGGGTTCCATCCTCGAGAATGTCGTTGTCCAGGGTTCGCTCAGGCTGCTTGAGCATTAGAGTGGTCGAGTCGACATTTTCTTCACGGGTTTATAGATTTTTTTGAGGTTACAGGTCTTCTTGAAGGGACTGATAACGAGAGATGACTGCATTGCAACGTACTAGAGCAAACGGACTCAGGCGGTAATGAGGCGTAATAGTCACGCCCAGTCAATGATTTACGTATCATCATAGACGACATGCATCTTGAATACAATACATAATCCACCATTCATCATGATTTGGTCCTCCAGTTCATATTCGTACGCTGCTTGGAGCTAGTTACATAGCGGTTATTAGTGCGCTGCTCCCGCACATCTAACAAGCCCAAGTCAACCCAACAACATTGGAGTGACCGACGTCTGCAGCTAGACTTCCAAGAAATGGTGCCTGATGGCTGCCTCACGCCATGTTAGCCTTGCGGCCCTACCGCGGTGATGTCAGAATGTCACCAGCCACGCAACCAACCTGCGAACAACAACCCCCCCACCATCCTACCGGTTCCTGCGCAATGCAGAGGCGCAGTCGGCCAGTCAGCTGTCTGTGGCATAGCGATGATGCCTGCTGACAGCGGCGGGCATTTCTTGCTATAAGCAGCCGTGGCTTCCTGACGCTGTCGCGTTGCACACGCCTGCTTTCCCGCGTCGCACGCAGCGGGGCTCACGGTACCCTGACGAGCATCAGCTCCGAGCATCGAGCCGAAAATATAATATACAATATATGCCTGAGCCCATTCGTAGCGATTGCCACTACACATGGACAAAATGGCCCCCGAACCAACGGCACAGAAAGAGCATGAGGAAGAGTACGCCGCCAACGTAGCGCAAGCGGATGCGGCGCATCGGGAAGCGTACGATTACTGGGGTTACCTTTTTAAAGAGGATAAATGCGGAACCCCTCTACTGGATCGCCTGCTAAAGGGCATTGCTGAGGTCATTGTGAGTCGAGTGTAGCCTTGAAGATGACTGGGAGACGTCAAGCTGATGTGTTGCTGCAGAGCAAGAAGTTCGAGCCACGCGACTCGCCCGATCTCACGCCGTCGCAGATCGCAGCCTGGTACCGCAGTGTCGGGGGCGATTACGACGTATTGTTCACGGATACACCGCCGTCATCTGTTGCATTTATATATCGTTCACTAGGCGCACTCCACAGCTTGCAGCCCGGACCAGACGACGACGGCTACTCGAGTCCCACCATACCTGCGCTAAAGAAGAACGGCTTTGTGACGTGGCAGACGATACAGCTCCTGTTAGGACCAGAAGAGCATGTACCTTTTCTACAGAGGGCAGTTGAGATAGATGACATACCAGACCCAGAAACTGGCAATATCTTTCCCAAAGTTCTGCCCAAAGAATGTTTCCCCGAAAAGCCCGACGATGCTATGGAGTCGTGGTATCAGAGCGTTGCTGCCAGGCTTAAGAAGGAGGCGGATGAGGAAGCAAACCGGGGCAGTACTGCTGACAAGCCACGACCGCGTACTTCGACGGACAGTGAAGGCACCTCAGCTGACGAGAAGCATGGCGCATACCAATACTTTGAAGACCCACTCTACCGGAATGGAAGACCACGGCCGACCTTCATGCGCCATGTGTCAAAGCAGTCTCCACGGCTGGGGGATGATTATGGGAGGGCCATCACATCAAGGGTAAGGCATATGCTGAACCCTCTGAATCACATTGGAGGTAGAAAGAAGAGCGTCCCGGGCCGATACGACGACGATGACTACTCGGACGAAGATGCCACACCTATTGCGCCCATTGTTCAACCCGCATCTCGATATCCTCCCCACAAGCGTCCACATGCACCACGACGCGAATCCTCGTTATCAACGACCGACTCTGAGTCAGACCCAGACCGCCCACCTTCCCGTCGTCGTACACCTGTACTGCGCTCTCACCGATCTCACGAGCCGCCTGTATCGCAGCCGGGGTACTTCCCCGCCTACAGCGAGGCGCGCCGGTACTCAAACCAACACGATTCCGTCCGGATAGATGGAAGAAGTTCAAGTGCGACATCTCCCCAACCCGTGTATCGACCAACTACATCACCGCTCTTTGCGACGCAGGTTGCGCAAGCTCAACGCGAAGCTCAAAAGTACCATGTGTCGAGACCGGCTATGCCACCACGCACCAGCTACAGGCCTGTGCCAGCTCCCGGTGTACGATGGGGCTCGCAGACGGTGCATCCGGTAAGTCCACCTCGAGATGCCGAACCAGCATATGTTCGTGAGCAGGAACGGGAGCGTGATCGCGACAGGGAACGTCATTATCGCGATCGGAATCCTTATGAGATGGGTAGTGGTAGTAGGGGCTCACATCGACGTCACTCGGAAGATGTTGAGTATCCACGCGAGCGTACCCGCGACTCGACCAGGACACGCAGTCACGATAGAGTTAAAGACGAGTGGGACGATAGACATGATAGAGACCGAGACCGGGACAGGGACAGGGATAGGGACAGGGACAGGGACAGGGACAGAAAAGCTGGATATGATGATCGTGACAGAGTTAGAGACGACAGCCGAGAGAGGGATAGGGTGCGAGATGCCCGCGTGCATAGGTATGTGTCTGGGGTGCAGGATGGAGTGTCTGGCAAAAAGTATCCAGTCACCAGTGGTCCTTCTTACTAAACATGTGCAGTGTAAGGGGCCAGTTTATGAGGCTACTCAAGGAATTTTGAGCCAGAAGAGCTCAAGGAGGAAGAAGAGGCATTTCGCAACCCACAGACTGTGCGGTGGGGTCTGTCAAGCTGGGTGGGTTCTCGATTGGCCTGGAGGATGTGTGGCTTGGATGGAATGTGGGTCAGGCAAGTCCAAACCCACCAGAGCTTGAGGAAGTGTGTCCTTGCGAGCCTGATGCACACGCGGTGTGGCGGGAATACTGGTAATACATACATCCAGCCAGCTTGCAGAAAACCGCATGCTTGACGATTCTTTTTGTATGCAATCGCTGCGTTAGTCTTTCCCACGAGAAGTTACGGTAAGAAGTGGATGAGCGGATTGGGGGAAGGGGGGGGGGGATGATGTGGCGGTGTAACAGTACAGGTGGTGGGGAGGCAGGCGTTTGGGTGAGCGGGATGGGCCCTGGGCTGATGAGTAGATGGATCAAGGGGAATGCCGTGTCAGCCCTGCAGATGGTAGCGGCACGATAGAGTCGGATAGACGGAGGGGAAGACTAGGTTCGGGTCATCGGAGTCTGGCTGGCTAATGGCACAGTGGTGATACAGGGTGAAAGGAGAGAGTGTTTGAAGCTGGACCTCGGGATATACATGGTTCGTCATGTGTGGCAGTGCAAAGGGGAGCACGGGCGGATCGTCACGGCCTATAGGTGGCAGTCAAGACAAGACCTCATCCCAGCTCCGTGATTGCGAGTGAGCAGGCCCGCTGAACACAGTCATTCCTTCGGCCTTTCCTTTGTTTTTCTCCCGTCGCCAGGAGTTACTTCGGCGAGCTCCCCAGGTAGTGCCAGCCAGACAGCTGCAGCATCGCTAAAGCATAGCTGCCGCTAGCTGCCGCTATCTACCAAGGAAAGCTAACCAGCCAGACAACAGGTTTCCAGAACCCCAAACAATACCACCCAGCCGCTCACTTTGTCTCCCCATCACCTCCTCGAGCTCCCCCCACCTAGTTTCCACCCGCCCCCTCGATTGCGAGCGCTCAATTGCACGCCCATCGTCCGGCAACTGCAACACAGCGTGAGCGGGTCGGACCTCCGCTCCGCATCGCCAACATGGCTACGCAATCGCGCGAATCCGAGCTGAAGCAGCAAGGCTTGCTTGACGCAGCAAGAGACCCCAATTCCTCGATTACGGCGGATCAAGCAGAGAAGTCTTTGGTGGATCAGGCGCAGGCAGGCGGCAGTGCAGCCTTCCAATTCGACCCCGATGCGAGCCCTGAGCAGAAGCGCGCACAGACAAGGGCGCGGGTTCCCGCAAACTTCCACCACGAGCGGAACAAGAATGCCACGGCTTTGGTATCAGACGCCGATGACAATGGACCGCAAGAATACGACCTACCCGCGCCTACCAAAGACGGCGCCATAGAAACATCAGAACAAGCAAAAGCAAATGGTCACGCGCCCGAACAGCTCGACGACGATGCGCGGTGGGATCGCGTCGGATGGGCGCCGCGATTCGGCATGCCGGGCTCGGAGAACAAGGGCGAGGAAGAGGCTTCCCTGGCCGACCACCAGACCTGGCTCGAAGGCAGGATAGAGGACAAGTTCTTTGGCGACTGGTACCACAACACGGGCATCATCATCTTTGCGTGCTTGAGCTCGTGGGTCGTGGGTGTGCTAGGCGGTGGACTGGGCTGGATCATCATCTTCATGACCATCTGCGGCACCTACTACCGAACCTCGATCCGCCGCGTGCGCCGCAATGCGCGGGATGACCTCAACCGTGAAATGGCAAAGAACAAGCTGGAGACGGACACGGAGAGCTTGGAGTGGATCAACAGCTTCCTCCTCAAGTTCTGGCCCATCTACGCGCCTGTCCTGTGTGACACCATTGTCGGCACTGTGGACCAGGTCCTCTCCACGTCCACACCAGCCTTTCTCGACAGCCTGAAGATGAAGACGTTCGTCCTCGGAACCAAGCCTCCGCGGTTGGAGCACGTCAAAACGTACCCGAAGACACAGGATGACATTGTCCTCATGGACTGGAAATTCAGCTTCACGCCCAACGATACCGCTGATCTTACCGCGAGGCAGATCAAGAACAAGATCAACCCAAAGATCGTCCTGGAAATCCGCATCGGAAAGGGACTTGTGAGCAAAGGCCTGGATGTGATCGTAGAAGACATGGCCTTCTCCGGTCTAATGCGCCTGAAGTTCAAGCTACAGTTGCCGTTCCCTCATATTGAAAAGGTCGAAATGTCCTTCCTCGAGCGCCCAACCATCGACTACGTTTGCAAGCCTTTGGGTGGAGAGACGTTCGGTTTCGACATCAACTTCATCCCTGGACTCGAGACCTTCATTATGGAGCAAATCCATGCCAACTTGGGCCCGATGATGTACGATCCCAACGTGTTCCCCATCGAGATCGCCAAGATGCTTGCTGGTAGTCCTGTAGATCAAGCGATTGGAGTCCTGCAGGTCCACTTCCACGGCGCACAGGGTCTCAAGAACCCTGACAAATTCTCCGGTACCCCTGACCCATATGCCACGGTTTCCATCAACAACCGCAATGTGCTCGCACGCACCAAGACAGTGCACGAGAACGCCAGCCCTCGCTGGAGTGAGACTGTCAACATCATTGTGACTTCATTGAAAGATTCGCTCACCATCAACCTCTTTGACTACAACGACATCCGCAAGGACAAGGAGCTCGGTACCGCTACATTCCCCCTTGAACAGCTAGAGGAGGACCCCGACCATGAAAACATGCAGCTCGAGGTCATGTCAGGCGGTCGCGCCCGGGGTATGGTAACAGTAGACGTGCGCTTCTTCCCAGTCCTGGAAGGTACCACGCTTGAAGACGGCACCAAGGAGCCTCCGCCAGAGTCACGCACGGGTATCTGCAAGTTCACTGTTGAGCAGGCCAAGGACATGGACGGTAGTAAGAGCATGATTGGGCAGCGTAAGTCAAGTCCTCCAAGACCAATTTTCATTGCTAACTCTATTATAGTCAGCCCGTATGCCGTTTTGCTGCTCAACGGCCACGAGATCCACAAATCGCGGGTTATGAAGAGGACGAATCAGCCCATCTGGCCAGACGCGACCAAGGAAATGCTCATCACCGACCGTAAGAAGGCTAAGCTGGGTCTTGTCATCAAGGATGACCGCGACCTCGCAGCTGATCCGATCCTTGGTACCTACCAAATTACGATGGATGACATGCTGGACCTTATGGCCAAGGGTCACGAGTGGTACAACCTCGCAGGGACCTCGAGCGGTCGCGTGAAGATGAAGCTCGACTGGAAGCCAGTTGCCTTGAAGGGCGCAGTGTCTTCAAGTGGTTACCTTACTCCTATTGGTGTGATGAGATTGCACTTTCAGAGCGCGCGTGGGCTCCGTAACCTTGAGTCGCTGGGCAAGTCGGATCCGTACGTTCGCGTACTACTTTCAGGTATCGAGAAAGGCCGAACCGTGGTTTTCAAGAACAACCTTGATCCCGACTGGGATGAGGTTATTTATGTGCCCGTACACACTGTCCGCGAGAAGCTTACGCTAGAGGTCATGGACGACGAGAATCTCGGCAAGGATCGTCCACTCGGACATGTTGAGCTTTTGGCTGGCGACTACATCCAACAGGACGAGAAAGGCGAGTACCTTGTTCATGAACAGAAGCAGCCTACAGCGGGACCTCTTCGATTAGCTGGACAAGCTCAGCCCCATGGCATACTGAACTACACTTGCTCCTTCTATCCGACGTATCCCACCTGGGATCCTGAGGAGGACGAGGAGGAAGAGGAGGAGGCTACAGCCAACGGTGCCTCCCGACCCGTTTCCGTTGGATCCAAGCTCAGTCACCAACGCGTTGTATCCGGCTCTTCTACGCTAAGCAAGTCGGAGACTGCGGGTACCATGTCATCACTCAAGTCTAATGAGAAGGACATGGCCAAGGAGCTCGCGATGAATGAGCTACAGCAGCAAGACTCGATCCCAGAGAAACCCAAGATTGAGAAGTTGAAACTTACTGCGGACGACCTGCAGAAGTACGGTAGGTTACATGTGACCTATAAGAATGCAGAGGAGCTTGGCTTGTTGAGTTGGTCACCCTGACGCTACAGCCTGATCCCGTATTCTTATATCCATCTTCATAAACACTGGCTAACGTGATGCAGAATCTGGTCTGCTTGTCTTTAAGCTCATCGACGGCGAGTTTGCAAGGACAGGTGGTCACGTCGATGTCATTATGGATGACATGGCCTACGCCAGCTACTCCAGCGCTAAGATCAGAAGCAACAAGATGACGTTCAACGACGGTAGGTGGTGTCAGATTCTGAATCATCTACTAAGCTAATCAAGTTGCAGTCGGCGATACGATGATCCGTGAACTCGACTTCTCCAAGATTACACTCCGAATCGTCGAGCACATTGATAATGACGGCGAAGATCATGGCGACCATGTCATTGCCAAGTTGACTGGCAACACCATTGATACACTGCGGAGGTCTCTAAACACACCCACTCAGCTCACGCTCAAGGACAAGAACGGTCGTGACAACAAGATCACCGTCATGCTCAAGTACATTCCTGTAAAAATGCGTCTCGACCCTAGCGAATCGTTCAACAACCAGGGTACACTACGAGTAGATGTGCTTGATGCTGCAGATCTTCCGGCTGCGGACCGTAACGGCTTCTCGGATCCTTACTGCAAGTTTATGCTCAACGACAAGGAAGTGTACAAGACGAAGACGCAAAAGAAGACTCTTCACCCAGCATGGAACGAGTACTTTGAAATACCTGTACGAAGTCGAACAGCCGCTGACTTTGTTGTCAACGTCTACGACTGGGACTTTAGCGACAAGGCAGACTTCCTCGGCAAGTCATCCATCAACCTAGAAATTCTGGAGCCTTTCCAGCAACAAGAGGTCACGCTTGCTCTTGACGGCAAATCGGGCGTTATTCGGCTTAGAATGCTATTCAAGCCAGACTATGTCGTACGATCCCGTCAGGGCTCAAGTACCTTCTCCGGCACCTTTGCTGTGCCAGGCAAGGTCATCGGTGCGCCCGTCAAGGGTGTCGGCAAGGGCGCCGCATTCGTTGGTGGCAATGTAGTCCGCGCAGGAACTTTCCTCGGTCGTGGCTTCAAGCGTAGAAAGTCGCGCAGCGAAGCCCCCGAAGAGGACTCTGAACGTCCAAGCACTGCGGACCGACCTTCAGCGGATACGCCCATGATCTCCATTGAAGGCGAGCCCAACACATCGACCCAGGACAATTCAAACCACAACAGACACCACAGCTGGGGCGCACAGAGCTTCCATAGCCGTTTTGGCGATGGCGGTGCTGGAGGCGCCGAGCAAGGCACAGCCAATATCACCGTCCTCAGCGCTGACGGATTTCCTCCCAATACCAACCTACGTGTACACATTCAGCTCGGCAAGAAGGAAATCCACAAAACCGACCACATCAAGGCACCCCAAGGTTCCGTATCCTTTGACCCCAGCGAAGAGACCTTCAAGGCATCCTGCACCGCCGACGCCTTCTTCAGACTCGTCGTCAAAGACCATAGCAAATTCGGCCGCGACGAAGAACTCGGTGAAGCCCAATTCACCATCTCAGACCAGGGTGGCGGTGCCGAGCAGAACATTGGTGTGGGCAAAGGCATGGTATCTATACGCAGTAGCTTCCAGCCTAGCGACGTAGCAAGCCAGCAAGGCAGTGTCAGTCCGCGGCCCAAGACGTCGGAGAGGAGGGGTCTGCTAAGGAGGGATCGGAGTGCTACGCCTAACCCCCCTGCTTAGAAAGTTTTACATGGGCTACGGAAAAACGGGATTGATGTCAGTCTTACGACGAGTGACATGGTGGGTGGTCTGCAGCAGGCTTCTCTGGATGAGGAGAGCACTGGGGCGTTGAGGGATTGGATTGAGGATGTTGAGAAGGGTAGACGATCTTTTGGACTTTGATGGTGGGGGGTTTGGTAAAAGAGCTGCATGGGATGGTGGAAGGTTTTCTTTCTTTGCGTTCACTTCTCGGGTTCATCTTCTCTGCTGTCTCGCAGGTTGTAAGGACGCTGGTCCTACGGTCCGCCCATTCTTCTTTTTTTACATTCTAATCTTCCTGTAGTGTACGATACCAGTTTTATCTTATTGCCTAGATTCATAATACGCGCTTCTCTCTACTTTCAGCCTACATAGTTGTGATTGCTCAAGGTGAACGTGACATTCGATGGAAGCTATTGTGTGCTTGCCTGGGGGCTGATATTGTACGAGTGACCAAGTGATGACGTGGAAACAACAAGTGAATGAGAGAACGAGCAATATATATAAAGAAAGAACGCACCTACCAATCTGGACCCTTCACTATAATATATAAAACTCTTCTTCTACCGCGTATAAGTTTCTCCACAACCCCCGAACTACATTTGACAACTTTATCAACTACACTTGACCCCACGCTCTTATAGTACTATCATGGCGGACCCAAATACCCCTGCCTCAGACACGTCGCCTACCATTGCACCTCTCGATATGGACTGGGCGCGAGATGAGCTGGTTCCCTTTCTCCAGCTGGTATTCCCCTACCCGTGCAGATCGCCATATGAATGGGTGCGCGCAATCAATTTCGCGAGGCACAACTTGGATCGAATAGTAAGTAACCCGAACGCTATCCTGCTTAAGCATGTAAAGGATAGTCCCTCTAGAAGCATACCATGTATCTTCCCGTAACGAAACAACCTGCTTTCTACATACTGATGCATACAACGCAGCCCTTCTACGAGGACTTTCCGTCGACGATCGAGCGTCTGCGCCTCACTCTCCTCAACTCGGAGACGTTGACTCCGGCGGAGATGTCCAAGTTCATGCGCATCGCTGAGCAGGGAAGCCAGCTGTGCGTCCGCATCTTCGTTCGCCATGCGGTCCGACATGGGGTGTACAGGCTCTTCTCGCTCGGTCGGGATCCAAGTCCAGATTTCCCTCGTCCACAGCTGCCCGACAGTGTCCAGCCTTTTACAGCACAGCCATCGGCTCCCGTAGTTGGCCAAGCCCCAATGCCAGTTGTTTCTGTGGCACAACTCGCAGACGAAAACGCGGCCCTACGAAGGCAGATGGAGGCCCTCAGCATCAGGGTCGATAGAGCTGAAGGTCGTCGCGGAGTCGGTCGCGGAAGACCTACACCTAGTCAAACAGGTCGACCACCGCAGCCTCGTGAAGGATACAATAGACGTTTAGACCGCGGTCACTACTTTAACCAGGGAGCGCGAACGCCTCCAGTGGTACAACAGACGCCATCACCGTACACTCCGGCTCCACTTACCGGCTACAATCAGCCTTGTGGCAGCTCTTCATTCATGTACAATACATACATGCCTGCGACGCCAACGGGAACATACGGTATGCAACAGTACCAGCAGCAGCAGCAGCTCGGCAATCCTCCACCGCAGCCGTACGGTGGATGGAATAGCAGCCAGACGTATTACACCGCGCAGCATTCCACCTCTTCTCGGTCAGGGACTAGCAGCGCCTACATGATGCCGTCGCCGCAGACAACGCTTGTTCCGCAGCAAGTTCGCAGCGTCAGTCTTCAAGGACAAACTACTCAACGGGTCCCTGGTTCTTCAGCAGGTCAACAAGCACAAGTGCCGGTACAGACTCAAGGTTCTTCAGTACCTCTCCAAGGACAAGCGTCGGTAGCGAGAACTAGCACGTATGTGCCCCGTGTTGACGCGAGACCGTTCACTCCAGGTGCGGCTTCCCATGAAAATGGTTTGATCATCTCACTAACCTCCGTTAGGATCCAACACCCCAGATGACTGAGTACGAAAACAAACTATTCCGCTAAGCAAGAGAGTTCGGAGAGGCCGATGTGTGGACAGATAAGGGCAAAAGTTCAAGAAAGGCTGCTGCGTATTTTGCAATTCGCCTCAGTGGGGATGCCACCTTCTTCTCAGGAAATAGACACCCATAGACGTCAAATAAGAAGCACGCTACTTCGTAAGTAAAGCACGTCTTCATCCAGATTTCCGCTTGACGGCCGTGCTTCGGTCAGCGCGAATTTCCCTGAACACCATAATTACCCGCCGCTTCATCACCAGTTGAGCACTTTTCAATCGCCATCACAACCACACGCCCCAGCAGCCATTGTCTCGCGCGTGATCCATTACAGAAGGAGGTAACAACAATGAAACGCTTAGACCGATAACCCTTCTGCTTCCAAGTCCTTGGCTACCATTCTCGCGGAGATTCTAGATGGATTCAGGCGCGTTGCAATCGTGACTAAGGCCAGAACGGGAGGTGACAAGACCAAGAGATGGATCTCGCCTTGGCGCTTCTTGCGTCGCCGCAAGGAAGCTTTGGCGCTTGCTATCTTTTCCTGCTTAGCACACCTTAGCACGTCTTTTTCAAACGTTCCGCCGCGCCCAAGGTCCAAGGCGGGTTGCTCGTATTGGCGCCGCTCATTCCTTTCTTATCCTCATCCTGGGGCTTCCACGGCCTTGGGGGCCTCTAACCACCGCGCTTAACTGCGGCTGTATGCCTGAGGGCTCGCGTTGTGGTCCTCCGACCGGACTAGGCGCCGTCTCACGGTCTTGGAGATGTTATTGATGGCCATCTAGCCCTGATAACACGGCAACCGAGTGAACGAAATGCCATTCCGAGAGCGGACACGCTCGATAGTCGCGTGTGACCCCTGTGCAACTCTTGTCCAATGCTCCAGTCTGGGTCCCTTGTTTGTCTGTATATGAAGAGGGGCATGGTACACCTGTTCGCACCGCAGGCATTCAAGTACATCGCCCATTGCGTTTGCTTGACCACCCCCACCGCCAGCGTGATCTCGCGCATCCAATCTCGCGGTCGTAATTCGTTACTTTTGCTCTGCCTCAAAGACTAATTCAGGTTCGTCTTCAGCACAATGGTGGCTACTACCAACGTCAAGGCGTCTCTCGAGATCACAAAGGGTGCCACTGCTACCGACCCGATCCCGATCGACACCAGCTCTACCGGCTCCTTCAACGATGAGCACACCAACCTCTTAGGCCCTTTCCCTACTGAGGAAGAATGGGCGACTCTTCCCAGGGTTTCCGGTCGCATTCCATGGCAGGCGTGGACTGTAGCTGCTGTTGAGTTCGTTGAGCGCTTCAGTTACTACGGTACCAGTGCCGTCTTCGTCAGTAAGCGAATTGAAAGCATGTACTTGGGCATACGCTGACTATCACCAGACTTTATCCAGAAGCCTCTTCCTCCTGGTTCCAAGACCGGTGCCGGCTTCCTAAAGAAACCTGGTTCCGGTGCGCTGGATATGGGCCAACGTGCTTCGACAGGTCTTACCATGTTCAATCAGTTCTGGTCTTACATCACGCCTCTCGGTGGTGCCTGGCTAGCGGACGAGTACTGGGGACGTTACAACACCATCCAGTACTCGAACATTATCGCCCTCGTCGGTCACATTATTCTGATCATGTCTGCCATCCCCTCTGTCATCGTCAAGCCCAACGTCGCCATCGGTATCTTCTCTGTCGGTCTTGTCATTATGGGTCTCGGAACTGGTGGTTTCAAGAGTAACATCTCACCGCTCATCGCCGAACAGTACAAGGACCAGAAGGCCTACGTCCGCGTCAAGAAGAATGGAAGCAAGGAGATTGTTGATCCCGCTACTACCACTGCGCGTATCTACATCTACTTTTACTTTTTGATTAATTGCGGCTCCATCTGTGGTTCCATCGCAATGGTTTACTCAGAGGTATTTGCTCCTTTATAATGTGTTGCAGTGGCTTCGGCCTTTTGAGACAACCTTTTGATGTGACCACACATTTTGTAGACACTATTTTGGTAAAAAAGATTTATTGCTAACAACAGGTATCTAGGCTCATGCCCCTTTATTTAGCATTGCTAGCACGCAATTAGTGTGTCGCATGTTTAGACAGAAACAAAGAAAAGCAAAACAAAGACGCAAATTACCTCCTAACTTAACGCGCCTTATCTTACCTATTCTTATTACTTTACTGCTAGGCGCTCTTAGATAAAGTAAAGCAGTAATACTATTATTACCTTGCTTGCTAACCTATAGACGCGACAATAGAAAGCCTACTCCTCCTTTCCTACCTCTTTCTTCTCTATTGCTAATTTAACGTCTTGCAATAGCTATTTAAGCTAGGTTTTAGTCTCTATACTTAGCCTTTGCACAACAAATAGGAAAAGAGGGATACTAAAGTAATAGATCTTAAGTACTGCGTTAGTATTAGTAAATACTCTAGAGATTGTGTATTCCTTGCACAACTAGCTAAATTAAGGCTTAATAATTTTTATATATATAGGGATATTATAGATAAAAGACTTGTTTAAGATTTTTATAAACTTAGAAGTCTAGCTAGGTAGTTAAGTTTTAAAATACTCAATAAATTTAGGTGTCCGCATAAGCAGTTTAAGTTAGACTAAATTAAGTGCTAGGTAGATAGTAGCAAAAAATGCTTTTTTTAGAAGAGAGCCTAGAATAAGGAGATACTTGCTGTAGAGGTTGCACGCTATGTTGTAGTACAGTATATTATATGCGAATTATTTGTATATAGTGCTGTTTAAAAGGTAAGAAGTAGTAGGTAAGAAGTAGCAGCTTTAGCTTTATAAAGTATTGCAGGCTCCCGCTGCAGTATATACGTGTCCTTTCCCTCCTCTATCGCATTATGTTACAATCCTATTACAATCCTACTATAATCCTATTATTAGCTATAGGCTGGCAATCGCTGTTAGGCACGTTTTAACTAGTGTTGTTTTTTAATACCTTAGCAAATTTTTTGACCCTAATTATTACTTAGTAGTCTAAGCTTTCCTCCTAGAACTTATCTACCTACTATTTAAATCTTGTTAACTATATACAATCTTTTTTTTGGACTTTTGCGATTAATTAGTAGAGGGTAGCTGCTTTTCACTTTTTTGGAACCCCATTTTGACTACAACAACAACCACCACCTTTGACACCTTAAAAAATAAATAATGTGTTGCAGGATTGTGCTAACGTTGTTCAGCATTTCGTCGGTTTCTGGCTTTCCTACACGCTACCAACCATCTGCTACCTGTTGTGCCCTATCATCCTCATCACGATGAAGAAGCACTACAAACTCTCGCCACCCACTGGATCCGTCATGGGCAAGGCCTTCAAGCTCATCGGTCTTGGTATCAAAAAGTCACCCCGCAAGAACACATTCAAGGATGATGGTTTCTGGGACAGGGTCAAGCCCAGCTCTCTTCTTGCTAGCGGTGAGGCCATTCCTCAATGGATGACTTTTGACGATGCCTGGGTCGATGAAGTCAAGCGTGGTGTCTTGGCTTGCAAGGTCTTCTTGTGGTACCCTCTTTACTGGCTCGCGTACAACCAGGTATGAAATTTGAAATGTGAAGAAAGTATCCTGAACTAACAGTCACAGATGACCAACAACCTCGTCTCGCAAGCCAACACCATGAACCTCGGAAAAACACCCAACGATATCGTTTCGAAGCTGAACCCCATCTTCATCGTTATCCTTATCCCGATTATGGACTTCCTCGTCTACCCTGGTCTGCGCAAGGCTGGTATCAACCTCTCGCCCATCAAGAAGATCACTGCTGGTTTTGCGCTCTCTTCGTTCGCCATGGTTTCCGCCTGCATTATCCAGTACTACATCTACAAAATGTCGGCGTGCGGTGACAACATCAACGTCCTCAGCAAGACGCGCACAGATTGCAGTGCTGACATCTCCGTCTGGGTTCAAGCCTTCCCCTACGGTTTAATCGGCATGCCTGAGATCCTAGCGTCCATCACTAAGCTCGAGTATGCGTACACAAAAGCGCCCAACAACATGAAGTCCACCATCCAGGCCATTGCCCTCTCTACCTCCGCTGTCTCCGCCGCGCTGGGCCAGGCCTTTGTCAGTCTGTCCGAAGACCCACTTCTGGTATGGAACTACGGCTCCGTCGCTGTCATTGCCATGTTCGGTGGTATCGGTTTCTACATGACCTTCCGCAAGGCCGATGCTCAGGAAGATGCTCTGAACAACATGAAGGAGAGCAAATACATTGGCGGCCGTGAGGTTGGCGACGCCGAGAATGTTGAGACTCTTAGTGTGAGGGATGTCAAGAACGAGAAAAGTGGTTTGTAGGCACAAAAGTCTTGGGATCTACTGGTAATGCGTCATATGGTAGTAATGATGTAAATGGTATTCATGTATGAACTCCTCAGCCTTCCATGCCTGTACTCGTGAAATTATCCCAATCCATCTGTGAGTCGTCTTAAGCCGTCTCATGAGGGGTAAATAAAATAAAATGCCATGGGAAAATAATACGGTATCTGGATAATCAGTACCATGGAGCTAATACAAGAGCTCCAAGTTATAGGAGAGCGCACGCGCAGGAATCGGTGTCGGTGTAGCCATGATAGCTACACTGCTTGTACTCGTTGCACTTTAGCATAGAAGAACGATAAAAGCACGCTGCTACTGTTGAATCACCACATAATGCTATCCACGAGACGTACCAGGATATAACCTACTATCTTCCGGCGCGGCTCACCGAGCTTAATAAAGAGAATGCCGCCGTAGAGATGGGGTGTAGGCATCCATCAGAAGTAGGAATGTACTCACATCACCTAATAAGTCAAACGACTGTACCATGTTATTACAAGCAAGGCAATTCAAGACGCACAAAACTCTGAATGAAACAAATGCATTTCGTTTACAAGCGCAGAATGAAATTGATGAGACCCTAGAATACACGCCGTCGAATGGATCGCAAGTGCACCTCAACCGATGCCATTATTTACCACCTCGCTTCACAACTTCGAAGCCCTCGTTGTCCTTCCGTTCGAATAATACATGGAGACGTGAGACATGCCGCGCATGTTGGTATTGCGCGCCTTATGTGTAGATTACTGAACGACTTTGCGTATCGATGCCGTTGTTTGCATGTTGCAGGTAGGTGTTGTCGTATCTGCAATCAAGATTGCGTTGTTGTCTAGCACTTGGCTTCACTAGCCTTGGAGTTCATGAGCAGGGCAACAATGAGTCCGTAAAGACCTAGCACATGTTAGCAAAAACTTGCTTTCGTATTCCAAGAAAAAACATACCCAAAACTTCGGCAAAAATGAGAATCAAAATCATTCCGACGAACAGCCTGGGTTGTTGAGCAGTTCCTCGTACACCGGCGTCACCAACAATACCGATGGCGAAACCAGCAGCCATACCCGACAGACCGACGGCGAGACCAGCACCGAGCTGGATGAAGTTGGCAAAGAGCGAAGACTCCTGTGTCAGACCATTGGAGATCAAGACGGACACGACGAGACCGTAGATACCAATAATACCCGCCATGACAACGGGAATAATGTCTGAAGCGTGTTAGCTATATTCTCAACATTAAGACGTCCACCCAGCTTCACGTACTCTTGACGATCAGGTCAGGGCGAAGGACACCCATAGCCGAGACACCAACACCGGCCTTGGCGGTTCCGTAGGCAGCACCGAAACACGCGAAGACAATGGCTGAAGTGCAGCCCATCGCGCCGAAGAAGGGCTATTGCTCATTAGCCCGGTTTCTTTAGTACGTATCGCGATGTTCGTCGCATCGGGTTGGGATGATGGAAGGAGGCCATCGTGGTGCTGTCGCGTCGGGAGGCGAAGCGGAGGTTGGTCCGAGGACTTACAGCATAGACGGGGCTGTTTCGATCATGTTAGCGATTGTTCATCTTATACAACAACAAAGAAGCTCCTCCAATGTTCAGACGACAGTCGCGGGCCCAGCTTATCTCCATGAGGCAAGCTGGAGCTGCCTGCATGCTCAACAAGGGAGCTCCGTGTTCACTCACCAAAGTTCAGAGACCATCTTTGCGGTGGTTTTTGTAATCGACGAGTCGTCTAGAAGGGTGTCAAGATCTTTTTTGAGATGGACGGGAGTCGTGGATGCGGCGACAGGGGCGGTTGTGATGTCGAGGAGTGGTGACGATGGTTGGCGAAGAGCTGGACGTCGCTCACTTTCGCCCTATACCCAGTCCGTCACTAGCGTTACACGTGAGATGTGCCAAGTGATTATCCTTGTAGCTATGAACTTTTTCTAAACAACCACAACCTTCACCACAATTTTATCCGGGCGAGCAAGCAGTGTAAGTCGCATTCATACAGTATTTTCGCATATCTACACTCTCTTCGCATATCTACACTCTCTTCGCATATCTACACTCTCTTCGCATATCTACACTTTCTTCGCGTATCTTAACTGTGCGCATACCTAACACATTACAGGAATCCTCCTTCGGACGAGCTTTAGCAGTGAACCCTACCATCCACCACATCTCAACTACCGAAATGGCCGAAGACAACAGCGCTGCATGACCTCAGGTACGCAATGTCGCTATGCGAAGTGTTTGTGAGACATGCTGACTTTGTACACTTACATCTAGGTCGACCAGGCTCTTTCTCAGGAAATCCTCGATCTCGTCCAGCAAGCCGTAAGTGCCGCTGTACGAACTGCATTTGAGACATATATACCAGACGTAATACAGGCAGTTGTATGTCAAAAATATGACTACCGATTAGTAGACCCGCTTACTAACCACAATACAGGAAGAAGCAACGAGGCCACCAAGACCCTTAACCGTGGTATCAGCGAGTTGATCATCCTCGCGGCCGACACCTCCCCGCTTTCCATCCTCCTCCACTTGCCCCTTCTTTGCGAGGACAAGAACGTCCCCTACGTCTACGTTCCCTCCAAGATGGCTCTCGGCCGCGCTTGCGGTGTCGCCAGGCCCGTCATCGCCGCTAGCATCACGACCAACGAAGCCTCCGACCTTATGGGCCAGATCCGCACCCTCAAGGACAAGGTCGAGCGTCTCCAGATCTAATCCAACCGATATGACTGCTACACGTGTAAATACGATTCAAGAGGTGGGGACTAAGTTCGCAATACTGGAAGGTTTACGTAGCGACAAGATGGCAGAGGCCTAGGATGAAATACGCCCATTGTCTCTGTACGTAGACCGAGAATGAAATGCTGAGCGCAAGTCGGCATCGACTCTGCCAAAACTGAGTTTCTGATCCACATGCTGTCTAGATGCTGTTGGAATGTGCCGTCATCCTTTGATTTGTTAATGATCACAGAAACTCATTGTTAGGTACATGACCAACTCGCAGTTTGAAAACTCCCCATCCGTTTTTATTTTTAAGTGTCAAAGGTGGTGGTTGTTGTTGTAGTCAAAATGGGGTTTCCAAAAAAGTGAAAAGCAGCTACCCTCTACTAATCAGTCGCAAAAGTAAAAAAAAAAAGATTATGTGTAGTGTAGTCAACGACATTCAAACGGTGGGTGGATGAGTTCTGGGAGGAAAGCTCAGACCACCGAGCGATAATCAGGGTCGAAAAAATTTGCTAAGGTACCAAAAAACGACACCAGTTGAAACGTGTCCAACGGCGATTGCCAGCCTATGGCTGGCAATAGGATTACAGTAGGATTGCAATAGTCTTGCTTTTCTTCGTTTCCGTCCGAACATGCGACACACCAATTGCGTGCCGGCAATGCCGAACAAGGGGGCGTGAGCCCGGATACCTGTTGTTAACAATAAATCTTTTTTTACCAAAAAGATGTCTACAAAATGTGTGGTCACATCAAAAGGTTGTCTCAAAAGGCCGAAGCCACTCCCCATCCGTTATCAGTATTGCAATAGAGTTGACGAGTCTCGAACATGGAAACTGGAACAATAACCCCACAGATACCTACGTGAGTTGCGACTGCGTAAGTCAAACGCAGCACTACGTGTTACTCAGCCTTTGCCTCAGCTGTTCTTGCGCAATCGAGGTTTCTATACGCGCGGTATTGGTACTAGCACAGAGACCATTGCTACCACATGCCTTAGCCTAGTCAAGCGGGAGAGAATTCTTGACTCTAACTTGGTCAAATGATCGGATCACGCAGCATATGCTTGTTGTGTTGGCGGAAATGATGCGGAACTCATTTGCACCACAGCTTCAGCTGCTTACCCACATCATAAACGGGATATCCGAACGTCGATTAAGTTGGTTATCGCGCTTAAATCACGGCACTAGCACATTGGTTCTGTTGCCGGCTCGGCATCTTAAATCTGGACTCAGTATCAAGTTGTGATTACTAAACGTCATTCGAGTTACGTAGGCTGGGCTGCATAGCCACTCGTGTTTTCCACTACAGTGCCCGTGCGCCATGTGAGCCAGGTCAGCATGTGAGCCACCCCAACAACAAGTCGCGATTAAGAAGATAAGGCTGTAGAGCCCCTTACAAAAGCTATTATCGCGAGATTTCTTAGTATATTACTATATTAAGGCTTGCGCGTCTTTTGTGCTATTTAAATCTCGCTAGTGTCTTAATTTAGCGTCTGCGCGCGCTAGTTTTAGGTAGGAGAGACGTAGCTAGAGGACTAGCGTTAGCATAACTTGCTACAACTACAATACAACAACGCTTTGTTAAATTTTAACTAGCTTTATATAAAGCTTTTTATTTAGCTTTTTTGTTTATATTGTAAGATTTTTGTAAGGTTACAGCGTTGTGTTCCTGCTTTTTAAGCGCCTAGCACGTAGCTAGTTCTTTAGCCTTTACTTTTTACTTATAATTACGCTCCTCTTTAGCACGTTATTAAGCTACTATAGCCTCCTCTACCTACTACTTTTTGTATAAGGTTGCAGCTGCTTTTAAGTCTTTATTATAAGTTTTTTAGAGTTATAGCTACTTAGCTTTATCTTATTTTATTGCCTTACGCGCGCGGGCTGCGTAGAGCGTCCTAGGACTCTAAAAAACTACGCCGCCGTAGTACTTATTGCTGTCTTTTATAGCTAGTATTATACGCTTTATCTAGCGCTTCTATTTAGTATTAAGCTTGTGCTAGAGGCCCTTATTTTAGTTATAAAGTAGCTTATTATTTACTTATAGCAAGTATATACTCTATAATAGCTATTTAGCTTTAACTTTTACTTTATTAGCAACTGTAGTGTTAAAAAAAATTTATAACTAAATCTAGCTATTACTATTACTATACTGCTGTTACGACCCAAGGCCTAGAGTGGGGCACCACTACCTCAAGTACCGACAACCGATGGCACGGATCTAGGGATCAGGTGATAGGAAGATCACGTGGCTAGTCCTAGAGTCCTAGAATCCTAGAAGGTCCTAGTTAGGCTTTAGGATCCTTAGGACTGTAGACATCCTAGAATCTTAGAAAGTCCTAGATAGACTTTAGGATTGTTAAGACTATAGTACACTGTAGGATCTCTAGAACTCCTTATATATATAGTAGTAGACAATATGCCCCTATAGCATATTGTGTTTAACTTAGAGTTTTACCTTAGTAATTAATCTAAGGATTAAGACTTGTTTCTTAACCCTTGTGTTATTACATTAATCTTCTAATCGTGCTAACACAACCCTTGTACTATTACATTAATCTTCTAATCGTGCTAGTACACCCCGTGTCCCTAGTACTCGTTCATTCCCCGAGAACCAACCTAGATCATCTTCGGACGATCTTCACAACTGCCTAAGTTCTAAAGCCTTATCTTGCTCTAAAGTAGTAGTGTTAAAGTATTTTAGTATAACCTCTATATCTATTAGCTATACGCCTATAGCTTAAAAACTCTTTAAAATAGTATTCTACCTTATTATAGAGCTCTAGGCTACTTAAAAGTTTATAAAGAAGTTACATTTTATAACTTTTGTAATGCCCTGTAATTGCTATATATAGTAGTTAAGCTATATTGTATAGTTTTGTAAAAGTAGTAAGAACAGTACTATATTAAGCAGCTAAAGACTGTAAGTTAAGTAAAGTAGAAAGAAAATTAATAGGATTTAATTAGCGTCGCAAAAATTAATAAAATTAGTAGTAAGGTAGCTACTATAGCTATTAAGAATTAAAAGTTATTATCTATGTCGCGCTTTTGCCTTTATATAGCAATTAAATACCTGTTTAAGCTAAGTAAGGCTAAGATCATTATTTGTTTATCTTAAGAGTAAGTGGGAGACGAAAACCTAGTATTATTTAGCTATAATATTGTTAACCTAGCTTAATTAAATCCTAGCAGTGCCCTAGTAAATAAGAGTAAGTAGTAATGCCTTGCTAAAAGCGTATACGCAGGCTAGTAGTGTTACCTATTTTTTATTACTATTTTATACTGCTGCAGTGTACTCTTTTTAAGTTAAAGAAGTCTTACTATAGACTTTTTTTAAGTAGGTTATGTAGCTAACAAAGAAGCCCTTCTTATCTATATTATATATATTTTGCTTATTAATGCTGTACTCTTATATCTTTACGTAAAAGAGGTTAAAGTAAAGCTTATATTTAGTACTATTATTAGCTTTATGTTAGTTACAATTAATATCTATACTCTATTTAGTAGTAAGTTTGCTCGAATAGCAATATAGAAACTAAGTTACCTAGCTTTTAAACGCCTTCTATTTTGTAACTATACTACTAAAATTTTGTACTCTCTCTTATGTAGGTTGTAAGCCTTGCTTTATACATCTTTTTATATAATTTACTAGTTCTATTTCTTATTTTAAGCTAAGTAACTGCTGCGCTTGTCTCTAGGATACATTTAAGCGTGTTACACCTTAGTAGCAGCGTAACAATATTATTCTATTAACTTTAAATTTTTTATAACTTTACAGTATAAAAAAGACACGCTATCTTTACATAATTTAATATATTTCATTGCTTCCTAAATTAGGTTTATAGTAGTAGAGTTATAACGCGTTAAAGTTAGGATAATTTTAATGTTGTAATGTTTAGGTGGCTTACATGCTGACCTGGCTTACATGGCGCACGGGCACTGTACTGTGTCTGTACGCGTTTTGCGCATGGTTGAGTTTTGCGCACCCTAACAACATGAAGATTATAGAAAAATAAGGCTGTAGAGCTACTACTAATAGCTAGTATTCTAAGTTTTTATAAAGTAATACTAAATAGAGCCTTGCAATCAATTTGTACTACTTATATTTACTTAGTAAGGTAACATTGCGCCCGCGGCAGGTGGTGCGCGCTAGGCTAGCTAGTGCAGCTACCTTAGCATTAATATAAGATAAATTAACAACTACATATTTCTAAAGCTTTTGCTTTTAAGTAGAGACTTTTAAGGCTTTGCGCTTACTTTTTTAAGATAGTTATATAGCCTTTTAAGCGTTGCAAGCTAATTTCTAACGCTTCTTTTTAGCTACTTTTTTAGCCTTCTCTTTCTCCCTTACCTCCTTAAGCTTCTCTCTTTTAACACGCCTTTCCTTAGCTTGTTAAAGCTTATATAATTAAGCTTGCTTCTTTAAGTAAGACTTTTTAGCTTTTAAAAGTTGCAGTAGTTATTATTTATGTTGTTAAACTACCTAATCTTAAAGTTATCTTTTAAAGATTCTGCAAGAAGGCCTCTAACTTAGTTTAAATAAATTTTTAGCTTCTATACTTAGTAGAGATAATTAGCTTAAAATAGACACTCTTATACGCCGTTTAGTGCAAGATTAGGGCACTAAGAAGGTAAAAAAAATTGTTAAAGTCTCTACTACATCTTAGCTTAAAATAGTATCCTTTGTAGAGAGGTTAAAGGCTTAAGAAAGGCTTTATTATTTAAAAAGTGATACTAAAAGAAGAGCTATATTCTCTAAATTAATAATAACAATAAGAAGTACTATAGTAGTGCTATTTTCTAGTTACTTAGGAAGGTTTGTTAAGCTTAGGACAACAAGGTAGTTTAATAACATAAACAATAATTACTACAACTTTAAAAAGCTAAGAAGTCTTACTTTAAAGAGCAAGCTTAATTATATAAGGTTTAACAAGCTAAGGAAAGGCGTGTTAAAAGAGAGAAGCTTAAGGAGGTAAGGGAGAAAGAGAAGGCTAAAAAAGTAGCTAAAAAGAAGCGTTAGAAATTAGCTTGCAACGCTTAAAAGGCTATATAACTATCTTAAAAAAGTAAGCGCAAAGCCTTAAAAGCCTCTACTTAAAAGCAGAAGCTTTAGAAATATGTAGTTGTTAATTTATCTTATGTTAATGCTAAGGTAGCTGCACTAGCTGCCCCAGCGCGCACTACTTGCCGCGGGCGCAACGTTACCTTACTAAGCAAATATAAGTATTACAAATTAATTGCAATATTATATATACTACAACTCTATAAAATCTTATAATACTAGCTATTAGTAGTAGCTCTACAGCCTCATTTTTCTAAAATCTTCATGTTGTTGGGGTGCGCAAAACTCGACCATGCGCAAAACGCGCACAGACACGGTAAGTAAGACCGCCAGTGCATTAGTGCCATCGACAACAATACCATACCGACACTTCTAAGCTAGCCGACGGGTACCTTGCATCCGCTCGCGCCAGTATCGCGCAGCTTGAGAGAACTGCCAGCTGACTAGGAACATGAAAGATCATCATAGAATGTTGAGACAGTCTGTCCGTGGATGCTGGAAGTCCTCTTTCAACTGCGAGTTCAAAAGTAATATTGAATTCTGATACCTAATCAAAATACTAAGCACGCCTGCATAATACCAAAACGCCACCAAAGGAAGAATTCCAAAGCCGTTATACTCGTGTTCGTTAAGAAGGTCAGAAACCACCATTCGTCTCAGACTCCATCATGCGCCAAGCTGCAGTTGAAAATTGCAGGACTCGTCGGCGTCAGAAGTCGCATCTACGCATATGCCAGTGGAGTAGCTGCGGCAATAGTCGGTATGACCACTGTAGTCATGGTGGATGTACTCATCGACCTGGGAACCACCGCCTTACTCTGCGTCGGCGCAGTCCCGCCAATATTGTTGTTCTTGCATGACGTAGCAGAGCATTTGTGATAAATGCTCATGGCATTTGCATTTCCGCAGATCTGGCTGGTATTGCCTACACAAGGCTTGGAGCAGGAGCCCAAGATTCCGTCTTTGGGTGCGTACTTGGGATTGAGGCTATTGTTGCAGAAGCATTCGTTGCCATTCTCAGGTGCTGCGTAGGTAAATCCACGGGCATTACAGTAGTCGACGCAAATCTCCACTGACATGTAGTTGTTGTAGGTCCATGAACCATTCATGGCACGATCGCCCACGTTGTCCGTGCCACATCCAAGGTACTCCCAGCCCTGAATTGTAGTCAGATCTATGTAGTTGGTGGAACCACCGGAGCCAAGTGTTGGTGCAGTGCCAGAACAAGTCCCTACTGTGGCGCGATCCGGGCCAGACGTAACGGGGTTGCAGCCTGGGAGTGCAGCGAGTTTTCCACTGGTTTTCTCATTTACAGATGTTGGTAGCTTGCAGTCGTTACACTCTTGGTCGGTGAACGTTGTGACTGCGGCGCATTTTTCAACATCACCGGAGTCGTCTGTGCAGGTTTCAATCGCCTCTTGAAGCACGTCAACATTCCAGCCGTTGAAGAAGTCGCCGTGAAAACCAAAGCCGGTCGCGTCTCCTTGGGCGAAGACGAACGGGTGCTTGCCATCGACCCACTGATCAATAAATAGAGCCGTGTCGTAGTGGAGCTCGAAGAACATCGACACGGTGTGAACAGGGTGAGAAGATGGGCAGTTGCCGCCGTTGTATACGTCGCCGTCTGGGTAGCTCATATGACTCTTGTGGTCCGCGGAATCGAGGTTCACTCCGTCCCAGCATTGGGGAAAGAAAACTTGGGCTCGCAGCCCGCCTGGACATGGGATATCAGGCATGCCGTTGGTTTCGGGTTGGTTCGCACCGAGACAGTTGAAGAAAATGCCCTGGGCGGCAAGACTACCATCATACTTGCGAGTGAACGGGTCACCAGCGACTATGCGGAAGCCTTCTGGGAAGGCGTGCAGCTTTTCTGTCTGATTATCTCCGCGACGTTGGAGGTAGTAAACGGTCATACCACCGTTGGTATCGTCCGGGTCACCCATGACAGGGACCGGAGCAAATCCAGATCCATCTTTGTACTTGACATAGAGCTGGGGTGTCCAGTAATTAGACATGTCCTCCTTTATCTTGCACGATGAGCACTTCGAAGCTTGGCTGTCTGCATAGGTCATGGAAGCTTTGAAGCCCGCTCCGCCTGAGATTGTATGGACATGGCCGGAAACAGCCCCAGGACTAACGATAGGATCAAGTCGCTCTCGGACATTTCGTCCAGGGCAAGACATGCGAAAGAAGGCATCTGAAGAAGAAGCAAGTCCAAGGGCAAGAAGAACCTGGTTGGTGAACATATTGATGAGATGCTAGAGGGATGGCTGATTGTCGTGAGAGTAAAGTACTGAGATTACTTGGAAGCGTTCGAGAAACGATGCTTTATACATATCTGAAGAGCTAGACAAGTGGTAAATACGAGTACTGAGCTTGTGCGACAGGCGTTAGAATATTAAAAGCAAGGAACACTAGAAAGATGATGATGTCGGATATCCTTGTGAAGCAGTAGCCCCGAAGGGTTAGGTAAAGGATTCCAGTTTAGATACACAGATAGCATGTATCGATAGCCAGTGGGCGTCTTGGGCTGTTTGCTCACTCTTGATCATCGCGCGAAAGACGTCTTTGGCTTCCGCTGAACGACATCTACCAGTCCCACATTCTCATTGCGCTTGGTCTTAGATTCGATATGAGAGGCTAGATGATTGCACAACTTGTGGCTTTCATGGTGGCTGTAAGATTCAGTGTCTAGACGCGTGCTTTGTGGACGTGTATCACGTCGCCAATCTAAAAGAGGTTATGTCTCCGTAAGATGGTCGTCGTCTCCGGATACTGATATGCGCCTTTCTCGGGGAACAACAATGAACAGCGCGGATTGCTGTATAGCGGCATACACCAAGTGGTGGCAGTCTAATTCCGCTCGTGCACAAGGTGCAATTTGCCCTGACGCGACGATGGGATGGCGAATCCTGTTTGATAGCAGCTAAGGGTTGCACAGCGCATTGGTAGTTCTGAGGACTATCTTAATCTCATCGACTATCGAGCGTTGGTTTCTAAGTTGAAATTTTGTCTAGTACGTAACTGCCACCTGTAGTCGACGATGTTCGTTAGTGTTGCCGCTACCGTGTCTGTGCGCGGGGTGAGCCAGGTCGCGGGTTGAGCCACCCCAACAATATGAGGACTCTAAAAAGATAAGGCTATAGAGCTATTTATAAAAGCAATTATCGCGAGATTACCAAGTGTATTAATATATAGATGTATGCAAAACTTTCTATTTACTTAGAATATTTCTTAGGTAGTTGTACTAAGCGTGTGCGGGTGGACTTGCGTAAAGAAGACGCTAGCGGAGGTACAGGTTTAACGCGATAAGCTACTAAGCTTTAACTTTTACTCATTTAGTACTGCAGCGTAGTATAACTTTTAAAGCTAAATTTAAGTATTGCTATTACTATACTGCTTAAGTTTTAAAGCTTTATTTTGTTTTAAAGTGCAGTTGTTAAAGTGCTTTAGTATAACTTTTACATTTATTAGCTATACTTTCGTAGCTTTAAAACTTTTTAAAATTGCTTTTAGCTTTATTGTTAAGCTTGAAGTATTTTAAAAGATATTAAAAGAGCTGTTTTTTGGGGCAGTTACTAGTTTTTGTAATTACTAAAAGCAATAATCAAGTTTTTGTAATTACTAAAAGGAATAATTAAGTTTTTGTAAGTATTTAGCAGTGAAAGGCGTAAATAGTACTATATTTAGCAGTTAAAGACTGTAGGTAGCATAAGGTAGAAAGATAGTAAAGAAAATCTTATTGCTATTATAAAAATTTATAAAATTGCTTATAACATAGCTGCTGTAGCTATTAAAATAAAAAAAATAATACTGCTAATATACTTTCTGTTTTGCAAAGCGCTTAAACACTTATATAAGCTAAGCTATTTTAAGTTCATTATTGCTCTATTTTGTAAGTAAGTTAAAAAAAAATTTATATCTGCTAACTTTTATGTTGTTAAGCTAAGTTAATTAAAGTCTAAATAAGCTCTAGTAAATAAGAGCTAGCAGCAGCAACTCTTTAGAAGTGCACATGTAAGCTATAAGTATTATTTGTTGCGGATTCGATCTCCAGGTATAGTTGCTTGTTCTACTATCAACTCAGAGGTAGAGGTCTCTGCCTTCTACTTGTTTGTAGTAGACTCAGAGGCAGCCTAATCTAGGCTTATAACCTATTGGAGATTGAGGAGGAGGTGCGCAGGGTGAAGGACAAGGATAAGAGAATAAAATAATAAA
Source organism: Alternaria sp. 'sect. Undifilum' (assembly GCA_024321975.1). NCBI lineage: Eukaryota > Fungi > Ascomycota > Dothideomycetes > Pleosporales > Pleosporaceae > Alternaria > Alternaria sp. 'sect. Undifilum'. The sequence continues at coordinate 11,402,274 of JAJJZI010000001.1, forward strand.
GACTAGGGGAAGACAGTGTTGTAGAAGATAGCAATTGTAGGCTTATCTTAATATCTTAATTATCTTGTCTGTCTTGCTGTCTTCTAACTACAGTCTATATATACTTGTAACTTGTATTCTAGAAAGTTCTGTATTACGCAATAGCTTGCGTAGTAGATTGCGTAATCTATAGTAGATTGCGTAATCCTAAACGTCATTGATGATAACAATATGTAGATTCCAGATGTGATTTGAGCACCTGGATTCTGTAGAGAAACAGCTAAGTAGCTTAATCTCCAACAAAGTTTACTTAGTAAAAAATCTTTTTAAGCAAGCTGTAATGCTAATAAAAAGCTTTTTTTTTTATATTATAAGTATTGCGCAGCTTAACTTTGTACTGCTGCATTTTTAAGTATAGTAAATAAAAGTATAACTTATATCTTTAAAAAAGTTAGCTTAGTACTAATTATAACTAATTCTAGTGCTTTTTTTGGGTAACAAGTTAAGTGTTATAATACTAAAGAAACTAAGCAACTTAGCTTTTAAAAACTTTATAATTTACTATTATACTTGTAAAGTTTTGCAGTATATTTTATATTAGTAGTAAGCTTTACTGTACACATTTTTTTAAGTATAGTATAAGCTTATACTCTTAGTGTAAGTTAAGTAATAGCTAGTATTCTGCCTAGGCTTTATAAGATTGTTTTTTGCCTTAGTGCCTTTGCAACAGCGTTGTCTAATTAATACTGTGTTTTTTTACAACTTTGCAGTACAAGAATTTAGCTCCTAGCTTATACAATTTAATTTCTTTAATTACTTCTTAAATTAAGTCTATATTAGTGGAGTTATGACGTGTTGAAGTTGGGACGATTATATTGTTTTGGTGTTCGGGTGGCTCAACCCGCGACCTGGCTCAACCCGCGCACAGACACGGTAGCCGGAAACATCGGAGCCGCGTCGTCTTCCCCCGCCGGACGAATTCCTGTGAACTCCTGAACAAACACAAATGGTATCCTTTAACCGCCTCTGCCGAATATGCCTCCGCGTGATGGAGCCTCGACCTCGATCGAAGTACTTCACCAACTGCAAGTGGCGACCGGCCCCATGTCTCCATCATCTGGCTTGACGGCCTGTTCTCATAAAGCACGGGAGTAGCACAACTCTACATCAGCAGCCACCGACCGAAATATCGCGTTGATAGTGCCTTGTATCACAGTGCCAGTGGTATTGATGAAGAGGCGAGACAAAGGCTGGTCTCCACCAGGTGGCGCATGGTTGAATTCTCACAACCCCTTTCCAATCCCAGAGTCGGGCGCTCAATTCATAGGCACTAGGCTTCCTCTTTTCCATGACTGACTCAGGGCCTTCTAACGCAACGTGGGTGCTGGACCGAGCCGGATTAACAAGTACCATGGTACGACTCTACCTACCAACATCGCGGCAATATTATCCCGATGACAAAGCGATAGGATAGAAGATTGCCACATTTACTTTCAAGAGACTTCATCGCATACGGTATCTTCTGTGGTAATCACCAGCAGGATGGTGAAACGAAAAAAAAGTACTACTGCCGTTCTCGCCAACCCGAGCAGCACTATGACTGCAAACGTTGTCAGAAACCGACTCACTGCTCAACAAGGTTGCCATTACTATGCATCACTTCAGTGTATATCCCGCACGCAGGAGGTCTTATTCCCGGAACTTACAGGAGCACCTGCCCTCAGCGGTCCGCCTCTTTCGAAGAGATGGGTTTGAATTGTGTTGTGAAGCGACTAACAGGTACAGCCAGTGATCGTACGGGAAATGCAGCTTCAGATTCAGATGTGCGTCTCTGGCGATTGCGGCCCGCTTCCACTTTAGCCCGCAATGCTTGGCAACGCTGACGACGAGGCTGAACGTCTGACGGCGTTCCACAATTGACCAAATAAGCTACTCGGTAGATAAGAACGCTAAACTCACTTGAGTACTGAACGCGAGGGATACAATCGACACGTGCTCCTGGAATACACAGTGGAGTCGACATGTGTTGATACGGAACGCACACATTCCGCTTTACTAGGTTAGTGTCAACCCCTCGACATAGTGGGAGCTAGTATCCACCAAATTTTCATCGAATAGGCTGATAGTGCTGCAGATCTCCTGGCTACGCGTCACTCTCATCTTACACAATACGTGCTGAGATTATGCAGACTGTGTTTGTTTGCTCTTGCTGAAAATCCCAAATGCTAAGTGGAAACAACTATTATCGTCCTTGTTGCGAAGTATGGTCGAGTTACGCCATAGTCTACAGACCTGCGTAGATTGATGGCGCTATGCCGTCAACTCCAATCTCTCCAACCAAGTACTAATCTTCAAATGTAGATCGATGCCTCATCGTACAGCGTTTCTATATGGTGCAGGGTTCTACCACGTTCAAAGTGTCAGCCGACTATCGAACGCGGTGCTACCTCAACATTGATCGCAACCCATACCTTGAAGCTTGAAACAGCTGGAATTTTCTGCCAAGCTAGCAACCAGATTGAGTCAACTAGATGTAATAGATGGATGACATCAAGCCTGTGTCTGACTATCGATTGGCGCCATCGCATTATTCTCACGCGAGCCACTGTAAGGTGAACTCTTCATATCGGTCCGTCTTCGAGAATCGATTATAATCGTCTTGTTGATGTTCGGCTGCTTGTAACCACGAACCCAACACTACGGTTGTGACCGGTTCCCCAGAAATGTCGCATCGTTGGTGCTTATCGAAGCCACTTCTACTAAACTCTTCGGTGGCTTTGCTCTATGCCAAGCTAAGTGGATCCCTGAAACGATAGGCTCTCCAAGCTCGAACTTGCGTTCTCTCCAACTTTGGTAACGGTACGGGTGGTCAGCTAACATGCAGATATTCCACTAGCACCTCACGCCAATAAGACAACTTATCTGTGAAAGCCACCAATGAGCTGATGTTCAGACCGTCGAATCATAGAGTAGCGCAATCTGGATAATTGTCGCAGCTGAAACGAACTAGCACTTGCGGTCCCAACGCCCACATCAACAGCAATCAGCCGCCACACTTACGTGCCCCAGACTCCAAATGTCACATCTTTCGTGTGGTGTAAGCTCACCACAACTTCCCCCTTAAGCCACCGCAACATCCACCGTGAGCCACCACAACTCCCACGGGTGGCGGACGCTACGCAGAACGCAAGATCTGATTGTACCAAGAGAAGCTGTAAGACTAACGGGGATACGGGTTGTGTTCATCTGCATATGATGAGCTGAAAATATGTTTGCCTCTGATCGTGTTGAGGCTTTACGTGAGGGGCCTCGGAGTGCGAGGGGGGTGGGGGGAGGACCCTTCGATACGAAATGTTGTCTCACGATATGACGAGCTTCCGAATGTTCTGGGTTACGTAGAATCGGCCGTCGCGGCATTATCGGCATCCGTACCCTCGGCTTTTACACCACCATATCGCCGCTGTCGACTCGCTCCCGAAACGAGTTTCGAACGGTTGCAAGCCTTTGACAGGCAACCCACGTTTACCCCGCGGATCGAGGTTGCTTACACCTAGTTCTAGAACTAAAAAGAGTCGACAATCTATCTTGAGGCCCAAGTGGCGATTAATCACTTACATGGCCAGTGCACATGGGTAATTCTTCACATGCACCAATATAGACAAGAAAAGCGCGGCACGTCAGATGTCAGATATGCCAGATCCGCGGGAGACAGGCCTCAGCTAAACCTACTAGTCTGAAAACGATCGGTTAGCCACGGGGGTCAGATGGTCAGATCCTGCGCGTCTTTGGTACACTTACAATACGCTAAGCCTCACCTCGTTTCTTCCAGCCTGGATATTACCGAACCCACTATGCTCCACCACGTTTATACTCTCGTCCGCGCTGCTCCAACGGCTCAGACGGCGCGTGAGGCCATTACCAGTACCATGGAAGCCTACGGGTGCTAAATCACACGGGCTTACGAAACTTCCACCAGTATGCTCCTCGCACAATCTCTAACATGAACGACGCATACCATCCTGACGGATCGGGTTAACCTGGGTAACACGCCAAGGGTGAAGACTAAAACAGTAACATTTCGGGGTGACCGACGAAAGAGGGGACATAGTACGGTAACCACACAAAGGGACGCAGGGACTCATTGCCTGGGGAAGGTTCGGCATGTAGAGACGGGAGCAAAGCTGAGAGTTTCGCGACAAGAATCTAAGCAAAGCGAGCTCTTCTCTCATCGATGATGGCCGGATCACCAAGAAGGAAGACGAGCTGAGACGTTTGTTGGCATCTGGCATCAAGGCGGAGATTTAGCCACAGGCCACGGGTGTGTTGAGTCCACCTCGGTACCAACGACGTGCCCACTCGCCCACCTCGGACGCTCTGTGTAGGAAGACCGTCTGGACCACTTCATCGGAACACTCTTGCGTGGTGAAGGGCGTTGCGTTTCCTTTTGGAAAAGGCGCGGGTGAGGCTGAGATGCATTGTCGCAGTGAAGAGATAGCTCTCCACCGTCCACGCCACCCGCAGGCTGATGCAGCAAAAACATGAGTGGTGAAAGTCCAGTCGAGACGCTCTCGCACTGACACTGCACATGTTGTTCTCGTTCTCCCTCTCTTTCTCTCTCTCTCCATCCATCGATGTCGCGCTAGACACGAAAAAGTAAGTTCTTAGCGACCTCCCTCTTCTTTGCGGCTACCAGACTATTAGCTCGCAAAAAAAGCAGCACGCTAGTCGCCCTGAGGGGGGAAGTAGGGTCTTGAACCTTGTTTTCCTGTCACATCTTTTGTGAGGTACCGAGCAGGCGTAGTCTCATCCCGCGGAAGCAGACACCCTGAGTTGGCTAACGTTTGTGTTGGAGGGCCAGTCCCAATTCGGACGCTTTGCTTTGTTGAATTACAGTGGAGTATGCTGTTGATCGACGAGGGCGATCGGCAGTGCTTTTCTTATCGTTCGCTGATTGTGACTATCCACTATTCTTTTGGAGGGGGTAAGTTTAACCCCTTGATTGGTGTTGGGCGAGGGTACCAGGTGAGATGTATATAGAGAGGATGTATCTCCTTGTAGAAGATCTTCATCCAACCATCAACTCCATCACTCTCATCAACCAATCCAATCAATCAATCAATCTCTTACCTCTACAACCCCCCCCCCCCCCCAGCCACACTTGGTCTTGTAGATTCTCGATCTTACCACACACTGCTCCCCATCTACACAGCGGCACGGGATATCTCAAACACTGAGATATCACATGTTCCTCAGCCAACCACCACTACAACCACAACTACACAACATGCCATCAAAAGGCTGGACAACGCTCCCACCCTGCCCGGGCCCACCACCAAACCGACCCTTACCCCCACTACCCTCATAACCACAATGAGCGGGGAGTAAGGACGACGTCGACACCTTCTAGTCGAGTCGAGTAGGAGGAAAGCAGAATACCCACATGTGTACGATACGATACGATACGATACTATTTAGCGACATCAACTTGGAAGGCATCGCAGGAGAGGAGACGGGAGGCTTGAATTCAATTTCTTTGGGGGGTGGGGGGGGAGGAAGAGCGGCTCGATAGAGTCCAGCTTCATTATGAGAGATGTATCTGAAAGGGCTTGGGGACAGTTGCGTCTATGGCGAGGAATGGAACGATGGTTTCGGAGTAGAAATGCGCGAAACAATGACGAACTTGTTCTGATGCAACACACACTCACACACACACACACACATGGTCCCTACGTTGTGATCGACCAGCTTCAGTATGAATGATGTGATTACCAATACTGGCTGCGTTCCTACCACACCCTCTAGCGTACAGGAGAGAGTGATCTGCACTGTTAGCACCTTCTGTGGAATTGACGTATTGCTTGGTATCGCACGAATTAGGTAGTGTTAACCGATGGAAGTATGCAGCATATGGTGGAATAACTTTTCGAACGTGCGCTCGTTGCTATCATAGCTATTGTCGTCTCTAAGGCCGAGCTCTTACTTTCCTCCCGGGAAGACAAAGCCGTTATCGTGTCTGACTTTCTGCATGATCGCTAATGTATCCCTGCTATGTTGCTCCAGTCTACCTAACGCAACCTCATCTTTCTCTTCAATGCATCTCGCGAACTCCCTCGCCTCCTCAATCAAGTTGAGTTTTTCAGGCGTCTTGACTCCCTGCACGTTCTCCCTAGTCTTCTTCTTAGGATCCCAGAAGGTGATCTTGTCGATGTCGGTGATGGTCGGTACAACAAGCGTGCCCTTCTCGCCGTAGATCTCAGATGGGGCGTCGGAGTTGTAGATCTTCGAGTGGCACAGATGCACTGTGAAGCTGGGGTAGGTGAGGATTAAGCGACCGGCACCATCAGCTCCAGTTGCAATCTTGACGGGGAAGTATTGCGAGGAGGTGGGTGCGCCAAAGAGGTCGACGGCTGCAGCCACGCAGTAAACACCTAGGTCGACGAGTGCGCCACCGCCCATCTCAAGATTGAAGATATTGGGTACTTCGCCCTGCAGGACCTTCTCATAACGTGAAGAGTATTGGGCGAAGGTGATAGAGGCGCCGTACAGGGGACCGAGATCGGAGATCTTCTCCTTGAGGAGCTTGAAATTTGCTTCTTGGATGTGGCGGAACGCCTCGACAAGAACGACCTTCTTCTCTTTGGCTAGCTTGAACAGATCATCCAACTCGTCGACTGTGCTGCATGAAGGCTTCTCAAGGATGACATTTTTTCCTGCGTTTAGGAACAGCTTGGCTTGCTCGTAGTGCAGGATGTTTGGGCTGGCGATGTAGATTGTGTCGATCTTATCTTGTGCTAGGGCATTGAGGTCGGTGTATGTGGAGATCTGCCTGCCCTCGTATTTGGATGCAAACTCTTTTGCGGTCTCTTCCTTTCGTGAGTAAACGGCAGAGAGGCTGTATTTGCCAGTGGCGTGCGCAGCTTCAACGAAGGAGTGGGTGATCCAGTTGGTTCCGATTATTCCGAGGTTGATCATGATGGCGGTGTTGTGATTCTGGTATGTGATTTAATTGAGGTAAAGTGAGACGACGAGATGCATGAGATATACAAGTCGTTCGTGTCGAGGGGCAGTCGCGTTCGACCCCACCACTAGGAAGCTTCAAGCTCCAGCTCTTAGTGTGATGTTATTGGCCAACTGTTCGGACTTCCTAAAACAGCAATAGTAGGCAAAACTAGACACTAGTTTCGGTGGGCAAAAGGTCAACGGGTAGAGAATGAGATCCATTCAGATCAATCAGGATTGTATTGCAGGGTACTAAATGCAGTCAGACTGTAGCACAGCCTCAAAACTAGAGCTCCATGAAGGAGGGTATCATGCTGCGACGACAAGTCGTGTCGTATCGTTGAAAATGTATCATACCATACGCGTAAAACAAAAGCGCATCCTTGTTCGATCCATGAACACTGGTCCGAGCCGCGTTGGGTGACAATCATAATGTGAAAGGGAAAAAGTGCAGGACCGACCATTCGCCGAAATCAAACTCCGAAACTCGGTACGCTCAAAGTCGCATACTTGAAAGATGCAATGACGCTGACAGTATCAGTGTGTGGAGACTCAATCTTCCCATATAGTCTCCAAGTCCAGGTCGCCTCGTCGTTCAGCTCCGCAGACACTCCACCTCTTTCTTGAGTCTCGCTTGCCGAAACCCAGACTGCGCCCACGGCCTTCCGGCACATCTAGACTGGATCTCCTGGCATCTCCGCCATCCTCACGATCGGCTGCAGCCTTGAGCCGGCGTATACGATCGGCCTCTATAGCCTCTTCTTCTGCGTCTGGACTGTCCTCGATGGTTTCGAGAGACGAGATGGAGGGGCTGCGGGAGCGCATTGAAGTCGGGGTAGAGGGCACAGATGACGAGGCATGGGACATGGGGTAGTTCTCATTGAACCTGGATGGTGCGAGGAGTGGCGACGAGGAAATTGACGTAGGCGTGCTGGCAGAGGGAGTGCTGGTAGGTGGTGCGCCAAAGGGTACCGAGACCTGGTAGAGCGGTGAGGCTGGTCGACGCCGCCTGGAGAGCGAGCCTGTGCTGCTGTATAGGCTCGACACGGTGGTGGCCACCCGTGGCGTGAGTTCCAGTTCGGCATCCTCGGAGATATCACACACGCTCGGAGCGCCTTCAAAGGAGCCGATAGAGGCTGGACGAATGCCTGAGCCGTACCGCTCGGGTGCTCCTACTGTGTGCGATCGTGGCTCCAGTGCGCGTGGGCTGCGAGCCTGCTTAGGCGACCGTAGAGGAGAAGCCGGGCGGGCGAGTGGCATCGAGGTAGGCGAGAGCATGAGGTTGCCAGATGGTTGCATGACAGTAGGCAGCGAATGGGCCCGTGTCATAGGCGGCGCGCTCGGTAACGCCGACCCGCTCTGGGAGCGAAGGTGAGAGCGAGAGTAGGGCGAGCGGTTCCGTGGCCGAGTGGTGAGAGACACAAGAGTGTCGGGCTGGGGGTCGGTCTGGGAGCGTGGTGTAGAGGGCCTGCGCGAAGCCATGCTGTCGTCGTCGGTGTTGCTGAGCTGGCGGGCGAGCGTGTTGCTTTCTCCCATGGCGTCGGGGGAGTGCTGGCTTGAGCGTGAGCGTGAGCGTGATGCGTCCTCTGGAGCCGCCTTTGTAGGAGCCGGTGCCTTGTTCGGGCTTTGAAGCGGTATCGGGCTCACAGCGGACATGGACTCTGGGCGTGGGACAGGATCGTCGTGATGCAGATCTTCATTCACGTGAGCCGGTGAGGAGAGATTTGCGGCAGTCATGGCGGCGGTCTGCGAGTATACATAGTCTGCGCTCAAGACTTGGGTGTATGGACTGGAGAGGCCGAGGTGGAGCTAACGAGCGCAGGGGAGTAGCGTGGTTCTGGGCGCTGGACGCACGATGGACCTTGCAGCGTTTCAGCCGCTGGGGACTGACTTTGTGCGCGCGATGACTGGTCGGCGGCGGTCAAACTGCTCAGCGACAGGTAGTGTGGGCGACAGACCGTGTGCGAGATGATGCGTGCTGGAGCTGGGAGAGTCGGAGCAGTGCACGAGAAGGCTCACGATGCTGCTGCTCTGCGACTCGGCACCTTGGTACCTGCCGCCGACAGGGCCGCTATCGACTCTGGGGCAGGCGCGACCGGTCGCGATACCAAGCGCCACAATAAAGCCGCCACTCGTGCAAACAATGCTTTAAACAATGCTTTGTTTGCTACACAGCCTGGCATATGGACATGACCCTCCACATCAAACCGTCAGCACCACTCCCGGCACATTCGGTCGACATGGGAATCTGCAGCCACTATGATCCCTGATCGACGCCGGGCAGGACTCTACTATAGTAAGGAGACCCTGAAATTGGGAGCACCTGACTAGCGCATCACCTCCACCGCCGAGTGTCGACACGAACAGTCCAATCACGCCTCTGCCCTCGCAAATTGGGACGCTACCGTGTGCCGAATTGGGTGCGAGCTGCTAAATGTACATGCCTCAGGCTTTATTTCGCGCCGGCGTGGTTATTTATGCCTCTCTTCCCACATAACTCTTGCCGTCGTCCGTGTGTTGCTTGCATTAACTTTACCACTATCATCTATGCTGCACAGGGGGGGGGGTTGCCGTCATTTTTGTATAGCTCTACTCGCTCCAAAGGAAAGCGAAGACAAGTTGCAATATATGTGCGCCGTGTGTTTGGTTTTAAGCTACGCGATCAAACTTTTTCTAAACAAATAGCTTTCACGCACTCAAGTCGTCCGAGTGAGCTAGCAGTGTATTTACTCCCAAAGCCTTGTATGTGCAACATGATTGCAAGGCTTGCAGAGGCACGTTTGCCTTGTGCTTTGCGACTACAACACCTCTAGTCACTCTCTGGTGTTTAGCTTGTAATATATTCTCCAACCTCAACGTTCTTTAGTGCTGTAATGCCGTGCTAAACTGGCGCAGGGGGACGCTTAATGGCCTTTAGAGACTATTGTGGCCGCTGGTAGATACTGTTAGCGTAATTCCAAACATCGATTTCTCGCTATTCATGGTGTTTTCCTCTGCGTTTCACTCGCATGCGTCACTGAGGGACGAGATGCAAAAGGCAGTCGGAGTGATATCGGGGTAATGTCGGGACCGTCAGCTCTTGATGGCTCCTACCTTCCCTTCACCCGACCAAGTTCCGAACCATCTTTCTCTCCGCACGATACAACCCTCGACGCTCGCCACTTCAGCTGATACAGAAATGCTGGAATGGCAACGCTAGCTCAATGAGTGAAATCATCATAGAATTGGACGCATTTCCCACTTAACTAATGACGAATGTTTCTTTTTCATAGCCACCAACGAGCTACTCTTTCTCTGTGAATTCTCCGTCCTTTGGCTCACCACCAGGAATTTTCTCTGCACAAGCCTTGCCATCTAGCCACTGATATCAACCTAAAATTGCAATCGCTTACCGAGCTCTTCTTGGTATTTGTGTTTCATCTTACCCATTTAACTTCGTCGTTGTATGCCGGGTTGACGGTTGAGAGGCTACGTATAAAGATTTGGGAGAAGAACTTCTTTCTGGGCATGCGTCATGTGCGAGAACACAAGGACCTGGCTATGCTTTGTCGCGTAGACCATCTAAGAGAATTCATCGGGTCCTCCTTATGAAAGAGGGCTCTGACGTAGCCAACTGCTCCTGGCATGTACACAGTTCGTAGTTCCTCTTTAAGCACGCTACATTCTCCGGACGTTCACAGCCCTTACCCCCCCCCCCAAAAAAAAAAATCGGTTCCTCTACACATTCACGACGGACATGGCGCAGAAAGGATCCACTTGGGTCTCGGCCATGACATGTTGAATGATCAGGAATTTGATTTGGTATCTTTGTATGCTGCCTGCCAGACGCCGCGTGGGAAGAACATGGCGCCGCTGTTAGCCCCGAGAACCATGCTTCTAGCCATGTAAGCATCCACGCTTCATCAACGCCAATTAGCCCCTGAACCAAAAACACCACCTATACCGTTGTATCGTGAGCCAATATCTCAAACCCACCTCATGTTCTCTTCCCTTTCACTCATCAGGCTTCTTCGCCTTCGCAGCCTGCATCTTGCCCAGTATAGTCTTGCTCTTCGCATTGCCCTCGACCTGCTCCGCCCTGCTCAGACTGCTGTAAAATGACCGCACCTTCTCGTGTGCAATGACTTTCCTAGGGTCAAACCGCAGGATCTGCAGACCAGCCATGCTCGTCGCACGGGAGAGCGCAACGTACGCTTGACCCTTTTCGAAGACCTTGCCAAGATCGACACGCACGCGCTCAAGAGTCTGACCTTGTGCTTTGTGGATGGAGAGCGCCCATGCGAGTATGAGCGGGATCTGGGAACGCGATGCTTGCACTTCGCCGTTCGGCAGCTCAATCTTCCAGTCTTCGCGCTTGCATAGCAGGTCGCGCGTTGTACCGTCTGCGATGGCGAAACGGACCACAGGGTATACCTGGTTGCTGTTTACGCCGAGTGAGTTCTTCATCATCTCCGTCTTCAAGGCAGCCTCGGACGGGCCACCTTCCAGGAATGCCTCTTCATCCTCCTTGTAGATGCTGAACATTTGCTCAGTCATGAAACCGGTAATCTTTCCTAGCGAGCCGTTCACTAAGGTGTCGTCCATGTTCTTTACTAACATGACCTGGGCACCCTTCTTGAGATGGATTTGCGCCGGTACCATGCAGCTCTGCAGAAGCCGATCACGCTGCTCTTTGTTCGTAATCGTACCGCCATCGCGAGCTTCAAACAAAAAGGTATGGCCGTGAAGTTGGTGCATGCGAGTGGTATTTGCTCGGTCGACTTCCTGTCTAGTGGGGAAGAGTTCTGTAGCTTCGACGCTCTCGTCTGCCTTTGGTAGTGGACGCTCCAGTTGCTTGAATCGCATTATCGACTCTTGGCTCAGTCGGCCCTCTCGCATCTCGTTGAGCATGTTCGCGAAGACTGGATCTTTCTGACGGAAGACGTGGTGCAGACCAATTGTGTGCTCGATGCTTGTTGTCCAGGTACCTGCATCGAAAGCGAATTTGGCCTGCCGTCCTGACTCTGGGACGGGGGGTAATTGGAAGAAGTCGCCGGTGATAACAAGCTGGATACCACCGAATGGCCTGCCATTGTTGCGAATCGTCCTCGCAATTGACTCCAGTTTGTCAAATAGGTCGCCGTCCACCATCGACACTTCATCCATGATCAGGACTTTCGTGCGCATCCACCGCTGCTTTGCTTTGGCGTTCCGTCTAATCTTTTTGACCAAATCCTCCACAGGCTCTTTACCAAGACCAATACCTGCGAAACTATGTAGGGTAACACCGCCAATGTTACACGCTGCCAGCCCTGTTGATGCTGTCACAGCTACTCGATCTGGCTCACGAGCGTATTTCCGTCGTAGGGCAGTGATGATCTCACGAAGTAAGACTGATTTACCGGTACCTATCAATGTCAGCACGACCTTGTGCGAACATCTCAGTGCACATACCAGCAGATCCAGTGAAGAATACACTCTTCTTATACTCTGCCACCAGGTTAAGCACGTTCTGTTGTTCTTCACTAAGGAAGATCTTGTGAATGGTGGTCTTCTTTTTCTTCTTGATCGCATCTTTCATGTCCTCGTCTGTTCCCTGGTTCGCCTTTGCTTGAGCCTTGTTGGTCTCCCTGAAAGTCTTCTGCTGCTGCTTCATGGCGCTCGCGGTTGTGTTCCAAGGAAATTGCGACTTCGACTCCTTCGCTGGTGTTGAGACAGCCACGACAGCCTCCTTGGACACTCTTTTCCTGGGATGCGCAGTTTCCTCTTCCTCCTCTTCCTCCTGTATGGATTCCTGCTTCTGGTTCTGTGTCCATGGCAGGGTCCTTCGCTTAGTCTTTGGCGGATCAGGCCTCTGAGGTGTATTGTAGTGTGATAAAGGCGACGAAGACCACGGTACTGGCTGGCTACTATACGGCTCAGGTTTTATATCAGCGGTCTGCGCTCTTGAGTTGTATCCCGAGTCGGCCGAGCCGCCAGAAGCCACGCGAGGTAACGTAGGGTATGTGACAGTGCCTTTCGTCGCCGGATCTTCATCGTCGAGATCTATGTCGCTATCGAAGTCGTCCTCATCAAATAGAGCCTGGGCTAGGACGCCCGGGTTGTTGCGCGAAGTCGTGTAGAATGCAGCCGGCAGCTCGTTCTCCTTTTCCATCCCAACAATGTTGAGTGGGGGGTAGTCGAAATCATCCTTTTGCGAGCTCCAGGACTTGGCCAACCCAGTCGACGTCCTCTTGGTACCCTGTGTAGTCACTCCAATGTTGTCTTTCATCCCGTTTCCTACCAGACGCGCCGATGATGTCTGGGACCCAGTGCGATTGAAAGCACTCCCGAGCGAGGCCTGCTTGTAGGCGTTGTTTGAGGGCGAAGTGGACGCGATGGCATTGTGGTTCTGCACCGCCGACTTAAACATGGTAGTCGTTGTGTGTGGGCGAGAGAGGAGATAGCCAAAGTAGTGGCGGGGGGAGGTCGTGGGTGGAGCGTTCGGTGGCGTCAGAGGTGATGTCGAGAGGCGCGTTCGAGGAAGGGACCGTGTTGGAGGCGAAGGCGTCCGAGCGGGATGTGGGATGCAAAAGAGCGGCGACCTTTTCGGATTGTACGGCTTGAGCGACGCACCTCTCTTTCCGAGGGTGACAAGCATACAGCAAAGAAAGAGAGCGCCGACAAAAGAAAAAATTACCGAGATGATGTCGAGCGTGTGCATGCCCTGCGGCGCGGTGGGGTGTGAATGTTAGCATTAATTGGTATGCGGGCCCACAAAACGCGACACGACGTCTCAATCAGGAAACGCTAGTGCAGCCTATCACGTGCTGTTATCGTAGCAGTGTTTCTGCGGTATATCTATAAAGCTTGATAGAACATGCAGGACCCAGGCAGCTTGACGCAGGTACACGGTCTGATCGACTAAGCCACACCGAAGTGCCTGCCAGTGTGGTTTTATGACGTACCTAGTGCAGGAGTTCGACTCAGGAGAGGATGAATCCATGTAGAATGCTTATGGCTTCACAGCCTCGTATCAATCTATTGCGCCTCCAGACTACTAAATGGTCCACCATCAGTACTATGCTAGTCGACATACTATCCAAACCCATCAGCGACGACCAGCATACGCCGCAAGAAATATGCCTTTGGAATCAAAATCAACAAGAACCCGCTTTGGTATCAACAAGAATTCGGGTTGGTATCAAGAAGAGAATTCGCAAGAAGATTCTTCAACGTCATAATAGGTGGTGAAGGGGTAATCAGAGCCGAGGAGGCCTGTAGCAACAAGAAACTAACACGAGATAGGAGATTCATTTTGAGCCAAACGACCGTAAACCATTCCCCCACAAGAAATGTGCCGACCATGCCAGAAGACAGCAACGCTTGCACCATTTTGGACAACGGAATTAATAACGAGTCCCAAGAACATAAGACCAGGTAGCTGATGAAATATGACCAGAAATCGAAGCTATCCAAAAAAAAGCGCCCCTGTAAACAACAGGCGTGTCGGAACAATAGAGGGTACAGCACTGAACAGAATAAATCTTAACAAACGGGGAGCTTAGCCCTGGTATCCTCCAAAGCCGTTCTGGTTGAATGCTGCCTGGGGAGACTGGCCCCACTGTGGCTGTTGGGGAGCGCCGCGGCCATAGCCACCAGCGCTGCCTGGCTGCTGCATCTGCTGCTGATAGGGCATGCCAGGGTTGCCAAAGGCTTGCTGCTGCTGCGCGAAGGGTTGTCCGCCGGGGCTGGGTCCTGCCCGCGCATTAGATTGCTTGTTTCGATACTGCAGCTTCCTCCGGTGCCGCTCACCTGAGGGTGACATGGGACCACCTTGTGGCCCACCACCATACTGAGGAAAGTACGCGCTCGGCGTCTGAGGGTAAGCTGAGTTGGGACCGCTTGCAGGCGAGTAGCCCTCAAACTGGCCAGTCGGAGGACGATCTTTGCCCCACTAAATTGGAAATGTGAGCTAATAAATAACAAAAGAGAACGATTCAACCTACGCTGCACTTTAGAGGACGGCCGTTGACGTTGTAGCCATTCAGCTGGCAGATGGCCATGGCAGCATTCTCGTGAGTGTCCATTTTGATGAAAGCAAATCCACGGTCAGACTGGAAGCGGGTTTCGGTAACATAACCAAAGTTCTGGAAAAGCGGCACTAAATCAGATTGAGAGGTATAAGGAGTGAGGTTGCCGACGTAGCACGTGGTCTGCCACTGGGGAGTCTGAGCAACGACCATATCATAGCTCTGCACGCCATGGGTGGGGAAATGGTGGTGTCCGAAGGGAGTGGTCGGCGTCATGCCCATCGAGGCCATGGCCTGCTGCTGGGAAATGGAAGGTTGCCCTTTCTGGTTGGCCCAATTGCAGCGGATAGCGCGAGAGCCAAGCCACTCTCCGTCCATGGAGCTAAGGGCGCGATCAGCATCGGCGCGATCCCTAAACGCGACGAATCCGTAACCACGCGACCTGCCCGTCTTCATGTCCCACATAACGCGAGCCTCGGAAACAGGGCCAAAAGTAGAGAAGGCCTGGAGGAGAACCTCGTCGTTGACCTCGTTGGACAGATCACCGACGAAGATGTGGAAATGGTTAGAAGTGTCTTCTTTGGCTGTGTTGTTAGATTGATAGGCCCAGTTGACACGGATTTCCTGTCTGAGTCAGAACAGTCGGAAGCTACATGGACGACTTTGCTTACGTTGTTGTGGATGCGCCGGCCGTTGAGAGTGGCCATGCCACGCTCAGCCGCGCCAGGGTCATCGTACTCGACGAATCCGTAGTTGAAACCCTTGGAGTTGAACTGTTAGCGGTCAGCGGCACTTAAAGCTGCAACAAATGCAAGATAAGCCCGGCCAGCTGTCAAGTCATGCAGCGGGTGCGGAGTGCTATCTTACAGAAGGAGAACTTGCAGTTTTGTCTGGAATGATCTTGACGCTCTGGACATGGCCAGTCGTCTCGAAAATCTGACGCAACACGTCCTCAGTGACCCTCGGGTCGAGACCGCCAACGTATAGCGCCCGCTTGTTGGGCTCGGGGGCGGCGCGACGGGGGACGTAGCCAGGCTGGCCGCTGGTCGGGGACATGGGGTTGCCCGACATTGGCGAGCTGATGGCGGTCGGGATGGGGTTGTTGTTCTGGGGAATGATGACGGGTGCAAGCGGCGGCGGCGGCATGTGCTGCTGCGGCTGGCCCTGGTTTTCGTAGCCGGGAGCGCCCGCCGAAGGGGGAGGAGGGAGCTGTGCCCCAGGGTTCTGTTGGTCGGCCATGGCTGTCGTTGCGAGGATGCGCACCAGACGAACGTCGCAAGAAACGCGGGGGACGAAAAGCGGGTATCGAAGAAGTGGATGCTGATGCGACGGTGAAGGGCAGGGCGACAAGGCCACGGGGAGGGTCGAGGCTGGCGGGCGGGGTGAAGGCTGCTGGGTAGGCGGCAAGGAAAGTCGAAATGGAAAGCGCGACTAAGGCTACCAATAGAGAGCGGACTGCGCTAGGAAAGGCAAGGGAAAACAAGAGGAAGAGAGATAGGAGAGACGAGCGCTGCGCCGAGCTGGGACGGCAAAGCTATAATCTCCACTGTGGGGTGGAGAAGGAGAGGTGTGCGAGGTGAGCGGGCGAGGGCGAGGGTCGAAGAATTAGCGCGGCAGGCCACAAGGCAACCCGAAAGAGCGGGAGCTATCAACGTAGTGCCGTAGTGCCGTGGTGCCGTAGTGCCGCTAGCCTGCGAAGCTAGCGGACCCTCTCTGCACGCCGCCCGCGGCCAACTCCATGCACACGACCTGGACGTACATCTTGTCCGTTGGCCGGCACAGCACACACAGCACACACAGCACACCTCGTCATGGCCAGCGCCGTGGCCGCCAACCCGCACATGGAAATGCTCCAGAGCATGCTCAACCTGGTGGTATGCAACGCGTATGCCCATGCTCGACACGGCTAACATCCCATGCGCTAGTTCCTCCACTCTGGCCGCTTTCTGAAAGAGGAACAGGCTGGCGGCGGCACTGGTCGCATGAGGCAGCAGCTGCAGCGCGTCGTGCCTCATGCGACCGAGCGCTTCCACGATGCGCTGGACGAGCTCGAGAACGAGGTCCGTCTGGCGCAAGCCGTCGTGCGCAGGGACATGGCCTTGCTCAAGCAGGACCGCAAGAAGAAGGAAGCCGCAGCAAAGCAGCGGGAGGCGGAGAAGGCGCGTCTGGCAGCCGAGTCAAAGACACCTCTGGCGCCCGCGCCGGTTGAGGAAGCACCAGTCAAGGTGGAAACGGCCGCGACGCCAGCACTGCCCGAGCTACCGGATGCGCAAGCGCAAGCGCAAGCGCAAGACGCGCCTGAGCCAGCGAGCGCAAAGCAGCCTGAGGCAGGCGAGGTCCCCACCAACGAGGACGATGCAAAGGCACAACCACCACCGCCCATCGAGACAGACGTCGAGCCGCCGAGAGATCCGCTCTTTGACGGCACACCTACCACCGGCAATGCTCAGGAATCCGAGTTCGACTTCGATGCCATGTTCGGTGACGCCATGGATACAACTGGTGACAACACCCACGACGACATCATGGATACTTCAGGCGACGTGGATTTTACCCTCGATGATGGAAATGACGGCCCTTCGCTACTACGCGGTCTCGAAGATTTCGCCAAGAACAGCGGTGACGACAACGCGAACGCGAACCAAGCATCAAACATGGACATGGACTTTACCATGCCAGACCTGCCAGGCTTGGACGCGAATACCAAGGCGAATACAGATGCAAATATTAATCCGACAGTTTCCAAGCCCGCAGAACCAGAGCCAGCACCTAAGGCTGAAGAGCCTAAGCCTGTCGCAGAGCCACCAGTCGAAGAGGAGAAGGAGGCGGCCCCAGCCACTACGAATGACGAAATGATGGGTACCATGGCCACGGACGATCTCGAAGACCTCTTCAACATGGACGAGTATGAGAACCCCGAGCAGTCGCAGTTTGATGACGCGTTTTTCAATTTTGAATAATTTATTTCGCATGTATACGGCGTTGATTTACCGACCTGTAGCGCTGGATAGCGCTTTCGTGGCAATATAGGAATTTGGGCCGTTTACGGCGTTGTGACGGCGTACTGGAATCATATCGATACCCCAGCATATACTTAGGAAGTGTTTGTAGCGGATTTGAATTAGACGTTGTGCTAATGGAACTCGACGACCATCTACCGTATCGACGAATAGAATCTTCTGGCTCAACTCTGGCTCAGAACACAAGTCTTGATGAAGTCTGTCTTCGAAGGTTCGTTGCTGATAATGTTGCAGTATGTCGCAAATGTAATTCAAGAAACATTCGTACAGGAAAAGAGTTGTGCTTCTTTCTTCTTCTTGGACAACTGCAGACTCATTGTTTATGAATCAAAAGGTGACTAGATGGTCTCAAATATAAAGACCCATCTGGAGATGGACCAATTCCTCCATTTAGTTCATTTTCGGATTATTGCATGTTCAGAGATCCAGGTCTACGACGAACCACCACCCAGCTTGATCTCCCCCTCAAACCCATTCACATGCATAAAGTTCGCCCGTAACGGCGTCACACTTGTAAAACCCTGCGCGACCGCCCATCCATCGTTGCCCGGCTCACTGGCCTCAACGCTCTCATACACGTCCTTGAAAGTCGGCGCCCACTTGAAGTGCTTGTGTGTATACTGCATGTGAGCCTGACCCGAAGGCGTTTCTCGCCCACTGTCTGTGCCTGACACTCCAACCTGTATCTCCGAATTCGCCTTGAGCTCCTTCTTCCCAAACTTCTCCTCTTGCTTGCGTATCTGACCCTCGATGTCTGATGGTGTGTCATCTGCTTCGGAGGGTACTTCGACAACTTGGAAACAGCTTCCGCTCTTCCACGAATTCTGTAGCATGTTTGTCCATAGGATCTTGCGCTCCCCAACATTCTCAACCAGCGGTACATTGACAGTGTATAGATGGGTGTTCGCGTCCCAGTTATCCCACAAGTGTTGTATGAGTTTCGCGCTGAGCTCACTAGCATCACTGATGATTTTGGCGTCGTGATTGCGGTCGAAGAAGGCGTACGATAGGGCGATGGACTTCATGCCGCACACTGCTGCCTCCATTGCGCCGCCTATTGTACCCGAGGACAGGGAAAAGATGGCGGTGCTGTTGCGACCGTAGTTAGGGCCACTGACTACGAGGTCAATTGGGCCACGGTCGGAGAAGTAGTGATAGAGACCGATCTGTACGCAGGAAGCAGGCGTGGAGTCGACAAGTACCCATTCCTCTTCGTTGGACGAGGGTGGCAGAGGTGAGTTGTGAGTTGTGCCATGGTTCGTAAGACGGCCTTCGGCATTTGTTTGGAGGGGCGCGGGACGGTAGTATGTTGGTTGTATCTGGGGTAATGAGAATGGCGATCGATAGTAGAGGTGGTGATATCACATACCGACTTGCCCACAAGATGTGCCTTGCCTATCCATGACCTCTGTGTATGCGGAAGAACAACTGACACAGTGTGCCCATACTTCTGTAGTGTTGACACCAGCGAATGTACATAGGGCGAGGACTGGTCTGATGGCGGGCCATCGTCGTTGGTAACCTATGTCTATCAGCGTCTGCCATTGGCTTAGTCAGATAGGTCAGTCCTACAAGAATATGCATGATTGCTTATGAGGAACGGTGATGCAGAGTTTTGGTAATACGGTGTTGTAGATTGGAGATTGGAGGTGCAGAGGGGCAGACAGTGACGCGCGCTACCGACAAGTCCGGATTCTGTAGCAGGCAGTCCCGCCTCATTCTTCGCATCAACACCTATGCGCTATCATGTTTGTTATTGCATGGCCGTTTCTTCAACGGCTTCAAACGATGTCAGCGAACGCTGCAGGATGATGTGTACAACCAACAATGGTACCTGCGCCATGGGTAGATCCGCTGATGCTCCCCTGCATCGGTGCCGACAATCAGGGCTCAGCCAGCGAAACTCGGGATTTCCAAGTCGTACCTGTCAACAATGCAGAAACTTCTAAACAATATTGGTAGCATAGTAGGAAGTATTTGCGATGCCGGACTTCTTCTCGCATCTCCATTATAGGCCTCAACACCCTCACTCGGAGAACAACCATGGCCCCTCCTTCTTCCGACGTCCGCACAACAACCGGCACTTTGTCAACGACATTTGAAACGGGAGTGCAGAGTCTACCGGGAGGTTTAGCTTTGTGTAGCTAAAACGATCAGAGCTCCGGGCGCGAAGGTGTAGAGCCGCAGGTCTCTGGGGCTTTCTTCGGATCCCCGCCCGCGGCCGTATACCGTGAAGACCATAGTTTGAGACTGAGCAGCAAAGATGTTTATAAAGAGATGCTATGAAATGAAGAAGGTATTCATACCACCTACATCATTACACTTTTACTGCTTCAACAAATTCAAGTTTTGTACCTTGGAGTTCTGAATTCACCACCCGCCAATCTATACAATCACCTAACACCAACACACTTTCAAAATGGTCATCAACGTTCCCACCGCCTCTCTCGAGGGACAAGTCGCTCTCATTACTGGTGCCGGTCGCGGTATTGGAAGGGGCTGCGCCATCGAGCTCGGCAAGCGCGGCGCCTCCGTCATTGTAAACTATGT
Organism: Alternaria sp. 'sect. Undifilum'; assembly: GCA_024321975.1. Classification (NCBI taxonomy): domain Eukaryota; kingdom Fungi; phylum Ascomycota; class Dothideomycetes; order Pleosporales; family Pleosporaceae; genus Alternaria; species Alternaria sp. 'sect. Undifilum'. The sequence goes on from JAJJZI010000001.1 coordinate 11,422,813, forward strand.
TTCATCCGAAGGCCCAGCAAACGAGGTCTGTGAAATAATCAAGGGATTCAACAACGGCGCCAAAGCCGTAGCCATCAAGGCCGATGTCAGCAAAGTCAGCGAGATCCACAGACTATTCGAGGAGGCGAAGAAAGCGTTCGGCAAGATCAACATCGTCATGAGCAACTCGGGAACTGAGAGCTGGGACGTAACGGAGGAGATTAGCGAGGAGAAATACGACCACGTATTCAACCTGAACACACGAGCACAGTTCTTCGTTGGCCAAACGGCATACAAGCACATCGAGGACAACGGCCGCATCATCCTGATGAGCTCTATCGCAGCTGGTCTCCTCGGTGTCAAGGACCACGCCCTTTACAACGCCTCCAAGATGGCCGTCATCGGTTTCATCAAGGCGTTCGCGACCGACTTCGGAAAGCGTGGTGTCACCGTCAATGGTGTCGCACCAGGAGGTATCAAGTCAGACATGTTCACACAGAACGCCTGGCATTACATCCCCGGTGGTTCGCCTGACTGGCCAGCGGAGAAGATTGAGACACTCATGGCAAACCACTGCCCGCTCGGAAGGTGTGCGGTACCTGAGGATGTTGCGAGGGTCGTTGCTTTCCTCGCATCAGAGGACGGTGGATGGGTCAACGGTCAAGTTCTGACCATTTCTGGCGGCTCATCACAGTAAGCTGGGATTGCAAGGTGTTGATGATTGAATGATGGTAGCATGTGCGGTTTTACAGCGTATTTTAGAGAGACACTTGTTCGAAGCCAGCGCTCGAACAAAATAAATCAACCATACCCAACTGCGTTCTCGTGTGTTTCTTCTTTCGTGTGGGCATCTCTTAGTTGGTGTCATAATGCAGGATAGACGCGCGATCGAGAATGCGAAACAACACCTGCCGAGACCCTGACGTCACCAGACGCGAGTGAGCAACGCTATCACGTGGCTCAATCTGCGTATACTCTACTCTAAACACATCCAATGGCTAAGTTCCAGGTGTCTTGTGGCTGTCCAGTCATAATTTGCGCTTCTATTACGAAATAGGTCATCCTAAATGTGTAGCAGGTTTCGAGCCAGTCAATATTGATCCTTTTATCGCTTCCACTGAACCACAGAAAGATCATCAGTAAGACAAGAGCAATTTGATGTCCAACAAAGTAGTGAAAGTTCAAAAATCTGTGATCCATGTGAACTAAAGCAGATATAACAGCGCATCTAAACCCCTCACTCCCACGGACAATTCTCACTTCAATATCACAGCTTGTAACGCCAAATATCCGCGCATGTCACTACACAGAACAAACGCACACCTTCGGCTTTTGAAGGTTAAATAATACGCTCCTAGCGCCACTGAGATATCATCCTCCACGTCTACGAAAGGCGCCTTTAACGATTTACCTTAAGAACTCTTGCTCGGAATCCTGGGCCAAGTCTGCTCAAGGCTCTATTCTATGCAGAGTACCTTTCAAACACCATACGGACGTTTCACTCTCTATCTTCGGAAAATTGCTAACTACATTGACTCTCAGAGCCTATCTCTACACGACCGTCAGAATAAAGGTTTCGCACTACATGAAGCTGCTTCAATGTCTAGAGAACGATCCCACCATGATTCGTCATATCGAACGATTGATCTGGAACAAGGACCCAATTGTAACTCTAACATGGCAAGATAGACTCTGGTGCCATAATTATACACATTCTGGCGCCATGCTGGCTCTGATTTCGATGCTTCAACCAATGCTGGAAGCTCTAGCATTTCTGGACACAGAGCACCAATTTTTCCCCAGATCACTCTGCAGCGATTTAATTTATGGTTCTGGCTCAGGCTGAACAATACCAACTGAAATAAATCTCCCAGATTGTACTAGCACTTCCGCAAAATACGTACGATACCGTTTGGTTATCAAATGATGAGCCTAGATACATCTGCAACTATCCTTAGACTACCAGTTCTGCGTAGACTAAACTTCAAAGGCGAATACTACGTCAAGCCCAACTCAGTACATCCAACAAGACTGGCAGAATTGGCTGCAATTCCTTTTCGGAGCTCACTCCCCGAGAACCGCCACTAGTATATCGACGAGAGCACAGTATATTTGAAGACCCGTGGTCATATCTTACGACCCCTAATCTTGCACCACAGACTTTGCTAAGACATGTGCGCAGACAAATCCGCCACTGAAAGAGATTGGCACAGTAGATTCTTGTGAGAACAGAGGGAGGGTTTTCAGAACGGGTTCCAGGAGATGAGGACGTTTTCCAAACGCAGGGGGTCGCTCTCACGCTCTCTGAATGTCACGAGAAATTGACGTAAGAGTAGATGGATTAGCTACTGCGAATTCAGCTTTGCTACGTAAGAAGTCCTGTATTTGATCTCGGTGGTCTTCACAGCAAGACTTTCTTCACGCATTCAGTGATGTGTAGCACCCACTCAGCACTTTATCAAGACACCATGATTCCCATCTCCTCGACTCCACACAACACACCAATACCCACTCACCACAACGTTTGAAACCCAATTACAGTCTACCAAGCTAACCACATCTTCACTCACAACATTTCCGCAAAACATCGTTATGTGCAACTTCTACTACGCCACATACACTCTCTGCGGATGTACGCTGATCGAACGCGAGTACACCTGCACTCCGCCATGTCCCAACGCCAAACAAGCCCGCGTCGTCGACACCACAGTGCGGCAGACGTGTTCATTCTGCAAGGGTGGCTAGAGCTCAAGTGTTAGACGGTAGAGAGAGGAGTGAAGAAAGTGCATGTATAATGTAAACTGTTTATTGGGTATATTAAGGCGCGCATCACGCTCGTTGCTTGCTCACAGCCTGCTGAGTTTAAGCCTTGGGCAGCCGTGTAGAACTAGTATACAAAAATTGATCATCCCTCATGTGTTCATGCTGTGAATATGCAAATCGCTACACGCCTCAAAAATCATAGTGTGATGGGTATGCAGAATCTTAACGCCGTGATAGTCTCCGCTAAGCCTCAAACCGTAGGCTCTTCCGGTGTCTTGCCAGTGCCATCGCTCTCAGTCTCTGGGCTCTTGGGCTCAAGCTTCATATCCTTTTCTGGATCTTTACTCGCGGCTTCGTTCGCATCTGCTTCTTTGTTGGCAGCACCAACGACTTCCTCGATCATGGCGGTAAAGTCGACAGTCATGCCGCCGACGTTCATCTTAACCAACGCAGCTGCATCCGGGCCGTTGTTCCCATTTACACTACCGCGTCTAGAGCCGCTCTCTATATCCAGCATCACGGTCTCGTTGTCGAATATGTTATCTCCACTCCACAGACCCACAGTAGACGTGTTGGGGTCTTCGTAGAGGTCGAAACCAAGCCCCAACAAGCCGTTCTTCGATGGGGAGCTGCTCATAGGCATGTCGCTAGACATAAAGTCGTCAGGCAAGAACTCGCTAAACTGAGCATCACTGCGACCGGGTGTGGCAAATGTGGGGAAGGCTGAGAAATCAAAAGCCTGGGAAGGCGACGAGATTGGGTGATCAGACAATAGCGCGTTGAGCTGGCGTGTGAACGGTGTGTCGGGCGCAGCTGTTGCCGCATGGGTGGCACGAGGAGTCAAGATGTTACGAGATGGCGTTGAAGGCGCATCTACGTTCCCTGCACCTCGTCTCGGGGTCAGGGCGACGCGTTTGCGGGTGCTTGGAGTTGGCGTCTTCAAGGGATCTTGGTTGATCTGATCCTTCTCAGGTGTGCTCTTAGGCGTAATCTTCGGTGAGGCAGAATCTTCGAAAAGGTGGGCAAGGTCATCTGCTTCCGTGGTAGGAGGTGGGCAGTTCTCCTTGTCCGGGTTCTCCTTGTCCGGGTTCTCTTGATCAACGGTAGCCACTTGCACCACAGGCTGCTCGAACCAATACGTTTGCTTTGTCACACATGGAATGCAACCATCGTGACCTATTCCAGCGTTTGCGCAGCGGCCACATGGTCGCTCGCGGTCACAGCCTCTTTTGAGCTCCTTGCATCGTTGACAACGGGGCTTCTTGGGTGCGTCATCGTCAGGGATGTGCATTGGAGTAGCGATTGGGGTAGCGACAGGAGGAGGCGGTGGTTCAGCCAGAGTCTTTCGTCGACCTTGCTTCTTGGGTGACGGGAAAAGTAGTCGCCTCGTAGGCTTCGGTGTAAGATCGTGGTCGATATCTATGGGCGAGGCTTTGCTTCCTCTGACACCGGCGGGGCTGGACTCGAGGGCTCGTTCTAGGGCAGCCTGGGCAGCTTCAGAATCAAGCTCACGTGCGCTAGGTGCGACAGCTGGCGGTGCCATCGTCCCCTTGTGAGTCATATCCACGGATGGAGCACCTTGCTCTTGCTCAGCTGGCATAGCAGGTTCAGACTCAGGCAGCACAGCATCAGACATAAGATCATCACCACCACTCATAGACTTTGAGCGCGCTACCTTCTGTTGCCTTTTGCGATTCGCGAGGCGCGCAGCCCTATCCCAAACTTTCTGCGGCCTCATCGAAAACTTCTTGATAAGCCAGAGTCCGCATGGGTTGCACAGGTTGAGTTCCTCGAACGCGTCAGAAGACTTTGCGGCCACAACGTCCTTGTCTTCCCGCGTCAGGTTGTTCTTGAAGATACGGTATTTTGGCTCGCCATCCTCAGTTGTTGGTTCGATTACTTCATATGCGATGATATCGGTACCAGCTGAGTCAGTGGACAGCTCAATGCCTTTGGGTGAGCCTTTCTCCACACGTGTATAGGCTTTCCTCCATGTGACTGTGTCGATCTCTCCACAGTTTACACAATGGGTAGGCATTTCTCCTTTTCGGATAGCCGCGTCCAGTTTATTCTTGATGATTCTTTTCCTCTTCGCACCTGATCCGCTTCGGGGGTACCCATACTCTGACGGTGTGGGCGCATCAGACATAGGCTCTGCTCCAGACCATGTATGTGACCTGGGAAGTCCTCTCGGTTTAGATTGCTTTGTCTGCTTCGGCGGAAGATTTGGGGTAGCAGAGCGACTATAGACTTGTGCTTCACTTTCGGCTGTACGTGAAACGTGCGACACCATGTCATCAGGTGATCCGGCTGTTGACATTGTAGCCCGTGAGTTTTGGAAGGTATATATATTCTTGTCCTCAAGGTTATCGCCCTGCTGCACCATCGAAAGCCTTGCGATCAGATCACTATCGTCATTCGTATCTTGTCCCTGGAAATATACCGAATTGAAGATATCCTGGTCCATAGTATCGAAATCGAAGGCTTCAGCAGTTCCCATATCCATCTCGATGCTCTCAGTGACTGGCTGTGTAACGGATTTGCGGCGTTGCTCTTGTGATTCTCCATCCTGCCATAGCTTCTCAAGTTCCATGCCATCGGCGTCTCGAATTGTTGGCATGTCGCTAACGAAACCGGAATCGTTTGGGGGTAGTGTCGGCAGATTCGGACTTGAAGGAGCAGGCGATACGGTTCGATTCGGTGCGATAGGAGGCGATGACGGCATTGGAGTATCTCCAGGGCTTCCATCTCTTTCGTCCGCTGACTCCAGTGCGTTATCCGAGAAGGCGCTAGACTCGTAAGGAGACATGTACGGTCGTCCTCCATCCATGGATGCATGCCTCAAAGCACTTGGAGCTGGTGGACGGCGCGGTCCTCGCTGACCAAACTTCTCACCAGGGCGAGGAGTTGGCGCACGGGGCACCATATCTGAGGCAGCTCCTGAAGTACTCAGAGCAGGTTTGAGGAGACGTACGGACGCTGCTGTGCTGGCTGTCACCCGCAGCGAATCGGTATGGGCATTCAATGGCGTGTTTCTCGGCCTCGTGGTCTGCGTGATCCGAGCCCTCTTCTTCGGGGGTCCGTCCTCCTGCTGCTCGATAATATAAGGATCGCTAAACTGAGATTGGTGAGGCGGCGGGGCAGCTTCACTCCTGACAGAGGCCCGTGACGTTGGCCGTGATGGAGGGTTGTACTGATAGTGGTGGAATGAGAGAGTACTTAAAGCAGGACTGGACGCCCTAGTTGACTGAGACATGAAAGGCATGTTCGACTGATCGTAGAAAGAGTCATTCCGGGGTGGCTCTTGTGACGGGCTCTGCCGGGTAAGCATCTGGTGGAACGGCTCAACACCACCAACAGAAGGACGTGGCGAAGGCTGTGCGGGATATGGGCTTGGCTGCGCCAGTTGACCCAAGGTTGGGTTCTCTTTTAGAAAATCGGACCAGGCGTTATAGTCGAAACCTTCTGGCATCAGCTGACTGAGGCTGTGATATCGCTCCATGTTCTCCACGTATTCCTTTTGCATGCATGTCGGAACAGGCACCAGCTTCAGTTTCACCTCCAGAGTCTCCTTGACACCGTTCGAAAAGATGCCAAGAATGTTCTTGCACACGCGACCAGTGACCATGGTTTGGGAATCTTTGGCGGGAGCATTGGGGGTCGGCGATGCTGAGGCAAGGATCCATGATAGCATGCCCTGGCCAACCAGCGGCGTTTCGTACTCGGAGAAGTCGTAAGCGTATACGGTGTAGTCATGGCCTAATTTGGCTACGAGCTCAGGACTGCAACGGTGAGCACTGTGTCTGGCAACCAACAAGTCAAAGAGTTGACCCACCTTGCGGCTACAATAGCCTGAGTACAGGTCTTGAGTTCGATTACTCCCACTTCGGTAGTCTCATCCAGCGATACGACAGGCACGTTCAGCACGCTTGGCAGACGGGCCAGGCAGTTTGACTTGTTCTGATCGTCGAACGTGTAAAGTACCTTGACTGTATTGCAGCTGTGTTAGATGAAGACGTGATGAATGAGCAGATAAGCTTGCCTCGCATTTGCCTGCGCGGTATTCCGTCCATTGTGCTCTCCTCGGTAGCATAGGGTGTGGATGCGTGCTGTGTAGCACCAGGATCCGGCGTGGTACTAGATGATGTCGACATGGCTGCCTATAGAGTTGACAAAAGATAGGCCGACCGTGTCGAAGAGGAGACGAAGAGGTTGTCGTCGACAGACGGGGGGTGGTCAATGTTATATCGCGATCGGTGGCTGGCGTGCGATCATCGCGGACGCGTTGTGGGTGAACTAACAAGCGACACTAAAAGCGACTGGAAGACGAATTGGCGGGGTAAACAGTTCGCTAAGTACTTTCGTTTGCAGAGATTTTCAAAACAGGCAGCAGCACGCGTAGAAGAACGGAGAAAAATGAACGTGGAGACGTCGTAAATGATGTCGTGTGGTGAAGGTGAAGATGGAGGCACGAGCTCGGAGGTTTGACGCTACCCGCGCCGCGCTAACGCGGGGAGGACAAAGACGCGTGACGCACCTTCCATGCGAAAGTCCCAGCCCCACCCACGACGCGTTGATTGGTTCGGCAACGGAAAAAGTGCAGCTCCAGCTCCAAGCTCGCTCACTTCATCGCCCTGCTTCATACCATCGCCGACCGATCCACCTCATTCAAGCGCGTTGCCGTGGTGTCCTCCTGTCTTATACTAGGTCAGTCAATCCGCTCTTGGTCTGTGCATTTCTTTTGTCCGACCTCATCCTTACGCGCTACTTCTCCGAGCAGTATTTCAAAATTCGCAGGCAGAAGCTCAAAGGTTGGAAGTTGACGGTAATAGTTTCAAGCCCATCCCTCCTTGCTTTACTACACAAGCCGACAAAATGGTGGACGCAAAGATTCAGTATGTATCACTACTAGAGTACTCGCCGTTGTATGAGCTAACATTGTGCAGAGAGCTTCTATCCAAGCCCCGTTCTGAGTTGACGTATGTATGCCCCTACACTTTCGGCTTCTCTGTATATTAACGCTTTTGCCTAGCGAGTACGAAGTTGCTCAAGTCGAAGAACATGAGCTCACTACCGGTCCCCTCTCCATCCTTCAGACCGCCGTCCGCTCGCGCACACAAGTTCTGATCTCGTGCCGAAACAACCGCAAGATTCTTGCACGTGTCAAGGCTTTCGACCGTCATTGCAACATGGTTCTCGAGAATGCGAAAGAGATGTGGACTGAGACTCCACGGTTAGCCAACGGTAGCTATGGAAGGAAGGTCAACAAGGACCGCTTCATCTCTAAGCTGTGCGTTTAGATTACTACCCAAAGTTGTGCATTCCTGACTTGTCTAGGTTCCTACGAGGCGACTCGGTCATTCTTGTTTTGCTATCATAAGAGCTCGGACACATTGGGGATTTGGGACGGTAGTGCCAGGTCGAATCACACGAATTGGAGTTGGAATGAATTAAAAGTTACATAACCGTCGCGAATCGGCGATGGGCACCGAACGAATCAATCAACGATACCCCAACTTCTACTTCTTCAATCCGTCACTCAGGCCCAACAGGAGCTCCGCAAGACCGTGCGCGCCAGGATCTGGGACCTCCTGGAACCCCTCGCCTCCAACATAAACCGTTCGCCCCAAGCTCGCTTTCATACCCTTCGTGCCTTGTGCGCCGCCTTGTGCCGCTGTAGCCGCTTTGTCGATACTCTCCGTCTTGGACAGCGTCTCAACAAAGGGATAGAGGGCATCCATTAACGTTCGGTCTCCGGGTTTGGCAGGAGTGTATTTGCCAAGTGCCTTGAGAGATGAGTCAAGGGCCTTGGCCCAGATTGTGGGTGTGACAGGCTGTGGTGACGAAGGCGCACTCTGTCGCAATCCATGGGCCAACGCATTCAGAAAGATGGCATAGATTGCGCCTGACGTGCCGTCCATAGCCAGCTCTACCACTTGAATGATGTGATTCACGAGGATCAGCAGATCATCCGTCTCCTCTGCCGTTTCGAGCATCTTCAGAATCGCTGTTGGGTGTCAATACCAGGCAGCAATGCACACGTGATAATAGCCTACCTTCTGCGCCACGCTGAAGTCCGATTCCGCAATCGCCATCCCCTACAATTGTGTCGAATCTGGTGACGTCTGGTTCAGCCTCGATGAGCCTGTTCAGTGCGACTGTCAAGGTTGATTTGGCCTGAGCATAGTTGACTGTCCAAGTTAACACACATCTTGTGCAACCCGGCGAGTACTCTTACCCCTCAGATTACTTGGCTGGACCTCTTCTTCGTCCACATGCTCCTCGCTCTTCTTCGCTTCTCCACGTCGTGCCCATGTGCTGCTACTGATCGCTGCCGACCAGCCAGTCGCTTCAGCAGGCGCATCAAGCAGTTCAAGCATGGAGGAGTCGGCGACTCTAAGCAAGCTGATGGAGAAGCCCAACCCGTTTAGACTGGTCATGAAGGTGCCAGCTAGAATACGGACTGGCTTGATCTTGAAGCTATCCGCTAGTTGCTCGACAACTTCATTCATGATTCCGCTTAGCTCGAGTGGGCTAACGCCTCCCAGATTGTTCACCAGCAGCACCACATCATCCTTGTCGGTGATTTTGGAGAAACTGCGGTCTTGGTCCGCGACGTCCAAACAGTGTGACAGCATCGTCTTCACGAGGCCAGGTAGATCGATTGACTTGCGCTCAGAGCCGGCCTCGTTGTGAATGCCCATTCCAATCTCGACTAGGCCTTCCGCCAGCTCATCTTCCTCTGGCTCTCGGCGACCTGGGACATGGACGTGCGCCAGAGAAGATCCAATTGAGACGGTATTGTCTGCGACGAGTTGGGCTACACGTGTTACATCCTTGAGACTTGCTCTACAACAACGTTAGCTGTCATCGTCTTCATACGTTGTAATGGTAGAGCTGTTGCATACCCTTTCGCGGCGAGCGCACCAGCAATCTTCTGCACAAGCACCGTTCCTGCAATACCTCTTCTTCCAACCTTTCCTCCCTTCGCGCGCCCTACACCAGCGTCGTCGCCGACCACCACCATGTCGACTTCGATACCTGCGGCGCGTGCCTTCTCGACGGCCATGCCGAAGTTCAATACATCGCCGGTATAGTTCATCACTATCACGAGCACACCCTTTTCTTTCTGGATGCGATGCAAGATGCATCTCCGCACCTGCTCGGCACTTGGAGACGCGAAGATCGTGCCTGCCACTGCTCCGGATAGTAGGCCAGCACCAACAAACGATGCAAATGAGGGCTCATGGCCGCTGCCGCCTCCAGAAACTATGCTGACTTGCGACGCGCCATTCTTGCGGTAGACGATCTTGTTGTTTATGTCGCATTGCACTGAAGGATTTGTCTGTGGGATGCTAAGGAGCGCGGTATTGACGCTAAATGTGGGTGCAGGAAGTTAGGGTATGTCTTACATGCACTTCGTACGGACACACTTACAGGTGTGTCGGGTCGTGAATGAAGTGTCTCGCTGGATGCGTTAGTCTGACAGCCTTCGTGCATGCATAATGCGGATCCTTACATGACATTGTGACAATTTTCTTTTCAGCTCAGTGGAATGCACGGGAAGTGTAGAGAGAATGCATAGAATGCAGATGAAATTTGTAGGAGTAGCATGACGAGGAACCAAGCAATCCTTCAATACCCGACCCGACGACGCGTAAATCATATCACCCATTCCTTCGTGTCATTTGACACATACCGCGCTGCTGTGGCCACACGGAAACGCGACCGTGTTCCGTCTTGTTTCCAGGCATTTGGAGAACTCCAGTGCTCTAAGTGGGGTTGCGTAGATGAGCGTGAGAGGGGTAGCTTTGCATACAGTGGGGTCGATGTCAGCAGAGGTGTCGGCTTCCTCTTCTGGGCAATACCGTGTCAGCAGTTCGTTTTCCAACCACCCCTACAACACGCGTTGACAACTATGAAGAACCTCACACGGTGCAAGGTGGAGTATGTTGGAGTTTTTGTAATGTGGTTGTACTTGCTTATTCCGCTATTGCTATCAGATGACCGGAGAACGCACAGCTCACCACCTAGGTACCCAACCAATAACATGACCTTAGGCATGAATGGCTTTCCTCATCGCTGCAATGGTCGTCTACTAGCACAAAATCGTTTCGGTAACAGAACATGTTGCAAAATGTATTGATGTCTACCACGCGAGGACCATCGCCTCATTTCATCACATTTATGGGACGGTAGAGAAAGGCCGGCAAGGATTATATACCCTTTAAACAGTAGCTGTCTAATGGGTTTGTGCTTTTCGCTACCATTGGGATTAAGAGGAACTACATAGCCTCGCACACACCTGAAGGAATTTCAGTATCTCATGAAACTCCATACATATCAAGTCACTATGCGCCTAAGCAATCACGTCTTTGAAAACTTCCTCCGTTTCACTGGCCAGCCGATGTTTAGAGAAGAGCGCGAATGAGTCAAGTCTTTGCCTCTCAGAGAAGCGGTTAAATCTTAATCTCGGTTGTTTCGATTATGGCGATAATTTCGATATAACTTGTCGCATTTAGTTGAAACTTGGCTAATACCTATCACCTAGCAGTCCACTTATCCAAACTGAGACCAGGACTTTCAACACAGAACAGCAGGGCGAAGCTTACTGGGCATAGTGTGAGAACTGTAAGACAATGATTCGTAAGGGAACAAGAAATGTCTCAGGTCTCAGGAGTTTATACACAGGGTGAAGAAAAATATAATCGGGATTAGTAATGGATATGATGCGCATTTGGGACAGGTTAACGAGAGAGGACGATCTGGTATTGCGGCCTCATCTTCGGGAGCGGCAATTGAAAGCAACGTAGGATCAGGGCAATCGAGATCCCCTAGCATCAACCATGCATGTCGGAGAGAGCTTAAGCGGAGTGTTCCCGGCAATAAGGAAAGCTACCCCGCCATCAGATAAGATTTTGATCTGCAACCCCGCCAAACATCGCGTCCAGCTTCACCGTCGCGTCCATCCGGTTTATCTTTTTTATCTTTTCCTAATTGCGTCGGGTATTCCTGCTACATCTATAGGATTCGACGGTACCGAAACGTTTGTCTGTTTGTTCCCACACCAGGCTTGCGACAATGGCACACGCTGGCATCGCCCACAAATACTCCAAACGCCGCATCGCATTCGAGCACGCATCTCCCCAATCCTCCAACGACCCGCCAAACACCCTCATCTGGGTCGGCGGTCTAACAGATGGTCTCCTCACCGTCCCATACCCGTCCGAGATTGCCAAATCGCTCCCATCCAACTGGGTCATAGCCGAAGTCCTCATTTCCTCGTCGTACAAGGGCTGGGGCACTGGTAGCCTCGCTCGGGATGCGCGTGAGCTCGGCGAATGCGTGTCTTACTTCAAGAAGCTGCGACAGGGAAAGAAGATTGTGGTCATGGGCCACTCGACGGGATGTCAAGATATCATGGAATACTTGCTTGGGGAGGGACATGAGCAGAGGGAGACGTTGGACGGTGTGATACTACAGGGTGGTGTTAGTGACCGCGAGGCATGGGAGGACTACTACAAAGAAGGAGAGAAAAGGAAAGAGCTAGAGGAAGCGATTAGAATGTCCAAGGAATTCGTCGACGCTGGCAAAGGCAAGGAGATCCTGTCGCCGGAGAGTAATGCTGTGTTGAAGGACATGGGTGGACCTCTCAACGCATGCAGAGCGTACTCCCTCCTCGCAAAGGGCGGAGACGACGACTACTTCTCAAGCGACCTTTCCGACGAACACTTCGCGACAACCTTTGGCAAGATACCCAAGAGCACGCCAGTATGCTTCCTACTAGGATCCGAGGACCCATATGTACCTGCTTCGATCGATCGAGCTGCTCTGCTTCAGCGCTGGACAAGGATAATACGTCAAGGCGGCGGGATTGTAGATGATGAGGATGGCGGCGTAATCCCTGGGGCACACCACAACCTCGACGATGACCCAGAGGAGGTTGTGCAGGACCTGGTCAAGAGGGTGTGCGGCTTCGTTACCGGACTGGATAAGAGCCGTGAGTGGAACAGTACTGGATCTCACCTTTAATCACATTAGAATCTACTTAGGGTGGTGATCTAGTATTTAACCAAATCTGTTCGCGCGCATGCCTTCAATCTGCAATTCAGTACAATTGTCATATTTCCACCACAAACCTGGAAGTTGAACGCCACGTTGCGCCATGGGTGGCTGGCCCATGAGAACAAACGACGCCCTTTACACGCCACGTGATCCTTCATATATACTTGGATTGAGCCTATTTTCGAATTGGCATAGCGACGAATTGGAAGTGTAAACGCATGTACTTCGGTACTCAGAAACCAAGGAGACGTCTCAGCTAAACCGTGGAAGCGTTGTGTAGAAGGAAGACATAGACAGACGAAGAAGACAAGGCCATAAGGTTCTTTAGTAAGATGTATTATCGCGCCGCCACGCCTCTCGGCTGCTCACTACTCAATGATAGCTTTTGGTATCCCATAGTGCCGTTGACCATCCCCACAACCCATGCCGGAGAATCCAAAGCTCCTCACGTGCCTACAACAAACGCCCACGCAATGCATATAAAACTGCGGACCCGCCACTGGAACGACTGTTCGTCTTCTACTCTTTTGGCCAAAAGAAAAGAAAGACACAAAAAAACTCTCCTGCGTCGCCTCTCGTAATGTTTACAAAGTCGCTGCTCCGTTGAGTCTGTGGCTTTGACTTCATTTCGCCACCAGCACCGACGCTGGCGATTGGCGATGTGTTACTCTACTGGACTTTCTTCAACCCGTGTCGCATCGGCATACTAAGCCCGCCCGCCATCCACCACAGATGGTTCCTCGAACTGCGCTTGAACAACCCATTGCTCACCGAACTTGATACCTTTGCCACCACTGATACCGGCATTGCGCCAGGGCCGGTTGACACCGATATCCACGATCCAAATAAGCCAATGTGGATCGCGTCCAGCCCCGTTCTGTAGTGCCTTGACAAGGCCCGTCCGTGGTGCACCGAGACATACAATGTACTTTGCGCGAACTTCTAGTGGCTCGCCTTCTAGGATGGAGACTTCGCCTGTAGAACCACCTACACCAGATGGCGTTTCGACGGCAAGGCAGGCCGCTCGTGACTTATTTGCCCAGCCTACGATATTGAGGACAACTCGTTGATCTCCATCGCCGAGTGCCTCAAACTCCTTGTGACGGCCAAGCAAGGCGTCTATGATGAGTTCAGGCGGTGCCTGCAGACGCTTCAGAGCTTCTTCCGTATCCTTCCACGCACGGACGGAGCCGCCAAACTTCCGGAAAAGTTCAACCTGACGCCGAACGTCCTTGTCCCAGTCGGCATTTCGTTCGAAACCGAGTAGTGCAACCATAACCTTTGGTCCGCGTTGAGCAAGATGCCGCGCTGCTGCTACGGCGCGTGCACCTCCGCGGTGATTGCCTGCTAAAACAACAATGACAAGGTTGGCGTTAGGATTGTCGCGTGCGAGACGTCTGCCACCTGGATTTATCGCTGTCAGAGCGACTTCTGCGATACCTCGCCCTGAGTTCTCCGCCATGAGATCTTCGTTAAGGCCAAACTCCACCTCAGCAGTCTCCTCCACTGCCAGCATGGCACCGGGAGTAATAGCGAAGCACTTGCGATTGTTTGATACCAGACGTAAGCAGCCCTTTGCGCTAGACTCGAGGGCTGACTCTGGTGGTGAAGCAACGCGCCCCGGCCTCGGGCTACCGGTAGCATGTGAGGAAGCGTAGGGTCGATTCAAGACGAACGAACGATTAGTGCGTAATAATACACCTGACCCCATCATATCAATGTCAGCTTGAACGCCGCTGCCCTGCCGTGTTGGTGCCCTCTTGACTGAGGCTCTAGACATTGCCCGTCTAGAGTTGCGCCCGCTGCCAAATTCCGACTCTTCCTCAGAGCTTGTGTTGGTTGTACTTTTCAGCTTGCGATCCAGCACATTCTCTGTAGGATGCAGATTCTTCCCGCCGTGTGTCCCAGGCCTTGCCAGGCGGTTGAAGCTGACCAGACGGTCCTCATCTGCGGTGGTGTCCTCATTCCTAATCTGATTGAACACTGTGCACTTGTCAAATTTCGAGAGATTACTCTGAAAGTCGAACTCGGGCATGTCCTGGATATCCGTCGCATCTTCCGTTGCCCAGCCGTTCGTGGTTTCAAGCGCCTGCTGTCGTTTCGTCTTACGATTCGATGCGTTTGCCGCTGCAAGGCCGACTCTGCCGCCTATAACTCCGGGGGTTCTTGTATGTGACTGTTCGGCAGCTTGTAGCATGGGGGTATTCCTCCATCCATTACCTTTGCTGTAAGAGGTTAGCTTCTGTAGATGCCACGAGTAGCCTCTGAATCTAAGATCCCACTTACCCTTTCTTAACAGCCTCAACATCGCCATTCTTCCTCTCCTGAGCGGCAAGTTCCTTCTTACGAGACTTGCCCCCTCTTCGAGTCTTTTTGCCACTGTCATCATTTTTCTGCGGACTTGGATCATCCATGGGCTTGCCGGTCCTGGTTTTAGTGATGCTTGCCCTTCGCGCAGCTACCTGTCCTGTCCGCGTCTCACTATCAACCTCTTCAGCATCCGCAATGTCTAGCGACGAAAACGGTCCCTCCAAAGTGGCCGCACTCGGCTTTCGGACGCTGTATTGCTTTGCATGACGCACGAACGGGGACGTATTCTTCGGTAAAGCCGCAGCGCTCGCTGCAGCCATGGGCTTGATTGGCGTGGCAGGAGCTTCCTGAGGAGGCGCAGCAACGCTAGTGCCTAGGGAAGGTACCGTAGAGGCGCGCTTCCCCATGCTAAGAATCGCGGGATCGACAAACGGCGCAGCTGGAGTTGGCTGAGGGGCAGGTTGGCGGGGCGCTTGACGAGCGTTCTGGTAGGCAGGTGCGCCTGCGGGCGGGATTGACGAGTGTTGGCTGACGAGATGCGGAACCTGTTGCCCCATATGCGGTGGCGGGCGCTGAACACGGTTCTGGGGATATAGCGAGTAAGCAGTAGGCTCAGATCGTGGCGGGAGAGGTTGCGGAGGAGCTGGCGTAGAGGGGGCGACTTTGATGTCGGCAATCATGTGTCCTTCCACGTTATACGAAGGCACACGGTGACCAGAGTTTGGAAAGAAGACTATAGACATCAGCGCATGTCTGTACACAATGACCTCGACTAAAACACACCATCTTGAAGCGTCAAAGTAGCCGTATGCTGATCAACACCACTGACCACACCCAGCACGACAGCACCTGGTGGACTCTGCAGCGTCACCGCGACCGATAAGCCGACGAAATTGGAAGCCATATTGGCGGTGGAGGGCGTAGGCGAGGGAGACTCCCCAAAGCCCTGCGACGAAGCGAAAGTTCCTGGAACCGCAAACACGAGCGATACCGGCGACTTCGAGGGCAGTGCCGGAAAATATTGATGAAGATGCGACCCCCAGATCAGACAAGTTGGAGGTGGAGAGTTGGAGTTCGTCGTACCCCAGCTGCACTATTTCGCAGATCGTGCTAAGGCGCTAGCGGTCAGCCACAGTCCAGCCGCCAACGGCTGCTGATGTAAGGCTGCATCTTCACATGCTCGAACACGAAGGGAGACTTCGTTTATATACCCGGCCAGGCACATGAATAGGAGACATGAGGAAGAATGATTGTTGTTCATTACGCGTGTTCGTCTAATTATGCTTGCATCACCTCTCAAAAGCAAACCAAGTCCAGGGTATCCATTCAATACATGCCATCATCATCGCGAGCGACGCCATGTTCCAACCCCTCATTAAACGAGCTCCCATTGGGCCACACCCCCAAACTTGCACGAGTACGCCGTCTTGTTGTTCCAAGTAGCAACGCTCATACCACGAGCGTCTTTGTCATTAAAAACCGTGATCGCATTGAGAGAAATCTTCTGGCCCGGCGCACCAAGGTCGATGCGAGGTACGTCGAGCCACCAGGTGCGCCCGTCGGTGTTGAACGGCTTGTATTCCGGTTTCCGACCATCCCTGCCAGCAATACTCAGGAGCATGATGTAGGGCGGACCCTTTCCATGGCGCGCGTTGTCCCAATGCGGACAGACGTATGAGAATTGGAATCGAACGATCGCTGGTGGATATGGGTCGTTTACTTTGATCTGTGCCTGCGAGGGCTCAAAGGTTCGCTCCCCAAGGCCATGTTCCTTGAAAGCGTCACCGTAAACATTGACGCGTCCACCCTGATCATCTCGCATAAACTCTTCGTATGAGATGATGCGTGCGTCAGTACGGAACTGGTGAGAGGTGTCTCCTGGATAATGCTTCAATCCGAACTCGTTGTTGTCCATGGTGAATTGGCGAGCATTGAAGGATCGTACGTATCTGGCGGGTGTTAGTCTCTAGTTTAGTCTTCATATACGGCAAACAAGTTTGATTTCCGCAAACGTACCCTTCACCATGATTCCGGCACCCAAGGTGTCCAGCTCCCCAGCAGGGATCAACGAGCTTCCATTCCCCATTGTCAATCTTGACAGCATTCCAGGCATGTGTCGATTTGTAAGGCGGGACAGCTTGTCCAGGCTTCAGAGGGGAGTGACCAAAGCCCTTGCACGCACCAGAACATACCATAGCTTCCAAGCCAGCTTTCAGAGCTAGAGCAGCGAACAGACCGGCGTAACCTTCGCATACTGCCAGACCTGATGTGATGGTCCTCTCGGGGGTAGTAGGCGAAACAGTACCGTTAAAGAACGAATGGGCATCGTAGTCAATGTTGTGATGCAACCACGTAAATATCGCTCGCGCTTTGTAAGTAGGAGAGGGGAACTGGGAGCATAGTTGATGAGCAAGCCAGCCCACGTCTGAAGAGGGTAGTTGAGCGCGAGGAAACTGAGCAGCATGATCATCTGGACCTGAAAAGTCTCGACACATGAGGCAACTTGCGACAGCACCTGGCTTTGGCTTGGAAGCCATGATAGCGTTTAGGTTTGGTCTGGACGATATTGGGACGGGTGGTGGTGCTCCGAGATTCGGTGCTGAATCAGATGTAACTGCTGGTGGCCAATTTGAAGGCACAGGATGGGGTGCTGACGCCTTGTTGTTGCTGAAGCCCATCTCCAATGCCGATCGTCGTGGCGGCGGTGGAGCGATCACTCTGTTCGTTCGGGGGGTGTCGTTTGAGGATTGCCCCTGTGGCAGCGCTGGTACAGGCTGAGGTAATTGCTCGCGACCAATGGATTGTCTGGGAGGGAGAGAGGGTCTTGCTGGAAGGTCTAATGCGTTTTTATCAGCCAGGTTCTTACGGAGGTTCTTGATCTCCTACTGCACTCACCAGGAGTCTTCAGTTGAGGTGGCAGTGCTTGAGCTGGCACATAGTCTCTTTTACTTCTCATTGCGTCCAGTGTCGCCTTGCTCTGCTTAGGGCCTTCAGGCGCTTTCTTGGGCGGCAGTGGGGGCAGTTTTGACGGATCAAAGGCCGGAGCCCTGACCTGATAAAGCGTGCCGGTACTTCCATTGCTGTGACTTGTCCCGTTCGTTTTCACAGAGCCCAGTGACAGTGTTGATATGCCCGACGCGATTGTGGAAATCGACTCAGAGGATTCGCGCCTCCTGACGCTTGACTCGGATGCCTTGCGCGGTGGCAGTGCTGGTGTTTGCCCAGGCGTGCTGGCAATGCGCGGAGGTGGGCGAGGAGGCAGTGCGGGCAAGACTTTTGGTTTTTCGGATTCATTTACTACCATGGGCTGATTGCCGAGTTGTCGTGCAGACGTGGGCGCATTGCTAAGGATTGGTGGGTTGTTGACTGTCTGGCGTGAGTAGGCGGGCGGGCGCGAGCCGGGCGGAGGTGGGGGCGCCTTCCTCTTAGCAGTTGAAGCATCATATGAATAGGTCGGTTTGGCGCCCGGTACAGGAGTATGGACCTCCTCGAGGTTCAGCGCGGCAATCCTGTTCTTGATCATGGCGGTCGCGTTCTGTGGGGTGGGGTGATTGACGGTCGGAGCGTCAGCTGTGGCTGGTGACGAGTCGACAGGAGCAACAATCAGTGGCGGCCGTTGACGTGCAACCTCTCATTACTTGGTGAAAGAGAGGCTGCAAATGGGCGCTGAGGGCGGGTTAGGTGTGAAGAAGTAAGTATGACAAGACAAGGCTTGTCCGCCCAACGGAGGCACGCCTTACTGCCAGGGATAATTGCAGGCAGACGAGCACAGCCTCTGGCCTAGGTTCACCCTAACCCCCCTTGCAAGCCACATCACCCCACTTAAACCCGTTCCTGCCGATTTAAGCTTTAGCCCTCGTCCCCAAATAGTCTGGTCCGATCCTCAGTGCTGACACAATAGTGCTGACCTAGTGGTAGGCAGCTCATGGCATTCTCAGACTACGGAATGACATCAATGTACCTTGGTTGTCACGTCTGCCACCTGTCGTAGCATGTGGTGAGGGGCATGCCTTTCCAGACTGCGCCAATGCTGTGCACCCGTTTTACCAAATCTTCACTGGTGCATGGCAAGGGTTCGTGCCGCACACGAACATGCAGATGACACAAGTGACATCAACGACGTCTCGTTGAATTTTCTTCATTGAATATCTCGCACTAAACTCGCTATTGTCGCAAACAAGCCGTAAGTAGAAAGTATCGAGTCGCCAAAGCGTGCAACATGGACAGCCTACACTTCATTCCCAACCTCTACGTAGCCAAGCCTCCCATACCCATCCTCCAACCGATCCGGCCCATCTCTAACCTGTAACACCATAACAATCTCAACTTCTGTTCTCTCATTGCTGCGCAACTGTAAGAATGACGTGCGAAAAGACACTTTTACTCTTGCTGAAAGGAGAGGACGGGCAGTCGCTGAAGTTATACTACCCCATAATGCAATGCGAGGCCTCGCTATCCAAAACGCCAGAGAAGAGTGTGAGTGAGTGTTTGAGACATCGGTAAACTATCTGACAGTCGCTACCTCTTGCGCTTCTTGCTCTTGTCCAGCACCGTGCTCATCGAATAACTTTCCATTGGCATGTGATAGTCGTTCATTGGGGGAGGCGCCATGGAGGTTGCCGACGAGATCGAGTTCTTCTTTACAGAGACCCCCATGTGGCGTCCGTAGCGTCCCTTCCTGCCGTTGCCTTCGTCTTCGCTGACACATCCGTCGGCACCAATGCCAGCGTCTTTGCACCGCTGGCACGGTCGCTGGCGGTCACAGCCCTTCTTGCTCTTGCGGCAGCGCTGGCAGCGCGGCTTGCTCGAGAGATCCTCTTCACCGACGCCGAGTTGATGCTGGAAGTTCAAAGATGCATTGGAAGCCTTGCGCGACTGCGAGGGGAGAGAAGATGGCGACATTGGCGTCTTGCTGGTGCCGTTGACCTTGGATTTGCTCTTGGAGATGGCACGGGGCTTGCTGGGCTTGCCGGACTTGCTTGACACGGAGCGAGCCTTTATGATACCGGAAGGCACGCGGTAGTTGTTGTGCTCATCAGGAATCATTTCGTCACTGTGGCCCTTGAAGGAGCCATCTCGGTCGTCCTCATAGTCTTCACCACTGCTCTCGGCTTCATCGTAGACACGAGTGTGGTCGTTCATTGCCCGAGCCATGTTGTATGGGAGAGGAGGAAGCTCACTCTCGTCTTCACTGCCCTCAGCACTCTCGTCGCTTGAAGATGCTGCCGCTTTTCCGCTAAAAGCATCGTCGAGCGTTGAAGTAGAAGTGCGACCATGGGTGGAGAAGTTGGATGCATCACCCAAGCGCATGAGCTGACGAGCGACATCCTCGTCAGAAATGACGCTGATACTCGCAAGAGTGGTGTCAGGGGTAGGGAGGGCTCCACCACTTCCAGAGTAGCGATAGTGGGAATGCTGCGCTGAGCCGCGCGCCCGAGACTTGTACCCCTGAGCTTGACCACTAGATGCAGAGTAGGGTGTGATCAGTCCTTGGAGGTATGAATTGTCACCCTGACCATAACTCTGCGGCGAGGGTAGCGGATGCGAGTATGAGAATGTCTGCTGGTTGACAGAGTACGGCGAGCCAGCAGTGTTTCCGCTGATACGTCGCTGGGGGGATACGGACGACTGTGAAGCATTCATGGGAACTTGAGGCGGTACGAACAGAGGCAGCTCCTATGGAAGGAACGAGTGTCAGACTAATGCACGATACATGCCCACTGTAGGTACTTACCGAGCTGTCGAATTTCGCTCGCTTTCGGCGGCCACCTTCGACAATGTTGTCAACGCTGATTTCAGCACTCGCCAATGGCTCTTTCCTCGAGCGTCGCGAGCTGCTGACAGAACCATGTTCCTCGTCGCTGTCACTGTAGCCGTCGCCATTGGCGTCAGCGAAGCTTCCATGTGAACTGTTCCCGCGACTCTTTATGGACGGGCGCATGCGCTTGCTGACTGAGGCGCTCCTCTGACCATGACCTGGGTGTGGGGAGTGGCTCTGGCGCGCATGACGGGACCCCGCTCTCGAGCCTTGGTGGTGCTGGATCGGGGGGAGCATCTGGAAGGCTTCGTCGAGCTGGGGTCGCGCACGACGGGGCGAGATGGTCTGCTGGTGGGGATCAGGAGAGTAGTCATCTGCATCAAGAGTCTCTGGAGAGACTCGGACGAAGACGGTCATGCCGTGTTCAAAGTTCTCGAACCGCGCAATCAGCGTGTTGCCATGGCGGTCCTCGAAGATGACGCCTCGACGCTCATACAGACCATAGAAGTTCTTAACTGTGGTGATGATGGAGTCTGTTGTATCGTGAGGGTATATGTCCACTCGCATGGGTAGTCGGGCCTTGTGGGCTGGAGACTGGGGGAGGAGGAGCTCGAAGCTGACGTGCTTCTTGGGCGTCTGCTTTGAGGGCGACATGGACTCATGCGCCGAGCCGGTCTCGGTGCTTGGGTACACGTCCATGATGCCAGAGTCTTCTCTCTGAGGCATCGTATCGTAGCCAGACGCCGGATGCATGGCGTCGTGGTGTCGGCCCGCTAGGAGCTCTTCCACCTCAGGGCAGCGTTGTGCGCCAGCAATCCGCGGTTCGGCAAGCATATTAGAAACTTGCATGCCAGTGTTTCTGATGCTGAGTTTGTCTTCCAAAGCCCCTATAATGAGCTTCTGGAGGTGTGTGTGTGTGGCTGAGCGGCGCACCGATCTTGCCCGTGTCGCAAGGGCTTGGGACGAATGGCAGTCGGGGAAGGATGAACGGGCGTCGAGTCTGGACGGGAATATGTCAGCAGAAGGTCCCTGATGAGATTTGATGGCATGCCGAGTGCTTCACGTCCTGTTCCACCAAGCCTGTGCTGGGCTGGAGGCGGTTGGGGACTCGTCACCGCTGGCCATTTGCGGACTACAGGGAGGATGTGACGACAGCGCGGAAGACCCAGGGGCGGCGTCGCAACCAAGGATAGAGCTCAACTTGGTCGCAAAGGCCTATCAAGACAGGTACATACCAACAGTTATGTCTAGAAAGCCAGATGGGCAGTGGATGCTTAGATCCGGTTCCGTGGGTGTACCGCCGCTGGCTGCGGATGTCAGGTTAGCGACTGGAATGCGCAGAGCAGGATTGACTCTATCTGAGCGCCAGATTGCGATCTCAGATGGACCAGGAGCTTGATGGGAAGGTTGGAGGCTTACAAGGAGGAGGTGGTGTGGGACTGAGGAGAATGGTGTGGAGGGTGGGTTGCAGATGAGAGATGTCGCAAGCGAACTACAGAGACACCGACTAGGACCACTCCAGGTCACGACGCACTTTCCGGATGCGCTTCCAACCACGAAATAACGGTCGCCTTTGCATGTACAGTCTCTTGGAATCGAATTTCCACCATCAAATTCGTCTAAGCAGTACAGCGCATCCTCCCTGCTGCGCATATGCGATTGCGCCTCCATTGGTAACTAGCATGTACACTACCGCAAAGAACAGCCCACCCTCAATCACGCAAAAGAGCTAGGATTGTATTGCAGCTGATAAATGCCACAGCTTTCATCCCGTCTGGTGCCAGTCCTTTGACGTCGAAACATGGGACAAGTCGGCGGCAGCCATGCGCCCAATGGTTGAATGAGCTTAGAATGCATGCCACAGGACAACTCAATCGCTAGTCGACTATACATGCGCAAGAGAGGCGATCCCAACAACGTCAGACATGACCCAATGGGCGGATACGCTGCTTGTTGTCGAGAGCATGTGTACGTCCCATGTGAACATGAACAGGACGAGCTTTAGTACCCTGATACACGATTAACCTTCTCGAGCACATCTTGAGCACACAAGGGTCCTCGAATACCGCACTCCCGGTCGCCTTCACACACAATTCTAGTCAGAGTGCTAAGGAAGCTTCCGGTCCCGAAAGTGGGTGAAGCGCTGTGGATTCGTTGGCAAGCGGTGCCGAGCGTCTATTGTGCCACACACCTGCTTCCGCAATTCCCCTTTGCAGACAACCGTCCCTGAGTGAGTCGCCACAAGATTCCCTAGAGGCTCGTGCTGCCTATAAATTACGCGACCAAGGAATTATGTATGTCTACATGTGCTCCCACAATCGTCTGATGATCTCGGACCCACACCGTCGTGACGATAGTAGCGCGAAGCCCAGTAATCTGTCCGCGGATAGTCTGCACACCCGCTCTGGTGTGGAAGACTTGTTTTGACCGGATTTTGGCCGTTTGTTATCTTGCTCTCAG
Source organism: Alternaria sp. 'sect. Undifilum' (assembly GCA_024321975.1). Lineage (NCBI taxonomy): Eukaryota > Fungi > Ascomycota > Dothideomycetes > Pleosporales > Pleosporaceae > Alternaria > Alternaria sp. 'sect. Undifilum'. The sequence goes on from JAJJZI010000001.1 coordinate 11,446,148, forward strand.
AATTCCGACCCTGCATGTGCACCAGCGATCATGGCAAAGGTACATACGTAGCGCGGCATGCGACTTCGCAAATCCGTGGCGTGAAGCTCGGACAACCACTCTAAGTGGTGAGGGGTCGATCAAGAACTGAGCTGTATGTTTCCCGCACTTTGCGCAAAGACGTTTCAGTTAGGATCCTGGTCGCCGGACCTTTTCGAAAGACGTTGTGCGCATTTTTGGCTCCATGCGATCTCGCTACGGATGTCATCGGTCCACACAGTCGGTGAGGCTCTCGGCTTGTACAGCGCCGCGGGGACAAAGCAAAGGAAAGATGCGATAACAGCGCCGGTTTCAGGGCGTCCAACGTTCCCCAGACGCAATGTATTCCTACACACTGCCTGGGACAACGGCGGCGCAACAAAGACAAGCGTAGGCTGCCGTTTGATATCTGGTAGCAGTGCGCTGATCGACAGGCTGTGGGCGCCCGACAGCGGGTCTGTCTGCGACTTCCAGACCACCTTTGTAATCGCGACCGTATCTGAGGCCATCCAAAGCAACTGAAGGGTGAATGTGAGTGTTGTTATGGTAATAGAGTGGGTACACACGATATTTACAACAAGGTCGCTGTAGGGAGGCCGCCACGTGAGCTCGCGTGGTGCAGCTGACTCATCCTGGGACTAGCGCGCCGAGCCTGAGGTTTTGACGGGGTACGTGTAGATAGTGATGCAGTTGTCGAAATAGGCTGAAACTGCTACCATACGTTTTCAAAGAAGTGCTGATACTTCTGACGGGTTTTGAGTTCATTAAATCCACCTTCTGTTGAGGCGCAGGCCGAGGGCGTCTTTGTGATGTTGTTTGGGTCCCGCGTTCGCCTCGGCTATGACGTACCTGTCAACGCCGGGAGCATCTTCGGGAAAGAGCGGACCGTGCACCATCGCTAGGGCATCTTCGGATTAGCGGATAGCATCCTTGTCCTAAGGCTCGAACTAGTCAGTAAATAAACATTGAATCCAAACGCGCATAAGCTCCAAGCTCCCATATAAGTTTACAAGCTCTTGTTGTCGTCAATACCACTCCTCGTGCCATTCGACATCGTCGACCCGTCTATCTCATCGCTGCCAACTTAGATGGAGAGTTTCTTTATATCGGCCACTGATTTGTAGCGCTCAACCTCCGCTGCCCCTATCGTCCACTTCGCAACCGTCGCTGTCACCACAACATACATTCCGAGACTATTGTCTTTAATCGACAGGCCGAAAACATAATGGATGCAAAGGTAAGACTGTTCTCTCATGTTTTCCTTCACATCAACGGCATGGTCGTGCGCGGACGCGTTGCGAGGCCAGTGATCTCCGTCTTCCTGTCTATTTGAATTCACCCAGACTGTCTTCCTTCCACATCCGCTGACAGAGTTTCAACAGCCGCAACGCCCTGCGAGGGCTCTCCGTGTACGCGACGAGAACACGCTGCCCCAACTACCTGCCGGAAAGACTCTGCACTCGCGCGGCAAGTCAACACCAGCACTATCTACACTGATGCAGGTCGGCCGCATCAAGGCGGCCGCAGCCAAGCGGACCGTGTTTGGCGACGTCAGCAATACTACACGACAACCTGTAACAAAGGATGACATGCAGGTTACTGGAAAGAAGAAGGGCCTCGAGGTGCTTAAGGACACTTCTGCTGTCACAGTTAAGGCAATCACAAAGCCTAGCGCATTAGCACGGCCAGCGCAACGTCCTCTGGCAAACGTTACAACAAAGGCGAACGCGTCAATCGACACGAGCGAGGCCGCGTCTGCTGTTCCCAAGCATGTCACCGTCATCGCCGACCAACCGACAGCCGAGATCCGCAAGGTCTTGTCTAAGAAGTCCTCAACAGCCGTCTTCAAGGAGCCACAGCCAGAACCCCTTACCGAGACAACACTCGTAAATGTACCTGCGCGTCAACCTCCCCCTACCCAGCCATCTTCATTTCCCAACGTGGACCGTGCCTCAGCACAGTCCCAACAAACAGCGACCATCCCTGAAGAGGAAGAGAAGGCTGAGTCAAGAAATGGGGCGGACGACCGGTTCGAATACCTGGATGCTCTCGAAGAGCAGGCGCGCGTTCTGGAACAAGAACGCAATGAAGAGCTTGCCAAGGTCAATGGCCTCGACCAAGAAGAGTACTGGGACGAGGAGGAAGACGAAGAGTACTACGATGCCGATGGCTACACTACTGCCCGGTCTCTGCGATCGCGCGGCGACAACACGACTGGCGGTGTCACCCTTGTCCTTGCGCCTAGGGTTACCGCAAAGACACAACGCGAGCTAGAAGCTGCTCGGATATTCGTCGAGGCGAATCGGAGTGACGAAGATGTTGAAGACGAGCAATGGGATACCTCCATGGTTGCTGAGTACGGTGATGAGATTTTTGAATACATGCACTCTCTTGAGGAGCGCATGAAACCCAACGCCTTTTACATGGACCACCAGGCCGAGATACAATGGTCGATGCGATCAGTTTTGATGGACTGGCTTGTCCAGGTCCACAATCGCTTCACTCTTCTACCAGAGACACTTTTCCTCGCTGTCAATTATGTCGACCGTTTCCTCTCATGTAAGGTCGTCTCACTTGGCAAGCTTCAGCTGGTCGGTGCAACTGCTCTCTTCGTTGCTGCCAAGTACGAGGAGATCAACTGCCCTTCAGTGCAGGAGATTGTATACATGGTCGACGGTGCCTACACTGCCGATGAGGTTCTGAAAGCTGAGCGCTTCATGCTTAGCATGCTTCAATTCGAGCTGGGTTGGCCCGGCCCAATGAGCTTCCTTCGCCGTATCAGCAAAGCAGATGACTACGACCTAGAGACACGCACTCTATCAAAATACTTTTTGGAAATTACCGTTATGGATGAGCGCTTTGTGGGTTGCGCTCCCAGCTTCCTATCCGCCGGAGCTCACTGTCTCGCTCGCTTCATGCTGAAGAAGGGTGACTGGGTAAGTTGATATCTGTGCGCTTGATCAGGCTATGCTAACATCTCTTAGTCGCAAGCACACGTACATTACTCCGGATATACGCTGACCCAGCTCCGACAACTCATCTCGGTTATCCTCGAGTGCTGCGACAACCCCCAGAAGCACCACGCCGCTGTGTACGAGAAATACACAGACAAGCGCTATAAGCGCGCTTCCATCTTCGTCGAGGCGGAGGTCTCAAAGGGCTTCTCTTTGCCCTTTGTGTCTAGGGACAGCCTGGCGAGCCAAACTTGGAGGCGAAAGTGAATACACTTGTCTCCATATGGCTCTGACTTGGCTGTGTTCTAACGTGGCTCAGGGGTCGTGTGACAGCGCAACTCCCGGAGACCTTCCACCATCACCCACCAGTCAAGATTCCGGCAGTACAAGTCAACCGGTCTGCTACAACTCAGCATCAGCACCAACATGGTCACCATCGAAATCTTCTCCATTCTTGCTTATTGTTCACGGATACACGGCGCTTTGGCGGCTTCTTGGAACAAGGTCAACATCAGCAATCTTCCCAGTCTACATTGGTCGAACCTTCGTTCCGGCACCCGGTGCATGGAGTTTCCGGTTATCCGGCCTAAGTCTTTTCCTCTTTCTGTCAATTGGTCTTCCACTCTCGTCACCGTTCTTAGGCAGCGGACAAACTTCCCTTCGACTGTATTTACTTCCATTGGAAAGCGTTTCCGGAACCCATCACGACGAAACGAGGTCATGAACCACTCACATTAGTTTAATTCTCCAAGTTCCGCGGCATCGCTTTTATGGTGACCGTCTTCTTCCCTTTTCTCCTTTGTCACTCTTGGTCTGGTTTCAGCGATCGGTGAATCTTCGACGCACAGGAGTTTAGAAGGGCATCGCACTATGTGCGTATGGGTTCCTCTATCTGCGTTTCGCGTGGCACCATGAAGTTCTTCGATTGGACTTCCTAGTAGAGTCAAGAAAAGCGCTTAATACTTGCATCTTCAAACGACATCTACCTGAGTAATGAATGTGAGTGATCTGTAGCCGCAACACTTTGGAATAAAGGTAATATCGGAGTTTAGCTGGAAGACAAGCTACTAGGCAGTTGTATACACCCGCGTCCATGTAGTGGTGCATAGGGCGCAACCCTTGTGCATACGTGGGTCTGTGCTGAACACCAGATCTTAGGTGGATAAAAGCGTGGTTCAACACTAACCTAAGGGGCATCTTCCCCCACACCTAATAGACGTTACCAAGCGCTTTGCGAGATAGACAGAAAACTCTAGAATAACATCCTTTCTTACCGACTCTCTCTAGGCCCGCTTGTTTGATCTTCTCACCTCATCTAGACATCATATCATGTCTTCACTCCACTCTACACTCTTACAATATCAGTACCTTCCTTGCTCACTGTATTTTAACGTAAAGATGTCTATAAAGGAAACTACTGCACAGGGACGTGCTACTTGTCATCGTGATGAATTTCAGGATACTTAACTTTAACAGCGCAATAAAGTACCATGATTTGTCACGGGGCCGGCAGGCAGGGAAGATAAGTGCATGTGGTCGGTGTATTCACTACGTATGGTTGACTCTGCGGGGTCAGGCTACAAGACAAGACGTAGCTCGAAGAGCTGGCATGCTCTAGTTGGCTTTCCGGCTTAGCGCCGTAACAGTACTCCCGTCTTTAGGCAGAGATCCGACGTGTAGCTGTGGGCGGTCTTGAATTTATGGGAGATGTTCAAAGAACTCGGTATTGATGTTTGAATGGTGCTTTCCCCCCCAGCTAGTCTTCAAGAGAGGCTCATTGACACACCAAAAGCGGGCGATGGGTGCCTTTTGCCTCCAGATGCACATGCTACTATCCTCCGTCCTCGAATACGCCCCCAGCGAATGCTCCCCTCCCCCACTCCAGCATTGGGGTATCTCAATCGTGTCTATGTCTTTTTTTATTAATTCCGCCGTTAATTTTGTAACCACGACAAGCCGTCTGCGCCCTTGCCGTGTCGAATTCCTGTTGGTACGAGAAACCGTGAAATACTGATCATTGCGATGCTCCCTCTGCCGGTGCGATCAAGACTACAGAGTCACCTGGTCCACCATCAGCTTCGATTCAGTCCCACAGCCAAGTATATCTCCTACCTCTTACGAACAGCATCTCACTCTGCTTCTTGACCGTCCGTACGCGAGGCTCCTGCTCGTCATCTTCCTCTTCAGCAATATATACGGTTTCTTCGACGTCTCCAAGAACAAGGTTACAATGCGAGTCGTATGCCTGGACATGAGTGTCAGCTTGGCTAAGTACGTATACAAGCTACAACTCTGCAACTTACATGTAGTCTGCCCTTCAGCTCGCGGTCGCCGCGCAGTTTTACAATGACGACTTCATCAACGCAGAGGCGCACAAGGTCGAGTGGCTCGTTAGTCTCCTCTTTCTCGTCCATGGCGGGCAACGTGTCGTGGATGCGATTCGCGGTGATTGAGCTATACGAGCGCCTCCGTGGTGAACTTTGGCAAGAGCGATCGTCTTGGCGGAAGCGGGGACTAGCGGCGTGCACGTGGATCTATTGGTGGGCTGGGTAGGCATTGCGTCAGGGCCCAGCCCCATCCAACATTTCTCCAAACCGCTGATTCCACCGCCTAACCCTCAATAACAGTCTGTTCGCTTCACAGTCACTAGCCTGGCACTACACGCTCTCCGAACGAACAACCAAAGCCACGAATCATGGCCGCAGTCCAGGTTCCTGTCCAGAAGGACGAACATCCGCTTCTGGCCTCACGTCCGCCGGCCACCGATCCCATCACCTACCTTACTATCATTGAATACAACTTGTCCGAAGAGAACCTGCCCCTTCTCCACCAAGTTCTTCAAGACGCCGAACTCACTGCAACTATTGGGTGGGATCTAATCCATTTACTTCTCCCGCTGCTACCGCTGTCGGAAGACTGTTTGCAAGATATCGCCGCAAAGGGCAACCCTAGAGAGTGTGTTTTGAAGGTGACTGAGGCGCTGCGGCTACTCGAATTCGATGAGTCACACGACCACACCGACGAAGAGGAAGATGAGACAGAAACAAGCGAACACAAAAGAGTGGCAGAGGTCGGAATAGGCGAGTCTAGCACAAGTCCAGCGTTCCAACCAGCCGTAGTCCCACCACTTCCGGTACTAAAGTTTGAAGTACTCTTGACTGTACTATCAACATTACATCGACGGGTTAAGACGAAATATCCAAGCCGGTTCCTCTCCACCAGCCTACAAGCCGCACTGCTAGCATACAACAGGGCCAACACGCACATTGAAGACCTCACCCTATCCGCTGTTAAGTTTGTCAAGACACTTTCCGGCACTAAGAGGCCGCATTTGCCCTCGAGACGGAGCAGCGGAAATCTGCTACGTGTGAACACCAACCAGTCGGAGCCAGATCCAGAAGCACAGAGCGACGCGCCAAGCAGTGAGGAGCACGACCTTGTCAATCGCCTGCTCCAATCGTTCCTTACGCATATCCTCGAGGAATACGTCCTGTCATTGACGTCGGACGATGACGTTCCGGGCCTGGCATGGGCAAGTAGACTTATGGAGCGGCACGAGCCCCAGCGGATACCAAACAAGCCGAACTATCAGAAATACGCGGATCGGTTTGCAAACGAGGAGGATCTGACCTCTAGAGTTGCGATTCTTGGGCAAATTGTAGCCTTGACCCAGGACCTCGGGTTGGAGTATGACGAGCTGCTGCGGACTGTGATGGACACGGAGGATGAGACGCGTGGTATCCCAGGGACAGAAGACGAGCCACCAGCCACAGCCGCCGATATACCACTTTCACGGACAGGAGCCTTAATTCTCGTTGCCGCGCAGAGTGTTAAACAGGAATTGTATGCTTCAGCCAAGCAAGACGAGTCGTTGTCTATTTCCATCTTCCCCGGACACGCCACCATACTGAGCAACTTCATTGGAACTCTCGGCCAGCAAACTGTTGGCATGGAGCCTGAGGCATTGCTTGACACGGTCCTTACATTCGGTCTCATAGCACTTCAGAAGAACAACATCGGCGAGCCCAAAGATGACGAGTCATTCGCCCAGTATCTACAGACGGTATCACTCATATCCGCAAATTCGCCCTCGCCAAGCTTACGTGGCCATGCGCACTACCTCACCACTACTGTGCTGCGCTCACATCCCCATGATCTCGTTCGCCTAACGTTCATCCGCGACACACTAGAACACTGTCCGTACGAGAATCTCAAAGCAAGCGCGGTGTCATGGTTGAAGGGCGAGACTCTTGAAGCCAACGCCCCCCGTCCACAGTCAGCAGAGAGTGAACATGAAGAGACGAACATTTTCGCTACGCCAGTTGCACTGTCTACTGTCGCGCCCTTCTTATGGCCGGACCTCACGAAGCAATATGATGTCAATAACCTAGAAGGCTCATGGATGCAATTCCGCCAAGAACTCGGTTTCTACGTGGCAGCACTCAACTTGTACTATCTTTTAATCCAAGCTCGACATCTGCACGACATTCTGGGTGTCAAGGAACTGAATAGCACATACAGCATCCAGTCGCAGTACTTGGACGTGCTCAAGCAGACAACTGCGCGGTTCCGGAAAGAGCTTGCATCGGGTGGCGGCACTCTTGTGGTTGAGGGTGAAGAGGCGCTGGAGCAGGCCAAAGCTGATGTCGGGTTGCTCGAGAAGGTAATCGAGTGGGTTGAGGGCGGGTTGGAGAAGCTGTAGATGGCCGACATACATTTGTTACTGATGAAATTAGCCCAAAGGCATTTACAACAAGTTTGGTCATGTTTACAATACGATATTCAACAACAACTTCAATAATCGAGATAAGATAAGATTTGTCCTTGACATTTCAGAACCCGTGGCTATTCATTCCTCCAAACCCCGCAGCACCATACGATTCCCCCTGTGGGACCCAACCACCAAAATTGTCTGCCGTCATATCGTTCCACAAATACAGGTCTCCATTTTGAAAGGCCGCCGAGAAGTCGCCCATATCAGTCGCGAAGGTTGTTTGATCGCTTATGGGTTGAGCGTGTGTACCTGTGTCTAGGCCTAGTTCATTTGTGTTCCAGGGCGTTGGCGTGGGATAAGCATTGCCCAAAGCGAAGTTCGACATGGGTATTGGGTGTGCCTGGTGTTGCGCTGCGACCTGCGACGGATCTACAGTGGATGCCGCAACCTGCGAGGTCGGTTCCGCAAACGCCGGCGTCTGATTCCCCGTCGCAGTACTGCCATCATCGCCATCGCCCGTCTTCCTCCTCTTCAGATGCCTCTCCTCTTTCCTCCATTCCTGGTACTCGTCCCACCAACTCTTCAACTTTTCGTGGAGCAGGAAATTCCAATGGCTCGGAACCCTGACCCTGCACTCCTGGGGCCCACCGGCCTCGTCCGTCTTTTCCAGTACTGTGTCAAGGTAGAAGCTCACTTTTAGACTTTGGCTTTCAAGTAGCTCGCTCATCTCGGCGTCTGTTCCGACTGCGTATTCGGCTTTCATCAGCGTCACTAGCGAGTAAACAGCACGGACATAGAGAGCGTTGGGCGACTTGCGTAGTTTGTCGATAGGGACAGCGATGAAGAAGTCTAGTATGGTGTGTGCTGCGCTAATACATTTTGTCGTCGCGTTGATCTGTAATGCTGAGCGCGAGAGGAGGGACTCGGGTTGTACGCAGTCGTCGTCCAATGCAGGCAAAGTGATGTGGCGATTTCGAAACTCGATAACTGTACGGTGTTAGCTAGATTAGATGCAATCTATGAAAGTCGATTTACCGTCATAGCGACCCCCATCCATCCCAAATTCCCACATGGATAGCATGTCTGCATAGTACTCCAGCTGGAGGTTCAGCGTCATCACATCGTCAGGAATGGCTTTCCTCCAGTCTTGCATTCTCCGGTCGAAGATTCGCAAAATTATTTGCATGCGTATTTCTGAAAGACTGAAACTGGTGCTCGCATCGTCAAATCCAAAGGCCGTGTTCGCCTCATCAGCAATCCTCTGAAGTTTCAACCACGCAACTATCCTCTTGTCGTCCAGGAGCTTTGACTGTTCCAAGATATTGAAACACTCATCCATCCAACTATTGAATAGCAGTATGTTGGGTCGTTTTAGTCTCATCGAGAAGCCTGCACTAATAATGTAAAGTAGCAGTATAGTGCGGCAGTGCTCGAGCAACTCCTCTGGTGAAGATATCTTTTGGAGTGATCGAATTGCACGCTTGGGTAGCTGTTCGTGTGTTCTGGGTTTTGATGTCAAGCCTAGTTCGAGAGCCATCGACGCGGCCATGTTGACCTAAATGTAGGTGCACGAAGTCAGTGTATGTCTCACATGCAGTTCGTACATAGAATTTACGCACCCACTGATATATTTGTAGTTGGCCGGGTGTCTTTGAAGGTGAATAGTAAGTGGCAGTAACAATGAGCGCTTGTATAGCCTGAACTGATTTCTCGCCCTTGATGAATGCGGAACGTGCGTAGAGGAGGACAGTTTCTTCATGCAGTCTGTCAGACAAAGCAGAACCTTTCGAATGCGCAGCTGCCGCCATGATCGCATGGAAGAGCGCAGGTTTGTATGCTCGGAGATCGAAGACATCCCAATGCTTGGGAATTGTAATACCTGGACATGCAGCGACGAGCTCGTTACGCCATATGCTCAGGAGTTCCCGAGCCATGTCATCCGAGATGACGCCACGGTCTATAATGTCGTTGTCAGAAGACCCGAGGAAGTTTGTAGGTGCGCCGGTGATGGCGGTGTTGACTGTGGGTGTCTTATTGTCGGGTGCTATAAGCTTTGATGTCGCTGTTGTAGTACTCGCGCGACTTGGTACTTTAGGGGGCGTCTCCCTGCCTTTTGCATGTCCTTGATCGCCCGAGTCGTCGTCTCCCGATTCTTGCTCGCTGACATCGTTCGATGATCGTGTATTGGTATTTAGAAGGCTGCGCATCTGCTGTATCTCCTTCTCCAACTCTGTCACTCGCACGTCTGTTCTCTTTCGTTGTCGCCTCTTAGCTGGCGGTGCGAAAACACATGTTCTATTCGCCTTCGCACACCGCTGGCACTGCGTAGAGCTTGCATCTGGGTTCACGAGACATCGGACTTTGGAGATGCGACATGCTTCGCAGGCGCGATTTAGTGGTTGATCTTGAGGCTTTCTGGCCTGTTCAGAGTCTGGGCTATTGCCGAGTTGATTCGTCATTGCCCAAGGATTCTGCGACTTGCCATCGTCTCCATGGCTCGTCATCCTGCTTCAGCGTCTGGACCGGGCAAAGTGGCCGCTTGCGGTAGGATGTTTATATATTCTCGGTCGTTTTTGGGCCTGTGAATTGCTCACGCATAAAGTCTCTGATTCTATTCGCTCTTGCTAACTGCGCAATTCCATGTTTGTAATCAGTGTGAGATCGACTAGCGCAAACGATAGCCGGTGATCTTTGAGATGATCTGTAGAGCTTGTGCAACAGAGTAGATCTTGTGCGACGTTTTAAGGAGAACGAAACGCTGAAGTTAGTAAAGATGTTGGGTGACGAACGTTGATGCCTAGAAAGCCGTTGATTGAAAGTCGCCGGCCTGACAGGGTCTGACGCGCATCATTACTAACCGGGAAGACATGTGGATCTAGCGGAAAACCTCCGTGTTGGATTCAGACACTGGCTTCACTTACGACTTCTCCGTGGTACGTGTTCGAACATCTCAATCGCAACAGACTGGAAGAAGAGCTAGGAGTTTACATGCGCGACTCGTGTTGAGGTCGAAAAGAAGCAAACTAAGAGGACGAAAGCATCGCGGGAAGACTACCGACTGCATCAATACATTAGCAGAGCGCATAGTCATCAGGACAGTGGATTACAAAAGAGTCAAGGCGAGCGCTACATTAATTCAACGTTGACATATTATGTGAAGAGTATCGCGCCCCAGAACTTGGTAAGGCGTCCAATGCTTTACCCGACGGCAAACCTTCGTGACCATAGGGCGTGACTAGCGCAATTGGAAGTACAAGAGTCACAAGGTTAACACCACCGAACTATTGGTGGACTGTCCTGTATAGCTGAGCCTTCTGTCATATGAACCCTCCTTGAAATTATTCGGATAATTCATTCAACATCTCATGCAGTGTCCGTTGTTGCAAGCATCTCCTATCTAGTCATGGACGTCGACCAGTCATAGACACTACTACTTAAGTGCATACCATCGACACCCGCTTAGCAAAGCCAGAACCAGAACTTCTCAAGAGCATTACGCGGGATCTGCTCGGGCCAAACCACCGCATCAAGCTCCGCCTTCCCGCTCCAGATGTCCGCCTCCGCTGGGTCGACCATCTTAGTTCGCTTGAAGACCTTCCAGAAGGTGAAGAGGAGACCAAAGATCACAACGCCAATGTAGGCTGTGAAGAAGTCGGTCAACTCATCGGATCCCCAGGGAGTGGTGGTGAAGACCTTGAAGCCGTTGAAGGTAATGATGAGGGCGAAGTAGACAAAGGCACTCCAGGCGACGTAGGGCTGCCACTTGCTCGTGAAGACCATGGTGTTGCGGTCAACATTCTGGGCAATGCATGCCTTGCGGAATCGGGTGTATGTGAAGGTAATAGTGCACCAAGTAAAAAGCGATGCAACTGTGGTCAGATTCTGGAACCACGTAAACACCTTGTTGGCACCAGCACTGACACTCATGTATGTGAGCAGGGATATGGAGGCCGTGGTTGCAACAGCGTAGATTGGAACACCCTTCTTGTTGCACCTAAGAAGGAACTGGGGAGCCTGGCCGTTCTGGGCGATACTGAAGAGATAGCGCGATCCGGTATACAGGAAAGCATTACTAGATGAGGTCGCGGAAGTCAAGATGACGGCGTTGACGATGTGGGGGAGAACGGGAATACCGGCATTCTTCATGGCAATGACCCAGGGCGATGACTGTGCACCTTTGGCGTTGTCGTCAGTGAGCTGAGGATCGTTCGAGCTAACGGTGGTGCCGATGACAAACGATCCTAGAACATAGAAGAACAGGATACGCCAGAAGACACGTCGAGCGGCTTTGGGGACTAGTGGACGTACGAGGTCAGTGTCTGTCATATGAAGTTGTTACCAGAGCATTGCTTACTGTTCCTGCGAGGGTCGACGGCTTCACCAGCAGCGACTGCAACCATCTCAACACCACCGTACGAGAAAGCTGCGTTGACGAGTGTGGACCAAAGACCAGTGAATCGACCAGTAGATCCGGTGCCAACGTACTCCTTCATAGCACCTTCTTTCCAGTAGCGGAATCCTCGCCTATCATTGTCAGGAGCTCCACCGAGCATGATGACCAGACCAGCAATCAGCAATCCCAGGATGGTTATAATCTTTATGGATGCGAAAATGAACTCCGCTTCCCCATAGATTGAAACGGCGAAGATATTCAGGCCAACAATGATGACGATGATAATGGAGATCCATATAGCAGGGTTGTATCTGGTGGGGAGTCAATAATTGTCGCACTCGGTGTGGATCTGATACTTGCTTCTCATCTTGGTCCCAGAAATTAATGAGGAGGGCGGCAGCAGAGATTTCGACGCACAGCAAGACTGAGCTGTAGTACCAATTGTTCCAACCGACAGCAAATCCAAGAGCAGGATCGGCATAGCGTGCAGAGTACTGAGGGATAGCACCGGGTAGCGGGAGCCATGTGGCCATCTCACCAAGGCACTGCATCATTCCGAAGATAGAGGCACCGGTGATAGTATAACCGAGGAGGACAGAGACAGGTCCAGCATTGGCGAAAGCTTTACCAATACCGAGGAATAGGCCAGTACCGATGGTACCTCCAAGCGCGATGAACTGGATGTGGCGCGACTTGAGTCCTCTCTGGACGTAGCCATAATCCTCGGCTTTCTGGACAGAGCCATAGATACCGGCCGCCTCATTGATGGCGTTGCCTTTGGATTCGGTGACCTCTCCAACAGCATGGTCAGAGGGCGACTTGTCGCCGACAGCGTAGTGCTGTTTCTCATAGTCTTTGGCCGACATGTTCGGTGTGTTACTGCGACAGATGTGGGGGGTAACAGGTCAATGGAAGCACCAAGAGCTGTACCCAACGAAGTAGAGGGCTGAGTCTGATTCTACCAGGGACAACGAGCCCAGGGGAGCACAAGAATGGTAGAGGCGCGAAAAAGGACAATCTCGTGAGCCGGATAAACGGGGGTACGAGATCTTTATACCTACACACCTACGACAGCCTCCTATCGACTCTGCAGCGTATCTGTCCCAGCACTCGGGCACGGCACTCAAAACAGAGCATGGGCCAGACTACAACGGCGACTACCATTCTGCAGGCTAGTCGCGGCGCAGCTCCGATGCTTTGTAAATTCTGCTGGTCAAAGGTTCTGATTGGGGGTGAATGGGACGAACGAATGGCAGACGGTGTTGCCGTGCGAACTCGTCCGGGGGGCTGATAAGGGATGAGACCACGGTACTGGGGTAGACGCTCGGATGCCGAGCTTCGATATAGAGCCTTATCTACTCAAAGAGGGGTGTTGCCCCTTGTGCAACATTTCCACTTGCGAATTGCTGTACAACTACCTATTCTCTGGCGCTGCTGACGCTTTGGAGATAGCGTTTCTACAGCAATTTTTCAAAGCATCCCCTTCGGTTCATCTAGGACACCTCGAACAGCACACGACCGTGAAACGAGGCGTCGGGCGTTTCAACTCGCTTGGGTGCGATTTGGCATTGAGACAAGCCTCAATAGCGTGGGAGCAAACAGCTATCGCGGCGTCCGGGCATGCACTAAGCATTTCTCGGAAGGTAAATCGAAGCAACAACCCATCAAGGGCGAGAAAACGCAGGGCATGGAGTGCAACAATGCCCCGCTACCTGCCGTGCTTATGTGATCCTTGCACAGACAATCTGCGCATCTACTCCGCGAGGTGTGTCGGCAGACTGCAGTGCAAGGGTTTGATTGGAGTCGTCAGCCTGCAGATTACCGTGGCAATCCGTATATTGTTCCCGACTGATAGCAAGGTCAGCACCCATCCAATGATACGGAAGAGATGGGAGCTTGGAGACACAAAGAGCCGAGTGCTAGTGATGACCTCAGCAGTATCCTAAATGGTCCTTTGGGCAGGCGCGTGTATTCGAGGTGGGATACATGCACATATGATCCATCTCGCGAGCGTAAGAATTGTGTTCTCGTAGGGCTTTGCGCACTATCAAGGCCAAACGCGTGTTCCGAAATCCAATGGCAAGATGGTTTCAAGAGCGTACACGCTGTAGGCATACGCCCCGTCAAAGCTACAGGCATCAGGCCATGCCTGTGAGCTTGACTAGATAACCTAAGAAGCCGCTGTACTAGTCGCGCTGACACAAGACCAACAGGCCGACCTTATCGAGGATTGGATAAAGCTTTGGCCTTTGCGGCGTAATACATACAGATGTTCAAGTCTGCGAGGTAGAGCTCGTGTGAGGAGGGTTTAGATATCTAGTACAAGTATCAGATCCTGAGGTTGTTGCACCATGATATGAGTACACACAATGTCATAGGCCGTCGGCAAAAGATACATCCATTGTCCTGAGTATAGTTCCATGCTGCATTGCGAAATCGCAAGCGTTTCTCCATATCCTGTATGCGCATAGACGAGTCAGAGGTATGTCTTTTTTTCTGCTCAAAGCGATCGGTCCTTTGGATCCGAGAGTCGCCGCAAGGTGTTGTTGTGAAAGTACGTTCGACGAGCTATAGTAGATTGACGATATGACGTCGCAGCCACCCATCCCAAGCGCGTCTTAGCCGGGTCCGATTTTGGGCATATCATGGTGCTCGCTCAGTCCACTCAGATACTTGTTGAGTTCCTCCACCTTTTCCTTGTGCGTCTTGACTCCTTCCTTCTTCAACCTCTCTTCCAACCGCTTCCTTCGCATCTCGTCGTATCGCCTTTCAGCTTCCGTCTTCTGCCGGCCGCCGCCCTCTCGTATCGATCGCTCTGCAGTCTCGGGTGACATTGAGCGGCCAGGTGTGCCTGAAGGTGACTTGCGCGCGTCATCGTCGGTGCTAGGCCGTTTCGCGACGTTGGTGGACGTGTCTTTGGCGGGCTTTGTAGATTCGGTAGACGTCTTGGATTTTTTTTTCTTATTCTTTTTGTCGACGCCGCCGCCTTTGAGTCTCAGCGCGCCGCCGCTGGCCGCGGTGTATTCTGAAGACGGCATCTGGCGGTGCCACGATGTATTGTTGGTAGGCAGCTCTTCACGGAGCGCGAGATCGACCAACCAACGGATCCGCACGTGATGTTATAAAAGTGGGGCCAAAACCCATCGTTAACTTTGGCAAATTACACTCTTATGCATCAAGAGCATATCGAATCGCCCTCGAGAATACCGTCGTAGAACTCAGTCCTTTGTTGAAGCTTCCTTGTGAGTAAATTTACGACAAAATTCTACCGAACGTCCCGTTGAAATCTTAAGAACCGCTGACCCATTTTACCGGTTTGCTCCACAGCTGCAAGACTATCCAATACGAGCTCGACCCGGAGGTTTTGTAAACATATGGCCACTACCCTCAATAAGATAGCCAATCTTATACAGCATCACAGTAGACAAAAGATAATATACCCACCACCCACCACATTCGGCGACTGGCTCAACCTGACCACATATTGCGCGTGGGCGACCCATTCTTCGCATCAGAGATTTTGATTTAGAACCCCTCACCATTTACTTGCACAACGACAGGAATGCACTTGATAGCTTTCGAACATATCCATATGTACAAGTATCAAGGAACCTAGCGAACGAGATGGCAACACAGGCTGGATTAGGTGGTTCGATAGCAAGAACGAAAGATGGGTACTTCTCTTCGTTGAATACAGAGAAACTTCCTTAGTGAAGATTGTAGATAAAAATTGGATTTGCTATGAAAAAGATCATCGCTGGATATGGGAACTCATTTATTGTATAGGTCTCGTGGCAGGCGTGGCCTTCTATAGATCCTGCGGACGATTCGACACTTTAGGGACTTGGAAGATAGTGACATATGGATAATGTGTAGGGACGTAAGAAGAAATGAAAAGATGGAATAAGATGTGAGATAGCAGAGAAGATTTTCAGACAATATTGTTCTAGTATCAGGAGAAAATATGCCACGATGATGAGCGAGCGCCGGATATAGTATCGGGCGAGTCTTCATTCAAGGTTCAAAGACAAAGACTTTAGTAGAAAGAGAGAAGGCGAAGAGAGTACATTAACGCAGGACAAACATTTAATGAATAAATGAGGAGGACTTGATAAAGGGCAGAGGTGCATAGCTTCCAGGGGTTCTCGTCGTGATCTAAAGAGTTGATCACAAAGAGATGCCTTCATGTACAAAGCACTTAGATTGCCTTTTAAAACTCGTATGTTCCGAAACGCCCCACTGCGGCTACAACTTCAATATGCAGCATCATCTAAGTATACGAGTCCACTCCCAAGCTTCTCACTGGCCATTTATGATACCTCCATCTATAATGGCCATCCTCAATCACACTCATACTTCAAAAGTCGCACGACTGCGCTAACAACTCCGCCAACTCCTCCAAAGCCTCCTGGTCTTCTAATGAGAAGCCATTAAGTTCCGCACAATCGATGTCAATGATCGCCATAACCTGTAAACGCGTCAGCAAATCATTTTACTCTTATCCTGGATTTCCAAATCGCCCGTTATTCGATGCCCCGGTAACCCGAGAAAAGAGAACATACCTTCCCGCTCTGTACAACAGGTACTACAATTTCACTCCGACTCGCCCCATCACAAGCAATGTGTCCCGGGAACTTCTCCACATCTTCGACAAATTGCGTCTTTGCTTCTTTTGCCGCAGTACCACAAACACCCCGACCAAAGTTAATGACCTGACATGCGACTTGCCCTTGGAAAGGGCCGAGCAAAAGTTGCGACGAATTTGTAGGCGATGTAAAGTAGAACCCCGCCCAGTTGACCGAAGATGAGGGTGAGGGTAGGGAATGATATGCATGCCAGAGTAGTGATGCTGTGTTTGAAAAGTTGCTGTTTCAATGTAATGTAGATATTAGAAGCCATAGGTAGTTGAAGAGTAGTAGTATGTGAGCTTACCAGACCTACAACAAAGTTAGCGAATATTTCGTTGTATTTTTTCATTATTCAGAACCGCGAAGTGAATGATATCGTACCCAATTCCTTTGTCCTTCAAATAATGATCTCGCTTGCTCAAGCACCTGTGCATACACCTCCTTCTTACTCATTCCATCGGCGAAACTAGAAGAATCAGCGTGCACCTAAAACAATCCAGTTAGCCACACGTCCAAGCAATCTGCATCTTAGCCCAAGCTAAGCGAAAAGTTTCTTTGCGTACCATGATTGTTGAGGGCGTGTTTATTTGTTTTTTTGCTTCGGGTTTCGCAGTTCTTTCCAAGCAGCTTTTGCTTGTGTGTCACGGAAACGGGGCGGATGCTGGAGTGGCAGTCGCCGATGCTTGCCGGGCAACAGCGATCGTGAACCCACACAAGATTACTCCACGACGATATTTTCGTTTTGTATGAGGAGTTGGGTGATCAGAAACTTGGTATTACATGACTGTTATTGTCCCGGCCGCAAGGGGCTTAGGTTACCAAAAATTACGATCGCGTCATCGCTGTCTAATCGTATCTGGGCGTGAGTGCAGCTTAACACCACTCATTTTACCTACACTCAGTGATTTTCTGAGATAGCTACTCTTTCACAACATGCAGAGGTGACCTCGAAAATAATCATTATGAAAAGGCTACTATCATTTAGGCCCTGGAGGTAAAAATGCACCATGTGTGTATTTCGCTGCATTCCACCTAGGTACGTTGAGATCCCGATAGAACCTTGTAATGAAAGACACCTAGGTGTTACATACCTCAGAATAAGTTCAAATCCGACGGTCACGAGCTTCTTCGTACATTTGGCCAAGATTCAAAGTTCTCCAAGTCGGCTTTGCTGTAGGTAAGATATCGGCCAAACATCCCCACAACTGTTTGCTTTCCTCCACTTCGTCTGGCGAAAACTTCACCGCTGCCAGCAGAGCGAACCTCTGCGTTTGATGCATGGGGACTCTTTTAGTATTAGAGAGAAGCATTCTGTGTGCGGTAAGCCCCAGCTGTACTCGAAGGCCTATATAGATGTTTTGAACCACAAGAATGCTTCATGGCAACTGGTCGGTTGGCGCAATGGTAGCGCGTGCGCCTCCTAAGCGCAAGGTTGCGAGTTCGAGTCTCGTGCTGATCGTAGGAGCGGTTAGATAGAATCTGTTACTAAATGTGATGGATTTGGAGTACCTTTTGTCAAGTTGGGGATGAGGTGTGGTTTTTTTCTTTCCCCAAGGCCAACACCGAGAATCGACGGGCGTGAGAAAACCATAGTCTTACGAGGCCAAGCGCATTTGAACAGCGTAGAAGAAAGAGTCAATCGTTTTAGATAATTATAGGTGCATGAAGCATGCTTTTGTCAACCTAGGCGGAGGTCGAGTGCAAATATCCTTTTGATAAGAAGCAAGAGCCTCAAAGACTTGATATTTTTCAATTCTTACTCGAGGCAGGCTCAATTTTTCTTAGAAGAACATGTCATTGTTTTGGACAATTAGAAGTAGTCATCAACTCATACACGTCATGAACATATCCGCAGCCAGATTACCGCGAAAAGGGACAAGACTATAGTTAAGGCGCAGCAACAGTGACTGGTAGTGAGACAGTGAAAAAGAGAAGAGACATTAGCACACCATGCGCCACCAGTAACTCCCAGAATGATGACCCAACACCGTTTTGCACTCTTATGTGATCCAAAACACCCGCCCGCCCGCAGACGACATTTGTAGCGCCGAGCCCGACGGCATGCTGAGCGACGAAGAATTAACTGAGACAAGAAACGAAGTGACGATGAAGGTCATGTGCCGAGACGCCATGCTAGAACTCCCGGAATGAAGATGGAGTATCAGAAACTCAAAATCCAGGGACGTTGCTCATGACTTTGGGCGGGAGATGGCATTGCCCAAGCTCCCAACACGGCCGCTCGTCTTCCGAACAGCAGACTTGCTGTCGGTACTCCGGCGCGAAGGGCTCGATCGGATCTTGCCCATGTTGATGCTGCCACTGCCGCTTTTCTCCTTTGGTGTCTTTGGCCGGTTGCCAACTGGTGCAGTGTTCTCGAGATCGCTCTCCTCACCGAAGCCGAAAGAGAGGTGTGTTACAGATGTCTGGACGACAGATGTGGTGCTGAAAGCGCGACGCTGCTTGTCCTTCAGGGCTGGTGAACGCTGAGGGGAGCGCGACGAGGTGCGCCGCGCGATTTGGCGGAGATGGAACTCCTCGTCCGACTCCCCATCGAAGCGTGTAATATCTGCCCTGACCTCTGCGTGCGACTTTGTAAAGGGCTCATTTTCGTGGATGCGCTGTGGTGACCGGCCGTTACCGTAGAGCTTGCTAGTCTTTCGCGGTTGTCCTGGTGTCGGCGCAGGCAGATTGTCCTCTAGTACCCCAATATGGCCCGAATTGCTTCGCTCGTTCGACTCAATCTCACCGAGCGCAGCGCGCTTTGACGATCCGTTGGGTGGTGTGAAGGTTTGCCCGTTGCTAGCGAGGCGCTGCTTGTGCGGTGACTTGGTAGGTGTTGACGGCATCATCTGCGCGTACTTTGCCTTGATAGTGTCTTCGACCCACCACTCACGGAAAGTACCCTGGTTGAGGTGGAGCCAGTGCTGCTGGGGACCGACAACCATGCCAGGGCGCATGAAGCGCATGTATGCGATGATCTCGTTAGCGGTGAAGCCATGCTTGTAGATCAGATACGCTCCGATGAGGCAGCCAGTCCGTCCCAGTCCAGCTTTGCAGTGAACGGCGATGCCGCGCTTCTGCACCGTGATCATCTCGTGCGCGAGATTGACAAACTTGCGTACAAGGGACAGCGGTGGGCACGTTCCATCGTCGAAGATCATGTTCAAGTGCTGGATGCCGAGCTTGGTGAAGTAGGAGGACGAGTACAGCTCCGAGTTCAGTCGTACAACGAGACCGACGTTGCGCGCGCAAAAGTGCGAAAGCACGTTCTTGAAGGGACCGGGAAGCCCAGACCGCTGGATCTCGGCAATGTTGGACGGAAGCGTAGCGTACGTAGGCGATGAGGTTGAGATCTCGTGTGTGGGTTGTTGCTGTGGCGAGGCAAAGGCCAGGAAGTTGGGAGTGACCCAGTTGAAGTCACCCATGTCTACGCGCTCAAACTTCTCGTACCTAGAACTGTTAGGATTTTTCAAAGCATGGAATTGGCTAGACGCACTCCTCGAGACTGAAGTCCTTGAGGCCACAGAGACCCTCTTCCTTGGCCTTCCATACACCGTAGATGACGTCCTGGATATTCAGAACATAGTCGGCTTGGCTGTAACCGGCGTCGCGGAATGGCATGCAGGGCGGGTCCATCTGAGCAATGGGGGCCAGAGCAAGGTGAGGAGGCCATGACTGGATGAGCACCATGTAGCATGCGAGAATGCAGGCAGCGTTTGCGCGACCTAGCCATGTTAATGTGTGCAGCTGAGTGAAGAGGGTGGAGTGGTCTCACTCCTCGAGTCGGCGCTGCTCCAGAAGACGACTGCGCGGTCCTCGTTGGCTGGGTCTCCCAAAACCTCGTGCAGCTGTACAGCGAACCGGTAGAGGTGGCCAATGTGCAGTGGGCCGAAGTCGCCGTGGAAAGCGTTGTACAGGAGCGTCTTGTCGATGCTAAAGTAGACGGGGGGATGCGCCTTGGGCCCTGCGACCGTGGGCCCTACTTGCGCCCTGGAAGACCGCTTGGAAGGCGAGTGGCTCTGCTTGGGGTACGGGAATGGCGTGTTCGCATCGGGCGCGCTGGTGTAGGATGCCAGGTAGAGCCGGTCTTGGATGTACTAGGAGATCTCCATCAGAACGGGCTCCGCCATCGCTTTGTTTTGCTGTCGGTTGGGATGCTCACCTCGATGACCTGGCCGTAGCTGGTCGTGGATGCGCGGGACATCCTAGCCGCTCGTTCGCGTGGTGAAGCCATGGAGAGCAAGGCGCGACCCTCTAGTCTGGATTGCAGCTGGGGAGGGACGAGATGGCGCCGTGGGACGAAAACAGCGATGTCGGCAGCGCAGCGCAGCGCAGAGCAAGATGCGTTGGCGTTGTGGAGCTGGTGGCAGAGGGGCCGTCTACGTCTGCTGGTCCTGCTGCGGTCGGGCTAAGGAATAACTGTAAAGATGTGCGGCGGGCGGATGGCTGGAGGTTTAAGCATCCTGCATGTTGTTGTTGTTTACAGGTGCACGGACGCTCCCGCTAGTTGCACTCCGCGGTTTCGGGATGGCCGTCAGCGCCATCATAACAACTCTAGACGGCTTGGCCCAAGCACCACAACAACACAACACACCAACACAACAACACAACAACGCAACAACACAACAACACAACATCGGGTGAGGCTCTCCCTGTGGTCTACCCCGCGCACTGCCCATACGTGACCTGGCCCACATGTCTTCGTCCGCCAGCACCTCCTATCCCCCCGGCTGCGACTCTGTCTGATTCCGGCTCTTGGGAAACCAGCTGCGTCGAGACTTGGACCTGCAGCTGTCGTCGTGTGTGCATGACCTCACAGGGTCCAGTATATGCGGGCTTCTAGAGGCTGCCTGCATCTCGATTGCTGCAGTAATCGCCCGTTGCCGTTGCCGTCGCCTCACCGCATGCTGCCATCTGGCCGTTGTCATTTCTTTTGTGCTACTTTGACGGTCAACAGTCTGCAGTTGTCGTACGGACTCGACACAGTTGGAGCCCTGTTCTAGGAGACATCCTTGGCGACCCACAGAGCCTGTGTGTTGCAGAGTGGGAGTGGGCCGCGGCCGTGCGCTGCAAAGCCTCATCTAACATTCCAAGGTTACAATGATCCGAAGAGGCAGAGCAGAAGGATGGCTCAAACAGCCCATCCAAGTCCTACCCGCATGGGCAACATTTAATCGAGTCAAGTTTAATGGTGTTAAAGTAGGCCCATTGCCAGGCTATGAGGACAGAGGATCCACCGTCATTGCCGAGGAGAAGCTTCAAGGGGGCGACGCTGAGCCTATGCTAGTCGTTCCAAAGGATCTGATCATCTCTCGTCAAAACATTGAACTCCTAACAAAGTCAGATCATCATCTTCGGGAACTCCTTGAAGCTCTCACAGACTTCGGAAGAGTGTGACAGCCCCTAGAAGACATTCAGATATCCACAACACTAACGTAGTTCAGACGACAAGAGGCGCCATACTCACGTTTCTGCTCCTTCAAGCTACCATCTGCCACCCCGAGACAAAAGATGTCGGCGTTCTGAATCCTCTTACGGAATATATCAAATTCCTTCCAGATGAGCTGCTCCCCACGTTCTGGACTGAGGAAGAACAAGAGCTCCTAGTCGGAACCACGCTTAAGCCTGCAGTTAGCGCAAAGCTGAACGGCTTATTGCGCGAATTCGAGAGCCTGCGAACTGCTACAGAGTCTATCAGCTGGTGTAAAAAATACTGGTGGGATGAAGAAAGTGGTATGCTGACTTTCGATGACTGGATGCACGTTGATGCCATGTACCGGTCTCGAGCTCTCGAGTTTCCAGGAATTGGGGACTGCATGGTGCCCTGCGTTGACATGGCAAACCACGCTTCGGGCGATGCAACAGCCGCCTTGTACGAGACTGATGGTAACGGAAATGGCCTGTTACTACTTCGAGAGGCCAAACAAGTCGAGCCTGGCGATGAGGTGACCATTACGTAAGTGTAAAGGACGATTTAGTTGAAGCTCGCTCACAAAGGTAGATATGGCGATGACAAAGGTGCATGTGAGAATATCTTTTCGTATGGGTTTCTCGAAGATGCAATGACCTCTGCAAAGGTCATGTTCCTAGACCTCGACATTCCCGATGATGACCCACTCAGGCCAGCAAAGATCTACGTATCCCAGGTTGCACCAGGATTCCGCATCTTTGAGAAAGACGGCATCATAGATTGGGAAAGTGACTTCATATGGCTTGTTGTAGTCAATGAAGAGGACGGACTAGATTTCAAGGTCAGACAAACGACGGACGGCAAGAGAGACATCCAATCTTTTTGGAAGGAGCAAGAACTCGATACCATCAAACTACGGCAACATCTTGAGCAAGACCCAGCATGGGACGTTTTCCGACTACGTGCCACGGTACTCCTACAAACCCGTGTTGACGCGCAAATCGATACGCTCAAGGAATCAAAGGACATTAGACGGGAAAGCACTATGCGGGAAATGCCGTGGAGACTTGCGGAGCGACTCCGAAGTCTGGAGCTAGACATGCTCCAGCGTGCTACATCTACACTTGACAGCGAGGTAAGACTAGTTCCTGTATCTTTCCCCCGGAACCACACTGATGGAATACAGAAAGCCAAGCTCCTAGACACAGAAGCTGTCATTCGTTATCTTGGCTTGGATCAGCGGGGGGAGGATGAAGAAGTTGATTTCTCGTGAACGCAAAGACCCCACATCGATTAGACGAGGTTATATGACGTTGTGGAACCTATCCAATCTGCTACCTCCCCACGCGTCCTGCATTCGTGACGGAATCAGCGCGTTTATTGTAGAAGATCAATAGAAGCATTGGTTCTCCGTCATTCATACCACGTCTGTTAATTATCTAATGTTCATCTTCGCCAATCGTTTTAGTCCTAAACATATAGAAAGCGGCGCCGCAAGTCAGCATGCATATATGGTACAGTTGGGATGGCTCTCGTCGTGCTCTATGCGGCCAATATGGCTCAGACGGCTCACGCGGCCACTATCCCGAACAGCCACTGTTGGAAGCATACAACAACATTCATACTTTCAGCCTTCTACGTAGGGCCTGGTAGAATATCAATCACAGACACGCGAGGAGGCTCCTGCTCTGGTCTAGCAGGGATGATTTGCAGAACGGGTTGGGCCTGTGCTGCGATAAGCGGCGTGCCGCGTAATCCACATTTATCCGCCCCTGGGCAATACAACCAGCTTTCACTATCACAGGAAACGTGTAATGACAGGTTGTAGGTTGCGCGTTCCGTGCCAACAAGGACATTTATCACCACCTGTCTTCTAGAGTAGTAGCAGCAGCAGTAGTAGTAGCAGTAGTAGTAGTATAACCCAAATGTTAATATAATATTGTAAGGCTTACAACGAAAGAATACATGCCAAGTTTGTGTAATTTGTACATATCTTACTTATATTAGCTACCAAGCCTTGGCGATAAGCCCTTTGTAGATGCACGTAATGCAATAGTAAAAAACTGTCAGACAATATGGTTAGATGCGATACTAGATGCACGGCAATGACAGAAGTACAAGTATATTGTTTTGAAAGACTAGAGACGCAACGCTATCAGGCCACGAGAACGATGCACCTGTATTTATACGTGAGAATGAATCAGCCTAGTGCGGTCAGGCCAAGGGGCTAACAGATACACGTAAGGCACACGTAAGACAGTAGCAGCCTTCTATCATTGTTATAATTAGGTTGTCAACTAGTTTATATTAAGCAAATTAGTTTCATTCTAAGGAAATTAGTTTCATTCTAAGGAAATTAGTTTTAGATTAAGGAAATTGGTTACATATTAAATAAGGTAATTACTAATTAGTTCCAAATTTTTTTTTCATATAAAGCAGGTAATCTTGTCAAAATTTATCATATTAGCTTTATTCATATCCTCTATCCTCCTCCTTCGTACTACAACATACGTGACAAATATTGTATTTTGTTAACGTCTTTGTTCCAACAAGCTACATTTTCACTCTAGCCAGAAGAGTAAAGTTATACTATCTACCTTTACCTCCTTATTTACAAGATGAAGTTACTTGTCCTTGTTCTATCTATCCCATTGGTATCTGCTGTCTCGTGGGTTAGTACTTACTCTGCATAAATACCAATTTTCTAAGCGTAGTACTAAGTAGGTTTAGAACTGTAATGTGGATTTAAAAAAATGTATACCTGATGGAAATATCACCGCTGGTGTTCTTTGCGATTCATGCGTACGTCTTGATAGCCCTCTTTTTCTACCTTGGTTTTATATTTTCTAACTATTATGTCTAGTACCCATGCCGAAGCCAATCCAACGGGTGTATACCACTATATCACGAGAATGAAAATTCTCCCTATATTGCACACTGTAGTTCATTACTCCAGTTCGGCAGGTGTCTCCGTCCTGGACGTGAATTAGGCTGGTAAATGGGTTGAGGGTACCTACGCGTGGGTGTAGGTTGGGTTGTGGTCGCACGGACAATGGTATAGGTTGGGTTGTGGTCGCACAGACCTGTGGTATAGGTTAGGTTGTGGTCGCATTGACCAGGTGGATAGGTTAGGTTGTGGTATTACTTAGCGTAGGTTATACAGAGGGGTGACAAAAAAAGATGTCAAAAAAGTTATAGTTTTTAAAGCTTTATATTTCGACAACTAGAAGTACTATACCCAAAAGAATTAGTGATTTGGAAAGCTAATATCTTCCTTTTTGAGTTGGGTGGCTTAGTAAGCTGCTTAGTCAGCACGGTTGTCCCTGTAATCTTGCTTGAAATGAGATGGAAAAAAAAGTGAAAATAGATTTTAGTATAACTTTTTTATAATTGTATAAAAACACGCTAAGAAAAAAATTAGTTTAATAAGCTTACATAAGTATAACGTAAACATATTTTAGAGGCTTACATCTTAATTTCTTAGAGTTTAATAAAAGGGTAAAAAAATAGTAGTTGCTTACATAAGCGCTAATTACGTAATAGCTTAGTAGGCTTTTAGTATATTAACTACTCTTGTTTGTCCTAACTTGCTTTTTTTATAATACCTCCTCTATGTCTCGCAATCTTTCTTAATTTGAGCAAGAAGTTTATACTTTATATTTACAAAACAAGCATATTTCTTGAATTAGTAATTTACTGGAAAAGTCCTCTAGAAGTATTACTAATACTTTTTATTAAATAAAACAAAAAAAAAGGCTTCTTTATCTACTTTTAGGCCTTAAAAAGGTTGTCCTACAAAGATCTTAAATAAAGTAAAAAAAGTGCTTAATAGAGACCTTACTAAAAGCCCTAAAAAGACAAATTGACGTCTTTTAAAAGAAAATAGTCTAAATCTTTCTATTAGAAGCTTATAACGCTTTTTAAAAAAAGAGAACTATTCTATTAACATTTCTTGAAAAAAGACGCCTTTAGACGCTAAAAAGGCTTATAATTGTTATATTTACGCCAAGCAATTACTTAGAAACCTCAAAAATATTAACTTTAATAAAGTTATATTTTTAGACGAGTCTGCTATTAAGCAAGAGCACGGTGCTAGGACAGAATACTATTGAACACGGCAAAATAATAGGGTTAGAAGCAAAATAGTTTCTACAACTTACACAAGTAAGTTTAAAAAAACTCTATTTAACCAAAAAAAACTTTAATATATCCATTATTTTTATATTGTTTTAATCTATTTTTAGCACGCTGACTAATCAAGTTATAGGTTAAGATATTTCTATCTAAGTTTAGGGAGCGATTTAGATAGGTAGTAGATCTAAATTAGTAGTAATTAAAAGCCCTTTAATTACTACTCCTTTTAGGAGTTTAAACTATATTAAAAAGATTCTTATTCTTATAGTAAAACTTGCGATAAAAAAAGGTAAGTTATATATACTCCTTTTTCCTACTTAGAGAGTGTTTACTCTATATTTAAATTATAAAGTAGCAATCTTAATTTATATAATTAAAGGACTTACTAACCTCTATATAAGCTAGAAGTTTTATCTTAGTTTTCTAGGAATAGGATATTGCTTTTTAAGTATCCTGCTTATAGTCCTAATCTAAATCCTATAGAAAACGTGTAGGCCTTGCTAAAAAACGCTTTAGCTAAAAGGCCTATTACTTCTTTAGGAATAGGAAAGAGTAAAAAAAGTATAGCAGCCTTTAAGGCTGCTATAAGGGAGGAATAGGATTAATTACCTTAAAAGGCGATTAATAATTGTATTCTATCTTTACTAAGGCGTTATTTAGACGTTAAGGAAGCTAAAGGCTAGTACACTAAGTATTAATAAGCTTTCTTTGTTATTTATTTAGAAAAATCCATAAAACAAGCTCTTAATTACTACTTGATAGTTTCTTTTACAATTACCTTTAAACTTACACACACAGATGAGTTTAACTAGTATTATTTAATATATATACTTTATAGCGATTTTTACACCTTTAAAAAAAGTTATTTTGTTATTTATTCTTGAGTTTTTTTATCTTTATTCTCACTGCTGAAGTCGAGCGCAAAAGTGCTTACTAAACAGCTTACTAAGTAGCGTTATTTAAAGAAGAAGATCTTGGCTTTCCAAATCACTAACCATTTTGGAAATAGCCCTTCTGGTTGTAGTAATATAAAGCTTTGAAAACCATAACTTTTTTGACATCTTTTTTTTGTCACCCCTCTGTAGTTGGGTAACCTACGTGGTTATAGACAGGGGTTAATTAGACTATTTTAGTACTTAGCTAAGGTAATCTTATTACAGCTAATTAACATAGGTATATTAGACATCTCTTTTATATAACCACGTAGGTTACCTAACCTATCCACTTAGTTAATGCGACTACAACCTAACCTATACTACACGTCCGTGCAACTAGGCTGGTAAATGGGTTGGGGATACCCAAGGCTGGGTTGGGGTTGGGTTTGAGGTTACTAAAGATGGGTATAGGTTAGAGTTGGGGTTACTATACTTGGGTTAGGGTTAGGTTAAGGTCGCACGGACGTTAGGTTAGGGTTAGGTTAGGGTTAACTTAGAGATTTACTTAAAGTTAGTATCTATCATTACAGAAAATAGGGTTCAGGTTTAAGGTATATGTAAAGTAAGAGTCTTTTATTATAGCTAATTATTACAGTAACATTATAGGCACCGGCGCTTCTGTTGCGGGAGGTCCTATTACTAGATTAAAGAGTCCTTTTCTGTAAACTTGTCTGCTTTAAACTCTTTTACGCTTAACGCGTTTTTAATAAGTGCTTAAAGCTGGAAAAATTAGTTACTTTATTAGCTAGTGCCTTGCTGCTACTTCTTTCTATTACACTAATGCTAGTATATTCTTTAACCTCTTGCAATATAGTATCTTTAAGAACTATAATTTGCTGTAATATTCTAGCAGAAATCCTGTGTCTCTTATCCCTAATAGTAATTTTAGTAACATTAAAAACATGCTTAACACCTACACTAGTATTTAATATTACTAGAACATCCTTTGCAACTTAAGATAAGTAAAAGTAAATAAATTTGTTTAATTATTACTAGTTAAGAATATTAATAAAGGTACTTAATATTACACAGGTAGTGCTAAGATATAACTCTTTTTCTTTATATGTTACGTTGTTTACGTCTTTTGTGTCTTAGCTAAATAAGCTTTAGCTTAGGGTAGAGATTCTGCTATGTAGTAACAGTAAAGGGGCAGGCTTCTAAAACTATTTACTAGCTAGTAACCTTCTAAAGAACTAAAATAAGCTTAAAGTAGCTGCTGTGCCTTTATACTTGTTGTATTAATTAAAGTAAGCAAGAAATTGTTGTTAATAAATATGTTTATTTTAGGCTTCCTATAAGTTGTCATATTTAGGGCATCAGCGCAGGTTGATCATGAGGCTGGAGAAACTGGCAAAGGGTCCTGCAAGGATTATTAGGGGGTGGCCCTAACAGTTGGTAGCGCCGCCAAGGCCCACACAAAATCTAGGTTATAAAAAGGGCACCTAGGACCTGCACAATCAAGACAGAGAAAAAAAAACACCAACAATTTATTAACAATACAATTCACTTATTATCCCTTATATTATTAGTATCTTATTAGTATTACTTAACCTCAAATATCTAACAATTAAGAGTCTCACTGCCTCAACTAAACGAGGATTAATAACTAACAAGTCACTAAACTATACAAGTTATTAAAAGGATATCTACCCTACCTCTACAAGACTCCTCCGTAATCCTTACTAATTACACAAACTAGATTAAATAGATCTGTTAGATTAAAACGCGCGCTGACTCCCTACGCGTGTAGGAGAAGATCGATCTAAACCTTACGATCAAACCTATTATTGAACTAGAGGTACCCTAAATGCCTTATCTGAGCGACTATTAAGCGTTGCAACAAGCGATTAATGCGCACGCTGCATTACACTATGGTGATTACGGCGATAGCGCACCTATACTACCCTTTATACCTACACGGCCTGTGGACTTATTAACAAACGCTAAAGCCTTATACAAAGAGGATCTAGAGATCTATAAGTTAGAGCTAGATTAATATAAGATAGAAGATTAGAAGTATACACAGGAGCAAGTAGCGTTAGATAAGATTACGCAGGAGATACAGCGTATAGTTAATAACTACTTATATATAAACTGCTGTTAAGCAAGGCAATTACATTGTTAGTAGATTGCTAATCTAATAGCTACTATAGGCATTAATGCTAAAGATAAGATTAAGGAAGCCTAAGAGCAGTACAAGACTGCAATAAAGCCGCCTAGAGTAATTAGCTTGTAGGAGACATAGCTTACTAAAGTTAATTACGCTACAACTAAGGGTAAAGCTGTTAGAATACCTAAGTGCTAACTAGACACGTACGTTAAGGAGGACTTTACCTAAGCAACAGCTAAGTACTTAGAATAATAGATAATCTTATTTGTATCTTATAGATTAAAGAATCCTTTAATTACAGTTAAGGATATAATCTACGACTATTAAGATTACATGCAGCTCTTTTACCTATCTAAAGCGAAGTTAACTAAGGCGTCCTTTAGAACAGCCGCTAGAGCTAGATTACTAATGCTTAATAAGGATGAATTAGACAATCTAGGACAGAAGCGTAAACAACGTTAAACTTAAAAGCCTATTAAGGATACTTAATTAAACAATATCTCATACACTGCGAGCAAATGTAAAGCGTGTAATATAAGATATACGCTTAAGAATTGTTAGTACGTATACCCTAGCAACGCGCTAGATTAGTAGCAACCCTAACAAGACAGGATAGATTAAGTCTAATTACGTATTAATAATAGCCTAGCTATGCAAGAAACAATCTGCAACTCTAAGTAATAATTATAATTTTAAAGACCTGCAATTAAGAAGTTACACACAGTAATGCCTATAGTTAAGCATAATAACTAACTATATAGCTAAAAGATTAGAGAGATTAACTACACGCTTATTAAGGCCTTATTTAAAGCAATCTAGGTTACGTATCCTTTATAACAATTATAGATTCTTAACTCTAGATTAACTTACTACGTCTCTAATAATACGAATTAATTTACTAAAACACAATTAGCAAGGCAAGGAGACTTCCTATAGGTAAGTAACTTATAAGTATAGATTAAGGCGTATAGATTAATTACTTTAACAGTAGCTAGTGGCAGGACTTAAAGCTAACTACACCTAAAAGACATAGCATACTGTCCTAATCTACTCTATAATCTTGTCTTATTTAGGATACTCTGCTTACAAGGCTTGTAGTAGGACACTAAACACAACCTAACAGTTCTTTAACAATTGCTTAATAATAATCTAATTACTAACCTTACTAAGCTACACGGACAGTAGGTGCTTAAAGTAAACCTAATTACTAATTACGTAATAATAGCCTTTAGGGTAGTTAAGCTGTAATATAATTAAAGACAGCGCGCACGAGCGCTTATATAGTACAAGAAGATAGGTTATCTAGAACTAAGCGCGCTTAAGCACCTTGTATAACAATCTAAGGGAGTAAGAATTACTAGAGTGCTTACAGTAGAATGCAATGCCTGTAGAAGAGTAAAAGCTAAAAGGCTAATTAGCCGTACACTGCGCAGGATTAATAAGTCTCTAGAAGAACGCATCTTACTTAACTTTTATGATTATAAGGTTAACAGCTTAACTAAGGAAAGAAGCTAAATGCTAATTACAGATTAAGTTACTAGATTTATATAGAACTACTACTTTAAGGATAACTAAACAGCGTAGATAATTATTAAGCTACTAGAGTCCTTTGTAATTCTAATAAAGACCTAATTTAATATTACTATAAAGGTTATTAAAACTAATAATAAGATTATTACAGTTAAACTAGAAGTAAGTTAGTAAGCAGAGTCTTAAGGCATGCGGTTTAAGCCTTCCGCTCTTAATACCTAAGCACAGAACGGTAGAGCAGAACGCTTAGGAGGTATAATTAAGGATAAAGCACGAGCAATGCAACTTAACGCTAACCTGCTGTAGGTACTATAGCCTAAGATTACTTAATTAGCAGTATATCTCTATAATTAAACGCCTTAATACGCAAATTAATAGAGATTACTATATTAAGAGTTTTTTACGCATAACGTATATAAAAACAGAATTATTACCTTACTGCGTAAGCTACACTAAGGCTACTTATAAGCATACAGGTGCAAGACGTTTATAATAACAGATAATACAAAGCGCAGTAAGCGTAAACTACAGCAGCTTAATTCTAAGGCATAGATTAGATACTTAGTTAGATATTAATCTACAAATATTTACTGTGTATAGGTGCTAACTATAGCTAAGGTAATTACTACACGCAATGTAGTATTTAATAAAAAAATAATTTTTACTAGAGACAAGAAGGATGTTATAGATAACCTAATGCATAGCACCCTTAAAGAGATTAAGGCATAGATTAGGACTGTAGAACTTCTCCTAGGGATTACAAACAACTTAGAGGAGACATAATCTTTTCTTAAGGATAAGTCCTTTAATAAAAGACTTATACATAAAGAAACACATAATTAATATAATTAGCGCGGAAGAAAGGTTTGAGTAAATTATCTCTTACCCCTACTAACGCCTCTACTAGTAGCCCTCTTAACTAACCTTATAACAGCAGAGAGCATTAGGCGTGTAGATAATCCTCTTAATATTAAGAGTTAGAACGTTGCCCTTATGTAGCTATTAAACCCTAAGCCTAATTACCTCTTAAGTACTAGCCGCAGCAAGTGTCCTAATCTACGTAGTGCTAATATAGGATTAAGTTCTATTAGTAAGTCCCTCTAGAAAAACTAGACAGACCTATAAGCTTTAGCGTTTATAGTAAGTGCAAGAGCAGGAAAAGTTTAATAATTAAACAATAAGAAACTTAATAGTATAGCAGTAGATTAATTGCTTAAAGGTTAAGGTTATAAGTAAATACCTTTTCTAAGCAAGCTCCTGCCAGCGCTAAGTCTAAACTAACTAAAAGAGAATTATATATTCTACTAGTTATTTAAAAAGGCTAAAGAGGATTACCTTGCGAGCTACAAGCAATTAAATATATAGTTAGAAGTTTTAACGCAAAAAGCATAACTAACAGACACCTAGATACCAGAGTCTATGTAAGTATATACCTACAAAATTAACAAGGATTATTAATTTATTAAGTGCAAAGCACGCTTAGTTGTACAGGGCAACTAACAGCGTAATGTTACTGCTTAAGAGACCTACGCCGCTATATTAGCAGGTTAATCCTTTTAAATAGCCTTTGCAATTACTGCCTAATTTAACCTTAAGCTTAAGCAGTACGACGTTACTAACGCCTTTATACACGCACTAATTAATTAAGTTATATATATAAGAATACTGCGTAGATATATAAAAAAGGGGACAATTCTTAAGCTTAATAAAGCCCTTTACAGCCTCTAGATATCGCCACTGCTCTAGCAAAGAGACTTCACTACCTATCTCTAAAGATATAGATTTACTGCTATCTTACATAAGCTATGCTCTATAATCTGCTAAGAGATCTTTGTATTCTTCTACGTTAACAATATTATTGCAATGTACAGCAAGAACTAAAAATTAAATACGCAAGTAGCTATTAAAGATATTAGGAAGAAGTACTATATAACTAGAAGAGATAATCTGTATTAGTTTTTAGGCATAGAGTTAATTAGGGATTAATTATAGCGTAAGATCTAGATCTCCTAATTAGCATATATTAAGAAGATTAAATAACTAGTAAGTAAATACTTAATTAAGAGTAATACCCTAATAATTAAGGCTAAACTACTGCTATAAGAAGGCAACGTAACTCCTAGGGAAATTAACCTCTACTAATAAAAGATTAGATTACTCCTATTTACAGTAGTTAATACAAGACCTAATATAGCCTTTACAGTATTACGCCTAGCTTAATTCCTTACAAACCCTAGTCCTAATTATTAGTTAGCAGCTAATCGCGTACTCCTATACCTTAACTAAACACAAACGCTTACATTACAATTTAGTAGACACAATTACCTAGTTATTGCTAGTAATGCCTTTTTTGCTAATAATACACTTAATTGCAAAAGCTTACAAGAATACGTAATTAAGCTATTTAGTAGACTAATTGCTTAGAGGGCAAACAAGCAAGATACTATTACAACCTTAACAACTAAAGCTAAACTGCTTACGCTTTTACAGGTTGCAAAGGAAGCTATATTTATTTAAATACTGCTTACTAAGCTCTAAGTTTAGATAGTTAACTAAATAATTACTATACAATGCAATAACCTGCAAACAATCTAACTAATCTTAAAGAAGATTTCCTAGTTAACTACGAAACTACAGCATATCAATATCTATAACTACTAGCTTAGGCAAGAAGTTTAGAACAAGTTAATTAAGGTAATCTACGTAGAATTAAGCAAGATGCTTGTTAACGGACTTACAAGATTATTACTAGCTAATTAATAGCTAAAGTTCTTACAGCAGATGGGACTAATCGATCTAGGCATACGACTAAAACTAGACGCTGATCTAGTATTAATAGCGACTCAGCTCGACGCCTTAGACCTATAATCAACTACCTTACAAAGGAAACTACTAAGGGAGGTCTTCAGCTTAATCCGTACGTTTAAGCTAAGGGGGTGTGTCAAATTTAGGGCATTAGCGCAGGTTAATTATAAGGCTAGGGAAACTAGCAAAGGGTCCTGCAAGGATTATTAGGGGGTGGCCCTAATAGTTAGTAGCGCCGCCAAGGCTTACACAAAATCTAGGTTATAAAAAGGGCACCCGGGACCTGCACAATCAAGACAGAGAAAAAAAACACCAACAATCAATCAACAATACAATCCACTTATCATCCCTTATATTATCAGTATCTTATCAGTATTACTTAACCTCGAATATCTAACATAAGTTGTCTTATATAAATTTTAGCTAAACACTGTAATAAACAGCTGTAATAACTATACTTTATATACTGTTAGCATTTAAGTTAAGTCTAAAATAGTTGCACAGTTAAACAAGAACCTATAATTTACCTCTATTTTAAAGTAGTACTTACTTCATTTTAATCTGCCTCTTTCTGCTACAGCTTGTACTACAGCAAGCTATTTTGTGTTATTATGGCTATTTATGGTATTTTCTAAGTCTTTAGTTATTTTGTTTAAGAAGTTAAAGAGTTAGTTATATATAAACTATATATACTAAATTTGTAGCTTTTAGTTCTTGCTTAAGAAACTTGTTGTAGTTTTAAAATGCTTAAGCATCTCTGTAATAAGCTTTAAGTAACGCTATTTTATAAAAGACAGTTAGAGTTGCTTAAGATTACAGAAGTCTACCTCTACAGTGTTGTTGTTATGTAAAAGTATAGCAGAATAAGCCCTTGTCTTTAATGCAACCTTTTGTTTTAGCTATTTATTAATATATTTCTAGATTTTAATTGCGAAGCCGCACATATTAAATGTAGAGTTTCATTAAGTTTTAACGTAATAAATAACAAAAAGCTATTTTTTTGCTAGTAGATGTTGCTGTGTAGCAATAAAGCGTTTGTATCGCTGCGGTAATACGTTCATTATTATATAGATAGCCTAAAGCTTTTAACTAGTTAGCTTATTGTCAGAGGCAAAATACCGACCGATCGATAAATCGCACTCCGGCTAGAGGATACATATACACGTTGCGACACAACCTCTAGATTACTAGCATGCAATGCTAGTTAATCTACCTAAGAGCAACTAGCTCTTCTCTTAGCGCTTAACAGCAGGAGGATAGGATACTAGCTTGCAGGCCCTAGCGCACATAGGCGCACTTACCTATCCTACCTTACAAGGTGTATAGGCTGTCTGTATATTATATCCCCTAGGCTTATCTTTTTTTTGCCGCTTTCTCGCTTGTGGTCACCTACCTAACTAGGCAACCACATTAAAAGCGCTGGCGCAGCTTCACCGTTCGGGCTTATAACTGTTAGAGGCAAATGTCGTAACGTGTATATGTATCCTCTAGCTAAAGTGCAATTTATCGATCGGTTAGTATTTTGCCTCTGACAGTTATGAGCCCGGTTCAGTCAAAGCTGCGCCAGCGCTTTTAATATAGTTGCCTAGTTAGATAAGTAACCACAAGCGAGAAAGCGGCAAAAAAAAAGATAAGCCTAGGGGATATAATACACAGACAGCCTATACACCTTGTAAGGTAGAATAGGTAGGTACGCCTATATGCGCTAGGGCCTGCAAGCTAGTATCCTAGCCTCCTGCTGTTAAGCGCTAAGAGAAGAGCTAGTTGCTCTTAAGTAGATTGACTAGCATTTTTTTTATTGTAGTTTAACGTCCTTTCTCAGCCTGAAGGGCTATATAAGACGTGTAGGTTTAGGACCTACAAGTATCTACGTGGTGTTTTCTAATTTTTATTATTTACAAGGAGGGGTTTATCTAAATGAAGGTGAGGCTCGTAGCCTAGGGTAGTTTTAACGAGTATCTCTCTCAGTATTGACTAGCATTGCATGCTAGTAATCTAGGGGGTGTGTCGTAACGTGTATATGTATCCTCTAGCCGGAGTGCGATTAATCAATCGGTCGGTATTTTGCCTCCGACACTTATAATAAATAGACGTAATAAACAACTACATACCTTGCAAAGTAAGTTAAGAATAAACATGTGTTATATTATATCTTCTACATAACGTCTCTGCAGTAGTTCTTAACTCCCTATAACTGTGGTAGCTACTAGTTAAAGATGCTAAATAATATCCTAAATAACTAAATTAATAATATAGGCTAAACATAGAACAGTATTCTCTACGGCGCTCTAGTAAATACCGTGCTTGTCTAATGTTTTTTTTAGAACTTAAGTAAGAGGATTATTATTGCTAGCGTTGTTACAGGTAATAGCTAGAAGGCAAAATTTTATATCTGTTTCTTCTAGTACGCGTAGTACATCTACTGCTATAGAAATTCTAGTATATTGTCTATACATTAGAATAAAATCTAGGAGCTTTTCTCAAAGTGTCTACTGTTAAAATATATAGTATTCTTTAATAGTAAGGAAGCTAAGGTAATTAGCTACAGACTAAGCATCTAATGCGATTAAGATTTTAGTAGTTAAGCTAAGGCTGTTAAGAAAGGCAGCTCTTGCTTCTTTAAATTAGGTGTAGAATATTGTCTTAAATTTATAATAGCTAATTATTGCAGTATCTAGCCTAAAGAATTAAATAAAGTACTAAACCAATAGCCGCTCAGCTGTTAAGAAAGACTAGTTACTATTAACTACTACCTGCACTAGCTCTTTTTAATAAGCTATTCTAGTAAATATTAGAACTACAGCAGGGTTTTTTTTTGCTAAAGTTAGATAAGCTAAGAAAGTAGTTTAAGTAACATTAAATAAACTTAAACTAAAGTAGCAATGCCACTTTGCATTTTAACGTAGTTAATAAAATGTTTTGTTTTAATTCTTTTTTTTTTGGTGCTAGATGCTAAAGAATAACACTACAGTTAAAGCAAAACACGTAAAAATAGCTATTAGAAAAATTTGCGCCTTCTTTAAACTGTGCCTACACTTAGCTAAACTAAGTAAAAAAGTTCTATTGTAGGATAGAAGCTGCAAGATCTCTAGCCTATTTAGTTAGACTTTACTACTTTTTCTAAGCAGACAGCACTTTAGCTTCTGCTTTGCCTTTTATAACACTTACAGGCGGATATTTAACTAACTGCAGTGTTTTTTTTAGTAATCTAATAAATACTTATTATAAGTAAAATAAGAATTTGTAAAAGTTTGTATAATAGTTAAGCTATTGTACAGAATAGAGTATAATGTAATATAAAGTATTGTTAGAGTATTGACATGCGGAATATGCGGATCACCCTGTTGACTAGGTGATCCTGGTAAGCTGAGCACGTGACGACCACGCTAGCGCCTATATATACGGGCCAGATCGTCTCATTCCTCCTTAGTAGTTATTGAACACTTTGTTGTAGCACTTAGTTGATTAATACACTCATTCCACTTCTCCTAATTAAGCAATTGCTCCTTCTTAGCTCCTATAGTTATATGCCTAGCATCTTAATTATAGTTTCGATTCCTACTGCGCAATTTGTAAGCTAGAAGGTTAACTATTTAATTATTAATTACTTTACTCTACTCTATTCTCCTACAGCACAGCTAGCAAAATGCTGCGGCTGCTGTACCTCTCTTACCTTAATTATACGATCAACCTCCTACCGATCCTACCTACCTACCGACCGACCAATCAATCCGTCGTCACCTCAACAATAACCCACGTCGTGATTATACGAAGCATCTTACTAAGATGGACCTCACCAAAACACCGCTTGTCGCCTTAGGGGTGATCCTTAAGGCCTAATTAGACTAGCTAACCTAGTTTGCTCTATTAAGGCTGCACTGCTTAGAGAAGGGTATCTAGGATTAGGTTGATCCTAATCTCCTAGACGTGCGCTTAATAGACTACTAGGAGCCTTAGTATCTAGAGTTGCCTAAGGATATTACAGAGGGGTAACAAAAAAAAAGATGTCAAAAAAGTTATAGTTTTCAAAGCTTTATATTTCTACAACTAAAAGGGCTATACCCAAAATAGTTAGTGATTTAGAAAGCTAAGATCGTCTTCTTTAAATTAGAGTACTTAGTGAGCTGCTTAGTAAGCACTTCTGCGCTCAACTTCAGCAGTGAAAATAAAGATAAAAAAACTTAAGAATTAATAACAAAATAACTTTTTTTTGAAGGTGTAAAAATCGCTATAAAGTATATATTTATTTTTTAAGGTGTCAAAGGTGGTGGTTGTTGTTGTAGTCAAAATGGGGTTCTAAAAAAGTGAAAAGCAGCTACCCTCTACTAATCAATCGCAAAAGTCAAAAAAAAAAGATTGTATGTAGTTAACAAGATTCAAACGGTAGGTGGATAAGTTCTAGGAGGAAAGCTTAGACCACCGAGCGATAATTAGGGTCCAAAAATTTGCTAAGGTACTAAAAAACGACACTAGTTAAAACGTGTCTAACAGCGATTGCCAGCCTATAGCTAACAACAGAATTACAGTAGGATTGCAATAGGATTACAACATAATGTAATAGAGGAGAGAAAGGACACGTATGTACTACAGCAGGAGCCTGTAATACTTTATAAAGCTGCTACTTCTTACCTACTGCTTCTTACCTTTTAAACAGCACTGCATATAAACAATTTGCATATAATACACTGCAATAGCGTGTAACCTCTGCAGCAAGCATCTCCTTATTCTAGGCTCTCTTCTAAAAAAAGTATCCTTTGCTACTATCTACTTAGCACCTAATTTAGTCTAACTTAAACTACTTATACAGACACCTAAATTTATTAAGTATCTTAAAACTTAACTACCTAGCTAGACTTCTAAGTTTATAAAAATCTTAAATAAGTCCTTTATCTGCAATATCCTTATATACAAAAAGATTATTAAGCCCTAATTTAGCTAGTTGTGCAAGGAATATATAATCTCTAGAGTATTTACTAATGCTAGCGCGGTACTTAAGATCTATTACTTTAGTATCCTCCTCTTCCTGTTTGTCGTGCAAGGGCTAAGTACAGAGACTAGAACCTAGCTTAAACAGCTATTGTAAGACGTTAAATTAGCGATAAAGAAGAAAAAGGCAGGAAAGGAGGAGTAAGCTTTCTATTATCGTGTCTATAGGTTAGCAAGCAAGGCGATAATAGTGTTACTACTTTACTTTATCTAGGAGCGCCTAGTAGTAAAGCAATAAAAATAGGCAGGATAGAGCGCGTTAAGTTAGGAGGCAATTCGCGTCTTTGTCTTGCTTTTCTTTGTTTCCGTCTAAACATGCAACACACTAATTGCGTGCCGGCAATACTAAACAAGAGGGCATAAGCCCCAATACCTGTTGTTAGCAATAAATCTTTTTTTTTTACTAAAAAGGTGTCTACAAAATGTGTGGTCACATTAAAAGGTTGTCTTAAAAGGCCGAAGCCAATTAATTATGTATAAGCTAAGTAAAGAAATTATTAACTAGTTAGGCTAGCTGTTGTATAACGTTAAAATAGTAATAGAGAAGAAAAAGGTAGAAAAAGAGGAGTAGACGTTCTATTGTTGTATGTATAGGTTAGAAAGTAAGGTAATAATAATGCTGCTTTTTTAATTTATCTAAGAGTACCTAGAAGTAAAGCCTTAATATAAGTAAGTAGTATAGGCAGAATAAAGTACGTTAAGTTAGAAGGTAATTTGCATCTTTATTTTGCTTTTCTTTATTTCTATCTAAATATGCTAGAGCGATATACTAATTGCGTGCTAGTAATACTAAATAAGGGGGTATAAGCCCTAAAACCTATTATTAGTAATAAATCTTTTTTTATACTAAAAAGGTATCTATAAAATATATAGTTATGTTA
This sequence comes from Alternaria sp. 'sect. Undifilum', assembly GCA_024321975.1. Taxonomy (NCBI): domain Eukaryota; kingdom Fungi; phylum Ascomycota; class Dothideomycetes; order Pleosporales; family Pleosporaceae; genus Alternaria; species Alternaria sp. 'sect. Undifilum'. The sequence continues at coordinate 11,485,646 of JAJJZI010000001.1, forward strand.
AAAGGTTATTTTAAAAGGCTAAAGCTAAAATATTATTTACTATGCAGAACTAAATAATAATCTAAATAACTAATAAAATATTATTACACAACTTATTATTACAGTTTAAAATTAAGACTAAGTAAGTATTAATACTCTAGATAACTTAGTTATAATTACGCTAGAAGAAATTTTAAATAACAACATTTCTAAGACAGTACTAAACAAACATATAAAAGCAACTTTAGTAAACTAAACTAAATATAGTAAGATAGCTAAGTTTTAGGAAAACTATTAACTAGCTACGCTAATTATATAGAAAGAACTAGTAGCGTATAATAAAGAGATAGTTTTATTAGCTATACAGAAACTCCTTACTTATATTATAAAAAATAGATAATATATTAGCACATAGGTATTATTACTGTAAAGATTATCTAAAGATAATCTAGGTTAGTTCTTAAGGAATAAACAAGTACTAAGGACATAGGGTGTACTAGCATAATTAGAAGATTAATGTAATAGTATAAGGTTAAGAAATAAGTCTTAATTCTTAGATTAATTACTAAGGTAAAACTCTAAGTTAAACATAATAAGCTATAAAGGCATATTGCTTACTACTATATACTAATAAGGGTAGTGCTTATATATAAGTATGCACTTATAGATAGGTGCTTACTAATAATTAGTTACGTAGTTACGCTTATAGATAAGAGCTTATTAATAAGTAGTTATATAGTTACGCTTGTAAATAAGTGCTTATTAGTAAGTAGTTACGTAACAGCGTTATAGTTGCCTAGCTGTAATTATCTATCTATGTTGTATAGTCCCTGTAGGGTTATCCCCTTATATCTTAGTCTAGATTATAACACTATTCTTCTTCTTTAAAGATTTATCCTTAAATTATGTAGTTATGTTTTTAGATTTTAATGAAATAACTAAAGCTTGCTCTATATTATAAGTTAGGTAGTTGTTATATTTTTCTTTTATTAATATTGCTTACGTCTTAGTTCTAAAATTTTTATACTAACTATCCTACTTAAGCTTCTTATAATTATTATTTTCTTAAAGGCTTTATTTATTTTGTTATACCTAATTCTTGTCTAAAGTGTGCTAAGTATACGCGGCTAGGTTAAGTATATATAAATATATTTTAGGAGTCCCTAGATTGTACTTATAATAAGTATTAAAAGAAAGTTAATAATAATAAAAAGTTACTTATAACAGTAATTTCGCGTTTGCTGTAAAATAAGAAAATTCTAAAATAGGCTAAAGAGCGTGCTTATAAGAAAGCGCTATGTCTTGCTTTAGATATAGAAATTACTAGTAAGCTTAAAATAGTGTAAGAAACTAATTGTCCTACAGTATCTATGAGTATAGCCCTTTCGCCTTTAATATAAGCTACTATAGATTTAATTAATACTTCTATTACTAAGCTTAGTGTTGCTGTGTTAGAAGCTAGTAGTAGTTTACAAGGTATATTATTTATTTTGTTTTTACTATATATGTGCTAATATTTTTAGTTTAATTCTTAGTACAGTTGTTGTTTTTTGTAGTATTTATTAGCAGTTAGTTAAGTTCGTGTTAGGTTCTTATGTATTATTGCTGTCTGTAAAGGGCTGAAGCCTTGATGTCCTCTAGTACTCGGCCTGTGGCCTTCGTTGGCTTTTCTTACCTCAGCATTAGCACCTCAGCACTAGCTGCTGACTATCAGCCGCACTAGTTACGCTAACTGTCAGCTGACCCGGCGACCTCCGATAACCTTAGTTAGTCCTAACTATCCGGATTGGATATTAAAACCCACATAGTCTCTCTATAGTTCTGTATCTAATTCATTCACCGTTTACCTTGCATCTTTGGTTAACCCAACGCACCCTTACACTGTCTTGGTAGCCTAACTATTTAACTAGATATTCCTTGCTGTTATTGTTGTCTTAGTGTACAAGACTTCTTTTAAATTTAAATTTACTTTCTTCTTCTATTTTGTAATAAAAGGTTTTCTAGAGTAGCGTCTTTAGGTCTGCTAGTTCTAACATATTAATATAGAATTTTAGGTAGATCTTTGCGTCTACTAGAAGGTTAAGTGTGTATGTTACTAGTCCCTTCTAGTTAAGAATTAAAAATAGTCTAACTTTAACGTTGTTAAGCTCTTTATTAAGTTATTTAGTGCAAAGATTCTTTATAAGCAAGTAAACTTTATCCCTCTTCTTTAGCTAAGGTGCTGTTTTTTGTTTCTAGTTAACATATAAAAAGCTTTAGTGTTAGGCTTTTTTAAGTGTCTTTTTAAGTAACTTATATACGAATTTTAGCCTATTAGCTATTACAATAGCTACTTCTATCTTTAAGCTTAGAAGTGTACGTATAAAGAGATTTAGGTGTCTTCTATAATTTATATAGAATAAAGTCTATTTTATAGACTCTAAAAGCTTGTTGTTATTTGCTATTTATGCTATAAGTAGTAATAATACCTAATTATTTTACTGTTAATTAATATATATCCTGAGGTATACTTTTATTATATAGTTTGTTTACTCTATTTATCTATCTATTTATAGATAATACGCTGTTAATAGCTTTTTCTTAGTTTTAATTATAGTAAGTAATATTATTTAAAAATTTAAGGTAAAGAGCTTGTCTTTATTACTAATAATTAACTTTAGTATACTATAATGTCTAATAATTTAGTTATTAATAATATTTATAAGCTATACTATTATAAAATCTTTTTTAAAAGTAATATACTCTGCTTATTTTATAAATCAATTAACTACTACAAGAATTACGTTATAAGATACTTTTATAATAAGGTCTTTTAAGACTAGTAAGCCTGTAATAAAGTTTATAGAGATATCTAACTATAGTGCGTTAAGTAGTTCTATTACTTATATTTCTTTATAAGGTGTGTGTGTATTATACTTATTCTTCTAATAGTTTGTATATTTAGTAATAAAAGTAGTAACCTTGTCTTTTATTCTTAGAAACTTATAATTTCTTTTAATAAGTTTTATAGTTCTTGTAATACCTAAGTAACTATATACTAAGTTGTTATAGTGTTGTCTAATAATTACTTTTTATAATTCTTCTAGTACGTCGTGCGTGTTGCATATTAATAAATTAAGCGTCTATACTAGTCCTAATAATTTATTATTATTAACTTATAGTATTATAGAATTAGTTATCTTTTTTATTCCTACATTATTGTGTCTATAGCTAAGAATATCTACTTTTTAATTATCTTTTCTTAGTATATACACGTTTTTAAACTTATATTATTTTTGTTCCTTTAACTATTAAACTTAGTATTAGTTAAGTTTTTAAGTAGTTGTAAAGTTAACTAAGTTCTTATAATCTATAAATATTATAAGTTCTAAATAGCTTTTAGCGTATACTCTTTAATCTCTTAAAGAAATAATAATAGCTAATAGCTCCTTGTTGTAAATATTATATTATTCTTCTAGTCCTAAAAACCTGTAGGAATAGTAGGTAATTAAGTGCTATTTGCCTTTATATAGTTAGCTAGCGTATCCTTTAAGTACAAAGTCTAATGCATTTATTTTAAATTATAGTAGTTCTATACTGATATTCTTAAGCATTTAGAAGGCGTTCTCTACTTCTTTACTCTACTTAAAAAGTATCTCTTTTCTTATAAGTCTTATTAATAGAATAGTAATCTTTGAGTAAATCTTAATAAACTATTAATTAAAGTTTAAAAATCTTAAGAAAATTATATTTTTTCACTATTATTAGTTATAGCTATTCTTTAATTACTTATATTATTTCTTTACTTATCTATACTATTTATGCCTTTATAATATATTCTAGAAAGGTAACTTTATTTTTAAAAAACTTGCATTTTTTAAGTTTTAGTTGTAAGTTAAACTAGTTTAAGCACCTTAGTACTATATAGATATATTTAACATAATCTCTTAGGTTCTTAAAATAGATAAAAATGTTATTTAAATATATAATAATAAAAGTATCTAGGTATATTCTTAATATATTATTAATAAGTTCCTAAAATGTTATTAGAGCGTTTATTAACCTAAATAGTATAATAGTGTATTTGTAGTATCTATATCTTATTTAAAATACTATTTTTTATTCTTTTCTTTTCTTAATCTTAATAAGGTAGTATCTATCTTATAAGTCTAATACTATAAAGACCTTAGTATAAAATAATTAATTTATAAGTTCTATAATATTTAGTAGTAGTTATTAATTCTTTACTATAATGTTATTTAACTTTTAATAGTAAATATATATATTTAGTAGCTTATTCTTTTTAGTATAAAGAGTATAAAGAGTCTTACTAGTAATATTAAACGTCTTATATAGCTTTTTGCTAAATCCTTGTCTAGCTTTTCTCTTAGTATCTTAAGTTCTATTTTTAATAGTTAATAAATTAGTTTTAAAGGTAAAGTCTTTCTTTTTTCTAAAATAATTTTATAATTCTAAAGTTAGTGTTTTAGTAAGGCTTTGCTATTCACTACTTTTATAAAAAGATACTAAAATTCTTTATACTTTTTTAGGATATCTAGAATTATATATATTTTTAAAACTCTAACTTTGTAATTTAGGAGAGCCTTTTTAGTATTTATTAAGTTAAACCCTCTTGTTTTAAAGCTGTTCTTAGTTAATGTTTACTATTCTTTAGTAATATTATTAATCTTCTTCTTATTTACTATCTAAGTTATTAGATATATAGGCTAGCTTGTAGTTATATTAAGTTTATAGCACTTAAATAAGAACTTCTTTAACTTCTAGTTAATCTGCAAGTTATAATCTTATAACTAAGAAAGTCCTTATATAATATTATAGGTAGCTAGTCTAAAAATGTCTAGGTTTATCTCTTTCTAGTATTTCTAGATATAGAGCGTTACTTAGGTAACTTTATAAGTAATTGTTGTCTTGCCTAGTATAGGCTAACTATTAGCTACATATAGTAGATAGAGTTCTTGTTTCTTTAGTAGTTATAGGCTTACTACTAGCACTACTTAAGTAGAAATAAAGTTAGCTTATACGCTAGAATCTACTAGTGCCTGTATTTAGTGTTTATTAAGCTTTACTATAAGCTTAAGAAGGCTTAGGGAATTTATTATATTAATATATCTAGTAGTTCTAGGTATTTAGGGCGTTTGTCTAAAAAAAACTGTATACTAAATTTATAGAACTTTTTTATAATATAGTGTTTCTTATATTTAATATTAAAGTATATATGTTATAAATGTTAATTATACTTCTATATACTAGTTCTATTCTTATTATTCTTCTACTGTGTTATATATATCTATAGGTTCTCTTCTAGATTATTATATTTATAAAAGTATAAGCTATGTCTTTTACTTTATATATATACTGCGTATTTGTTGTTAGAGTAATTATACTATTAGTATTGATATTTAGGTATTCCCATAAACTTCTTAGAAAACTATTCTAATTTACTTTTATTAGAATAATAGATTATGTAGTTATTGTGTATGTATATAGTCTATAAATACTTTATATGTTCTAGGTTACGTAGATTTATCTAGTAGTATATATTCTTAGTATAGCTATTATCTTAAGCCTTACGCTATTATTATATTAACTTAAGTTTATTGTAAATCTCTTTTACCTCTTTATCTAAGAGCTAGCGTGTTAGTATATTTTAAGAAGCCTTAGTTTCTTTAGTCTATTTTTATCTAAAGTTGTTGTATATAGCCTTATCAATAGTTATTACTAGAGTAAGTCCTTTCTTCTATAGTTCCTCTAGTAAATTAGTATACTAGCTATAGTCTAGGAATATTCCTCTATAAAGTTTTGTAAAAACTTCTTTAAGTTATCTAAGTTACCTAAGTAGAGTGTTAGTTTTCTCTACTAGATCCATAAAGTATCTAGTTTTTATAAGTAGTAGTACTTATATGCTAATATTATGTCTATCTTCTATAGTGTAGGTAAGGAGTTTTTATATATATATAGAAACTATCTTCTGATTATATACTACTAGCTCTTCTTATGTAATTAGTATAGCTAGTTAATAGCTTTTCTAAAACTTAGCTATCTTACTATATTTAGTTTCTTTTACTAGAGTTGCTTCTATATCTTTGTCTAGTACTATCTTAGAAATGTTATTATCTAAGGTTTCCTCTAGCGTTATTATAACTATATTATCTAGACTATTAATACTTACCTAGTCCTATTCTTAAACTATAATAGTAGGTTATATAATAATATTCTATTTATTATTTAGATTGTTATTAGGTTCTACATAGTAAATAATTTTAAGTTATTAAGTTACTTTGCCTTAGCTTTAGTAGTCCTATTTTATATAACTTTTCTTACTATATTTATAATAAGTAACTTTCCTGTTACTTTTATTATATATAAACTTCTTTCTTCTTAGTCTCTTATTAATATTGTTAACGTGTATTAGCTTATAGCTATTAGTAGTATAATACCTTAGAGTCTTAGGTATATAGTTTTACTAACGTTCTTAGTTAGGGTATAAGCGTTAAAATATTTAACGTAGTTAAGTATCTATATTCCTAAGTACACAATTTCTTAGTATAAATAACTATTCTTTTAATATAAGCTTATATAGTTTGTTGTTAACTCTAATAGCTTTAGCTATAAGTTTATTAAGTATATTAAGGCTAGCTCTACTTTATATAAGTTCCTGTTATACAGTAGGTTTAAGGCCTTATTAGTATATCTATATTAAAGCATTATTGTCCTATTGAATTACTATTTTGTACTATTAGAATTTAGTTATATAGTTAGTAGTAGACTTAGCTTATTATAGTCTCTAAATCTTCTACTCTACAACTACAGATTCTTTAAAGAGTAAGAAAACTTTTTTTATCTTAGCTTGAAAGGTATTCTAGTCTTTAACTAAGGCTATGTTGTTAGCGTTTATAATAGTACTATTTATATAGCGTTAAAAAATTAAGTTAGCCTACTTCTCTATATTTCCTTAAAGATACGTAGAGGCTAAGACTACCTTATTATTATTATTAATTCTATCTCTTTTAATGTAGAAGTATCTAAAAACTTAAAGGAGCTAAGCGTTAAGCTTACTACAATTACTATAATTAATTTTAGGCTTATTAGCGCGGCTTGTAGTGGTTCTAGTAAAGGAATTAGCAGGTATATTTATAGTAGTATTACATATCTTAAGAGTATTTAAAGTATAAAGATTATCTAAAGATCATTTAGGTTAGTTCTTAAGAAATAAATAAGTACTAAGGACATAAAGTATACTAGCATAATTAGAAGATTAATGTAATAGTACAAAGTTAAGAAATAAGTCTTAATCTTTAAATTAATTACTAAAGTAAAATTTTAAGTTAAATATTATAAGCTATAAGAGTATATTACCTACTACTATATACTAATAAGGGTGGCGCTTGTGTATAAGCATACGCTTATAGATAAGTGCTTATTAATAATTAGTTACGTGGTCGCGCTGGTAGATAAGCGCTTATTAGTAAGTAGTTACGTAGTTACGCTTGTAAATAAGCGCTTATTAGTAAGCAGTTATATAATAGCGTTGTAGTTACCTAGCTGTAATTATCTGTCTATGTTGCATAGTCCCTGCAGGGTTATCTCCTTATCCCTTAGTCTAGATTGTAACAATTACCTACTAAAACTAGATACTTAATAGATTTAGCAAAGAAAATTAATACTCTCTTAAGGCAGCTTAAACAACTTAAGAAGATCTTTAAAGAACTTTACAAAAAAACATTTCTAAACTATAGCTAGTATACTAATTTACTAAAAAAACTATAGAAAAATGGGCTTACTTTAGTAGCAACTATTAATTAAACTATATATAACAGTTTAGTATTTATTTTTTAAAGTATTAAGAGTAGTAGTTATTGTTGTAGTTAAAATAGAGTTCTAAAAAAGTAACAAGTAGCTATTCTCTACTAATTAATTATAAAAGTTAAAAAAAAAGATTGTATGTAGTTAACAAGATTTAAATAGTAAGTAGATAAGTTCTAGAAAGAAAGCTTAGACTACTAAGTAATAATTAGGGTTTAAAAATTTGCTAAAGTACTAAAAAACAACACTAGTTAAAACGTGTCTAACAGCAATTACTAGCCTATAGCTAATAATAGGGTTATAGTAGGATTGCAATAGGATTACAATATAATATAATAAAAAAGGGAAAGAACACGTATATACTACAGCAGGAGTCTATAATACTTTTTAAAGCTACTACTTCTTACCTACTATTTCTTACTTTTTAAACAGTACTTTCTATAAACAATTTGCATATAATATGCTATACTATAATATAGTGTCTAACCTCTATAATAAGTATCTTCTTAACCTTAACTCTTATCTAAAAATAGAAAGCTTTCCTATTATACACCTAGCCCCTAAACTAGTCTAGCTTAAGCTAATTATACAGACATCAAAGTTTATTAAGCATTTATAAACTTAGCCTCTTTAGGACTTTATAATTATATCTCTTATAAATAACTTTAGAATCTATAATATCTTTATATATAAAAAGAATATTAAGCCTTAACTTAGCTAGTTATAGAAGAAATACAAGATCTATAAAGTGTTTACTAATACTAGTAAAGTACTTTAAATACTCTACTTTAGTATCTCTCTCTTCTTATTAATCGTGCATAGGCTAAGTAAAGAAACTATTAACTAGTTAAGCTAGCTATTGCATAACGTCAAAATAGCAATAAAGAAGAAAAAGGTAGGAAAAACAATTTAGTATAAAAACAGACTAAAAAAGCTAAAGCTTTTTAGAATAAACTAGCGCACTAGCTTTTAGATAAAAAAAAAGAGATTTATAATAAATTTTAAGTAACACACTAGTAACATAAGGCTTAAGACAACAGCTGCGCTAAAAGTATATACTATCAAATAGACTTACGCAACTTAAGAAATATAAAGTATTTATAAACTATATATATACACAACAGCTGTCTAGCCAGGTGGTTGAGTTTTGAGATACTCGATGAATTCAGGTGTCCGCATGAGCAGTTCGAGTTGGACTGAATCGGGTGCTGGGTAGACGGTAGCAAAGGATGCTTTTTTTGGAAGAGAGCCTAGAATGAGGAGATGCTTGCCGCGGAGGTTGCACGCCATTGCAGTGTATCGTATGCGAATCGTTCGTATGCGGTGCTGTTCGAAAGGTGAGAAGCAGTAGGTGAGAAGCAGCAGCTTTAGCTTTATAAAGTATTGCAGGCTCCCGCTGCGGTACGTACGTGTCGTTTCCCTCCTCCATCGCATTATGTTGCAATCCTATTGCAATCCTACTGTAATTCTATTGTCAGCCATAGGCTGGCAATCGCTGTTAGACACGTTTCAACTAGTGTCGTTTTTTAGTACTTTAGTAAATCTTTTGACCCTAATTATCACTTAGTGGTCTAAGCTTTCCTCTTAGAACTTATCTACCCACCGTTCAAATCTTGTTAACTACACACAATCTTTTTTTTTGACTTTTGTGATTGATTAGTAGAGGGTAGCTGCTTTTCACTTTTTTAGAACCCCATTTTGACCACAACAACAACAACAACAACCACCACCTTTAACACCTTAAAAAATAAATACACAACAGCTATATAATCTATTCTTTTAATAAGTATAAATTAGAATAGTTTCTTAAAAAACTAAAAAACAATACTAAGATATAAATACTAATAGTATAATTATCTAAACAATAATTGCACAGTATATATAAGATAAAAGATATAGCTTATACTTTTATAAATACAATAATCTAAAAAAGAACTTGTAGATATATATAATATAGTAGTAGAATTACAAAAATAAAACTTATACATAAAAGTATAACTAACTTTTATAGTATATATGCTTTAATATTATATACAACTAAGACATCATTATAAAGAAGTTTAATAGATTTAGTATATAGTCTTTTTTAAATAAATACTTTAGACACCTAGAACTGCTAGAAAAATTACTATAATAAATCTCTTAAGCCTTTTTAAGCTTGTAGTAAAGCTTAACAAATACTAAATATAGGCACTAGTAAATTTTAGCGTATAAGCTAACTTTTTTTTGCTTAAGTAATATTAGTAGTAGGCCTACAAGCATTAGAAAAATAAGAACTCTACTTACTACACGTAGCTAATAGTTAGCCTATGCTAGGCAAAACAATAATTACTTACAAAGTTACTAAAGTAACGCTCTATATTAAAGAACACTAAAAAGAGATAAACTAAGACATTTTTAAACTAGTTATCTATAATACTATATTAAGACTTCTTTAGTTACAAGAATACAACTTACAAATTAACTAAAAGTTAAAAAAGTTCTTATTTAAGTGCTGTAAATTAGACGTAAATATAAGCTAGCTTATATATTTAATAACTAAAATAGTAAATAAAAGAAAGATTAATAATATTACTAAAAGATAGAAAACCTTGACTAAGAATAACTTTAAGACAAAAAAGTTTAACTTAACAAATACTAAAAAGGCTCTTCTAAACTATAAAGTTAGAGTTTTAAAAAAATGTGTAACTTTGAAAATTTGAAAAAAGTATAAAATATTTTAGTACTTTTTAACAAAAGTAGTAAATAGTAAAGCCTTACTAAGATACTAACTTTAGAATATTAAAATTATCTTAGAAGAAGAGAAGACTTTACTCTTTAGACTAATTTACTAACTATTAGAAATAGAACTTAAAATATTAAGAGAAAAGCTAGATAAGAATTTAGCTAAAAGCTATATAAAACTTTTAATATTGCTAGTAAAATTCTTTATACTCTTTATATTAAAGAAGAATAAGCTACTAAAAATGTGTATTAACTATTAGAAGTTAAACAATATTACAGTAAAGAATTAATATCTACTACGAGATATTAAAAAACTTAGAAATTAATTATCTTATACTAAAGTCTTTACAGCACTAGATCTCTAGAATAAATACTACTTTATTAGAATTATAAAAGGTAAAAAATGAAAAATAGTATTTAAAACAAAATATAGACACTACAAATACACTATTATACTATTTAAGTTAATAAACGCCCTAGTAACGTTTTAAAAACTTATTAATAATATATTAAGAGTACACTTAGACATCTTTGTTATTCTATACTTAAATAACGTCCACCTGATTACCATAGGAGCTACCGCCGACAGCTCCTCTTCGACCGACCGGGGAGGCCGCTCAACGAAGGTGAACGCGGGCTTCGTGATCCACCACCATAGCTTCTCGTATGGTGACCTGGTGAGGTCTAACTTCACTCGATGTGAGCCATCGGTCTTCGTGTCGAACGGGGAGAAGAACAGTCCGAGCATTGTATCGTTCGTATGCGGTACCATGTGGTGTGGGAAATCCTAAAGGTGAGAAGCAGCAGGCAGGGAGCTTTTATGAAGTATTGCAGGCTCCCGCTGCGGTAACGTACGTGTCCTTACCCTCCTCCACCTCCACCTCCTCCACCTCCACCTCCTCCACCTCCATCGCAATCTTGTTGCCAGCCATAGGCTGGCAATCGCCGTTGAACACGTTTCAATTGGTGTCGTTTTTTGGTACCTTCAGCAAATTTTTTGACCCTGATTTCGCTCGGTGGTCTGAGCTTTTCTGCTCCGAGCGCTTAGCGCGTGGACCTCATCCACTCACCGTTCGAATTTCGTCGACTACACACAATCTTTTTTTGACTTTTGCGACTGATTAGTAGAGGGCAGCTGCTTTTCACTTTTTTGGAAAACCCATTTTGACTACAACAACAACCACCACCTTTGATACCCTAAAAATAAATACTTAAATAACATTTCTATCTACTTTAAGAACCTAAAAAATTATATTAAATATGTCTGCATAGTACTAAAGTGCCTAAACTAGTTTAACTTACAACTAAAACCTAAGAAATACAAGTTTTATAAAAATAAAGTTACTTTTTTAGAATATATTATAAGAGCATAAAGAGTACAGATAAGTAAAGAAAAAATATAAGTAGTTAAGAAATAGCTAAAACTAAAGATAGTTAAAGAGATATAATTTTTTTTAAAATTTCTAAACTTTAACTAACAGTTTATTAAGAATTACTCTAAAATTACTATTTTTCAATTAAACTTACAAGAAAAAAAAAGTACCTTTTGAGTAAAGTAAAAAAGAAAAAAATGCTTTTTAAATACCTAAAAGTATAAGTATAAAATTATTATGCTTTTGCATATTTTAAGCAGAACAGCTACTATAATTTAAAACAGATGCATTAGACCTTATACTTAGAAAATGCGCTAGCTAACTACATAAATGTAAATAGTACTTAATTGCTTACTATTCTTATAAGTTTTTTAAACTAGAGAAACAATATAATGTTTACAATAAAAAGCTACTAGCTATTATAAATTATTTAAGATATTAGACAGTATATGCTAAAAGCTGCTTAGAACTTACAATATTTATAAAATAAAAAAACTTGGTTAATTTTACAACTACTAAAAGACTTAACTAACGCTAGGTTTAATAGTTAGAAAAACTAAAACAACATATATTTAAAATTATATATATACAAAAAGAATAATAGGAAAGTAAACGCTCTTAGCTGTAAACACAATATCATAGAAACTAAAAAGATACCTAACTCTGTAATACTATAAGTTAATAACAACAGATTATTAAAACTAGCACAAACGCTTGATTTACTTATACACATTACGTATAATGTACTAGAAGAATTATAGAAAGCAATTATTAAGTAACACTACAATAACTTGGTACATAGTTACTTAAGCATTACAAGAATAATAAAACTTATTAAAAGAAATTATAAGTTTTTAAAAATAAGGAACAAGGTTACTACTTTTATTGCTTAATATATAGACTGTTAGAAGAACAAGGCACAGCACACATGCACCTTATAAAGAAATATAAGTAATAAAACTACCTAATTTGCTGTAGTTAGACATCTTTATAAACTTAATTACAGGTTTACTAGTCTTAAAAAACCTTATTACAAAAGTATCTTATAACACAATTCTTATAGTAGTTAATTAATTTACAAAACAAGCTAAGTACATAGCTTTAAAGTTTTTTTTTACAGTAGTATAGCTTACACACATTATTAATAATTAAGTTATTAAATATTATAGTATACTAAAGTTAGTTATTAGTAATAAAGATAAGCTTTTTACTTAAAATTTTTAGACAACATTACTTGCTGTAATTAGAACTAAAAAAAGGCTATTAATAGTATACTACCTGCAGACAGATAGACAGATAGAATAAACAAATTACACACTAAAAGCGTATCTTAAGATATATACTAATTAATAACAGAATAACTAAGTATTATTACTACTTATAGCATAAATAGTATACAATAATAAGCTTATAGAGTTTATAAAATAGACTTTATTTTACGTAAACTACAAAAGACACCTAAATATTTTTATACATATACTTCTAAGTTTAAAAACAAAAGCAGCTATTATAACAGCTAATAAGCTAAAGTTAGTATATAAGTTACCTAAGAAGACACTTAAAAAAGCCTAATACTAAAGCTTTTTATATATTAACTAGAAAAGAAAAACAGCACTTTAGCTAAAAAAGAGAGATAAAGCTTATTTGCTTACAAAGAATCTCTACACTAAGCAACCTAGTAAAGAGCTTAATAACGTTAAAGTTAGACTATTTTTAATTCTAGACTAGAAGAGACTAGTTACATACACACTTAACTTTCTACTTAATATAAAAATCTACCTAAGATTCTATATTAATATGTTAAAACTAGCAAACCTAAGAATACTACTCTAAACAACCTTTTATTTTAAAATAAAAGAAGAAAATAAATTTAAAGTTAAGAGAATCTTTGTATACTAAAATAGCAAAAATAAAATTAAATACTTAATTAAATAGTTAGACTACCTAGACAGTAAAAATATATAGAAACTAGACATAAACCTTACAAACTGCTAACTATATCTTTAAAATTACTACTTAACTTAGCAAAGAAGTTATTAAAAGTAGAATTACTTTTAAAATATATTAGAGAGAAACTACTTTAATTCAATACTAAGATACCTAGCATTAAACTGCTTTCTAAAGTTTAAACTTTACAGTAAATGTCCTTTACAGCTTCTAAAGCCCTAATTTTATTTATAAACTTTCTTAATATCTTTATTAACCTTTATTTATAAAGTACTAACAACTTTTATTATTTCTATAGCTAATTCTTTTTTACACGCGCTGCTAGTAACGCTTTAAGTACAGCTAACTCTATTATATCTACTTTAGACTCCTATTATTCTAACTAAACTAGCTCCTAATTTAACTTTAAATAATCTAGAAGAGGGACTTTTATTAGAACACAGTTTTTTATACTCTTCCTTTAATAATAATATTTTACTCTCTAAGTTACACCTTATGCAGTACTTACAAGTGACTATAGCTAAATAACTAACTTTGTTTATGCAATTCCTTATAGTATAATAATAAATAGTGCTATAGAAGACTATTAGTCTAAATTTATAAAAACATAAATAAAATAAAAAGAAGATAGTGTTATAAACTTAGGAAAAAAGGACACTAACTATATATAAAGAAAAGTAGTAGAAAGAAATCTTAAGTAATTTAGATAAAGCGCAAGCCTTTATATACTAGTAGATAGCACTACCCTATAGTAAGAATGTTATTCTACAGTCTAAGCAGAAAGCCTTTATAGGATAAGTTACGTGCGTCCTATAATGTATTATAGAGTTCTACAATATACTATGTATAGAACAGCATAGAACTTATAAAACACTATAATACTTATTAAGTATATAGCACTAGGCACTAAACCTTTATAGCTTAATTTATTTAATTACTTAGAGTTTTTCTTGGTAATTAATTTAAGGATTAAGACTTAATTTTTAACCTTTATATTATTACATTAATCTTCTGATTTACTAACACACCCTTGTATTATTATATTAATTTTCTAATTATACCAGTACACCCTGTGTCCTTAGTACTTAATTATCCTCCTAAGAACTAACCTACATTATCTTTAGACAATCTTTATATTATCTTACGCTAAAGTTTTTACAGTACTAAACTTCTAAGATAGATACTACCTTATTAGAATTAAGAAAGGTAAAGAATAGAAAACAGTATTCTAAACAAGATATAGATATTATAAATACACTATTATGCTGTTTAGGTTAACAAACGCTCTAGCAATATTCTAGGAACTTATTAATAATATATTAAGAGCACACTTAAATATTTTTGTTATTATATACTTAGATAACATTTTTATCTACTTTAAAAACTTAAGAGATTATGTTAAACATGTCTATATAGTACTAAAGTTCCTAGACTAGTTTAACTTACAACTAAAACCTAGGAAATATAAGTTTTTTAAAATAAAGTTGCCTTTTTAGAATATATTATAGAAGTACAAGAAGTACAAATAAGTAAAAAAAAATATAAGTAATTAAAAAATAGCTATAAATAAAGATAGTTAAGGAGATACAATTTTTCTAATTTTTTAAAACTTTAACTAATAGTTTATTAAAGATTAATCTAAGATTGCTATTCTATTAATAAGACTTATAAGGAAGGAAGTACTTTATAAGTAGAGTAAAGAAGTAAAGAACGCCTTCTAAACACTTAAAAATATAAGTATAGAACTACTATACTTTTATATATTTTAAGCAAGACAGCTACTATAATTTAGAATAGATATATTAGACCTTATACTTAGAAATTGCGCTAGTTAACTATATAAAGGTAAATAGCACTTAATTGCTTACTATTTTTGCAAGTTTTTAGGACTAGAGAAACAATATAATATTTATAACAAGAAGCTACTAGCTATTAAGACATTAAAGAGTATACGCTAAAAGCTACTTAGAACTTATAATATTTACAGATTACAAGAACTTAGTTAATTTTACAACTACTAAGAGACTTAACTAATGCTAGGTCTAATAGTTAAAAGAACTAGGACAACATAAGTTTAAGATTATATATCTACTAAAAGATAATAATAAAAAAGTAGACGCTCTTAGCTATAGACACAATATTATAAGGACTAAAGAAATAACTAACTTTGCAATACTAAAGGTAAATAACAATAGATTATTAGGACTAGTATAGATACTTAATCTACTAATGCGTATTACACACAACGTACTAAAAAAATTATAAAAAGTAATCAATAGGCAACACTATAATAATCTAGTATATAGTTACTTTAGTATTACAAGAACTATAAATCTTATTAAAAAGAATTATATTTTTCTAAGAATAAAAGACCAGTTTACTACTTTTATTGCCTAATATATAGACTATTAAAAGAACAAGTATAGTACACACGCACTCTATAAAGAAATGTAAATAATAAAACTACTTAATACACTATAGTTAGACATCTTTATACACTTTGTTACAAGATTACTATTCTTAAAAGACCTTATTACAAGAGTATTTTATAACATAATTTTGTAGTAGTTGATTAATTTATAAAATAAGCTAAGTATATAGCTTTTACAATTTTTTTTTGTAGTATAGCTTGTATATATTATTAATAATTAAGTTATTAAACATTACAGTATACTAAAGTTAATTATTAGTAATAGAGACAAGCTCTTTACTTAAAATTTTTAGACAACGTTACTTGCCGCAATTAAAACTAAAAGAAAGCTATTAATAGCATATTATCTGCAGATAGATAAATAAATAAAGCAAGTAAATTACATAATAAAAGCGTACTTCAAAATATACTCTAATTAATAGTAGAATAATTAGGTATTGTTACTACTTATAGCACAAATAGTATATAACAACAAGCTTTTAGAGTTTATAAAATAGACTTTATTCTATACATACTATAGAAAAGACCTAAATCTCTTTATACGTACTATAAGGGTGCGTTAGATAAACTAAAGATATAAGGAAAATAGTAGTAGATTAAATAAAGAACTACAAAAGCTATCTAGTAAGCTTATTTACTCCTCTGTAAGGTCTGTGCTTAGTACTAAGAAAGAGGTAAAAGTAGCTACGTAGTAGCTGCTAACGTAGGCTAGGAAAATAGCGTAAAGCTAAGAGAAAAGTTTAGTAGGTTAAAAAAGTAAAAGGGCTAATACGCTAGGCTTATAGATGCTAGGTGTGTATAGACACCTAGGATCTATAGAATAGCAAAATAAGGCTTTTTGTTAAGTACTAAAGACGTTAGGGCTTTAGCCCTTTGTAGTACCCCCCTCCTTAATAAAGGTCTTAGAGTTCTTTTAGTCTTATAGTACTTTTATATCTTCTAGGTTTAAAGCTAGTTTCTACGTTAGTTCTAGGTATTCTACCTATTTAACTAGGTATTCTTTTCTTCTTCTTATACTTCTTTTCTATAATAGGCGCTTTACTAGGTACTCTTCTTTGCTGTCTACTTCAATTAGTAAAAGTTTATTATTGTCTTATAGTTAGCTTAGTAAAAAATCTAAGCAAGCTAGTTAGAAGTTATTAATATTAAATACTAGATATATCCTTATAAGAGTATTTAGCTTTACAAGATTTAGTTTAATAATTTTAAGTACTATATACTTTAGATTATTCTAATTAAGTTTTTAGCTTAATCTTTTTATCCTATAGTAGTCTCTAAGCTCTAACTAAACCTTATTACTTATTTAAAGCTAAGGTAATTGTTTTCTTCTCTTGTTTACTAAGTATTCTTATTTTTATTAAAATTCTACTATTATAGCTCAAGCTAACTTAATACTTTGCTAGAGTTTGTTAGCTATCTTTTCTACTTTCTAGTAGTCCTCCTATATTCTCTTTTCTTAAGCTTAATTTTAAAGTCTATACTTTACTACTATTTAAAGAAGATATACCTTGTATCTATATTATAGAAAAAAAGGCAATATTCTAGTTAATTATGCTTACCTTGCTATAATTGCAATTTTAGCTATCTCTAGGTTGCCTTTTTAATTTATTTAATTCTAATTATAGAAGGCTTATAAGTAGGCCTATACTATAGAGTTTGTCTTCAGCCTTTTAAGACAACCTTTTAATATAACTATACATTTTGTAGACACCTTTTTAGTAAAAAAAAGGATTTATTGCTAATAACAAGTATTAGGGCTTATACCTCCTTATTTAGTATTACTAGCACATAATTAATGTATCGCATGTTTAAATAGAAATAAAGAAAAGCAAGATAAAGACGTGAATCGCCTTCTAACTTAACGCGCCCTATTTTACCTATACTACCTACTTATATTAAGGCTTTACTTTTAGGTACTCTTAGATAAATTAAAGAAGTAGCATTATTATTACCTTGCTTTCTAACCTATACATAAAACAATAGAACACCTACTCCTTCTTTTTTACCTCTTTCTTCTCTATCGCCCTTTTAACGTTATGCAATAGCTAGCCTAACTAGTTAATAGTTTCTTTACTTAGCCTATGCACGATTAATAAGAAGAGAGAGATACTAAAGTAGAGTATTTAAAGTACTTTACTAGTATTAGTAAACACTTTATAAATCTTATATTCCTTCTATAACTAGCTAAGTTAAGGCTTAATATTCTTTTTATATATAAAGATATTATAGATTCTAAAGTTATTTATAAGAGATATAATTATAAAGTCCTAAAGAGGCTAAGTTTATAAATGCTTAATAAACTTTGATGTCTGTATAATTAGCTTAAGCTAGACTAGTTTAGGGGCTAGGTGTATAATAGGAAAGCTTTCTATTTTTAGATAAGAGTTAAGGTTAAGAAGATACTTATTATAGAGGTTAGACACTATATTATAGTATAGCATATTATATGCAAATTGTTTATAGAAAGTACTGTTTAAAAAGTAAGAAATAGTAGGTAAGAAGTAGTAGCTTTATAAAGTATTATAGACTCCTGCTGTAGTATATACGTGTTCTTTCCCTTTTTTATTATATTATATTGTAATCCTATTGCAATCCTACTATAACCCTATTATTAGCTATAGGCTAGTAATTGCTGTTAGACACGTTTTAACTAGTGTTGTTTTTTAGTACCTTAGCAAATTTTTTAACCCTAATTATTACTTAGTAGTCTAAGTTTTCTTTCTAGAACTTATCTACCTACTATTTAAATCTTATTCACTATATATAATCTTTTTTTTTAAGTTTTGCCATTAATTAGTAGAGGGTAGCTACTTTTTACTTTTTTAGAACTCTATTTTAACTATAATGATAACTACTACCTTTAACACCTTAAAAAAAATACTATAAAGTTTATTTATTTTGTAGAGCTATTAGTTTTAAGGTAATATCTAGAAAATAAATATTATTTAATCTCTAGTAGCTTATCAAGTCTAGTTCCAAAGTAGCTTATAAACTATACACCTTAATTAGATGTAATATAGTCTAGTAACTAGTAGTAGGCTACTAAAGAGTTAATAAACGCTTTAGCTACACTTTCTATAGTAATATTTTTAAAACTTATTAGAACTACGTTTTTACTTAACTTATTAGTAACTACTATTAGGTTTGTACAACCTTCGCTCTCTAGTAATTCTATATTAAAGTTATTTAATATTTCTTTCTAAATATGCTCTAAAATTAGTAAAGGCTTTAATAATTCTTATAAGCTATTTCTTTAAAGTTTTGTTCTTCTATATACTTAGTAGTTTCTAATATATTGCCTTACTATTTAGCTAATAGAGGGCTAAGAGTACTCTTCTGCAACTACTTAGTAGGTAAAGTTCCTTTCTAAATACCTTAGAGCTCTAAAATAATAGATTTTATAAATAATTCTAGTACGCAAGGGTTTGTTGTTTAGTACCTAGTTTTAACTATAGTATAGTAGGTTTCTAGCATTATTTAATTAGTATTTTAAAATAGAAAGCTTAAAGTCTAGCTTTATAAGAAATTAGCGTTCTTCTTTACTAACTACTTTCTAGGCTAGCTAGTACGTGTTATCCTCTTCTTTAGCTTTATTCTAAAGCTCTTCTAGATCTATCTATTCTTAAAGTACTATTATAGGATAGCTATTATAGCTAAAGGTTCTAATAGTCTCTTTTTCTTCCTATTCCTCTATTTCTAGAGTTATTGCAGTAGATAGTTTAAAGACTTATAAGAACTTTCTATTAATTTAAGAATCTAAACTATTAATAAGCATATCTTATTATCTCTAAGATAAGGTATTAGCTTTAGAGTTATTAACTCTAAGCCTGTAGGCAATTTCTATATTAAGAAATTTACTAAGGAATTAGGCCTATCTTATCTATCTTTTACTAAGCTGCCTAGGCTTTCTAAAATACTCTGGGTTTTTATAGTCTATTATAACTAAGAACTTCCTTAAAGAACGTAGTATAGCATCCTACTTAGATAAGCAGGAAATAACTATAAGTAATTCTTTATTATATATCTTATAGTTGCTTTAAGCGCTAGTTATTTTTTTTTAAGTAGTACACTACTAGTTATAATCTTTATTAATTATTATATTATAAAAGGACTCCTACTACAACGTAGCTAGAAGAATTAGTTTTTAAGATTGTTTTCTTGTTAAGATCTTATTAAGCTAGTATTAGTTTAGTAACAAATAGCTTCTTTAGCTTATTTAAAGCTTCTTATTCTATTTTTCCTTAATAAAAGGAGATGTTTCTAGTAAGTCTTGTAAACAGGATAACTATATTAAAGTAGTTCTTAATAAAGTGTTAATAAAGGTTTACAAATCTAAGAAACTATATACTCTTTTAATATTTATTAGTACGTCCTATTCTTAAATAGCTTTTACTTTCTTAGGGTCTATTTAAAGTCCTTTTCTAGCTTTAATAATAAATCTTAGGTACTTAATACTCTGCACGTTAAATTTACATTTCTTAATATCTAGAAGTAACTTAGCCTTATCTATTACTTTTAGAACCTTGTTTATATTACGTTAGTGTTCTTTAAGCGTACTATTTATGTAAATTAATATATTGTCTAAGTAGGCTAAGTAGAAATTGTTAATGTACTTGTGTAGTGTCTAGTTAATATATTATTAAAAGGTGCTAAGAGCGTTTGCTATGCTAAAAGGAGTAACTAGCTATTTATATAATCTAAATCTTATTCTAAAAGTAGTCTTCTATTTATCTCTTATATTAATCCTAATTTTGTAGAAGGCTGTAAAGACGTTAATCTTAGTAAACTATTTTACTTTAATAATATTATTAAGCGTCTCTTAGATTAATAGTGAAAGATAATAGTCTTTTTTTGTAATAGTGTTAAGAGTTTAGTAATTAATGCAAAACTATAATCCTTCTTTAGGTTTTTTAGTAAATAGAACTAGGAAAGAAGCTGTAAAGCTACTAGCTCTAATTTATTCTTTATTTAATAGAGATATAAGCTTCTTGCGTAGAACTAAAAGCTCTAGTTTACTTATATTATATAGAGGGCCTTAAGAAAGTTTTTTTTCTTTTCTATTTTTGTCTTTTTGTACCTTAATTTAGTAATTAACCTTAGGTCTACGTAAGAGAAGTAGTGTAGAAGTAGTTTATAACTTAAAAATCTAAGCTATATATTAGTATGTCTTAAGAAGTAATAATAAAACATTTACTTTCTTTTCAGAAGCTAAGGCCTTTTTAATATTTTTAAAAGAAGCTATAAAAGTCTAAATTATCTTATTTTTTTTGCTTATCTAATATAGAAGTAATAAGCTGCTGTGTTTATTTACTTTAACTTTTTGTTCTCTAAAATAGGGCAGTTTTTAGTACTTAGCAGTTTAATTTTTTGTCTAGAAGAGAAGATGTAGATGAACTTTTAAGAAGGAGTAATAGTAACTTCTCTTCTATTTATCTAAGGATGTCTAAGTATTAAATGATATCTAGGGTGTGTAGAAGTAATATAGCCTTAAATAGTATCCTTGTATTTTTTAATATTGATTTCTAACTTAGTAACTTTATTAATAGTTCTAAGTTTTTTTATAACTCTTTCTAATTTGCGTAGAGAAATAGAGATATACTACAAACTAGCGTTCTTAATAAGTTAAAGGCTAATAAGAGAGTATACAAGGTTTCTTATATTAATAAGAGTTAAAGTAAAGGTATAACAATCTACTAATATTTTAATAGTAATTTTATTACTACTTATATTCTTTTTAAAACTAGCTTATTTTTTTGTTAACTCTTCTTAGCCTACGTATAACTATTGCTAGTAACTTTAAGTAAGAGCTATTCTTTTACTTAATTGGAATTTAAATTTTTAAAGTATCTTTACTACTTAAGCTTTTCTTGCTAAGCTTTCTTACTTTTGCCTTTAAGAACTTTAATATATTAGTCCTCTTTTTCTTCTCCTTCTTTCTTAGCATCTTTTCTTCTATAGTATAATCTATAGCTAAGTGTCCTTTCTACTTGTAGGTAAAATAACGTCCTTTTCTTATTAGCTTGTTTAGCTCTAGATCGCTAAACCTACGTAGCTTAGCTAATTTTCTAGTAAACTCTATTTCTTCTATCTAGTCTCCTGTAGCAGGAGGAGAAAGAGGAAGAGAAGCGCGTCTTAGTCTATATTCCTTAGGCCTTTCCTAGTCTCTATTTTTAGAGTATTGTTCCTTAGGCTTATCTTAGCCTTTAGAATACTACTCTATCTAGTATAAGTAGTCTATAATTTTAATAGACTTATTCTGCAAATTATCTAAGTTTAAGAAAGTAATACTTATAAGCTTATCTTAAAGCTTATAAGTAAGGCTTCTTTAAAAAAGCATTATTCATATAACTTTATCTAAGTTGCTGTTTAATAGTAGCAACTACTCTTAAAATTTAATAATATAGTTATAGATACTTTTTTTACCTTAAGACATTAACTAGAGTTCATTCTTAGCTCTCTTAGAGCTGTATAAATTTCTAAATATTTAATTAAAGAAGTTTAATAAATATTTAAGGCTCTAAGCGTTTAACAATTCTTTCTAGTTAAAGTAGGGCAGTATTAAAGTTACTGCTAAACCCTTTAGTCTACTAAAGGCATAATTACACGTCCTTCTTTCTATATTAAAGTCTTCTTAGTTGTTTTTATTTTAGTAGTAAGCTACTTCCTAAAGACTTAATACATCTTTCTTATTTTATTAAAAGCGTCTAAATTAGGTCCACTAAAATACTTTAATTATGCTAGCTGCTAAACTAGTTTTAATGTAGCGAGTAAGGTTAGTAGCTAAGTAGATAGCTAGTTGTGTTCTAGTTCTTTTTTAGAGGCTAAATTAATAGTCTCCTAAATAAGAAAGGCTTCTTATATTATTATTAAAGTTACTATTTTATCTAGTTTATTTACTCTGCAGAGGCCTTCTAGAGTGTTCTCTATTTTAGCCCTATTAACACTATCTTAGTGTAGTCTTATTATCTAGACAGTAAAGCTTCTAAATGTAATCTCTACTTTTACTATTATAATATAAAAGTACTAAATAAATAGTATTTATATTATTTAACAGCAGGGATTAGTTTCTAAGGCTAAAAAGTAAAATAGTAGGCTTATCTAATAGTTTGTATTACAAAACGTTCTAGGTAAAGTCTTATATAGCTAGGTATCCTTTAGTACTTCTTTTACTTCTTTTACTGTTAATCTTTAGTAAATCTAAAACAGCTTTAACTAAGATTAGTAATTTAATTAATTAGAGTCTTGTCTAGATAAAGCTCTAGGGGGCTTCTATACGTAGATATAGCTCTAGCTAGCTTCTTGTCTAGATATAGCTCTAGAGGGCTTCTAATTCAACGTAGCAGCATTAGCGCTATATAAAGATTTAATTTAAATATAAAAGTGCGTTAGATGAACTAATAATATAGGGAAAATAGTAGTAGATTAAATAAAAAACTACAAAGGCTATCTAGCAAGCTTATCTACTTCTTTATAAGGTCTGTACTTAGTACTAAAAAAAAGGTAAAAGTAGCTACATAGTAGCTACTAACGTGGCTTAAAAAAATAGCGTAGAGCTAAGAGAAAAGTTTAGTAGACTAGAAAAGTAGAAGGGCTAATACGCTAGGCTTACAGATGCTAGGTGCGCACAGACACCTAGAATCTATAAGATAGCAAAATAAGGCTTTTTGTTAAGTACTAAAGACGTTAGGGCTTTAGCCCTTTACACGTACACTTTTAAGTTTAGAAATAAAAGCAGCTATTATAATAGCTAATAAGCTAAAGTTAGTATATAAGTTACTTAAGAAGACACTTTAGAAGGCTTAATACTAAAGCATTTTATATATTAACTAGAAACAAAAAACAGCACTGTAGCTTTAGAAAAGAAGAATAAAGTATATTTACTTATAAAGAATCTCTTCACTAAGCAACCTAGTAAAGAGCTTAACAACATTAAAGTTAAACTATTTTTAATTTAAGACTGGAAAAGACTAGTTACGTACACACTTAACTTTCTACTTAATATAAAAATCTACCTTAGATATTATATTAACATGTTAGAACTAGTAGATCTAAGAATACTACTCTAGACAACCTTTTATTACAAAAAAAAATTAAAGTTAAGAGAATCCTTGCATAATAGAACAACAATAATAGAACAGAATACTTAGTTAAATAGTTAGACTACCTAGATAGTAACAACACATAGGAACTAGACACGAACTTAGATAAAAAAAAAAAAAAAAACACTATAGTTTAGACTAGAAATTGCATTAATACTAGAATAACAAATTTAAAGGTTACGTACCTTATATATAACTAAGTTTTATAAATTCTATAAAGCATTACTAGCTTCTAGTATAGTACATTTAATATTCTAAAACACTAACTAATCTGCAACAGCAGCGCTAAGGGCAGTATCTAGATTAGCTAATAATACTATAGAAAGTAACTCTTCTTGCACTTTTAGAGCTTTAAGCTCTTCTATAAAACTTATTTCTTTATTAAATAACACTTACTCCTTACAACGTAACAGTTTCTTTTATTTTTTAAACTATAATAGCTTCTTACGCGCTAGATAGATATGTAGTAAGGCTACTTTAGTAATATCTTTCTTTATACGCAGACGCGCTTAATCTTTATTCTTAATTTTTTCTAGACAACTTATCTCTTTATTAATATAGAAGTAGTTAGGCAAGGGAATGAATTCTAGCTTATATAACTATACGCTAAAGCAAATGCAATTCTTACACTTTTTATATAGTAAGAATAGCTTATAAAGTAACTACTACTTTATATAGTAAGAACAGGTAACTATTATAAAAACTTTAATACTTTTAATTTAATTAGCTTAGTAATAGTAGAACTTAATAAAATAAGACAATAGTAGATAGCTTATAAAAATATTAAGCTTAGAGAAGGGAAATAGTGTTATAACTATTTATTTTTTAAGGTGTCAAAGGTGGTGGTTGTTGTTGTAGTCAAAATGGGGTTCCAAAAAAGTGAAAAGCAGCTACCCTCTACTAATCAATCGCAAAAGTCAAAAAAAAAGATTGTGTGTAGTTAACGAGATTCGAACAGTAGGTGGATAAGTTCTAGGAGGAAAGCTCAGACCACTGAGCGATAATTAGGGTTAAAAAATTTGCTAAGGTACTAAAAAACGACACTAGTTAAAACGTGTCTAACGGCGATTGCCAGCCTATAGCTAACAACAGGATTACAGTAGGATTACAATAGGATTGCAACATAATGCAATAGAGGAGGGAAAGGACACGTATGTACTACAGCAGAAGCCTGTAATACTTTATAAAGCTGCTGCTTCTTACCTACTGCTTCTTACCTTTTAAACAGCACTGTATATAAACAATTTGCATACAATACACTGCAATAGCGTATAACCTCTGCAGCGAGCATCTCCTTATTCTAGGCTCTCTTCTAAAAAAAGCATCCTTTGCTACTGTCTACCTAGCACCTAATTCAGTCTAACTCAAACTGCTTATGCAGACACCTAAATTCATTAAGTATCTTAAAACTTAACTATCTAGCTAAACTTCTAAGTTTATAAAAATCTTAAACAAGTCCCTTATCTGCGATATCCCTATATACAAAAAGATTGTCAAGCCCCGATTTAGCTGGTTGTGCAAGGAATACATAATCTCTAGGGTATTTGCTAATACTAGCGCGGTACTCAAGATCTATTGCTTTAGCATCCCCCTCTTCCTGTTCGTCGTGCGAGGGCTGAGTACAGAGACCAGAACCTGGCTCAAACAGCTATTGCAAGACGTCAAATTGGCGATAGAGAAGAAAGAGGCGGGATGTGTTATAACTATAGACTAGAGCAGGGTACCTCTACCTTAAGGCTAACTGCAGCAATAACTAAGGACTAGAGATTAGGTAACAAGGTTACATAACTAGTCTTATAGTTCTAGAAGTCCTAAAGTAACTTTAGGATGTTTAAGACTCTAATACAACATAAAATCTCTAGAACTCTTTATATATATAATACTAGGCACTAAACTCTTATAGCTTAGTATGTTTAACTTAGAGTTTTACTTAGTAATTAATCTAAGAATTAAGACTTAATTCTTAACTCTTATATTATTACATTAATCTTCTAATTATGCTAATATACTCTTATACTATTACATTAATTTTCTAATTGTGCTAGTACGCCCTGTGTTCTTAGTACTTGTTTATTTTCCTAAGAACTAACCTAGATTATCTTTAGACGATCTTTATAAGGAACTACAATAGCCTAGACCTAATAATTATAAGTAACGTTTTCTTTATAGATAATTAGGGAACTTGTTAATTATCTTATAGTTATATAGCTATCTTATATAGTAGTCTAATATTTTAGAAGGTAGCTTAGTAGACTATAGTAACTACGTTAACTACTAAAGCTAAGCTACTTACTTTTAAGTACACTACAAAAGAAGCTACAGCCTTTAAGCGCTTTTTTTTTAAGCTGTCTCTTAATTTAAGAGACATCTAGATAATCTAGTATAATAACTAACAAATGATTAAGCTTATAGTTAGAAAGAATAAGTAAATTAGCACTTAATTAAGACATGTAGATATACAAAACATATAGCTATAGCAGGAATATGCTAAAAAATTATTTTAAGTTAAGTACTTAGAAATATTAATTATACTAGCTAATAGATTAACTAAATTACTTACCTAATAACAGTTTAAGAAGTTTAAGTAGTTACTTAACCTTTAGTAAGTTAAGCACTTGATTAAGGGCAATAATAATTAATAAGTAAAGGATTTGTATTAAGTAGTAACATCTATATACTAGGCTAAGTCTCCTCTTAATTGCTTAGAATAAGCGGGAGAACGTAAGCTAGATAAGTAGAAAACTAGAACTAAGAACAAGCTTACTAATAAGTATTAGACTTATTATACTTACTTAACTCTATTATTAGTGTTGCAGATTTAATCTCTAGGTATAGTTACTTATTCTACTATTAACTTAGAGGTAGAAGTCTTTGCCTTCTACTTGTTTGTAGTAGACTTAGAGGCAGCCTAATTATTACAACCTAAGGCCTAGAGTAGGGCACTACTACCTTAAGTACTAACAACTAATAGCACAGACCTAAAAATTAGATAATAAGAAGATTACGTAGCTAGTCTTAGAGTCCTAAAATCTTAGAAAGTTTTAGCTAGGCTTTAGGATCTTTAAGACTGTAGATATCTTAGAATTCTAGGAAGTCCTAAATAAACTTTAGGATTATTAGGACTATAGTATACTGTAGAATCTCTAGAACTCCTTATATATATAGTAGTAGGCAATATGCCTTTATAGCATATTATATTTAACTTAGAGTTTTACCTTAGTACTTAATCTAAAGATTAAGACTTATTTTTTAACCCTTATATTATTATATTAATCTTCTAATTATGCTAGTACACTCTATGTCATTAGTACTTATTTATTCCTTAAGAACTAACTTAAATTATCTTTAGATAATCTTTATACTTTAAACACTTTTAAAATAAGCAATACTGCTATAGACACGCCCGCTAATTCTCTTACTAGGAGAACTACAAGCCGCGCTAATAAGCCTAAGACTTATTATAGTAATTATAGTAAGCTTAACACTTAGCTCCTCTAGGTTAATAGATACTTCTACAATAAAGAAGACAAGATTAATAATAATAATAAGGTAGTCTTAGCCATTATGTATTTTTAAGAAGATGCAGAGAAGTAGGCTAACTTAATCTTTTAATGCTATATAGATAGTACTATTGTCGGAGGCAAAATACCGACCGATCGATAAATCGCGCTCCGGCTAGAGGAAACATATACACACTTTTTGCGACAACTATTATAGACACTAATAATATAGCCTTAGTTAAAGACTAGAATGCTTTTAAAGCTAAAATAAAAGAAGTTTTCTTATCTTTTAAAAAATCTGTAGTTATAAAACAAAAGATTTAAAGACTATAATAAACTAAGTCTATTACTAACTATATAACTAAACTCTAACAGTATAAAACGGTTATTAAATAGAACAATAACGCTTTAATATAGATATACTAACAAGGTCTTCAACCTACTATACAACAAGAACTTATATAAAGTAGAGCTAACTTTAACATGCTTAACAAACTTATAGCTAAAGCTATTAAAGTTAATAATAAACTATATAAGCTTATGTTAAAGAAAGAGTTATTTACACTAGGGAATTGCGTACTTAGGAACACAGACGCTTAAGCACGTTAACGCCTATACTTTAACTAAAGATGTTAGCGAAGCTATGTACCTAGGACTTTAGGGTATTATACTACTAATAGCTATAAGCTAATGCACCTTAATAATATTAATAAGAGACTAAGAAGAAAGAAGTTTACATATAATAAGGGTAACAAGAAGGTTACTTATTATAGATATAGTAAGGAAGGTTACATAAAACAGGACTGTTAAAGCTAAGGCAAAGTAACTTAACAAGTTAATATTATTTACTATATAGAACTCAATAATAATCTAGATAATAAATAGAATATTATTATATAACCTACTATTACAGTTTAAAGATAGGACTAGATAAGTATTAATAGTCTAGATAATATAGTTATGATTACGCTAGAGGAAACCTTAGACAATAATATTTCTAAGACAGTGCTAGACAAAAATATAAAAGTAACCCTAGTAAAAAAAACTAAACATAGCAAGATAGCTAAGTTTTAGGAGAGCTATTAACTAGCTACACTAATTACATAGGAAGAGCTAGTAGTATATAACAAGAAGATTGTTCTTATATATATATAGAAACTTCTTACCTATACTATAGATAATAGACATAATATTAGCATGTAAGTATTACTACCTACAGAGACTAGATACTTTATAGATCTAGTAGGGTACGTACGTGTCCTTTCCCTCTATTATATTATATTGTAATCCTATTGCAATTCTACTATAATCCTATTACTAGCTATAGGCTAGCAATTGCTATTAGACACGTTTTAACTAGTGTTATTTTTTAGTACCTTAGCAAATTTTTTAACCCTAATTATTACTTAGTAGTCTAAGCTTTCCTCCTAGAACTTATCTACCTACTATTTAAATCTTGTTAACTACACACAATCTTTTTTTTTAACTTTTATAATTAATTAGTAGAGGGTAGCAACTTTTTACTTTTTTAGAACTTTATTTTAACTATAACAACAACTACTACCTTTAACACCTTAAAAAATAAATAGATCTAGTAGAGAAGACTAATACCTTACTTAGGCAACTTAAATAACCTAAGGAGATCTTTATAGAACCTTATAAAAGAATATACCTAGACTATAGCTAGTATACTAATTTACTAGAGAAACTGCAGAAGAAAGGACTTACTCTAGTAGTAACTATTAATAAGGCTATATATAATAACTTTGTATAGAAATAAACTAAAGAAGCTAAAGCTTCCTAGAATAAGCTAACACGCTAGCTTGTAAATAAAGAGATAAAAGAAATTTACAATAAACTTAAGGTAATATAATAATAGTATAAAGCTTAAAATAATAGCTATGCTAAAGATATATACTACTAGATAGACCTACATAACTTAGAATATGTAAAGTATTTATAGACTGTATATGTATATAATAACTATACAATCTATTATTCTAATAAAAGTAGATTAAGATAGTTTCCTAAGAAGTTTAAGAGAATGCCTAGATGCAAATACTAATAGTATAGTTACTTTAACAACAGATACGCAGTATATATATAAAATAAGAGACATAGCTTATACTTTTATAAATATAATAATCTAGAAGAGACTCTGTAGATGCATATAACGCAGTAGAAGAATAATAAAGATAGAACTAGTGTATAGAAGTATAACTAACTTTTATAGTATAAGTGCCTTAATATTAAATACAATAAACACTTTATTGCAAAGAAGTTCTATAGATTTAGTATATAGTCTTTTTTAGATAGACGCTTTAGACACCTAAAACTACTAAGAAGATTAATATAATAAATCTCTTAAGCCTCCTTAAGCTTATAGTAAAGCTTAACAGATACTAAATATAGGCACTAGTAGATTCTAGCGCGTAGGCTAACTTTATTTCTGCCTAAGCAGTACTAGTAGTAGGCTTATAACTACTAAGGAAACAAGAACCCTATCTACTATATATAGCTAACAGTTAGCCTATGCTAGGCAAGATAATAATTACTTATAAGGTTACTTAAGTAACGCTCTGTATCTAGGAATACTAGAAAGAGATAAACTTAGACGTTTTTTAGACTAGCTACCTACAATATTATATTAGGACTTTCTTAGTTATAAAATTATAACCCACAGATTAACTAGAAGTTAAAGAAATTTTTATTTAGGTGCTATAAACTTAATATAACTATGAGCTAGCCTATATATCTAATAACTAAGATAGTAGATAAAAGGAAGACTAATAATATTACTAAGGGATAGTAAACTTTAACTAAGAATAGCTTTAAGATAAAAAAGTTTAACTTAATAAATACTAGAAAGGCTCTCCTAAATTATAAAGTTAGAGTTTTAGAGACACGCGTAACTCTAGATATCTTAAAAAAGTGTAAAGAATTTTAGCACCTTTTTGTAGAAGTAGTAGATAATAAAGCTTTACTAAGATACTAACTCTAGAACTATAAGATTATTCTAGAAAAAAGAAAGACTTTACTCTTTAAACTAATTTATTAACTATTAAAGATAAAACTTGAGATATTAAGAGAAAAGCTAGATAAGGATTTAGCAAAAGGCTATATAAAACTTTTAATATTACTAGTAGAATTTCTTATACTTTTTATACTAAAGAAAAATAAGCTACTAAGGATGTGTGTTAACTACTAAAATTTAAATAATATTATAGTAAAGAATTAATATCTACTACCTAATATTATAGAACTTAGGAATTAATTATCTTATGCTAAGGTCTTTATAGTATTAGACTTATAAAATAGATACTACCTTATTAAGATTAAAAAAGGTAAAGAATAAAAGACAGTATTTTAAATAAGATATAGATACTATATATATACTATTATACTATTTAGGTTAACAAACGCGTTAGCAATATTTTAAGAACTTATTAATAATATGTTAAGAGTATACCTAGATATTTTTATTATTGTATACTTAGATAATATCTTTATCTACTTTAAGAACCTAAGGGATTATATTAAATATGTCTGTATAGTACTAAGGTGCCTAGACTAGTTTAACCTACAACTAAAACTTAAGAAATATAAGTCTTATAAAAATAAAGTTACCTTCCTAAAATATATTATAAGAGCATAATAAGTATAGATAAGTAAAAAAAAATATAAGTAATTAAAGAATAGCTACAACTAATAATAGTTAAAGAAATATAATCTTTTTTAGGATTTCTAAACTTTAATTAACAGTTTATTAAAGATGACTTTAGGATTACTATTCTATTAATAAGACTTACAAGGAAGGAAATAACCTTTAAGTAGAGTAAAGAAGTAGAGAATACTTTCTAAATGCTTAAGAATATAAGCATAGAACTACTTTACTTTTGCATATTTTAAGCAGCATAGCTACTATAATTTAAAATAGACGTATTAGACCTTGCACTTAAAAAATACGCTAGCTAACTATATAAAGGTAAATAGTACCTAATTGCCTATTATTCTTACAAGTTTTTAGGACTAGAAGAATAATATAATATTTATAACAAGGAGCTATTAGCTATTATTAATTACTTAAAATACTAGAGAGTATATGCTAAAAGCTACTTAGAACTTAGAATATTTATAGATTATAAAAACTTAGTTAATTTTACAACTACTAAAAGACTTAACTAACACTAAGTTTAATTGTTAGAGAAACTAGGATAACACAAGTTTAAGATTATATATATACTAAAAAAAGATAATAAAAGAGTAAATACTCTTAGCTATAAATATAATATTGTAGGAATAAAAGAGATAACTAACTCTATAATACTATAAGTTAATAACAATAGGTTATCAAAACTAGTATAGATACTTAATCTACTAATGCGTATTACGTATAATATACTAGAAGAATTATAAGAGGCAATTATTAGACAATACTATAACAACTTAGTACATAGTTACTTAGGTATTATAAGAACTATAGAACTTATTAAAAGAAATTATAAGTTTTTAGGAATAAAGAATAAAGTTACTACCTTTATTGCTAAGTGCATAAATTGTTAGAAGAATAAGTATAGTACACACGCACCTTATAGAGAAATATAAGCAATAGAACTACCTAACACACTATAGTTAGATATCTCTATAGACTTTATTATAGGCCTACTAGTCTTAAGAGACCTTATTACTAAAGTATCTTATAACGCAATTCTTATAGTAGTTAATTAATTTACAAAATAAGTAAAGTATATTACTTTTAAGAAAGACTTTATAGTAGTATAGCTTACGCATATTATTAATAATTAAATTATTAAATACTATAGCATACTAAAGTTAATTATTAGTAATAGAGATAAGCTCTTTACCTTAAATTTTTAGATAATATTACTTGCTGTAATTAGAACTAAGAGAAAGCCATTAATAGCGTAGTATCTGTAGATAGATAGATAAATAAAGTAAACAAACTACATAATAAAAGTATACCTAAGAATATATATTAATTAATAATGGAATAATTAGGTAGTACTACTATCTATAGCATAGATAGCATACAACAATAAGCTTTTAGAGTTGATAAGATAGACTTTATTCTACGCAAATTATAGAAGATACCTAAATCTCTTTACACGTACACTTCTAAGCTTAAAAACAAAAGTAGCTATTACAACAGCTAATAAGCTAAAATTAGTATATAAGTTACTTAAAACAACACTTAAGAAGGCCTAACGCTAAAGCCTTTTATAGATTAACTAGAAATAAAAAACAGTACCTTAGCTAAAAAAGGAGAATAAAGTATACTTACTTACAAAGAATTTTTGCACTAAATAACCTTGTAAAGGACTTAATAACATTAAAGTTAGACTATTTTTAATTTTTAACTAAAAGGGACTAGTAACATATATACTTAACCTTCTAGTAGATATAAAGATCTACCTAAAATTCTATATTAATATGTTAGAACTAGCAGACCTAGGAACGCTAATACAGAAAACATTCTACTATAAAGTAGAGAAAGATAATAAATTTAAAGTTAAAAGAATCCTTACACACTAGAATAATAATAATAGTAAGAAATATCTAGTTAAATAGTTAGGCTATCTAGACAGTAACAATACATAAGAACTAGATATAAACCTAACTAACTACTAATAAATATTATAAAAATACAACAACTATACTAGGAATTAAACTAAAGATGTTAGCATACACACTAGCTAAAAAATATAACTTACTTAATTGTTACTACTAGACTACTAGGGTGACAATTAAGTAGTAAGAATAAAACAAACAACGTACCTTATAAACTACTACTAGCTTAAGGTATAGTATTATTAACACCCTAGAACAGAGACTAGTCTACAACAGTAGCACCTAATGCAGCCTTAAAATTTGCTAAAAAAACTATAAAATTTTGTTCTTTACAAGCCTTAAGAGCCTCTAACTCTTTAATAAAACTTATTTCTTTATTAAACAACTTCTGCTTCTTTTAATGTAGAAGTTTCTTTTATTTTTAAAGCCTTACTAGCTTTTTACGCGCTAGACGCGCACGCAACAAAGCTGCTTTAGTAATATCTTCTTTAATATATAGACACGCTTCTTCTTTATCCTCTATTTTTTCTAGACAACTTATCTCCTTATTAATATAGGAGTAGTTAGGCAAGGGAACTGCCTCTAGCTTATAAGACTAATCGCTAAAATAAATACAATTTCTATACTTTTTATATAAAGAAGATAGCTTATAAAGTAACTATTGCTTTGCGTAGTAAGTATAAGCAACTATTATAAAAATACTTATAGCTTCTATGTAATTAGCTTAATAATAATAGAACTTAGTAGAATAAAATAATAGTAGATAGCTTATAAAGATATTAAGCTTAGAGAGAGGAAATAATGTTATAACCTAAGGCCTAGAGTAGGGCACTACTACTTTAAGTACTAATAACTAATAGCACAGACCTAGGGATTAAGTGATAAAAAGATTACATAGCTAGTCCTAAAATTCTAAAATTCTAGAAAATTCTAGCTAGGCTTTAAGATCTTTAAGACTATAAATAATCTAGAATTTTAAGAAGTTCTAGATAGACTTTAGGATTATTAGAACTATAGTATACTATAGGATCTCTAGAACTCCTTATATATATAGTAGTAGGTAATATGCTTCTATAGCATATTGTGTTTAACTTAGAGTTTTATCTTAGTAATTAATTTAAAGATTAAAACTTATTTCTTAACTCTTATATTATTATATTAATCTTTTAATTGTGCTAACACACCTTATACTATTATATTAATCTTCTAATTATGCTAGTACACCCTATGTCTTTAGTACTTATTTGTTCTCTAAGAACTAACCTAGATTATCTTTAGATAATCTTTACACTAATCTAGGCTTATAACTTATTAGAGATTAAAAAGGAGGTACGCAGGGTAAAGGATAAGAATAAAATAATAAAATAATAAAGACTAGGGGAAGACAGTATTATAGAGGATAGTAATTATATCATCTTATCTCTCTGTCTTGCTGTCTTACTATCTACTAAACTACAGTTTATATATACCTATAACTTGCATTCTAGAAAGTTCTATGTTACGTAATAGCTTACGTAGTAAATTGCATAATTTATAGTAAATTGCGTAATCTTAAACGTTATTAATAATAACAATTAATTAATAACAATAATAAGTAATACTAGTAGTATAATAGCTCCTAGTAATTAATTAATTGTAGGTTAATTGTAGATTCTAAGTGTAATTTAAGCACCTAGATTCTGTAGAGAAACAGCTAAGTAGCTTAATTTACAATAACTAGATTATGCTTAGCTTTCTTAGCTTTAGCTAGCTTAAAAGTATCTTAAGCTATCCTAGCTTAAGTAGCAAAAGTCTAGAAGTAAGCAGCATAATAGCAAGAATCTAACTTATTACTTTTATATATAGAGTTGTAAAATAATTACCTGCGTACCTTAGCATAATAATTACGCCTATATAAGTAAATTATATAGTAATTAGGACAGCGTTGTATACAAGGACAATTGTATAAAGTAAGTTAAAGTAGTATTTCTTAAGTATACTAT
Source organism: Alternaria sp. 'sect. Undifilum' (assembly GCA_024321975.1). Taxonomy (NCBI): domain Eukaryota; kingdom Fungi; phylum Ascomycota; class Dothideomycetes; order Pleosporales; family Pleosporaceae; genus Alternaria; species Alternaria sp. 'sect. Undifilum'. Next base: position 11,521,073 of record JAJJZI010000001.1, read on the forward strand.
TCTTAAAAAGATAATTGCTAAAAAGGTTATTTTATTAAGACTGCTACTGTTATTAATTATATGCTAGCTGTTAAGCTAGCTACTTCGCAGGCTGTATCTAGCAAAAATAATCCTTAGCATTATACTTTAGATGAAAAAATAGAGCAGGAGTAGGAGTAGGAGTAAGAGTAAGTAGTAAGAGTTAAGCGCAGCAATTGTAGACAAGAGGCTTCTACACAGAAGTCTTTCTAGTAGATATAACACTACTATTAATCTCTTTGTAGCAAGTAATAATATCTTTAAGTAGTTAAGCTTTTGCAGCTTAGTACATTTTGTTATTATTTTATTTTTAAAAACTAGTTAGCAAGCAAAGTAAGAAGCTTAAAAGATTAGAAACTTACCTTTTTATCTTTGTATATAGCTATAAATTAATTAGTAAGATTAATATTAACTATATAGTAAGTGTGTAATAAGTAACTACTATAGTATAAGCTACTTTAACTACTAGTCTAAACGCAATTAAAGTAGTGTTTAGTATATAAACTATCTAGTATCTTCTTTATGTAGCGCTTATAAGGAGGAACGTAAGAATATAATAGATTAATAGCAATCTTTAAAGAGCTACTAAACGCTTTTTTCTAAGTAGAGAAGAGCGCGTTACGCTAAGTAGACAGCTTAATAAGAGTATATAGGCTGTTACTATTGCTATATTACTACTTAAGTGTTGCTACTTAAGTAGTAAGCTACTGTAACTTTTATATTAGCTCTTAAAGAGCCTTACTCTTACGCTAGCTTAATTACTTAGTTAGGCTCTTATGTAGATTAAAGTTTAATTAAAGACTTAATAGTAGACTTAATCTAGTAAGTAAAGTAATTAAGCTCTAAGTAGAGCTATTAAATATCTTGCAATAAGCATATAAATTAAAAGGTAGTAGTAACTAACTCTTATTATTTTAAAAATTAGCTACTTACTAAATCTTATTATTAAATAAGCTTTAACGCGCGTAACGTTTATGCTTAGCACTATTCTTATAATCTTAATAATAGCTTTTTAAGCAACACTTACGCTTGTTATTACTAAAGGCAAATTATATAAAAAGATTAGTAGCTAATTAGTAAGAGAATAGTAAGGTAACGCTGCTTACTATATTAGTAATAGTAGTTAAGACAGTCTAAAAAAACTTAGTAATTAATATTGAATAAGGCTAAAAGAAAAGGTTTTAGAGAAGTAGTAAACACAATTAATATTATTATATAGCTATACACTAACTATTTACATAATATTTAAGGTCTATTTAATATTTTATAAAGGGGTAACAAGAAAAAGATATTAAAAAAGTTATAGTTTTTAAAGCTTTATATTTCTACAACTAGAAGTACTATACCTAAAAAAGTTAGTAATTTAGAAAGCTAATATCTTTCTTTTTAAGTTAAGTAGCTTAGTAAGCTACTTAGTCAGCACAGTTGTCCTTATAATTTTACTTAAAATAAGATAAAAAATAAAGTAAAAATAGATTTTAGTATAACTTTTTTATAATTGTATAAAAAAACGCTAAGAAAAAAATAAGTTTAATAAGCTTACATAAGTATAACGTAAGTGTATTTTAGAGGCTTATATCTTATTTCCTTAAAGTTTAATAAAAGGATAAAAAAAAGGAGTTGCTTACGTAAGCGCTAATTACGTAATAGCTTAGTAAGATTTTAGTATATTAACTTCTCTTGTTTATCCTAACTTGCTTTCTTTGTAATACCTCCTCTATATCTTACAATTTTTCCTAATTTAAGCAAAAAGTTTATACTTTATATTTATAAAATAAGCTTATTTCTTTAATTAGTAATATACTAAAAAAGTCCTTTAGAACTATTACTAATACTCTTTATTAAATAAAATAAAAAAAGGCTCCTTTATCTACTTTAAGGCCTTAAAAAGGTTGTCCTATAAAGATCTTAAATAAAGCAAAAAAGTACTTAATAGAGACCTTACTAAAAGCCTTAAAAAGACAAACTAACGTTATTTAAAAGAAAATAGTCTAGATCTTTTATTAGGAGCTTACAACGCTTTTTAAAAAAGGAGAACTATTCTATTAATATTTCTTAAAAAAAGACGCCTTTAGACGCTAAAAAGGCTTATAATGTTGCAGATTAAGCTACTCAGCTGTTTCTCTACAGAATCCAGGTGCTCAAATCATACCTGGAATCTACAATCAACCTACAATCAATTGATTACTAGGAGCTATTACGCTACTAGTATTTCTTCTTATCATTGTTATCAATTGATTGTTATCATCAATGACGTTCAGGATTACGCAATCTACTATAGATTACGCAATCTACTACGCAAGCTATTGCGTAATACAGATCTTTCTAGAATGCAAGTTACAGGTATATATAGACTGTAGTTTAGCAGATAGTTAAGACAGCAAGACAATAAGAAGACAAGACAGAAAGACAGAGAAAGACAACACAATTGTTATCTTCTACAATACTGTCTTCCCCTAGTCTCTATTATTTTATTCTCTTATCCTTATCCTTCACGCTGCGCACCTCCTCCTCAATCTCCAACAGGTTATAAGCCTAGATTAGGCTGCCTCTGAGTCTACTACAAACAAGTAGAAGGCAGAGACCTCTACCTCTGAGTTGATAGTAGAACAAGCAACTATACCTAGAGGAGATCAAATCCGCAACATATAATTGTTATATTTATGCTAAGCAATTACTTAAAAACCTTAAAAATATTAACTTTAATAAAGATATATTTTTAGACAAGTCTGCTATTAAGCGAGGGCACAGTGCTAGGACAGAATACTATTAAACACAGCAAAATAATAGGGTTAGAAGGAAAATAGTTTCTACAACCTACACAAGTTTCAAAAAACTCTATTTAACTAAAAAAATACTTTAATATATCTACTATTTTTCTATTATTCTAATCTATTTTTAGCACGCTTAATAAATAAGTTATAAGTCAAGATATTTCTATCTAAGTTTAGGGAGCGATTTGGATAAGTAGTAGATCTAAACTAGTAGTAGTTAAAAGCCCTTTAATTACTACTCCTTTTAGGAGTTCAGACTATATTAAAAAGATCCTTATTCCTATAGTAAAACCTGCGATAAAAAAAGGTAAGTTACATATACTCCTTTTTCCTACTTAGAGAGTGTTTACTCTATATTTAAATTATAAAGTAGCAATCTTTTTTTATATAATTAAAGGACTTACTAACCTTAATATAGGCTGGAAGTTTTAACAGGATAACGCTGAGATTTATAAAACTCTAGAAGTTTTATCTTAGTTTTCTAGGAATAGGATATTGCTTTTTAAGCATCCTGCTTATAGTCCTAATCTATATTCTATAGAAAACGTGTAGGCCTTACTAAAAAACGCTTTAGCTAAAAGGCCTATTCCTTCTTTAGGTATAGGAAAGAGTAAAAAAAGTATAGCAGCCTTTAAGGCTGCTATAAGGGAGAAATAGATTAATTACTTTAAATGGCGATTAATAATTGTATTCTATCTTTACTAAGGCGTTATTTAGACGTTAAGGAAGCTAAATGCTAGTACATATAGTATTAGTAAGCTTTTTTTGTTATTTATCTAGAAAAAACCCTAAAAACAATCTCTTTATTACTACTTAATAGTTTTTCTTTTAATTACCTTTAAACTTACACACAAAAGAGTTTACCTAGTATTATTTAATAAATATACTTTATAGCGATTTTTACACGGTTAAAAAAAAGTTATTTTGTTATTTATTCTTGAGTTTTTTTATCTTTATTTTTACTGCTGAAGTTGAGCGCAAAGGTGCTTACTAAGCAGCTTACTAAGTGGCCTAATTTTAAAGAAGAAGATCTTGGCTTTCCAAATCACTAACCATTTTAGGTATAGCCCTTCTGATTGTAGAAATATAAAGCTTTGAAAACTATAACTTTTTTGATATCTTTTTTTTTGTTACCCCTCTGTAAGAAGATTTCTACTTGCTAATTACTAAACATACTTCTAAAATTGTTAGAAACTTATATAGCTTTACGTATAGTAAGCTTTACATTTTGTTCTAAAGCTCAAAAAGTAAGCTGTATTTTTCATTTATTTAAAAGTAATTATATGTTGTTGTGTAAAGGCATTACAACTTATGTAGAGGTAGTTTGAGGTTTGGTAGGGTCTTGGCATCATGTCCAACTCGCCCGGGCGTCCGACTCGCCCGTGTGGAACGTTATATGTGGTCCAATACTTGATAAATCTAAATGAATATAAGACAAAGATGCAGCTTTACAATTGCTTAGATCTATCATGGGCAGAAAGGGGCCAACTAATAAGTATGCATTTGTCCTATATACAGAATAAGAAAAACAAGGAGAAAAAGACTCCAAGACGCGCGCGCCCTCTCGTTATATGGAAGATACTAGTCTTACTTAGTCGCATGCTACTATGCTTGACATCTGCCTTACAATTGATTTTACTGTCAACTCTTACTAAGCAACATCTTCGGGGGCTTTTCCTGTACTCGAAGAATGTGCCATACAGAGAACGGTGCTGAGAAGCAGTTATACGGGCACCAAATATTGCGGCCCTTAGCGAAATGGCTGCCTGCTGACTGCGCTTGTTGACGATACTCGTCTGGTTGAGACAGGCGCAATAATTGGTCGCTACACAGGCCTAGAGCAATTTGCAATTGACAGGGTGGTGGGTGGCTCAATCACAGCATCCGGGCCGACCTCCAAGCATGATCTGAGCGTGGGTGTTGACTGTCGCTGAAGCCACCACCCCGCAAAAAGCTCTAGTCATCGTTGTGAGAGGCTGCTAAAGAGTGCCGAGAAAGCCCGTCTGTAATCCTGACAAGCAGGTATGCTGATCGCTACAAGGCAAGCTTCAAAGTTTCAGTGGCCAGTGGTGGACGAGACCGTGTCGGCGAAGATGTGCTGCTCGTGTTTGCCCTTGTGGGTTGGCGCCTGTCGCCCCGCAGCCGCCCACAAATTCCCCAGAGCAGAGAGAAAGACTAAGCCAGGGTGGCAGGTGGCAGCGTACATCTGCCAGGCCGTTCCCAATTCTTCCGTCTTCTATTTTCACTCGTGCATCCTACGCATCCGCCCTGACTATTATTGCTTCGTTCTTGTACAGTTACGTTGTAACACGCCTCGCGACAAAACATCAACCTTTACCAACGATCCGCGGACAATACTCGACTACCGGAGCGCACCGGATGACAGAACGTGACACAGCCTATCAGTGAACGCCCATTGGGCCCTGGACGAATACTATCACACCATCGACGACGCGCAACAAAAGACGCCCAGAATGCCTGGAATACTACCCATGAAAGTGATCAAGGTTGGCTCAAGCTGCCAGAGCCGCATCGCTCAAGCCTGTGACAGATGTCGCTCAAAGAAGATACGATGCGACGGCATCCGCCCTAGCTGCACGCAATGTACGAGTGTCGGATTCGAGTGCAAGACGAGCGACAAGCTCAGCCGCCGTGCATTTCCTAGAGGATATACAGAGTCGTTGGAAGAGCGCGTACGGATACTGGAGGCAGAGGTCCGCGACCTGAAGGAGTTACTTGACGAGAAGGACGAGAAGATTGACATGCTGTCACGCATGCACGCACGATCACCAGCAGCGTACTCTACTGCTAGACGACCATCGATACATTCGCCGGGTTCGTCAGAGGTCCGAGAGGAACCTCAAGAGAAAGAAGACACATTCAAGGTGCAGCAGGCACCGCTCCTGCTCGACGACCTGAACAAAGATTCGTATTTCGTGGGCAGCTCGAGTGGACGAACACTTGTTGGTAAGACTGATGATCCCTGGACCAGCATGCGGCACATCTAACTCTTCACAGAGGCGTTTAAGCAAAAAGCACAGGAGGCAGGTAGACTCTCCACTGACATTAACTCGAGCGCCTTCTTCGGCGCTGGAACCCGACCAAATACTGCTCATCCCAAGCGCATCGTGTCCTTCAAGACTCCTCCACGTCTGGTCTCGGATCAGATGATCAACATCTTCTTCCAAGAATGGGCACCTCTGTTCCCAATTCTCCATCGCCCGACCTTCTTGTCGCTATACGAGCAGTATGTGACTAGTCCCGATACTATGAGCGACAAGAAGTCGATCGCACAGCTCAACTTGGTCTTTGGAATTGCCGCGCTATCAAGCGATGTACGTCCACCTTATGTCGCCTGTCTAGCAGTGTACTGACTTTTCCAGCCACGCGACGGTCAAGATGTCGAGTCATTTGAGGCTCAATGGCAGAGCGCTGTCGAAAGCTTCTTCATGGAGAATGATGTCGCAACGCTACAGTGCCTTGTTCTTGCCCAGATCTTCTGCCTGTTGAGGGCTGATTACTCTCGCCTGCTCAAGTACAAAGGCTTGGCTGTTGGTTTGTCTCAACGTCTTGGCTTGCATCAGTCCCAAAAGCGATTCGCACTCGATGCACTAACGAGCGAAACGCGAAAGAAGCTATTCTGGTCCCTGTACACGGTTGACTGGTAAATATCCTGCCCCTGAACCCCGCCATTGCGTTATTGACCCCTTCCTAGTCTCTCTGCTGCACACCTCGGACTTCCGAAGCTGATCCGAGAGGAAGATGTGCACTGCGAGTATCCGGTAGATGCTGACGACGAATACGTCACCGAGAAGGGATTCCTGCCGACCCTGCCCGGCGAATACACCAAGCTCTCCAGCTCATTAGCTCTGTTCCGCCTGTCGCGCATCTTGTCCAAGGTGCTGACGGAGCTCTACCCCGGATCTGCATCACATGACATCTCCTTCCGCACCATTGCGTCGCTCTCCGACCAGCTAGAAGACTGGCAGAGCAACCTTGCACCCCATCTCAAGCTGACGTTTGCGCAAGACAAGCCAAGCACTAATGTCACCAGCAGCAGATCTCCTGTTCTAGTAAGTGATTCTTGATTTCATATGCTGTTCAATAATGCTCACAAGGCTAGTCTCTCGCCTACCATCACATTAGGGCGATGGTATACCGCCCAGCTGTCGTTGCCAATCTTGGTGACAAGGGCTCGTCAGCCGTAGTAGCGGTTGGCGATGCCTGCAAACACATCGTGCAAATTGTTGAACTCCTGGACGAGCGCAAGCTGAGCTTCTCCTTCTGCCTCAACCGTAATGAGGTGCTCGTGCAAGCTGGCTTCGGTTTGCTCTTCCAGACCTTGACACTTGCTCGCGAGGGCAAGTTGATCAAGGACAGCAACCGTCTCGTATGCTCCGTCATGGACATGCTTGAGTGTGGGAATGCTGCTGGCTATGCCGAGTTCCGTCGCGTGGGCTGTGGCATCGTGGCAGTTCCTCGCGTGGAGCAGATGTCAGCCACACCACTATCACGACACAACTCAGAGGGCAACATGGGAGCGCCTCTGGATACCTTCCGCGCTACCCAGAAGTCGCTCAAGGCCCTCGCAGCTCGCTTCTCACCAAGCGCAATGAAGGTTGCTCGACAAGACCAAGAGCCTCGTCGCGCAACATTGCCTGCTCTCTCGCCCAACGTGGGCATACATGCTAACGCTTCGTTGACAAGCCTATCATCCATTCGATCCGAACCGCCTGTTGCTCGTTCAGAACCAACGTTGAGCCCGCTATCACATCGCGCATCCTTCTCGGCGCCGAACAAGCGTCGCCCAAGCCAGACAACCCTGCAGCAGCAGCAACAGCAGCAGCGCAACATTGACTTTTTGTCGTTTGCCACTGATCCACTTGCCAACTATGCTCTACAAAATAACCAAGGCATCAAGACTGAGGTCTCGTCCTCCGACTGGGAGCGTATCCTTTCTTCGCTAGACAACGGCCAGACAAACATCTACGACACAATTTACGGCGGGCCGCCAGCAGACGCCCTCGTCGATGTTGCCCCTCAATCGGCTAGCACCGACAGCAACGTCGCTTGGTCACCAAAAGTTTGGAACTGGGGCAGCTACAGCTTCGAAGCTCCACCACCACAAAGCGTTCTCAGTTTCAGCGACGAGAGCTTGACCAGTGGAGAAGAGCTCAGCACCGGTGCATGTGATTATGGCTCCACGCCTGGCAGCGATAGACTCTATCCTGGTATCATGATTCCAGGCGACTACGACAGCTCAACGAACCTTACGGGCCTGGATCCTACTTATTGCGGGTTGTAAATTGGTACCTTGATGACATGACGGCAACGTGATGGGCGTACATACTGAGAACAGGTGTCTGGCGTATAGGGTATGAGGCTACAGACGATACAGTCCGGTTGAGCTTTGACAGCTTTTCTTTCTTAAGATACCACGCTTCTTGCAAGAGCGAAAGAGATTATGATGGAATGAGGAAAACAACTGTTATTCTCTGTGAAAATGCGTATATAGTTGTGTTAATTCCAACGATTTTCCTTTCTTTTTGCTTTGTTTCAACCTACCTTTCTCATCTACAGCATTGGAACTACCTTCCATCTTTCTCAGCCCTTTACACCTGCTCCGGCAATTTCCGTTTTCCCATTTCCCTCTGCATACCTGCTTCAGATGAAAGGAAGCAACTTTTCACGTTCCAGCCACACACACACACGCCCCCCGCATCCCAGTTAGCGCACTTGCACGGCAGTAAAAGGCCCACATGGTTCACACGTGGAGACTATGCGGGGGTGGCCCTTTTCCTGAAAGTGGGGAGGGGGGGAACCTTCAAGGGTTTCGCAATCGCCCCATCGGTCGAGGATATCACGTGGAGATGCAAATAGCCGGTGTAGTGTGGTGCTAGAGGTGTAAGAATGCCTGCGCCGAGTGAGTGGAACGACATATATATGTGACACGTAATGGAGCGCTCATCGAGTCAGAGCTGTTATAATGCTGTTCGGTGTCGGCAAGTTGGAATAAAGTGACGATTTTGTGAGACATGACGATGTGCAGCGTCTTGATCGTCGATTGTTTGCTTGGGTGCTTCCTGATCGAAGCTTCTACGTAATGATCACACGTCATACTTTGCGATGTCTTTTACATGATGAAAAATAGTTATTGGAGGTTGGGGCTAATCAAGCTATTGCATGCAATCACAAAACCATCAACGTGCTTTCTTTCCCTCACTTTTCGCAGATCTGCAGGCTTGATCCTGAAGAGTTGTTGGGTTCTGCCCTGGGTCGCGTGCAGGCGTTGGGATGCGAGGTGATCAGACTAGATCACACACCATGTCATCGCAAGCGCAAGGATTGGAATACTAATCACCGCTACAAACGTGGTTATGGCGTATGAGGGGATACGAAAGGGTCGGGAGGATTCGGTGTTCACTGAGCTGCCAGTACCCAGTCTGTTCCGTCCATCCTCTAACCTTCCTTTGTTGCAATGTATGGGGAATCTCAAGTATTCGGCAGATGGTCTAGATGAGACACTACTACCGCATAATTCCGACACCGCCATCCTAGCGCAGGAACTCGGTCCTCAAGTAGTCGACAAAGACTTCCTTTATCCGTGCTTTGGAGAAGCTGTGTTGGCGGTTCAGAGTGATGAATTGACGGCGAATGCGTTGGAGTTGCGGTAGGGTCATTGGCGTCGCAGGGAGCTCGATGGGCTTTTCGACATCGGCAACGGTTATCTCACCACCCCCTTCACCAGGGTGATCCTTCTGGTACACCATGATCTGGGCGAGGATGTCGGACGTGGTTTTGTCGAGTTCGTAGAGGTAGTTCTGCTCTGTCGCTGGTTTCTACGACGCGTCAGACGGCATGCCGTGATATATCTGGGGTACGTACCAACACTGTCGCAAGGTTCGGCTTGACCGTCTTCATCTTGCCATCGCTGCCTACCATGACATCCCATATCTGGTCGCACGGCGGCTTGTCGTCTTCTTCTACCACGATGAACAGCGGGCTGTCCCATCGCGTCATGCCATTGGGCTCTTCGTACCGGAAGATGAGGTTCTCAAAGTCCTCCTCCTCATATCCGCCGTCGCTGTCTTTGTCCGCTAGAAGTTTCTTGTTGTTCTCGCGACACCGTTCGGCCAGCGTCCCTATGTGCAGCTCTAGGACTGTCAGTTGTGTGCTTCTCCCACGAACATGGTGTACTGACGACGCAGCTTGGGGTCTGCAGAGCCTTGGCTTCACAGTACAACTGATAGCGGAAGCCCTTGATGTAGTTTAAGCCATCGGCGATAACGATGTCATCGCGCGACAGGACTCTTTTGACGGCAGAATATTCTTCCGCACGCGCATCCTTCTCGGCTTTGGCGGTATGATAGACGGAGCGCGACACACCCAGCGTCTGATCGTTGACGAGATGGACCTTCAGACGAGAAGTGCGCGCATCAAGGGGCGAGTTGGCGATCTTGGACTCGAAATATTCCTTTAGCTGGACGGCTCTAGTAGTCTTGCCTGCGGAAGGGAAGCCTTGGGTGGGTTAGCGAACATGGCGGGGGGCGGTACATGGAGGGGAAGGTGGAACCTGAAATTAAAACGAGCTGCCAATGTCAGTACGCGATTCCGGGGCGGGTTCAACGAGGGCTTACGGGCATGTTGCGAGCAGGGCGAGCAATTCGTTGCCTGGAAGTGGTAATCCGCGCCAAAAACTAAACAAAACTGGCGTCTCGATGCCATGGCAGCAGGCGTCGGCAGATCAGATTGGGCTGTGACGAAATTCACAAGCTAGCAATTCCGAGCCGCGGTCCAGTTAATAGTCCCGATGGATTGTGCCCTATGTAACAGGCCACTCTTCTTTCCTTTTGCCTGTATCCTGCTTCTGCTCACCTTCTCCCGACTTCAGCCTTTATTGCACGACATCTAGACAAGCCAAAGTAATTGTTCCAGGTGCGCGCAGAGCTTCGCCAGTACAGGGTAATATCGAGCTACCACGGGACTACTATTGACTTTCCCCATCCCTTCGCCTCACCCGCCGTTCCTACCTTTCCACGCCTCTACTCTTCGTGACCTGCCTTCCTGGACGACTCTTGGAAGAATACAAACCAGTTTATCTGCCAACATGTCCAATTACTCGCAACAACAATATGGCGCGCCCAGTCGGCCAGGCTTCTCCGCCATCCAGTCCTCCAGCACGTCTACCGCTAGCTACACCAGCGCGTCCACCTCCAGCATCGCCTCACGGTCCTCAACCCAGTCTGCACCGCCTGTCTCACCGTCAACGAGCCCTCAGAACCACCAGTACTTTGGCTCTCTGAACCAGCAGTCCCAGCAGTCCCAGCAGTCCCAGCAACAGCCTCGCCTGCAAGCACAACGACATCCCAGCTTCGAGTACCAACCGAACAGGTCAGGGGCTGGCCAGACTGCAGCTGAGACTACAACCTACCTCAACCAGGCTGCGCTGCTTGCTGAGGCTGCGAAAAGGGCACAGATGGCTTGCGTTATGCGAGATCTTGACGGCATGGAACTATAACTCCACTGCAAAAGCTGGCTGCAAGTCCGTAGTATTCCAACTAACAATATCCTGGCGTCGCGAACAAGTCCGAACATGTTGCAAGAACAATTTGCCGGTCAAAGTCGGCCGTGAGCGCTCACTCCATCTGCATCTTCAAATGGAGTGGGTCCGGACATCAAAGTCTTCAAACCTCGCGAGGTCATCACTCCACCATTCTCACCCGAACATCGTCTCCATACCTTTCTCATGAGTTTGCGGTGAAGAAAGCGTCCCCGCCGGTTTATATCATACCGCCCGATATTTTTACCGCGGCAACTTCATTTCGATTGTATATACTTCTCCACTATCGGACCGACTCTAGTCTGTCATACCTTCCACTTTTCACTACATCTCATTGCTTGGAGTTACACGGCGAAACGAACATCACACTGGACCTTTTCCTTACATTGGCACCTTTTCCTTGTATACGTTGAGTGCTCGCGTCTAGAATGTTTGGAGGGTCCTAATAGCGAGTGCATTGGGCACTTTTTTTTTAGATGGAACGTGCACCTGATCAATGGAGACACTCGTCCGAATTTATATGCGCTTGATATCTCGCTTCGTACCCGTACCAAGATGCGCTGTCATGCTCACTCAGGAACGCAACATTGCTTGTAAGGTCGCGCATACTAAAACGGTAAAACGCAACGAGTACGCTTCAAGCTTTCTGTCGTCCATTCCACTAGACGACCTCGGATCTAATCAAATTCCCGTTATAATGCTAGAGATGGCTTCGGCCTTTTGAGACAACCTTTTGATGTGACCACACATTTTGTAGACACCTTTTTGGTAAAAAAAAGATTTATTACTAACAACAGGTATTAGGGCTAATGCCCCCTTGTTTAGTATTACTAGCACGCAATTAGTGTGTCGCATGTTTAGACAGAAACAAAGAAAAGTAAAATAAAGACGTAAATTGCCTCCTAACTTAACGCGCCTTATTCTACTTATACTACCTACTTATGTTAAGGCTTTACCTCTAGGTACTCTTAGACAAATTAAAGAAGCAGCACTATTATTACCTTGCTTTCTAACCTATATATACAATAATAGAACGCCTACTCCTCCTTTCCTGCCTCTTTCTTCTTTATCGCTATTTCAACGTTATGCAACAGCTAGCCTAACTAGTTAATAATTTCTTTACTTAGCTTATACATAATTAATAAGAAGAGAAAGATACTAAAGTAGAGTATTTTAAGTACTTTACTAGTATTAGTAAACACCTTATAAATCTTATATTCCTTCTACAACTAGCTAAGTTAAGGCTTAATATTCTTTTTATATATAGAGATATTACAGATTCTAGAGTTGTTTATAAGAGATATAATTATAAAGTCTTAAAGAGGCTAAGTTTATAGATACTTAATAAACTTAAGTGTCTACATAATTAGCTTAAGCTAGACTAGTTTAGGAGCTAGGTGTATAACAGGAAAGCTTCCTGTCTTTAAATAAGAGTTAAGGTTAAAGAGATACTTATTATAGAAGTTGTACGCTATTATAGCGTATTATATACAAATTATTTGTATACAGTGCTGTTTAAAAGGTAAGAAGTAGTAGGTAAGAAGTAGTAGCTTTATAAAGTATTGCAGGCTCCTGCTGCGGTACGTACATGTCCTTTCTCTCCTCTATTATATTATGTTGTAATCTTATTACAATCCTACTGTAATCTTGTTATTAGCTATAGGCTAGCAATCGCTGTTGGACACGTTTTAACTAGTGTCGTTTTTTAGTACTTTAGCAAATTTTTTAACCCTAATTATCGCTTAGTAGTCTAAGCTTTCCTCTTAGAACTTATCTACCTACTATTTAAATCTTGTTAACTATATATAATCTTTTTTTTTGGACTTTTGCGATTGATTAGTAGAGGGTAGCTGCTTTTCACTTTTTTGGAACCCCATTTTGACTACAACAACAACCACCACCCTTGACACCTTAAAAAATAAATAATGCTAGAGAAACGCATGGTTGTACTCAAAAGACCATTTCGACCTGTAGGTAGGAATCAAATACGAAATTCATTCATCACAACACAACAGATCCAAGCGGTACAAACAAAAGATGCAATTGCGTATCAGCGATGTTGTGAGAACAGAAAGCAAGAAGCAGACTTTTAAAGGAACAAACAACTATGGCGTGCTCGAAGGCCCTCGCCTAGTCTCATCTAGAACACAGCCTTGTGCGGGGTCCGCATCCACACACGCAGTTCTCACCGGATGCCGCCCCCATGAGAGATGCAAGGCAGGGGAGGCTTGCATCATGCACATATCTAGGTATACATGCATTGTAATAACCTCGCGTCGCGGCGCAGCAAGGCAAAATGATAGAAACGACGATACTAATAAAAAGCATGGCATGCGCACCACTTTCCGTCTGCCTCAAATGAGGCTCAAGAACATCCACTCCAGATCCCCCTTTCCTCCAGCATCTTTCCATTGCACACGGCCACGGCTGCAGTACCCCCAACCCCTCATTGACACGTCTTGCCTCGGCAGCGCCCCTTTGAATCGGACGACCAATGCCATGTTGACAGGTCAATATGAACGTCCACATCTCCGTCCATCTTGCTGTCGCGTCGTGACACCGATGATGGCCGCGATGCTGAGGGTGCATCGGCTGTACATGTAAGAGGGCGGGAAAAGTCCACCACAACAATGGTGCCTGGTGTGTTGTCGTCGCTGGGGCCGTAGGAGCGCCCTGGCTTGACCATGAAGACTAGGCGTTGTTCGTCGAGTACACCGGTGACGCTTCTTGTGTGCGACGGCGAGTTTGATCTTAGTGGTGGATTGAGTATGTTGTGCAGACGTTTTGAACAGGGGCAGCGGGATGCTGGAGGGGGCCACATGCGGATGGGTGACTGGCGGTACCGTGTTTGGGCGTCGAGGAAACTGGGCTTCATCTCGTCGATGGGGGCTTTTCCTTTGCAGCTTACGGCGGCGTAGTCGAGACCCAATTCACGCCGTGATCCTATTCGGAGCCTAAGGCATGGGGGCTGAGAAGGGTCGTTGCAGCACCGGTCATCTTCTACGAGATCGACAAACGACGTACAGGCGTAATTGTAGGCCCGGAATTTGGTTCTGGCAAGGATGAAAGAGCGGGGTGAAGGATCGGTAGGTGGGAATTCAGGATGTTGGCTCCAGCTATACAGGTCTGGTGTGGGTTTCCAGTGAGCATTGTTCGAGGAGTCTAGGAGTGGGACATAGATATCATCCTCAGGCAGTAGCGGCTCATCAGACAGCTCTTCCATATCATGCTCTTCTCTAAAGTCCAACTTAGTGGTGTAGAACGTGCGTGATTGACGAGAAGATGCCTGAGCCCACTCCCGTCGAGACTCAACAATCACCGTCTCATTGGTACGCTCATCGAGCTGTAGCGTAAGATCGGTCCAAGAGTCGTGAATTGGTCCCTGTTTGTGTTGGCGACGATAGAGGCGCTCATCCGTCCGAACATTATCTGACAACGGTGAATTGAGTGGAAAGCGAACCACGTGATAAAAAGAGGTGTAATCAATCTCCTCAACTTCAAAGGTGCCTTGGTTGGAAACGGCATAGAAGTAGTCATTATGTATTTCGAATGCGATCGTAGAGCCAATGTCGGATCCGTGGAACTTGTCGAGCAATACTGGCCTTTCGTGTTCGGGTAGTTCAAAGTCCTCATGAAGTGAGATGCCATCGATTTCCCATTTGTGATGGCCGTCGTCCCCTACTCCAGTATGCGTACCATAGTACAAATAATGGGCGTTGTGTCTGGCAAACAGTTTAGAACATCTAGCCACTTGCACTGATTCGGTTACTCTCTGGTCAATCGGAAGGTTCGCCGCCGTCTTGATGGCGAATAAGTGGCTGTTGTCTGAACCATACCTTGGCGTGGCGTGCACAGCGAGTATTCCCTCGGCATAATGAAGCAAGCGCATGCTGAAGGTACCATATACTCCAAGATTCGACTCCAGAACAGGTCGAATTATAGCAGGAAGATCAAGACGAACAATATCGGTCCGAGAGCTTAGGTCCGAGAGATAGACCATCCCAGCGTCGAATACACAAACGGTCCCTTGACGATATACAAAATTGCTTCCCTGGCCCAAGACACGAGCCGAAAAAGGGTGTGCAGTCGACAAAGCATTTCTTCTGTCATAAATAGCCTGCAAGGCATGGTTGTAGGTAATCTTTTCGCTTCTGGCCAATAGTGCTTCCTCTGCATGTGGATAGTTGATCTATAAGCAGCGTCAGCGTGGTACGTAAGCATTGTGCCTGTTTTGCATGGGCTTACCTCGACAGATCGTCTGCAAACTGTCCTTTCGTCTAGTAACGCCTTCAGTTGCCGACATGTTTGACCGAGATGGACGATGTCTTCGAGATCCAAATTGAGCGTAACGCAAAAGAGTAGGTCAAAAGGAAGTTGATCGAGAGAAGGAGTCATAAAAAGCGATTGAACTCTGTAGTGGCTCTGGGGGATAGGGTGAGGAGGACACGTGAGCAGACTTCCATGCAAGTAATAGGCCAAGAAAGGAAGGTCTTGAGGGGTATGACTAGAGGAGACGGTTCGAGCTAACGAGAAATCGCGTTAATCAGCTGGGGAGTACTTCTCGAGCATCCGCAGCAAGCACGGGCGCATTTGAAGTGCTTTGCGAGCAGAGCCGCACACAGCAAATGCGGAAAACTAGGGAGTAGGGTGTCGCTAATACTAGGGTATTTGAATCTGCAGTGGACCCTCCGACTGGCGTGTGATCTACTTAGTACTACCAACTACGCCAGGCTGAGCGGCTTGTATGGACTTAACCACGGTAATTACAAAATCGCAGAGCCTCTCGGGAGTGGTCGGGACTAGTAGCGTAATTGGTCTCATACCGATGAGAACAAGCCAAGTTAGTTAGTGGGGAAGGTGCGAAGGCGGTCATGTCTGGGGTAGCAGGTCCGACCTGAGTATTATGCCAAGACTGGTTGAGCCTCATTGCATGGGTGTGTAGCGCGGTTTCATGCGGCTCTGCAGATATCCCGCCTGAATTTCCGTAGTTTTGCCTCAGCCTTGTTGATTCAACAGGCCGTCATAAAGCATGATTTCCGGTCAACAGAGGGCCAGAAATTTCTAATGGTGTACCCTTCTTTTCCATTCCCGATGCTATGCATTTTCCTAGAACGTGTCAACACTCGCTCAGCCTCGCTGTTGCGATAGCATCGGTCCATTGAAACGCAAATTCCTAGGCTGCGCCCATAAGCGTCCATTTTACTCCGCCGCTCTCATGCACGGTGATACGAAAGTGAAGGACTTATGCAGCCAACGCCTCTTATCCCGGTCTAGTCTCATCGTATTGCCCTTTGCCCTCCAGTGTTGAACCTGGCGCCGAGTCGCGGAAACGGGATCATCTGCAAGATAGTATGCAGAATGTTGATACGAGCGATGCATGTACAGCCATGTGTGGAGAGGAGCTATCGGACATCGTCCAATCCATGGCCATCGCCTCCAAGAATTAGTAAGCGAAAGACGCGAGCTACTTCGTGATTGGCCCTACAAGAATTCGAGTTTCGTTTTCTTGGTTGTAGCAAGGATTTGATACCGGAAGGCGAGGGTACATACAACAAGAAATCGCGTCGGACCAATGCTCAGTGCTCGGTTCAGTCTCGCTAGGGTCTGGTTCATGCGTAACGGGTCTTGCTACTGGTTCATGCCTCTTGCATGTACACAGTATGTACGAACAAAGCTTCCGGCGGCCTGGCTCGTTCGTATCACCTAAGAGATTGTCGCACATCGTGATATAGATAGACACACGTGGTGGACTAGTTTGTCGAGCAGTATCAGGCTGTGGTAATTACCGAACCTAGTAGGTGAAGGGATAAAATGAAGCGCTGCCGTATGATCCTTTGGTCGCTAAGCGTGGATGTTAATCTGCAGAGAGTAGTAGAAGGAAGAGGCACAGCTAGCTCGATGATACGGCCGTCTCATATCACTGCTCAGAAGCGGCGCGTTGGCGTTCTTTGCCCTCCCACCCCACATAGGGCCATCCTTTTGGTAGGCTCGAGAAGGGCGGCAGGGTGTAACGTCCTTCGCATGTTCCTTGATCCGGGCATGTCAAGTTGCATATGCCAAACACTTGGCAATAGCAGTCTTCCGCACGTGGGCAATGTACGGCAGGCTTACCGAAGATCACTATCGATGATGTTAACACATGGTCCACGCCACTCCAATAAGCAAAATGCGCAGAGCCTCAGCACTACTTGGGGTAGTGCGGGGGATACGTCATAGGCCAGAGGATAGAGACTTACTATGCCAGGAGTACTCAAAAATTCTGCCGCTGATAGCATCATCTAGATCAGTCTTCATGATCCAGTCGCGATACTTCTCGTACTGCTCCTTGGTTCTTTCCCTAATCTTCTCTTTTGTCGCTGCGAATTGCGCACAGCAGCTCACACCCACGGCACTGGGCACCTTTTCTCCAGGAAACAGCTGCTGGAAGGCCTTCTTATAGTCGCCACCGGCATGCACATCCTGCCTGTGTTTGCCTTCTTCAGCAAGCGGCTTGATTTCGCTCGGGCAGCCCAAGGCCCATGCGCAGCGTATATTGACGTAGCCTTCTTTCTCGAGGTAAGGCAACTGGAAGTGGCGGAGCATCGGGAGGCCGTCGTAGTCGGGGTCGTCGTTGTGCCATTGGTAGCGGTTTGGATGGATGAAGAGAATGTTGTCGGGAAGCGACGCGTAATGGTTGATGATGTAGCTGCGCCGGCATCCGACGTTAGCTTGCGAGACATTTAGGACGGAGGAGAGATAGTCCAGTACATACGTCAGATACACCATGCTCTCTCTGCCCTTGTTCTTGGGCACCGTCAGCGGCGCATTCGGGTCATCTACGCGATAGAGGTTCTTTTCCCACTCTGGGAAGTACTCTTCGAGCCACGTCGCATTTTCAGAACTCTGGCTAGCGACAACTACTGCAGTTCGTCTTGCTTTGATGCCGCCATGCGCTTTTAGCGGCTTCTCCTTTTGGTTGTGCGATGCCTCGTCCGGCTGCTGCTCGTCGTAGAGTTCGTCGGGAAGGTGTGTCAGGGTGGCCGATCCAGCTGCAGCGGCGTTCTTGTCCCAGAGCTCGAATTTCAAATGGACGACTAGCGCAGTGAGAAGTATGACATTAACGAATATGACAGCATTGCGGGCTGTTATTAGACGAGGCATGGCGCCACAGCACGAAGTACCCAAGATGTCTGCACAACGGTTTCGCGCACATCTGGGGGATGTCACATGCGAACGTTGCACGAGGGGGTGATCGGCGCTACTCGAAACACCCGCCGCCATGAGGCTAGTCAGGGTCCGAGATCCACCTTTGTTGTTCATTCATCATCACCGTTCCTCACACATGCATTGATATTGCATTGCATTGTCGTCTTCTTTGGCCACTAGAGCAGTTGTAATCAACCATCTCTCTATTTCGTCAGGTCTAGGTGTAGAGCTCCTCCGTGACGGCATTCAGTCCCATACCCTCCTGCGCAATGTCTTCTTCTTTCAAGAAAAGCAGCGGCATCTCCACCAGGTTGCCCTTGACAGTGCTGAGCACCTCCTTGACCTCACGTACACCTTGCTCGCCCGGTGCAAAGTTCTCCGCGACTACATGGCCCCACTTGTACAAGGATGGCTTCTTGGCCTCTTTGGCCTTCTGATCCTGTCCGAAGAAGCGAGAGTAGTATTCATCGTACTGCTTCCAGTTCCTGACCTCGTCGCTCGGGACAGGATGGAAAACCTTGCCAAAAGCTTGCGTGTTGGTGTGCGCCCTCCAGTTCCATAAGTTCTGGAAGTCATCGGACAATGGATCTACGACCTGCCGGTCCTCGTCCGAGCCCCAGTCGTACTGGTTGGGAACACCAATGGGCTGGTAGTTGGCATCCGGACGCTCCATATCCTGGGGCTTGAGTAGACCAAGGTGCTTCCGGAAGAGTTCTCTCCGAAGACTTGCAGCAAATTCGGATGCACGGTACGGTCGTCCGTCCATGTACGAGTCTACCGGCTTAGGATCCTGGATGATAACCGCAATCTCAGAGTCATGGTCGCCGAGCTGGGAGCGGTCGTTAAGGTTTGCAGAGCCGCAGATGACGATCTGATCATCGGCGATCAGAAGCTTGCTGTGGATGTATAGCTCCTCAGACACAAAAGCGTCCATCTCATCTGCAGCACTTCCCTCCCAAGGCACACTGCGAATGTCTTCTCCGCCGAGCATGTAACACTCGCTGACAGTGTCCCAGCGCCCGTCACCGAGACCTTGATGACTACCAATCTTGGCTGCTTCCTGCTGATAGCGACCATAATCACCGGGTCTGCCCTGACTCTGCGGGCCAGCATCGTATTGCTGGCCTTGAGAGGGAGGACGACCGGAGCCGTCCATTTCATATACTCCGTACTCTTGGGTAGGCGGTGGACGATAAGCCTGATAGCCACGGGCGTTGTCATGTGCCGCATCGTAGCCCTCTGAAGCTTGGGTGTACGAGACGCCGCTGCGTTGCTCTGCTTCTTTCATGATCTGACTGGAGTTGATGCGGTCGTAGCTACGAAGATTGTAGAATCGAATGTAATCCATAGGATTGAATCCAGCTCTAGCGATCTCTTCATAGATTGAGTGACCGCCGCGGTTTATGGAGTCATACTGGACTGTGGCATGACCGTCAGCAAAGTACGTGCAGAAGAGACAAAAGTAACATACACTCCATGATAGCGCGGGTACCCAGTGCCTCGTCGAGTTTCAAGTCGCCAGCAAATGCCGGCACTGCAGGGATCATGACGATCATTTTGTACTTCTCGCCATTGCGTGCAGCGCGAACGATGCGTTCAACAATGGCAGCACCAATCTTGTTCCTGATTGGCTTCTGTTGATCACCAGTGGCGGTGATGAAGAACTGGTTCTCGATGTAGATGAAGTGCTTGCTGTTCCGGATGATCTCACAGTAAGCGTTCTGGATAGAGTGCTAACAAAGTTGTCAGTTGATCTCTTTCCAATTTAACGTGTCACTTACCTCGGTGGTAACCAGATTGTGACTCCACTTGGCAGAGCTGCGTGCAATCTGGCAATCCACACCGCCTCTCTGGGAGCTGTGTTCCGCGTGTGACTGTTGCTGGCCATGGTGCTCTTGGCCATACTGATCGAGTTTACTCTGCATCTTTTGGCGAAGATGTCCACCAGCACCATGTCCGAACAGTCCTCGCTCGCCCTCGTCTTCGCGACCAGATCCGTGTTGACCCTCTTCTTCACCTTCAAATCCTCGCTGTTGCATCGAAGCCTGTTGAGCCCCGCTGCTGGTCTCTGGCAGTCTGGCGTATCTTGTAGCCTTCTTGCTATACTTCTCATCGTAGATGAAGTTCCAGCGTTGCGCAAAATGAGTGCGAAGGTCTTGCACAACTGGGCCAGAGATGCATAAAGCTACGTCGGACCATCCCATTCGAGAGCTTTGCGTCCTATCAAGTTTGTTATTCTCCCAATTGGTCACATCTTGGAAGTCTGTTCAGTGTTAGCAAATCTAGCCGCACGCAGTAAATGATTGCTTGTCGGTTGTCTAACACTCCCACAACGAACACAAAACAAAGATTAACTCACCTAGCATGCGGGCATTGTTGAAGTCCTGACCTGGGAATACTATCCGGTCGATATTGCCAGGATGCGCGTCAGCAATTGCGTGCTGGTTAGTATCCCAGCGACCATAACAAAGATCCAGTCCACCCATGAATGCGGTGTGGCCGTCAATCAGGCAGAGCTTCTCGTGATGCGCCCAGTACATGACAGTGCCTTCGTGAGCACCATATATCGCCTTGAGACCGTCCCCGGGAAGCTGGGCAAGCTTTGCTGGAGTAAAAGACATGTTCTTCATGGCTGCGAAGAAAGACGATTGTAGTACCGCCGCATCTGGCAGATGGTCGGGATGTCGGAAAACACCAATATTAGGGTGAAGGTCTTCCAAGTGGTGCTTGGTATGAGCTGAGGAGACTGTAATAGGAGGGGCAATCAGCGGATCTGTCTTTTCCCACTCTTCAAGGCTTTTGAATATAACATCTAGGCCGACCCGCGTAAGGCCTTTGGTGAACCTATCCGTCGAACTCGGTAGAAGAGAATGAAGATAGTCGGGCAACGTTGGATTCAAAAACTTACGAGTCAGAGCTTGTGTAACCTCCTTATACACGATGATATTAACCTTGACGCCGCGTTCTGCTGCCGCTTGTAGCATCCGGTCTACCCGGTACTGTTGGTTCTTCGCTGGCGGTCGGCGAAGATACAGCTCGGGAGAAAGCCACCAGTCAAGTATCCATATCGACTCTTTGGCGCGCTCCAAAGCTATGGAGACGGCGTACATATAGCTACACACGTCAATTGAAACCCCATGTGGAGCACGAGGGCACTCGAGACTTACCTGCATCCATCGACATACCACTTGGTCTCGTTGCCATGTCGTTCAGGCGCGAAGCTCAAGAAGCGATGTTGCTCGTGGTACTCTTGCCCTGGCTGTGCCTGCCCTCCTTGTTGTTCGAATTTACCCGGCGGGGGTTTCTGTGCGTTGTCGTCTCCGGATATGGCATCCTTCAGATCGGAAACGAAACCGTGGAGAGGGTCGTGGATCTTCTTGAAAAACGACATGCCGCCGCTGCCCTGGTTTGAAGATGAAGATGAGGGCTGATTGTTCTGTGGTGTCAAAGTCAGGAATCGCAGGACCAAGTTAAGCTTCCAGATACGCGTCCTGTCCCTGCAGGAAACTAGGCGGTGAGGAAATGGAAATAGCAACGCAAGATAGGCGAGGACAGTGAATGACGGGGCAGCCCCAAGCTTTGACTCTCGGTAGTGGGGCAATTCCGCTTTCTCAACAGCTCGATACACGGGAGGCGTACGATGACAGCATGGCGTTTCAAAAGAACGTACTGACCTCTTTTCTGCCAAAGCCAAAACGCCGACCCATGTCACCGATAAGCCCGCGATCTCCCTCCTCGCCTCCCTTCCCATGGTAGTCGCCATATGCCAAATCATCGTCTCGGCGAGACATTGTGCTTGTCTGAAGCCTTTGTTTGGTTACCCGTCGCGCAGAGGGTGTAGGGGTGATGGGGTTTTGCTAAAGCTCCGGAGCTGGAGTTCGAGGTCGCAATGACCCCGCGTTATCGTCAGCGGTAAACGGGCCATGCATATGCCAATGCAGGGAAGCGTGAGATCTGAGCATGCACATGTGAAACGGACACCAATAAAGTGCGCGCACCTTGATTTCCCTCTGTTGGCCTGACGCTAGGACCTATAGGATGGAACCCCTCGTAGCACCCCACTATGGAGCTTCCCCCTCCTCTTGACGCCCTTCATGATGCTACGCGACGTGTGGTTGTAGTAGTCTATCCACCATGTCGCATTGCGGAGAGAGCTGTACTACAAGCTCTTTAGGCTGTACAGAGCGCTTGTGCGAGAGTCTACAGGACTTGTGGGTCGCATGGAGATACGGCAGCGCAAATGGATGACGTACCCTTGTATCATCGGCAGCTGGAGAGCTCATCGTCTTATCTCCCTGCGTCGTTACACAACACCACTGACATACCCGTGTATTTAACTCGTTCCATCTTCTACAATGGCCTTCTCTTCTCGTCTTGCGATTTCTGCCAAGTTGGCCTCTCGTACATTTGGATCCGTCCGACCTACTGTACCTCTCACAGCGACCCGGTGCTTCCATTCAACACCTATCACCATGGCGCAACACCCAATTGCTACTCTGAACGTAAGGAGAGAACGAAAAGATGTTATGCTTTGCTAATACCCCCCATAGGAAGAGCTAATCCCTCGCCTCCCTCCTTCCTCGCCAACCCTCTTCGAAGCGAAGAAGAAGAAGAAACTAACTTTCGAAGCCATCGCAAAGCACGTCGGACGCGATGAAGTTGCAATCGCCGCTCTCTTCTACGGCCAAGCCATGGCCTCCGCCGAAGACATCAAGAAGCTGTCTGAAATCCTAGAGATCGACGCTGGTGTGCTCGAATCACAACTGTCAGGCTTCCCCAACCGAGGCAGCACGCTCGACATGCCGCCGAAGGACCCGACCATCTACCGTCTATACGAGATTGTACAGAACTACGGACAGGCGTACAAGGCGGTTATGCATGAGAAGTTTGGTGATGGCATCATGAGTGCTATCTCGTTCAGCACAAAGGTGGAGAAGGAGACGGATGACAAGGGCGAGTGGGCCAAGATCACACTGAGGGGCAAATGGTACGTTCTCGTGGCTGTATTCAGGGACATTACTGACAAGCGTCCAGGCTGCCATACTCACGATTCTAGCTGGATCCTGTTAGCAATCAAAGATGTGATACATATCAAGTGCACCCTCTCTCCCAATTATGACTGTAACGTCGATACTGATACCACGTGTCGAACAAGCTTAGATTTGACTGGTGAGACAAATCAGCTTTCTGAGGTTGCCAGCAATAATTGGCAAGCGACCCTAGTGGGCAGTGACTGACCCGCTTGGGGATAAAGACGGTTGGTATTCTCAGGTCATGCTCGTAAAATCTATACTCCATTGCTATTGGATATCGTATCATGTGAAAGGAGGAATTTCCATGTCGAAGCCATGCTTGTCGTTCAGGATATGTTTGTTGTTGGCAAGGACGGCAGCTTCCCAAGTGAGAGCGTAAACCTACCGCTCTTGCTTACTTCAAGCCTCCTTCACCTGCCATCTCTCGTGCCTACCTAACCAGGCCCCACACCACTTCTGCCGCGCTTTCTTACATGAAATCCTCAAGCTAAAGGCTTTTGTCTTTTCTACACCACTGTCGTCTGCATAAAAGCCCGGCCGAGACGAAGCTCTCTCTTTAGCACACATTCAATCAGATCAGGCTCTCTCTCTTCAGCATACACTCAGACAAGGCCGTTCTCTCTATCTTTCTCTTCAAAGGCCATGTTCACTTTCTGAAGCAAGAAAAGCCTCGGACACTGCCTACCAACGACCTCGCCATCGTTCGCATCACTACGCATTTGTCATCCACTCGCCAGACAGGCCTAGCCAGATTGACAGATACACACTCCACATAATCAGGTAAGCATACTTGTAATTGCGCAGTGTTCAAAACACAAGAGACTGACTACTAGCATTCTAGGAAACAAGCCAAGATCATATTTCCGGAAGCTCGCTCGTACCAACCTCCCTTGAAACAACCAAACCCCACAAATTCAAGATGCCCGCCGTACTAGAGCCCATTCGGCGCGTTAAATGCACGTACCAAGACTGCAACATGTCTTTCGACACTGAAAAGATCATGAAGAACCACAAGAAGAACTCCAACGATCACGAATACTGTCACAAGTGTGATGAAGATTTCGACACGTTCGAGGACTACGCTATGCATAAAATTACACGCCCGGAGGAGCATGGACTGGCATGCCGCGTCTGTGGCGATGAATTCAAGAGCATTTCTGGCTTGAAACGTCACATTGAGGTCAATCATAAGGTCGATCAGAAGCTCACTTGCATTGGTTGTCAAAAGTCCTTCTACCGTGCATGCCTCTTCATCGAACACCTCGAGTTTGGGCACTGCGAAGTCATTTCAGCATCTCAGTTTCAGGGTCATGTCGCCCACAAGCATCTCATCACGGACTTGTTAAAGGATGGCCCGGCATACAATCGATTCCTTCAGAAGACTTCCAAGTTCGAGGCAGCTATTGACGTCGAGGAGCTGGGTGGGGTTCGGCTCAGTGATGATCCCATCGATGACAACGCAGATATAGAGGATGTCAAGTTCGAGGCCCTCAAGCCCGAAACTCTTCCAAATGAGCCACGTAATCCAGTCTTCGCCGGCCAATATCCACCCTTGCCCACTCAGGCCGGGTTTATTCCAAGCGAGGACGTTGAAGTTACATCGATGATAGGCGGCATCTCTCTCAACGGGGATACTGATGTTGACACTGTTTCAACAGTCATTGGATCTCCTGTTGCATCTGATTTCCCTGCAATTCCCCCTTTCCCGCCCGGAAATGATTCTGTGCAGAATCAGAGTGGCTCTTCAGTCCATGGCGGTTCCGAGGCTCAGGGTTCTTCGACCAGCCGAGCGTCCAAGGTCTGGGGCTCTCGCAAGGGCAAATCAACGAGTTCTGTGCTGTTCCCCAATGCTAAGCTCAGAGCTCCTCCTAACGACTTCTCCATTTCTGCGCACGATGAGGCCATGGAGCATGCGCACGGTCCCAACATCCTCCGTGACCGCTTTTGGGATCCGATGAGTACCGACTGGAACCCTGAGAGGTTCTACGATTCAATCATCAATAAGTACTATTGTCCGTTTGTCTGCGAGTAAGTTTATCATCAAGCTCTCCAACTGCTCCACCATTAACACGGCTACAGGCAAACCTTCGAGATCCGCGCGGACCTTGACAAGCACATCCTCGGCGACCATCGCATAACACGCATGAAATGCCCGAGGTGCCTCAAGTTCTTCAAGTCAGCCACGGCTCTCATGGCCCACTGCGAGTCCCGCGGCGCCCGCTGCAACATCAACCATGCCGACAACTTCGCTATCTTCCTTGATAAACTGTCGGGTGGCTTCCTTGGTGTGGAAGAAAAGGTCCGCCCTGACCACCTCAACACTCGCCCAACCCTACTGAGGAACGCAGAGACGGGCCATATGGAGATGTACAAGCCCCCTGTTGCTAGTTATTTGCAATACACGGTTACGACACCTCCAGATTGGAAGGATCCTGTTCGTTCGAGCGTGCAGATTAGAGGTGTACCTAGGATGTCGCAGTGGTAGATTAGGGGTCGGATGGTCAGCAGACGATAGTACGACGGCTCTTCGGACAAGGCCCGCATGTGCGGCTTTGGTGACGAAAATTGAAGACGGATTACACCTCTGCCTTGCATCCGCTCGGTCGTCTATAATAACCAGACAGGACGCGAAATAGACTTATTCGATATCATCAGCACCTTTCCCGTTCTCATGGTTGACATCTGGGACGAAGTGAGATGACTGTTATGGACGGTTGATATATCGGTGCGGATAATGGCGGCATTCAATATGCATCAACTACGACGGTATGTAGAATATGTATGCTAGTTCCTGGTAATAATAAAAATTTGGAGTATTCCCATGTAGGTTGTTTGGTATCTATGCTTCGACTCCCCTGTATGTTAGGCCGTTGATAAGGAACTGGTACCCAACAACGTACACATCTAATCTCATTTCCGCTCTCTTCTCTCTATACTATCCGTCCAACAGTCATATCGCCCATCAAATGGGCCAGACTCACCGGGTTCAAGCTCCTCTTATTGTTACTCTCAGTCGTTGAGAGATTCAAACTACCCATATCGCACCATGATACGCCATTTGTTGTGATCGGCTACGAATAGAGTTAGCAACCTGTTTTACTTTTTTTTAAAAAATGACAAAGAAATGACCATGACTTACCAAGCAAGACAAGTGCTTGCACCAACTACAAGTATTCCTCCACTCGTAAAAGTTCCTCAACAACAGAATGAAACCTATAAAGACTGCTACCAGGCCACCAGCACGAACAAGCCACCACGCCCACCACAGTGGCTTGCGACCTTTGAAGAAGCCGATTGGTTGCTTGGCGAAAGCGGCAATCTTACTCTCACTCTTACTCTCTGTAGCGGCTGGCTCGTGGGCGAGGGGTTGCGTATCCACAGTCGCATACGGAGGCTCGCTTTGGCCTGTTCTAGCACGCAGCGACTCTGGAGAGTGGATAATGCAAATACCCAGTACGATACCCATCAAGAAACCGCCAATATGCGAGAAGTTGTCTAGACCGGGGAGTAGACCGATGACGAAAGCGATGGCCATGTCGAGGAGTAAGAAAAGCAGATCTTTCACTGGGCTACGGCGGGTAGACCAATTGTACAGCAAGTCGAGCAAGGTGAGGGCTAGCACACCAAAGAGGGATCCGGAAGCGCCGACGGATGTAATGCCGTCGGACGCGTAGTTGCCACCGAGGACAAAGCCGAAGATGCCAGCGGAAAAGTATACGAGTGCGAAACGGAAGGGGCCGATTTCTTTCTCCATGTCTCTGCCTAGTGTCCACTGGAGTAGCATGTTGAAGCCAATGTGTATGAGTCCCGCATGCAGGAATATGGGAGTGATGAAGCGCCACCATTGGTTCGGCTCGTGGCTTCTGTCCTTGAAGTCTGTGACGCTCGTTTGGTCGGGGACGCCGCCGCCCATGCCGCAGAGTTCGGCCAGCGAGCACGTGTTATTGGTAAGGGTCGTCGTGTTTGGGCATGGCCATTGGACGACGGGCCCAGGATCGGCTTCGATAACACGCTTGATGTTGTGCATGCAGGGTGTGAAGCGAGCGCCCATGTTGATTAGGACGTAGGGCGAGGGACCGATCATGATGTTGAAGTTTGGCTTGGTTTGGATGGGGCTGCCTGTCAAAATGCCTTTACACTGTCAGTCCATGTCCATACTCCCAAATGTTTTGTTTCGCAATTTTTCAAACGCACCGTTCTTGATCAACTCTCCTACAAACACACCAACTTGCACTGCCGTAAGAACGTACACAACCCATGTCACTCGTCCGCTGAACCAGCCCTTCTTCTTTTTACTCTTTCTCCTCTTGGGTTCCACACCCATGCCGTAGTACTCTGGGTCGCCATCATACCGCGTCGGACTGCTGCCGTCCATCTTGGGTTGATTCTGGAGCGGTATCGCGTTTTGGTCGGCAAACGGGTCTGGTTGCCGCGCATACGGGTCGTCGATATGTGGGGTCGAGCTGTATTGTGCCGGAGGTTGGTACGAGGTATTCGAATAAGAGGTATCGATGGGGTAGCCGCCGAGCGCTCCGCTGCTCTGTGTTTGGGTAGGGTAGGGTCGGTCGTCGTCAAAGGGCGAGCTGACGGGCGAGACGGAATGTTGGGTGTGATTGCTGGGTATGAGGGGTAGAGGCGCATCGTTCTTGTTGTTTGACTGCTCGTGGGTGTTGCCGTAGTAGTCGTTGGCCGCCATGGTAGGCAAGCACTTGCAGTGCTATTGGGAAGTCGCGAAGTCGCACAAACTAGATGCGCACCACAGTAGGAGAAATACGCTGTTCCGACGGGCGCAGTGTCGGTGAGATCGGCTATGTTCAACAATAAGCTGTGGGGTAGACGAAGGTTTGGCCTTGCTTAAGCTGGGGCGGGCGACAAGGGCGGCCACGACCAAGCTTCGTCCACGTCCAGGGGTTTGTTTGGCGTCACGGGATTGCGGAAGAGGATAGGGGCAAGAATTCCAAAACTAGACACGGTTGTTATATGCGAGCGCAGTACATGATGTAAAGAAGCGAATGTGTAGAATGCAAGGCTGAGGGTTGTGGTTTGCGTATGCAAGGCCAGGGTGCAGAAAGCGAGTGATGCGCAGCTCAGCCCCAGCTGTGGACCGGCAAAGGATGCGTGCCCTAGCAACTAAGCGTCGATCTGTGTGGCGTAGGGATGCTAATTATAACTGCCGTGCATGTTAAACCCACCGGCTTACGCATGGTTTTGGCGTAGAAAGTGGCCATGCTCGAAGCTGCGCATGTACGTCGTCTCACACACCATGTTTGCCTGACTGCGCACTGGTACTGAACTGAACCAAATGCAAGCCCCTGGAGCTTGTGGCAGTTACTGTTGCGCTTTCACTCCGCGAGGTGGAGCTGTACCATGTAAGATGCACTAGGGGATCCACTTTGTTACGACGACTGTGAGACATGCATCACCTATGCGTGGCAGACCCCAAGGCAAGCTGGGAGAGACTCCCGATGCAGGGAGATACATGACTGCAATGAGGGATTTTTTTTATTACCTACAGCGGCGGTAAACTCTCCCTACAGTTCGGACACATTAATCGATACCTCATCCACCCTTCAAGACACCCAGTGTGGAAGATGTGCCGACAAGGTGTTACCATGTACTGCCGCCTTTGCAAAATTATACTCGTCCCACCCATACCAGCCACACTACTCTCTTCAGCCCCCGCAGGTATGACTGGCACTTCGATGTCGTTGGCGCAGATGCTGCAGTCGAAGACTTTCTTGCCCTTGGATTTGGATTCGCCTGATGTTTTGGTTGATTCGCCTTCTGTTGCCGAACATGCAGAAGCATCGATAGTGGAGGGTGTGTCTAACGAAGTCGTGATGTTGAGCGGCATTGTTGCGCCTTCTTGGTCTTCGCGTAGAATGGGGTGGTAGTCGTATGCTGGCGGCGCCCACCCGTCTCTGACGAAGAATCGCGGCCCGAGCACCTCCTGGCTTACCAAAACCACCACTTGAATCCACACCCACCCCGCCAGAACGCCCATCGCTCTCCAGTCTGTCCTGGAAAACAACACATTGTCTTCCTTCATGTAAAAGTATGCTACAGGTGCGATGCGGGCCACACTCGTTCCAGCGACATAGTCCCATCGTAATGCTCGCCGACAGTTGCGCATGATGTTGCGGTAGATTTGTGGTACCCAGAAGGACAGGTAGAGGAAGGTCATGACGTCGAAGTAAACAGCACGGTACGTCGTACGGGCGGTACCGAAGTGTATAGTTACAAAGAATAGAACTATAAGCATGAGACAGAAGCGGCTGTACAGTGCACCGAGCTCAGCTCTAGGATTCGCATTGGTCGTCGTAGCGCCGGCTGGAGTTGGCGCGTTGTTCGGGCCTGGAGTGACATCTTCATCCGGATCATCTTGATCTGGTGCGATGATAATGGGAGTGGGTGGACGTGGGCGAGCGGCAGTAGCTGGCAACGGTAGACCGGCGTCGGCAGGTGGTGCTGGAGTGGCAACCTCGGAAGCTGAAGTTGGTGTCGCAGTGGTGGTTGCTGAGGCTCGTTGTCGCTCTTGACGGGCTCTCTCCGCTGCTTGTACAGACCAGATATCCATCAAGAAGCGGAGGTGGGTCAGCACCGAAAAAAGCGCGATGAATGCGATGCTATACAGCGCCAACTGTGCTGTACCGAGGAAGAAATACATGAAGATGAGGATCAGAAATGTGAAGCCATCACCCAAAGCCATCATAGCAATAGTATAGAAGCTAACCCGACTCCGCATTGACGGTGTTGCCGTCTCCTTCATCTGCTGGAGAGTGAAGGAAAGCTGGAACGCAAGACTGATGGCAAAAGCGAGGATGCCGTGTCTCGCGCGAACATTGAAGTCTTCCGTCTTGAATCCAACCAGATGCATAGCTTCCGATGGCGGGAAGTCTGGAGGGCCCTTTGACTCGATAACGAAACCGCAATCCGGCGAGAAACCCACCATGGACATGGCATGCGGAACATTATGCGGGACAGGAGCTCCGGTGGGAAATCGGAGCTCATGCTCGAGCCAGTCCATATCGACGTTGGATTGACTTGGGAATTCCTGAAGATACAAGACAAATTCGCAATGGTGCCCTTGGAACATGCCCTCATTGTTCCCTTCTGCAGCAGATGTCCAGGGATTCCAGAGCGGGAAAACTCTCTTTTCTTGTCGTTCGATGGCTTCATGTATTGTCCAGTTCAGGAATTCTTGGGAAGTCGAGTACAAGTACGGTGTGAACTGCAGGTGAGGCAAAGCGAAGATGCCCGCAAACCGATCACTCGTAGTAGTCAGAACCGCGGTACCACTCTTTATGAAGTGAACGCCATGTGCCACAAATTCCCACCAATTCCCTCCAAAGCTGTCTTTATCTCCAATGACCACTTTCGCGCTGACCTCGGATATGGTCTTGTTCTCATTCCTCCTCATCCTGTCCTCCAGCTCCGTGATATGCATCCGCAGCGGCCCACCTGCACCAGTCAGGTTCCTATCGTATTCGGCCACATTTCCAAAGGGATCGGGGATGGCCGAGGCGTTGCCCATATCGCTAGGGTGCCGTATGCGACTGAGCGGCGAACGCGTCCACTCCCCCTGTACGTAACCAGATAGGTTCTTGTATACCGGCATAACAGCCTCTCCCTCTTTCAGTGGTCCATCGAGCATGCCCTTCCATCCATCTCCCAGTAGCCGCTCTGACTGCGTCTTTGCCTTCTGTCTCACAGGGTCGAGCAACTCCCACGCAAAGCCATCTTCGTCTCGCAACCCAGTGATATTGAGCCATTTGTCCTTGTTCGTGTTGAAGTCGCCGTATCGCGTCCTGTTTAGAAGGTCCAGTTGGTAGTACTCGCGTTCGATGAGCTCTCGGTAGCGGGTGCGCGCATTGAATGTTGGCTGCTGCGGTTCGGGCGAGTTGATGAGCAGCAAGAGGATTATGAAGAAGAGAAATGATCTGGGGTCTCTTCTAGCTTCCATCAGGGTGGTTTCAGGTGTGCATGAGCCGCCATGGAGCGGGGATGCTGGAAGGTAGCGTTGGGGGGATGACGTGCGCAGGTTCGAGGCGTCGGTTTCGCCGCTGTCAACGTTCCAAGGGTTCCAGGGTTCATCACACAACAACTTGGCAAAAAGTAACTTTCCCGACCATGATCAAATCACTAGTTCGGAGTTCGGATGTGTATATCTATCGATTTTGACCAAAGGGGCAAGAGGGGTATTGGGTCAATTGTATGTACACCGAGAAAACGAGCAAGATTACTTCGTCGTGACCTATCCTAAACACCTGCGAACGCCTCCATGCTTGGACTTTTTCTTCGTACGCATAAGACGTGACTCTTTCAAATAGCATAAGGACATGAATTGCATCTACTGCATTGGACCGCCAATGACTGGTGGCGCAGCCTCCAAATCAACGCGTTGGACTGTCTGGCGCAAGTCGTTGCTGCTGCGGACAAGGTTGCCAAAGTACTTGCGAGCGACTTCAGTTTCCGCCTTGAGCTTGCTTGTCTCCTCCTTCTGCAGCTGGAGCTTCTCGACGTTCCTCTGCAGACCGATGCGGACATCGTTAGCAGGGCCTTTGAGTGCGCGGCGAACCTCGGAGCTGATGCGAAGAGCGTTGGAGTGTGTGTAATCGATCGCTGCTAGTTGTTGAGAGAGCTTTGCGCTGAGCCTGTGAGGTAGCGATTTAGGCACGGACGCTAGAACGTATGATACTCCGAGGGCGACTGTCTAGGTTAGCATAAACTAGTTGACCCCCTTCTGATTAACTTACCACCAGCAATGAGACCGGGAATTATCAGCCTCCTCATGTTGCTCGTGCCCATGACCTTTGCGGCACCAAGGGCACCGTCTAGCCAACCAACACCACCAACCAATCTGCCACCTACCACACCGGCAACAGTCATGGCCATACCAGCACCTGCTGCCTTCTCTTGTTGTTCCCAGAGACTGGCGACGTCGAAGAAGTCCCACAGATCAATGTCAATGTCCACCTGTCGGGCGAGGGCATGCACTGACTTCCTGAACATTCTCTCCGGACGGAACATGACATCAGCATACAGGTTATTGCCGAGATGTAAGACACCCAAGTTCTTGATGCCGTTGTAGCCCTGCATAGCTTGGGTTCGTGCATGTTCTTCACACAAGCGGACGCTTTCGGTGACCTCGTGGAGCATTGAGTCTCTGATATCCTCGGCATACTGGTAGGCTGAGAAGAGACCAGGATATTCGATGCCTAGATCCTGCTCTGCCACCTTGGCAATGCAGTTGTTCAGTGTGTCTCGGGTATGGCCGTAGACCTCTGACGTTGTGTCTTCAACCATACGATCCACTGCCTCTCCAGCTTCCGTCCGTGACTTCTTCGACTCTTCGAACTCAGGCTCGAGCGCCTCAATCTCCTTCTTGACACGGTCCAGTTCGCTCTGAGACACATCTCGGTTGACTGTGGCAAGGTTGTTCATGTCTCCTAGTACATTGAGTAGATATGTCTTCGCCGGTGCCAGTTTAGATCTAGCCCTCTTCTCCAACACGAATCGTCGCAACGAGGCCTCGAGGTCAGCAAAGTCGCGCTGCTTCTCCGCCTCCTTGCCTTTTCCTTTGTCTGATGGGTCGTCGTCACCATCATCATCGGGGGGACTCCCACCGGCACCCATGGGAATGGCGTTACTGGAGACGAAGTGGACCAATTCGCTAGATTCTTTGAAAGTGGCCGGACTGAGATTAGCGACTTGCTTCAAAATCATCTCTTGACAGCGGTTCTGGTCGCGTATGGTATCGAAGCCGTTGACCACCATGAACATGTATGCCTTTTCGCGCGCTGCGGTAAAGATGAAGTTTTTGGCGGACTCGGTAAAATGGTTTGCGGCAGAGACAACAAAGACGACTACGTCAATCTCTTCTTGGCGGGCGAAAACGGCGGTGGTCTTGAGGGAGTCGGCGTTCAGGCCTGGGGCGTCAATGAGAGCAATGTCGACCACTCCGTTGTTCAGAAGTGATTCATCTACGTCTCGGATGTCTTTGATGTAGATCTTGCACTGTGCAAAATGGTCGTTGTCGATGACGATTTTCTCCAGGTCCTTGATGTCGAACACGACGTACGTGCTCTCGTCATTGCGGTTGTACGTCGAGCCGATGGGGATTGCGTGAACCTCTTCGACTCCACCGTTTTCTCGGAAGTCGAGGACCTCGCAAAATATGCTTGTGCAGGGCTGCTGGTCTTCGGGTAGGACCTTGCGTCGGAGGAGGGCGTTACAGAACGTCGATTTTCCAGCGTTCAGATCTCCGGTGACCAGGACCTTGCTCGATGTGTCTTCGATACGTTCCTTGAGAGAGAAAAGATGGCGTATGCTCTGTTGGATTTGTCCGTCAAGGAGAGACGCAACCGAGTTCTTCTCCAGCGAGTGTACCAGGTCTGTCTGTGTTCGGCCGCCCATGCGCAATTCCAACTTCAAAACGGAGAAATCATGTGCAAGCTGTGGTGTGACCAATCGAGGCTCTTCTCTACGCTTCTGGTCTGCGGCGGCGCTGGATTCGGCGACAGGGTCATCGCTAATGGTTGTGCCCGCTCGGCGGGGTCCTCGAGGTCGTTCGGGAGAGCGCATGTCGGGGTCGAAGTTGCCCATGGCAGACTGAGTGTGTTGCAGTCCAGGCCGTGATTCGCTGCGCAGTTGTGCTTTTTGCTTTTCTGCCACCTGGACGGAGGGGTAATGGGCCGGCCATTTCAGATTCATCTCTTGGAAGCTCTTTAGGGTCTCAATGGTGCCGGCAATCGCCCGACCGAGGGCGTTCTTGTTCTGGTTGTATCGCAGTTGGAGGACATGGCTGCGCTGCTTTTCGACTTCGGCGTTTCCTGATCCGGCAGACAACATAGGTGAGGGTCTATCTTCGCCAATGGTAGACCGCCAGTTCATCCCGCCACTTTCGCCGTCTTGCATACTTCCGCCGTAGCCAGAGTCCTCGTCCAGCATGGATACGAGACGGGCAGCGGCGTCGCTAGTGGTGCTGCCGCCGCCGACCGTCATATAACCAGGTCCAGCATTCCGTCGCGGAACAAAGTCATCTGACCCACCACCACGACGGCTGCTGGAGGACTCTCCAGATGAGGAGGGTCGGCCGCTTCGTCGATCGGGATTCATCGAGGAATTTTCGAGTTTTTGCGCTATGAGGAGGGGCGCATGTCGTGTTGATATGGAAGGGTGATGTTGTTGTTGTCGAGAGCGAGAGGCGGTGTCGAGAAAGAATATGCTGAGACAGCGTCAGAGTTGGTGGTGCACACGCCACCACGCCAGCAAACAGGGATTGGCTGTCGTGACAGCTGCGAGCCACTACCGCGGCCATAGACGTAACGTCTACGTCTACGTCTACGTCTACGTTTACATCTAGAGTCTGGGCATTGTTTTGATGCAGTGATTTAACTCGGGTTTTGTAATGATTGGGCTGCACTGAAAGTGCGGTCGCTCCAACGTGGACAAGTGACAGACGACTATCCTCAAGGCTCGGCATCGCCATACCTGCGTATCTTGCCCTCGAACCCGGCGGAACATCAAATGACATAATCGGGCAAGGCAACACCCTCTGCAACTCTGCCCTCTCTTCGGTTTTCCAATCCAACTACCCGCCCAATCTAGAGCTGGTCTCTATCATCAACTCTCTAGCCTGAAAGCAGTGGCCGTATCAGGCGCTACCCGCTGCACCCACTTCCAAGTCTACCTACCCAGGTATCCTCGCCAACCCTCGTGCAGTCTAGTCGCGACCATGAACGTATGTATACCTCGTCTTGGGCGATTCCGTGTTTGACAGCAATATCAGATCGTAGAATGGGCCTTCGGAAAGCGCATGACGCCGGCGGAACGGCTGCGGAAACACCAGCGCGCACTCGAGAAGACGCAACGAGAGCTAGACCGCGAACGCGTGAAGCTTGAGAACCAGGAGAAGAAACTCGTGGCCGATATCAAGAAGAGCGCCAAGAATGGGCAAATGGGGCCTCTACGCATCCAGGCAAAGGACCTGGTGCGGACACGACGGTATGCTGAGCCGCTGTCTGTCGCATGGCTACTAGCACATGGCTAATAGTTGGGCAAGATACATCCAGAAGTTCTACCAGATGCGCACACAACTACAAGCGATTTCGCTGAGGATACAGGTACGGCAGTCGTATACTGGCTTCAGGGCACACGGCTGATGTTTGGGCAGACAGTACGCAGCAACGAACAGATGATGCAGTCTATGAAGGGGGCAACGAGTAGGTTCACATGTGTCGGATTGTTGCCAGACATACTCTAATCGCGCTTCAGCACTGCTCGGAAGCATGAACAGGCAGATGAACCTCCCTGCACTTCAACGTATTGCCATGGAGTTCGAGAAGGAGAACGACATCATGGACCAGAGGCAGGAGATGATGGACGACGCAATTGACGATGCCACGGGCATGGAAGACGACGAGGAGAGCGAAGACGTTGTCAACCAGGTCCTTGATGAGATAGGCATTGATCTTGGCCAGGCTGTGAGTACTCATCCATGACCGAGAAAGTGCATGCACTAACGTCGCATAGCTTGGCGAGACACCCAGCGAACTGCAGAAGAACGCAGTGCCTGAAGCTAGAGTGGCACAGGCTGTTGGCGGCGGCGGACCTGACCCTGATGACGACGACCTTCAGGCACGCTTGGACAGTTTGAGGAGATGAGGGTGAAGTGCGGACATAAGAAGCAACACTTGGAGCCCGTGCAGTGTTCTTGGCTTGCCAGCATGCAAGGAAACTAGCCATCCAACGCTGGAGCATTGAATAGAGCATGCAGCCGTGTCTCCTTGCAAGCAGTGGTGTTGTAGAGTGCATTCGTGAATGAGGACTGTCAACATCTGTCTTGCCTGGAATATTGCGATAGTCATGACCGGCGGCTGTACATGGAGCGACTAGTCAGTCGAAGCCGGCTCCACTCCACCGTACGCGCCGGCCTGGATGCGCTCGAGGCTAGATCGTGTGGATCGTAGCCCAAAGCCCTGGAATTGGCTTTGGGTGTCCTTCCTAGCGTTGTTGTCATCTCAGAGTCACAAGACCGTGTAGCCGTTCCGCTACTCTGCCTCTCCATTCACATTATCCAGCCGCAGTAGACGTAGGCGGTGCCTCTTTCTTGAACAACCGCTGAGATCCAAGCACTTCCGCAAGCACAGCAGTCGGCGTAGACAAGTTCGCCCTGTACACTTGCACGCAGCAGCTCACTGCCTACTCCATCCACGCTATCTCGACGATCGTCCAATCTCAACCCTGGAAACTCGTGCCCGCGCCTTGTCCTCTTCACCCAGCGTCAAGTCCTCATTCTTGCGCCAATTGATATTTCCGGTTGCTCGCCCCGCCATACACCTCCGACGTCATTACACCTAGGAACCTCCGTCGCCCACGACTCTTCCCCTTGCGTCAGCCTACATCCTTCCTAACACCTTCTTGTTACTCGAGCCCCCGCTTACCAAATCTCCCCGAATCCGCCGCCGCCACCGCCGCCCCATCTGCATCGCCGTCGCCACCACCCAGTCAACAAACGCCAGCGCCAACAATCAAGCTGGCAGGTAATCGGCGTCGGAGCGCCCAGGGAGGCTTGCTCTTGAAGATGTTTGGGAACGCAAAGGACGACGAAAGCTCCACCATTGACACCCTTGCAAGCAATGACGCGCCCAAGCCCACCGCAGCCCCGGCCACAGACAACGGAGCCACCAACACGACGACCAACGGCTCCGCTTCGATAGATCGCAAACCCAGCGACGCTTCCGTCCCCGCTGAGAGAAAACGGCGGAGTAGCGGCGTGTCGCGTGCCCGGGACATGTTCTCGAGCGCGAAACAGTCGCTGCATCTCGGCAGCTCCTCTCCCACCTCCAGCACACCCACCATGTCGGAAAAGGCCGCGCCCCAAACCCCCATGCAGAAGCTGGGCAAGTCCGATGCTGCTCTCAGCGTTCCCCAGGGCTCGCTCAACAATTCTGCCGGCGAGTCGGCGCCTGGCCCACGATCCACCTTCCGCGTCGGTGTCACAGAGGATAAGAACAAGAAGTGCAGGCGAACGATGGAGGATACCCATGCATACCTATACAACTTCCTGAGCACACCAGCTCCCTCGTATGGCGCCGACAAGACACGCGCCATCTCCGACGCCAGCTTGACTCAGTCTGACGCCCAGTCGCAAGCCGTAGTCGAGACTGACAACGGATACTTTGCCATCTTTGACGGACACGCGGGCACCTTCGCTGCCGACTGGTGTGGAAAGAAGCTCCACTTGATCCTGGAAGATACCATCCGAAAGAACCCCAACACCCCGATACCCGAACTACTCGATCAAACCTTCACTGTAGTCGACCAGCAACTGGAAAAGCTCCCTCTGAAGAACAGTGGTTGTACCGCCGTCATTGCAGTTTTGAGGTGGGAGGACCGAGTGCCTAATGCGCAATCGTCCACCGGCTCAGTCCTCTTTGCACCCGCAGCAGTATCCGCCGTCAAGCATGCCGGTGAAGGCGGCGAGGCCAAGGACGGTGCCGATTCCGCCGTGGAGCCTGCAGCTGAACAGCTAGTGGAGGCGAGATTACGGAACGAGGCCAGCCGACAGCGCGTGCTGTATACGGCTAATGTGGGCGATGCGCGCATTGTCCTCTGTCGCAATGGCCGAGCACTTCGCCTCTCATACGACCACAAGGGCAGCGACGAGAATGAGGGCCGTCGGGTGGCCAGCGCTGGTGGTTTGATTCTCAACAACCGTGTTAACGGTGTCCTGGCTGTTACACGAGCACTTGGCGATGCCTATATGAAGGACTTGGTCACTGGACATCCGTACACCACCGAGACTGTCATCCAGGCTGAGCAGGACGAGTTTCTCATTCTCGCTTGCGATGGTGTAAGTAATCTAGTGCCGCATGGGTATCATTTGCTAACAGGTATAGCTCTGGGATGTCTGCTCCGACCAAGAAGCTGTCGACCTCGTCCGTCCAGTTCACGATCCCCAAGAAGCGTCCAAGAAGCTCGTCGACTATGCTCTCGCTCGCTTTTCCACCGACAACCTTTCCTGCATGGTCGTGCGCTTCGACTACAAGGCACTTCGACAGCGCAAGAATGACGCGGCCATGGGTGTGGATGGTGACCAGTTTACCATGAAGGGCGGAATTACCGAGGCAGACGCTATTGTTGCACAAGCGAAGAAGTCGATCGGCGAGCCAGAGATGCCGGTCGAGGCTGCGGCGCAGGAGAGAATCATGGAGGAGGCAGAAGCTGAGCCGGGTCCTGAGCTCAACATTGATGCTGCAAAGGCAGCCAGGAAACACGACTAGTTTGGATGGATCACGATCTGGCATGTGGGCACTACAGCTCGAAAAGGGCATTTTGGAAGGGACAAGGGAGGTGTGCAATGTTTATGAGCAGATGGCGGCAGTGTATGATTTCTAGCGTACCTGAGCATCTCTTCCAGGACCAGGTTTCTTTCGGGTGCATTCCCCAAGGTCAGCCGCGTCTCAGAACGGAGCGCTTCCAACTCGAATCAAAAGTAAAGTAAAGCAACGATGAAGCTTGTCAAGCGTGCCTCTTTGTTAAGTCTGTTTGCCGACATGATTGTTTGCCCCGCCTGTTTGCGCATTGACTTCCCAGGTTCACGATGCGCTAATGACGATCGTGGGGCGTCTACCTGCATCCTCTTTCACCGCATACGAGAAATCCTGCCCCGAATAGCCCCCGTCTCCGCTATTTCTGTCCCCGAAGCTTGGATTACTGGAGTCACACGCTCCATGCGGCTCCGAGGAGCAACGCGATAATCATGTCGGGCGTCGACACGGCAGACTCTACGACCAACGCCCTCTCCAGCGATGCGCGACCCGCCTTTGTGACGCCGAGGGACCTGCTCCAGCAATCCAGGGCGCCTCCACCCTCGAAGGAGCAGCCGCACCAACTATCGGCGGTTGACCGCGAGCAACTGGACGGCTTGGTACGGAAGCTTATACAGCCATGGTCACAGCCGCAGCTGACAAGAGCTAGAGAACCATCAGAGCTTTCCTCAAGGCCAGAACCAGCTATGACGTCCTACCCATAAGTTATCGCCTGATTGTCCTCGACACGGCGCTGCTGGTGAAGAAGAGCCTGAACATACTGAACCAGAATGGTGAGCTAAGAACATTGTGCATGTAGAGGCAAGAGCTAACGACTGTCTGTAGGAATCGTCTCAGCGCCACTGTGGGACTCCAAGTCCTCTACCTTTGCTGGACTACTCACAACTTCTGACTATATAAACGTCATACAGTACTACTGGCAAAACCCAGACGCGTTGGCGCGGGTAGACCAGTTCCGCCTGAACAGTCTACGAGGTAAGCGCTTTGCTTTCCATACAAAGCACCAACTTATGCGTACAGACATCGAGAAAGCCTTGGGCGTCAAACCCATAGAAACTATATCCATTCACCCCGACCGACCTGTGTACGAAGCATGTCGGAAAATGCTCGAGTCGCGCGCCCGGCGCATACCCATAGTCGACAGCGATGACGAGACACGTAGAACCATGGTCGTCAGCGTCATCACACAGTACCGAATATTGAAGTTCATTGCTGTGAACGTCAAGGAGACGCAGAAACTACGGAGGCCGCTGAAGGAGCTGACCGTCGGCACATATGAGGATCTTGCGACTGCATCCATGGACACACCGGTTATGGACGTCATTCACATGCTTGTGAAGAAGAGTATATCGAGCGTGCCCATCTTGGACAGAGCTGGTAGGTGACAGTATTGGATCAAGGTGGACTTGGCTAATATTCACAGGTACTGTGCTGAATGTCTTCGAGGCTGTAGACGTCATCGCGCTTATCAAGGGTGGTGTATACGATGACTTGAATCTTACAGTCGGCGACGCGCTGTTGAAGCGCTCAGACGTGAGTATTCCGCATTTCCAATTTCTACACAATTCTAACATATATAGGACTTCCCCGGTATCTTCACCTGTTCGCTAAACGACAACATGTCCACCTTGTACGATACAATCCGCAGGTCGCGCGTACATCGTTTTGTTGTGATAGACGAAAACAGCAAACTCAAAGGCATGGTGACCTTGAGCGATGTTCTTGAGCACACACTACTTGAAGGCATGGAGGACGAGTAGAACGACGCCATCCTAGACCTGCCAGCTTCGCATGCAAAGTCACTCAGACTGCATGAGCAGAGAATGAGGCGATGCGACGACTGAAACCCACTGTTTAGGTGACAGACTTGCGGATGCATTTTCAGGGATATTATATCCTGTATTGGGTTTACGGAAGAAAGGAAGACTTTATAGAAGGAATACTGGCTTCGGCCTTTTGAGACAACCTTTTGATGTGACCACACATTTTGTAGACACCTTTTTGGTAAAAAAAAAGATTTATTGCTAACAACAGGTATCGGGGCTCATGCCCCCTTGTTCAGCATTGCCGGCACGCAATTGGTGTGTCGCTCCAGCATGTTCGGACGGAAACGAAGATGCGCGATATCCCTCCAACTAACCCTCTTGACCGATGACCATTTACCGATAACCATTTACCGCTGACCGCAACTTGCGCCTATACTCGGATGTGAACATACGACAACAGCGTCACCATCTAAGCGCGGCTCTCCTATCCCTAGAGGCGACTTACAAAATCCTCCTGCTCGTTAGTTTGTCCTAGCTGCTTAATAGCTGTTTTAACACGCTCTTGCTTCTTGTAAAGCTACTACAAGGTCTCTCTACTAAGGTTGCATTCGCGCAGGAGGAGATTTGTAAGATAACACACTATTACTACACCTAGACTATTAACATGCACAACGTATTTAATAGACTCGCCGCTAAACAAGCCTTTCACAACTTCTATTGTAACCTTAATATTTATAATACTAGACGCATTAATAAGGTGTTAATAAATAACAGAATTCAACCTCTGCGTCCACTTAATTACTATAGGAGCTACTGCTAACAGCTCCTCTTTAACTAACTAAGGAGGCCGCTTAACAAAGGTAAACGCGGGCTTTGTAATCTACTACTATAGCTTCTTGTATAGTAACCTAGTAAGGTCTAACTTTACTTAATATAAGCTATTAGTCTTCGTGTTAAACAGGGAGAAGAATAGTCTAAGCATTGTATCGTTTGTATGCGGTACCGTGTGGTGTAGGAAATCCTAAAGGTGAGAAGCAGCAGGCAGGGAGCTTTTATAAAGTATTGCAGGCTCCCGCTGCGGTAACGTACGTGTCCTTACCCTCCTCTACTTCCTCTACCTCCACCTCCTCTACCTCTATTGCAATCTTGTTGCTAGCCATAAGCTAGCAATCGCCGTTGAACACGTTTCAATTAGTGTCGTTCTTTAGTACCTTTAGCAAATTTTTTAACCCTAATTTTGCTTAGTAGTCTAAGCTTTTCTGCTCTAAGCGCTTAGCGCGTAGACCTTATCTACTCACTGTTTGAATTTTGTTAACTGCATATAATCTTTTTTTGACTTTTGCGACTGATTAGTAGAGGGCAGCTGCTTTTCACTTTTTTGGAAAACCCATTTTAACTACAACAACAACTACCACCTTTGATACCTTAAAAATAAATTAATAAATAGAAGGAATACTGGATGAGATAAGTGCGAAGCCATGGATTGTGGCTGAGGTCTTGCGAGTACTCGAATAATCACGTTCACAAGTTCATCTTGAACGTCTTCACCATACTTTCAATATGAGCATATACTTTGATAATATCTCAGTTTTCTCCCGGATTCGTTCCGGCAACACAGACTGACTACAATCAGGCTCTCAAATATAACCAGGATATCCTCAGACCCAGACCAAAAACCTACAACGCCTAGATGTAGCAGACTTCCCACCTCTCACCAAATTCTGTCATCATCGGCAAGTAAGAATCCCTCATATGTATCGCCTTCTCACTGTCCTGAAGAAACAACTGCGCCAGAACCTTTTCCACCAAATGCGCCGGCATGCGTCGAGCGACTTTTTGGGACTTGAAGACCTACAACTAGGTGCGCCTTTTTAGACTGAAAGACAATCCGACTCGCTCATGTAGGATGAATCGGGAAGTGGATGCGCGCTCGATATATTTTGATACCTTTTCAGTTTCAAGGTTTGGCATTCGATGTCGCCGTGTACAGCTCCATGGGCAATATCATGAAGATTTTGCATTTCCCTCAGTGTTGCGGGGGGATGGCTTGCGGTCCTAGAATGTGGTATCCGGATCGTGGTAGGCGAGACTTGCATCATTGGTACAGCGGTTGCTGGGACATTTACTTCCAGTACCTCATTGCTCTCTGTACTCTCTGGGCTCGAAGGTTCGTCTTGCTTCCTGCTGGGATCGACGAGGCGTCTTCGGCATGGTGTTGATGTGTTGACGTGGTGGGCGGGAAGGTATGGAGGAGGACTGAGTGAGTATTCTGTTGGGCTGGAGAATAGTTCTGGTGCAGCAAAATGGGTTGGACTTGAGTCGAAGAGGGTATCGGAAGAGAGATGATTAGATACAATACTACTTCCGGATGTGCAGTTGCTGGCATTGTAGGTGCTTTGGGTGGTGGGAATGAAGTCGATGGGCTACGAGAGTGAGATGTCAATAGAATCCAAGGGAAGAGGGGGTAGAAGACGTACGCCGATCTGGGGTGCTTCGCTCGAGATACTCGATGCAGATTCGGTCTTTCCAGCTAGGGTACCTGTGTACAGCGGAGATACCAGGACTCTCGATCTCACTCGCAGTGGCTATTCACAGTCAGCTACCCCCCTACATCAACCCCTCTTTCGAAGTATTACTTACAGCAACACGCAGATCCTCTTCCGAACCATACGTATCGTGAACCAACGTCGACGTACAATCACAACATCCCTCGCACCGGTGTTCTTTGCAGTGGGAACCCGTTCTCAGACTACCCATATATGGCAATATAACCTCGGGGAGATTGCACTTCTTGCACCGGCCGTGGCGGAAATTATGGCTACAGATGTTGATTGCCGTGGCGTTAGAGTTGAGTCGGAGGAAGGAAACAAGAAATGTCTTGAGGCGGCAGTAGAGGCCGTGGTGTTTTTCGAGGAGCATGGATGTGATTGTAGAGGGGGAACTTGTCACGTACTCGGTTTTTGGCGTCTCCTCTGAGTTTGACGGAGGATGCGAGGATAAA
Organism: Alternaria sp. 'sect. Undifilum'; assembly: GCA_024321975.1. NCBI lineage: Eukaryota > Fungi > Ascomycota > Dothideomycetes > Pleosporales > Pleosporaceae > Alternaria > Alternaria sp. 'sect. Undifilum'. The sequence continues at coordinate 11,564,745 of JAJJZI010000001.1, forward strand.
GATGTAGGAGGAGATGGCGAAGGGGATAGTGAGCACAGTGTTCGCGCGCTGGCAACTGTGAACGCGCTGTTTTGATCTCGTCCTGTTCGGAGTGGTTTGAAGCTTGGGTTCTGATCGTCTTCAAAGTTGCCACCAAACCTGAAGTCGTAGCGAAACTCGCCCCTCTTGACATCCGGCTCGTCTTCGGATGTAATGAATTCGGAGACCATACGGCTATGTTTCACAGCAGCGTTATTATCAACGTGGCGGGCAGTGGTGTCCTGATGGTTGAGGTTGACAGAACTCCTAGAGCGACGGTGTAGATGCACGTCATGGTCAGATGTGTCTCGAATTTCAGGGTGACGGCGATGGAGGGAAGTATGTCGGTAGACAGTTCCTGGGATGGCGTCTGCGGGGATGAGGTGCGGGTATGTCGAGAGCTGGTTGGTGGTTGATTCCATAGTTATCGAGGTAGAGACAGAATTGATAAGGGGGCAGGGCGTGGGATTGGCTTCAAAGGGTGATGCAAGGTTGCAGTAGGTGGTGAATAGAGAGTGTAATTTTGTGGAACTCTCATGGGAGAGCACCCTAGTAGATCTAGGCTGATTTATCAAGGTTTTTATGCCTTCATTCGGCCTGATCGCTTGTTGCCTGGAATCACATCATTGCAGTGACGGCTCGATGGAAGTGGTTACTTTCACTGCCTTTATCGTTCTTCGAGAAGTACAAGGTGCCGCTATGCTTTGGACCTGTGAGACATTCGAGTTTCAAGTTATAAGAAGCTTGAATCAAATCCATTACCGGTTCCCTACACTGTTGTGACCTCGGGGTCACAGCGATGGTGTCTTTGTTCAGATGCTTTGCGCAACCTCGTGATGTTTGAACAATGACTTTGATAAGCTCAAGCCTTCACGGAATCCCGCTTGATATGCTTATCGAAATTCGGGAAAATCCGTAGTTAGTCGTAGCAGTCCTTTATTCTAAAAGAGGAAGAACGGAATTCTATCTATGTGGTATGTGCAAGCGGTCCTGAAGTCGCCTGGAGAGATCGTGATGCAACATTCCACGCAGAACCATGCGAAAATTCAGATTTTCCTACCTGTAGATGGTTCTTAAAGGGCGACTCAATCACCATAAGTCGATTGAAACTCAAAAGATCGGGTATCTCGACTGCTCGTTACCTCCTCGTAGGTCACAGACAGGGCAAATGTGGAGAGGGAAGCGATCATACTACTCTACCCCTGCTGTGACTATTCGGTTTCTTTCACACCTCAGCTGATCTGCACGCAAACATCTTCGCCAGATCATTTTACTGAAGATGGGAGCATGAAGGCGAGAACATTCTGCGCTTGTGTGTGCGGATGCTTGTAGCTTTGTCACGTGTCGTAGGTAGCAGCACTCAGCTAGTCCTAGGCTGGCGCGCAACGCAGTGGATCGTGCGCAGCGAATTTCGTTTCCCTTATTTTCCAACGTTCAGTTTGTTACATCGAACAAATGTGACCCTCATCAAATGCGCGAACCGACAAGGTTCTTACTCAGATCAACGAAAAAACAAGGGAATTAAAAGAGGGGATAGCGTACAGCGACTAAAAGTTACTAAAGGCTCGCTTCCAGATCGCTTGGAAGGAGGCTGATGAGGTGCAAGTCTCAAGCGAGACGACATAGCAAAAGAGTCGCGCCCGTAAAACATACACTCAAATCTAGGACGTAAGCAAACATTTCTTTCTTGCTGCAATGCTAGCTATCATGCCAACACACTGCAGCAAGAAGAGTTTTAATAACATTGTTGACAGCCTTCTTTGGATCGAAAATTACGAACTGTTCTACATAAACTTGGACAAGAAGTTTTTCGAGACTACTGCTGTAGAACAAGGTTGCTCTAGAAACAGTGGATATTTGAAGCTCATGCGGGCTCTGTTCCCTTAAAGTTGGTGGTCTTCTTTCGCCTTGTGATATAACGCTAATCTTATCCAGGTGAAGAGCGTCGTCGTAGGTAGTCAAAGTAGTCGTGCTGCTTACAACTGCTAACCTCTAGTAGAATACCAGCTTGTTAGCGCTAATGCAACGTCAGCCAATGCTACCCCGCTTTTCTATGTACTTATAAGCGGATTAACTTCTACCTTTCCTCGCGCTATAGATTCCACTTTCTCCACTTTACTGATATGCACTCCCTCCAGATCCCGCTGCCTCCGCCTCCGCCCCCGAGGGCCGATCTCGCCCGCTATGCACGGCCTAAACAAGTTGAGTTGTGTTATCGCGCCGCTTGTGACGGAGATTTTCATGGTGTTAAAGAACAGGTCCGGCAGCTTTTCCACACCCCTGAGGTGGCATATTTAGGAGAGAAACCAGATCCACGTTGGCTTTATAGATTACTTGGCTTCGGCCTTTTAAGACAACCTTTTGATGTGACCATACATTTTGTAGACACCTTTTTGGTAAAAAAAAAGATTTATTACTAATAACAGGTATCCGGGCTTACGCCCTCTTGTTTAGCATTGCTGGCACGCAATTAGTGTGTCGCATATTTAAACAGAAACAAAGAAAAGCAAAATAAAGATGCAAATTGCCTTTTAACTTAATACACCTTATTCTGCCTATTTTTGTTGCTTTACTGCTAGGCGCTTTTAAATAAAGTAAAGTAGTAATACTATTATTACTTTGCTTGCTAATTTATAAATGTAACAATAAAAAGCTTACTTTTTTCTAAAAACTTTTTATTATTACTAATTTAACGTCTTGCAATAGCTGTTTAAGCTGAGTTTTAGTTTTTATACTTAGCTCCTGCACAACAAACAAGAAGAAGAAGATGCTAAAGTAATAAATTTTAAGTACTGTACTAGTATTAGTAAATACTTTAGAAATTATATATTTCTTGCACAACTAGCTAAATTAGAGCTTAATAATCTTTTTATATATAGAGGTATTGTAGATAAAAAACTTGTTTAAACATTTTATAAACTTAAAAGTCTAGCTAGGTAGTTAAGTTTTAAGATACTTACTAAATTTAAGTGTCTATATAAGCAGTTTAAGTTAGACTAAATTAGGTGCTAAGTAGATAGTAGTAAAGAATGCTTTTTTTATTTAGAAAAGAGCTTAAAATAAGGAGATGCTTGCTGTAGAGATTACACGCTATATTGCAGTGCAGTGTATTGTATGCAAATTGTTTATATGTAGTACTATTTAAAAGGTAAATAGTAGTAAGTAAGAAGTAGCAGCTTTAGCTTTATAAAGTATTATAGGCTCCTGCTGCAGTACGTACGTGTTCTTTCCTTTCTTTATTATATTATGTTGCAATTTTATTGCAATCCTACTGTAATCTTATTACTAGCTATAGGCTAGCAATTGCTGTTAGACACATTTTAACTAGTGTTGTTTTTTAGTACCTTAGCAAATTTTTTGGACTCTAATTATCGCTTAGTGGTCTGAGCTTTCCTCCTAGAACTCATCCACCTACTGTTTAAATCTCGTTGACTACACACAAACTTTTTTTTGACTTTTGCGACTAATTAGTAGAGGGTAGCTGCTTTTCACTTTTTTAGAAACCCCATATTGACTACAACAACAACCACCACCTTTGACACCTTAAAAATAAATAGATCACTTCTTGCAGCAATCCAGCAGGATAATATCGAAATGGTGCAGTTTCTGCTTAACGAGAACGTTTCAAACATTAACCTTCTCGTTGAGCCTGCTGTGCGTGCGCGGGCGTTTAGAGTACTCGAACTGTTCCTTAGAAACGGATTGGATATTAACCAGCCGATCGGGCCAAATGAACCACCTGTGTTAAGGTATTACTTCTAATCCTTATTAAACTTTAATCTTTACTAACATAAGTATAGTATCCCTATCTGTACCTCTGACAAGGATATGGTTATATGGTTACTTAACCATGGTGCCGATCTAAATAGCCGCTGCGATTGGGACTTTACACCTGCCTCATTAGCTATGTATACAGCTCCTATTGAAATTATCGACTATCTCTTTCAACGAGGAGCAGATCCACATCATGGAGAGCTCCTCCAGTGGGCTGTTATAAGGAACAAACCGAACGGTCTAGATATAGTCTGCCATATTGTAGAGAAAGGTGCACCGATTGACGAGATCAAATACGCAAAGGACCCAAAGTCATATCATCAGCGTAAGCCATTCGGGATTGGGACACCGCTCCATCGAGCTGCAGAGGATGGGAAGCTAGACATTGTTAAGTACTTGTTAGAGATGGGCGCCGACCCCTAAAGTTGATAGCAAAGGGCGAACGCCACGTTTTTGGGCGGAGCAGAACGGCGGTGCAGCGGATGTGGTCCATGTCCTTAAGGAAGCAGAAGAGTCATCACGCTTGAGTCAACATGCTCTTGCAGATTAACGGCGTTGCGGCTACGTACATGATGGATGACTTCTAGTAACTGAGCCAGCGACATGCTGGGATGAAGTATCGACAAACTGACGACAGGCTATAGCCGTAGCTTGTCGTCGACACCATTCAATTGTACTATCAGTCTCCCTTGTGGTACTCTTGTTGCAGCAGTTAATGGAGCAAATCCAGGTGCAACCGCGCGAAGCAGTAATCAGGGCATGAGGTGTATTGTATCCTAGATGTTGTGCTGTCATGCTCGGCCGTGTAGTACGCTATTACTATTATTAATTATATTAATAGCCTAGCATAATAGCTGTTATTGTTAACTATCGTTAATTATTATAAAAAAAACGCTAAGACAGAATCGCGCTAAAGCCGATGTTTGACATGTTTGCAGTATGACGCAAGCCCAGCCACGTTCCTTTCTACCAGCGCGGCCGAGATTCGAACTTAGCACGCGTCAGGCTGGTCGCAATCACGAAGATCAGGATCCAAGGTGGTGTGCCTTTGACTCGGATCCAGGTCCTCGCGCATCACCAGATGTTGAAGGCACCTGGACGCAGCTCCGGCCCGCCGTGGTCTTTGAGGTCGACTGGTATGTTGCCGGCGTTATCGAGCTCGACTGAGGTCAAATCAAGGTATAACATCGGGTGGGCCCCGCTTTGGCACTCGCTGTAAATTGTCCCGTTGGTGTTGAGGTCCCGTAACACGGGCTGGGGCCGAACCTTGGGGAGAACAGGGACAAACGCAGGGACCTACGTCACTGCCCGCGTGCCTTCATAACGCGCCAACACGGGCTCTTTGACTTGACGCAGACTCACGATACCTAGTTCCCTCACCCACTTCATACTCTCTACTCTTGCAATTGATCTTCACGAATCACAGTCGACATGGAGACTATCACCAACCTTGCCAGTAACGCTGCTACTACGGCCTCGAAGCTCATTTACGGCGACCAGACCAAGACCGAAGAGGCGGCCGACCAGACCAAGAACAATGAAACTGCAGGCAAGGAGCCTATCTCGGGCGAACAGGGTCAGGGTACTGTCGCTCAGCCCTATGATCAAGGCAATCTTGGTGAGCCTCCACGAGCCCCCGCATTGGACGCTCTGTGCTGACCCCGCTTCATAGCAACCCCTCTAGCAACAGCTGACAAGGGAGCCTTTCTTGACCACTCAAACAACGAGAGAGCGGGCAAGGAGCCTGTTTCTGGAGAGCTGGGTAAGGGTACCGTGACGGAGCCTTTTGACCAGGGCAACGATGGTGAGTATCCAACATTTGTCAATCGGCACAGGAGTCATTGACATGGCATTATGCTAACTATTCCAAAGCCAAGGCAACTGAGAAAGCAGCCGAGAAGACTTCCAGCACAGATGAGTTCCTGAAGCTCGATCCTACTACCAATGGACCAACCGAGACCAAGACCGAGACATCGAGCGACCCCAAGATCTACTCGGATAGCAAAGACCCGTCCTACGTTGGCATGCCCATCATTCCCCTCAACCCCGACTCTGCTACATCCAACACTGGTGCCTCTTCGACGAGTCAGAGCACTGCCATCACCGATAAGGCTGGCGTTACCGACAAGATCTGGAAGGAAACACCACTTGACGACATCAGTCGTTCGGGTGCACCAGGCGCTGGCCCTACGGCTGCTGAATCTACGACAACCACAACCACCAGCCCTGATCCCGCCATCAAGACTTCTGCCCCCGAATCTGTGACAGCTGCGTCAAGCGTATACGGAACTGGCGCCGGTACGGACACCAAGACCGATGCCGAGAAGCTCTCTGAGAACCGCGACACTCCAGGCTGGACATCAACAGGTGTTCCTTCCGACAGCAGCAACTTCGACGCGGCTACCGCTAAGCAAAACGCTGCTTCTGGTGGAGAGTCCAAGGGTTTGTGGACACGGCAACCTGGACATAGTCAGGGTAGTACTGACGGTGTTGCAGGTTTGGCTGGAGAGCATATAGGTCGCAAGTCTGAGTCCGCCGACTTAGCTTCATCCCCGAGCAACGAAGAGAAGGGTAGCAAGATGTCGCACTTGAAGGAGAAGATGAAGAACAAGCTTCACATCGGTTCCAAGGACAAATGAGTGCGACACGCAGGAACTGACGATCTTGATTGATGAAGGACGAGTTATGATACCACGGCAATGAAACGCCACCTTGTACGAGAATAATGCTCGTATTGTATACTTCAGATAGCAATCGAATGGGCTGAGATCAAGTTTGTCTGTCGCTTTGGCCAATCATGCTCATGGTACAGCCTCGTGGCACTAACTAAGGTTAGCGTCGGGACTATGTTCGCTATCTGACGCGCAGGCGCATGACAGCGTACAACATTCCGTCTTATCACACGCATCACTTGCAACCTAATAACATCGCGTTGGCATTACTCGGGCACCATAGATTGGTCTTCGTGATCATCACAAGATCAATTCGCGTCGACGTCATTTCCTCTATTCTGCCTAGACGAATACTCCTAGGTATGTGAACGGCTGTCCGCGCTCGAAGTGCTGTGCCGCCTTTGCTTCCTTGTCAATATAGCATCCACGCCAACAAAACCCCCTCTGTCAGCGTCGTAGCCCATTCTCAGTCCAGTCTTTGGCAAAGCCTTCTTTCTTCCATCTCGGCCTTTTTACTCTATTGCTGAACAGCGAACCGTCAATATGGGAAACATTGGCAACGAGAATGCAGTTCGCAGAGCTGACACTCTGAATGACAGAACGACCCCTGAAAGAGAGACTCGAATGTTGAAGGATTTGTCTGGTTCGCCACATAAGCAAGGCTACATGGATGAGACGAATATGACCCGAAGAGCGGCGGGCAAGATACCGCATGTTTGTGTTGTCGGCGCTGGTGTTGCTGGACTGAGATGTGCAGACTTGTTGTTGGAACAAGGAGTCAAGGTTACGGTACTGGAAGGGAGAAATAGGATCGGTGGAAGGGCAGGTTTATCCCGCTATGTAAGGTTGAATGCGTGCTGACGGTTTGGCAGTTGTGCCAGAGCAATGCACTAGGTCATTTGGTTGACCTGTAAGTCTGCGAACCTCAATCCAGTCTGGTGTGTCCAAGCTGACAGTTTCATCAGTGGCCCGAACTGGATACATGGCACTGACGACAATCCTATCTTGGACCTTGCAAAAGAAACCAAGACTATGAGTATGAACTGGGATGGTCGTCAATCAGTCTTCGACAGCCAGGGAAACCACATGTCTGACAAAGACGCGACCAAAAATACCGAACACGTCTGGACCATCATCGAGCAAGCCATGAAGCTGTCGAACGAGAAATCGGCGACGATACCTGCGGAGAAGAGTTTGTATAACTACTTCCAAGAGCAGGTTCTAGAGATGTTCCCTAGTCAGAATGCTGGAGCGAAGAAGCAACAGCAAATCATTCTCCAAATGGCGGAGGTGTGGGGTGCTTTTGTTGGCTCGCCCATTCAGAGGCAAAGTCTGAAATTCTTCTGGCTTGAGGAATGTATCGACGGAGAGAATCTCTTCGTCGCGTCTACATACGACAAGGTACTGAAGAAAATTGCTGAGCCAGCGCTGAAGGGTGCAACGATGCTGTATGAGCATAGAGTGAAGCGTGTCGTATCTGGAGAGGAGAACGCGGATACAAGTATTACCGTGGAAATTGAAGGTCGGCAAAGCATGACCTTCCACGAAGTAATAATGACAGCCCCACTGGGCTGGCTAAAGCGTAATATCGATGCTTTCGTCCCAACATTACCGAAAAGACTGACAGAAGCTGTTGGAAGTCTCGGATATGGTCATCTCGACAAAGTCTACATCACATTCCCAACAGCCTTCTGGAACAAGTCAACACCCAACGGCCCAGCACCACCCTCCGTATCTCACGATCTCAGCAAACCAAACGTCACTGCAACAACTGCGCCCGTACATCAAGCGACAGACTCACCAATCAACCCTGCACATTATCCGGGTTTCACGCACTGGATACATCCGACCTATGCATCTGAAACGAACCCAGAAGCCTGGGATCAAGAAGCCGTAAACCTCGCTGCCCTCCCAGAAGGAACAGCGCACCCAACCCTCCTCTTCTACACCTTCGGACCGACAAGTCTACACATCGCCAAACTCCTCGCATCCAATCCACCAGAGAAGCACAACGATCTCCTCGCCACCTTCTTTTTACCCTACTACTCCAAACTTCCCAACTACAAGCAAGAAAGTAGGGATTGCGTCCCACAAGCTATCCTAGCAACAGCTTGGGCGAACGACGAACTCGCCGGCAATGGTTCATATTGCAATTTCCAAACCGGGCTTGAGAAGGGTGATGAAGATGTGGAGACGTTACGGAAGGGTATGCCTGAACGGGGTGTATGGTTGGCAGGAGAGCATTGCGCGCCGTTTGTTGCGTTGGGGACGGTTACGGGGGCGTATTGGAGTGGGGAGGGTGTGGCGAAACGGATACTCAAGGCATATGGACTGGGTGGGAATGAGTAAGTAGAATGGATGATACCGGTGCACGACGATATAAGATATTGTGAGGAGAGTGCTTAGGCACGTAACCACTCGCTACACAAAATGGAATGCACATCTACGTACAGCTCGACATCATCGAATAAGACACAAGTTTCTTTAAGGGATCGCGTCGGAAAGCCGAGCAAAGTATGTGCTTGGGTGAGTTCAAGGCGATAAGGTGCTGACTTTGAGCAGTATCTGTGGCAGGCCCTGAAGCAGTGCAACATTCTCTAATAATTTAGCTGAGCTAGATTGCGGAAAGAAGCAACTCTAAAGCAGTAAGAAGCAGTAGAGAGGATAGGAGAGGAACCATCTGAAAGCTGCTAGCCAGTTAGAATATCAGCATGCTGTTATCCGACTACAGCGAGAACAGAAGGTAATCTTCTATCGAGAAGCAATCGATTATTGTGAAATTCAATACCGCCTTACTCATCTTCCTTTTTCCCTCTTGAACCTACCTCCATTAAAACCTCACTTGTCACGAACCTCCATCCACTGAAAGGGCTCTCAGCATAAGCATACAACTCTTCCTTTGTCACTTCAACCCCGTACTTTCCCATACCCCTTTGGCTGGAACCTTGTACTTCGCCGGCTTGCGCTTAGGCATCCACGCCTTGTCAAATACGATTTTTAACTTCTTCCTCCATGTCCCGTGCCAGTGTGACGAGTGCTTCTTGTGGGAGAGGCATTCTGCGATTAATCTGCAGTAAAGTTTGCTTGACCTCTTCTCCATTTCTCGCATCGATGATGGTGAAGACACCAGTGTTGAGGGCGAAGGGTTCTAGTGGTGTGTTCCATTTCATGATCGTATAGGATTGCCTTGGCTGATGTTCTTGAGGTAATGAGTATTGGTAATGGAGAGCGAGATATTTGGCTTAGTGTGAACTCTAGACCGGGCATACTGGTACAACTGGAGGTAGGATGGGGCATGGTGAAGTGGAGCACCTTGGGGGTGGGGTGCGCGGCGCTAGGGCAGCTTCGTGGTAAAACTACACATCAATCAGATTACAGTTCTTGATGCTGTGTTCTTAAAAAGATGGAGGTTGTTTTGGCCTGTTAACTTTCACTTCTGCGGGCACTGTGCTCTTAGTGTCTTGGCGTCCAAGTGCATCCTCCTAGAAGATTGATCTATGGCCGCGCTCATAACACTAGATCAGATGCCTATTCTTGATCACCAGATACAACACAACCTTTCCATAGATACGTACATAATTTCATATGACATGGCGTGGCTGCAGCGAATGCGCTCTTGCAACTGGATTTGTCGTCCGCGCCTCTAAGTTCATCGGTGAACTCGTGCGACGTACTGCGAACTTGAGGTTCTGCTTGCACAGAGAAGGCAAACTTTGTTGGTCGGTATTTGACCCCCAAACATGAGTACTGCGCCTCACTTGGCTTGATGTAAATCTCCGGCCAAAGTCGTTAGACGGCTGCAGGACGCCTAAGAACAGGCTTCAACATGCAAGGCATCTCGAGTAAGTGGAACTTTGCCACGCACGCTTGCCGTTCATTTCCTCAATATGCATCGCGGGCTGCTTTGCTTCAACCATGAAAACCCCGGTGCAGTTCTCTGTTGTTCGCCAGGACCTTGATGACGACGCACGAAGGAGCATCGAACTGCTCGCCATGACTGACCACCACAGCAACTCGAAATCCGATGCGCCTCGCGAATGCCCCCAGAAATACCACATGGCTACCTTTAGGGGGAATTGGTCTCCTTTCCCTTGGCGAGTGACTTCCATCGTCCTGACGCTTCCTCTTGCGCTCGCTGGTATTGTCGTCCTCGCAGCCGCGGCGGAAACGGCATCGCAGAGTTACATCATGGGACGAGACTGCTACCCAAACGGCCTCTGGAAGGAAGCTTCTGGAGCAACATGGCGCATTATGGATTCTTCCTACTTCTTCACGCCAAACTTGAGCTTTGGAGCTCTCACTTTTACGCAGGTAAAAGTCATTGATATTGCCTGGGATCTGATCATTGGAAGAGGAGGACAGCTCTTGTTAGCATGGGCGAACTATCGCGTCTTCAACGAGTGGTTGGTGTACCACATGGAGATGCATCACACATCGTTCAAATTGTATGCCGCGATAGCCTTCGAGACAACAACATTGGGCACGCTTGGTGTCCTGGGGAAAGAATTCTTAGCTTTTGGGGCGGGCACCTGGAAGCGCTTGTTCCGATGGCTGGCAATATTTTCAATGCTACTATCCACTCTCTACGTAATCTCGTTCCCGACGTTGATGGCAGCCATGACAGGTTATATTGCGACTTCTAAACCGTACATTGAGGATTTCGATCACAACCTCATCGAATGGAGTCAAGCCATACAGGTGGCTTACATCATCAACGACGCGCATAGATTGAACGGTTTCAACGAACCACTCATCGCTACAACGGACGATGAGCCGCTTCGCCGTGCCATTGGCGATCGTACGTTTACTGGAAGAACCCGGAGGTCTCAGCTAACGTACTATAGACATGATGCAGTTCCAAAATTGGACCTTAGCAGGGGAAATGGACGGCGTGCCTATGGGCACTCGCGGCTTTAACATGACAAACGGAACCGGCTACTTCAACCTAACGTGTGAGTTCGAGCTAGAAGGCATGAAGACGCCATTATTGGGGAGCCTAAATATTACACCATTTGACTACGAAGACCGAGGACTGAACTCCGGCATTCCGCTAAAGGATAATCTCGGATATCAATACGCTTTCGACAAGCGCCCTGACACGAATCACTCCTACAACGCGGCTTACTTGCTGGAGCACGGATCCTGTAAACCCAGTGAGACGTATCAATGGGGATTCTCCTACATCTTCCTCTTCATGGTTTCCATCTTCAACTTTCTCTGGGTCTGCATCATGGTCGGCATGTGGCTCGATACACGAAGAGGATCCAGGATGTATAAGAGTGGGAGGAGACCTGGGCTTTTGCGCAGCATCATGGATTATTCGTCTGCGATACGAGAGGAGCTGGGTAGCGAGGCCGAATATCTGGAGGAGGATGACCTACGGAAACGTCTGACGCAGAGTAACGGAGCGCTGGTTGTGGAGAAAGCTGAGCTCAGGGTGACCCGTACGAGCATGAGTACTGGAGTGGAAACTAGGAAGGGAGGCTGGAAGTCGAGCCTTACGAGGGGAAGTGCGTTTTGAGTCACCTTGGCCACAAGCGAGGATATTTGATCGCTGTCTGTATCGCTTTTCACTTCGAGAGTGTCTATCTCGTGTATCTGATAGTGCAGGAAGCCTTTCTTTCATGACTTGGAGCAAAATGAATTTTGTAATATGAGATTGCAAAAACCCATTTGGTTGATGCTGTGACTCAACACAAGAAATACACACGGTGTATACTCCAAGCCCTTTGTTGGAGCCAGATGCTGATGATTCGCTAGTTACGAGGTTTCGCGAGGCCACAATCATGTATATAATCCCCATGAATAATGCCATCAATTCCATACAATGCAAGTGGTATCAATACTCCATTATGTATCCCAGCACGAACAGCATCTCCATCATCGCGCAATCATCAAGTCAAGGCCCAACATTTATTGGCCACCCAACTCCTTCTCAATATCCGCCTTGAGTTCCTCAGGCTTTTTGGTGCTAGCCCATCTGCCCTTAACCTTTCCGTCACGTCCAACCAAGAACTTCTCAAAGTTCCACTTCACGCGCTTGAGGCCCATGAGGCCGGGCTTCTCGTTCTTGAGCCATTCGAATACGGGGTCTGCTTGTGCGCCGTTGACCTGTTGAGAGGAGAGAGAATTAGCCAATGTAAAGTCATCGCTTGGGGCGTGGTAGATGTAGTGTTCAGCGTGCGAGAGGGTTGAACTTACATCGATCTTTCCGAGGACTGGGAAGCTAACGCCGTAGTTGAGCTGGCAGAACTCTTGAATCTCGTCGTTGGAACCTGGGTCCTGGCCACCAAACTGGTTGCAAGGAAAGCCGATAATCTCAAAGTCGTTGGGGTATTTGCCCTTGATCTCCTTGTAGAGCTTCTCCAGGCCTTCGAATTGGGGAGTGAAGCCGCATTTCGAGGCGGTGTTTACGACGAGGACGACTTTGCCGTTGAGCTTCTGGAAGTCGTAGGGAGAGCCCTTCTCTGCGGGATGTTAGCGGCTGACAAGTGTGAGAGGGAGTGTTGACGTACTGTCCTTGGGCTTGAAGTCGAAGAAACTGGTTGCGGAAGCCATGGTTGTGTAAAGCGCTCTTCTTCCTATTACTTCTCTCGTTACGTAGTCAAACTTGTTTCCAATACTAGGTTTGTGGGATTGCGTAGAAATTGTGTAAGCAAGAGGTGCAAAAGTGGTGGTGAAGCTTCGGGGCTTTAAGTTGTGTCGCAAAGCAGGTCTGAAGTTGGTCGCGATACGCGGGGCTGTGCTTGTCGCCCCTCCAGATCGAATCATGACATGTGATCGCAATCCTGACAACACGGGAGCTAAGTCGATCGTTTTTCCTTGCTTACAAGAAAGTACCTGGTCTGGCCTTGTACTTTGCGGCTTACGAGATAAAACCTTGATGGAGACCTAATCTTTGGCTCTGGGCTTCGGGGGTTGGGGGGTTGGGGGGTTGACAGCTGCGCCTCGGCTTGTCCCGCGAAACCCCTACTAACGGTGGGGCGCCGTTCACGACGTCGGTGATTGCTTGGAGATGGTATTTGGAAGCATGGAAGCGCTGCCGAAGTATGCCGAACCGGTCTGTGAAGATGCAGTTCGGATGCGCACTGTATTTGGTGATAGCGACAAACTTCACGTTCGGATATGTATGCATCAAATAACGATAGCAAGATCAATAACGACAATACATACAAATAAACAACATCCTACTTCCACCACCAACGTCTGCGCGGCAGGTAATGGTGGCAATACAAAACCGACCTCTCCCCATGGTCATCCCTCATTGCATCTATATAAAACTCCTTATCCAAAGAAATACAATTTCACCAATTACACTCCTCCGTTAACAATAGATTAATCTGATACATCAACCAACTCATGCGAACCATTTTGCTATGAGTATGACCTTAGTCCATCTCCCCTCAGCGGGGTTGCTGTCGCTGCAAGAGTCGACTAGCGATCCTTCGGCGTCCGAGTCCACGGCTGGGACATGTCCTTGGCTCTGCATCCTGGGTTTGTTTGCTTCCGGAGTTGTGGCCATCTAGGGCGGGCATCCATCCGAGACTTGTGGGAAGTCATGGTCCTTCATCCGCTAGGCATGCGGGAATCCATCCGGTTTTCGGAGAATGCAGAAAATCAAACGCGATATGTATGTATTGGAAAAACAAGGGTAGGGGGATCCGGTTGTGTGATGACAAACCTGCTTGCGGCTGTCTCATGAGACCGAGTCTACCAGACACATGTGCTTCGTTCAGCCGCCGAAGACATCTCGGTACTGAGTGCAGATGTCGTGAAGGCCGACAACCTCCTTTGTCAGCTGAATATCGTCCCCAAGGTCACTTGGAGTGCTGAGGTTGGTCAAGACATCAATGATGTGTTGCTTCTTGCTCACGAACTCCTTAGTGAGAGCCTCGCGGCGCTGCTGGCGTTGTTGCTCGGCAGTGAGTTTGACAGCCTTGGCGCGCTTCTCGCCAGTCTCCTCTGCTGGTGCTTTGCGCTTGCGAGATGCAGACTTGCGAGGGGCTTGTCCTTGGACTGGTGGCGAAGGCTCTGTAGTGGGCCCATCATACTGGTGCACACGCTTCATGTGGTCAAAGAGGTTGTAGCGACGAGGGAACCCGTGGCCTGGCACCGCTCGCTCACAGTCACGGAAGTGGCACAGGTGAGGCCTTGCTCCATGGCCGTGCATGCCGTGTGCCTCCCGCTCGTGACGGAGGAGACATGCAGTGGAAGAGAACTGCACACCAACGCACGTCTTCTTGTTGCAGCGGAATGGCTTCAGGTGAGAGTCCACATATTTGCTGGTGGATGTTAGAAAATGTTGTGTAGTGCGACCAGTGACAGGTGAAGGGACTTACTCGTAGTTGCACTTCAAAGCTGTCGGCTTGTGTGTGCATCCTGCCTTGCCCTCTTCTGGGCAGTGGTACTTGCCATCCTTGTCTGGGGTCTGTTGGTAAAGTGGGTGGCTGCGAGCGACCTTGGTGCGCTCCTCTTCGAGCTTAGTCTCCGCTGCCTCAGATTGAGAAAGGATGTCTTCGTTATCGTCAATTGATTGAGCCACAGACGCGGGTTTGTTGTCTTCGATAGTGTTATTCACTGCCTGGGGAAAGTGAACACTGGCGGTGCTGGTCGGAGTACCGACAAATGCCCCGAAGCCGGCATCTTGGGCCGAGGCTCGCCGTGACTCTTCTTGAAGAGAGTATGACGATGAGTTCCGTAGAGCGGCGGGACGCTCCGAAGCATCGAAGGAAGCACTGTGCCAGTTTCGTTGAGGGGTGGTGTTGAACATGTTGTCGTTCGTTGGCCACGATGTGAAGGTGAATGGGTTGTTCTGGAAGCTGGTCTCAGATGTAGCACATTGTGGTGAGTCGTTGAGAGAAGGCCCGAAGCGGGGCATGTTCGCTGTCGAGTAATGTGTGTAGTCCTGAGCAGTTGAATAGTTAGCATACGAGAAGGGTCCCTCTGTGGCATTCCATGTTCCCTCTGTGGCAGGTTGGTGCATTTGGCTCATGTCCACGGTTTCTGGGAACGCGCTGTAGTTGTCGGAGCTCATGGTCGGCGAGTAGATGTTGCCAACAAACTGGTTGCTCATACGACTCCGGCTGTCCTGGCGGTGAAGCTCTGGCTTCTGGGCTCCGCGCCGGCTGGCGCCACTCTGGCTTTGGTATGCGCTGTCCATGCTGCACTCAGAAGCAGTGTCTTTCAATTCGAACAAGTCTGAAGCGTGCATGTCCTGGAAGTCTGAAGAGAAAGGAAAGTCCGGTGCGGAAACAACGGGGGTAGGGATTTCCTTTCTCCACTCGGTGATGTTGGAGATGTAGAAATCAGTCTCCGGTGGTGAGTCGAAGAAAGAGTCGCTGGACACCAAAGTCAGTACCCATGCATTCGCACTGCAAACCTAACATGTTCGTGAAGATGGACAAAGGAAAACGCCATGTTAGTATATCCAGCAAAAGGACCTGTGGGTAACGAGTCAGTAAGGCAACATAAGAACATATATGATTAGCACGCACCTCGAGGAAACTGGTAGTATTCACGGTTGGTGAAATGGCGACCAGGTTCCTATACAGAGTAAACACCACGTTGGTGGTGAGTTTGGAATCGGCCGGAGATCCCTTGCGCGAGGAATTGGGGAATCCAGATTTCGAAACAGTAACCATCCAGAATGAGGCCAATAACAGTGGAAGAGGACAAATCATCCAGAACATCTTGTGCTCCTTTGACAACACTCAAATTAGTTTCGGGTCAATAGGTCGATGCGGATAGGCTAGAGCTTTAGCCTACAGTACGTACTTCGTAACCTCCAAATGTGTCCAAATCAACTCCGAGACCGTGGATGGTTCTCATTGGCGTCCATCGGCAAGCCCAGGTCAATGAATCCATGTGGCTGTTCCTCTTCGCAAGGATGTTCCGTGGGCTGGTCCTTTATGGCTTCATCATGGTTGTGTTCCTTTGGAGTGGGTTGCGTGCAGTAATACTACGAGTCGTTTGCCGCCTAGCGCAGTCGGACAATAACATTGTTGAACGACATTGCTGAGAGTTGCCTACTTTGTCCTGAGGCGATGCAAGGCTGCATATGCCTTTGTCGGAAATCATCTTCGTAATAGTGCGTTGTAGCGCATCTGACTAGCGCGAGGATCCACTCGTGTTTGTTCACCGCCGTTTCGAGAGCTTTACATCATAGCTCTGAAGTCGGGGCAGCGAGGCCTCGTTTGTCGTGTCTACAAACACCGCAAGGGCAGTGTGCTACGTCTCTCGAATCCTAGAAGGCTGTACCAGGAAACATCCGGGTCTTGGGAAACTGAAGAAAAGTGGCCATGTAGAAATCCATTACCAGGGTGGTAGATCCTCTGGAAGGTGTCCTGTGGCATCCTTTGGGCATCCGTTTTGTGGGCTGTAATGGCGGCTGAACGAAAAAGCAAATCAACAGTAGGAAAGAAACACAAGAATCTGGCAACACAAGATGTCGTAGTAGACAAACGTAAGAAAAGACGTAAAGCAGAAGATGAGTTGGGGGAAAACCGTTGGGCAGTAAGTACCTGGATAGGGCTCCGTCTGGGCTCCGAATTGTCATCCTGAGCAAGGGCTCTTGTTTGTTCGTCGACTTTGATGTTCGTTTCTAGCAAATTGTGCAAGGAAAACCGCTGGGGGGTTGCTTGTTTGCAGAGGCGATTGTCGTGTTGGTGTGTGGGTGGTGTGGTGTTGAAGAGGGAGGGAGGAAACGAGCGGGACAAGAATGTGTGTGGGCGGGCACGAGTGCTGACCGGTTTGTGGCTTAGTTCGAGTGCCAACGCATAGGAGAGAGCCCCACACCCATATCCCACGAGTGAAATCCTGTTGCGGTGCTTCGGCGGTTCCAAAACCAATGTGCCGAATTTCTTCTGCGGCTGGGTAGGGACGGGTGCACTTCTTATCAATTTGTGCCAAGCGCTAACGTCACAGAGATGAGCTCGGTTCTCCCGTTACCCTGCGCCTTTCGCGACTGACAATGGGAGGACAGCGTTCCGGGTCGGCGAAATATTGTCGTTGCTCATGGGTCGCAATGTGGGAATCTAAACTGAATTGCAGTCAGGGGGCCGCCGGGTTTGCGAGACGGGAAGCGATCGCCGCTGCCAACCGCCAACTGCCAGGCCGGAGGGCGGCTCGACAGCGCCGTCAAACCTGCAGAATCAGGGCCTCTGGCAGCCGGTAATGCACAAGATTGTTTAGCTTCTCGTGTTGTCCCGCGATCCACCAGACTAACAGATCATTGCAGCGAAGCAGGGAGAGGCTGAGTGTTGCGCGTCTCCTGGCGAATGCGCATTAGCATCTGATTGATACAATTCGGGCTATGGGGCAACGGTGTCCCTGCCTCCCTTCAGCCGGCACATCCGCAACGCTCCGCACTGACTGTATCCTTGAATCTTATTTCTTCTTTCTTTTTTCGCGACGCAGGGTGACAGTGTGCGTGCGTACAAGTGTGCATGTTTAATGCCGGTAGGGCTACGTCTGACATCGCTTCACGGCAGATTCTGGCGGCACTTTGCATACATCACAGTGATACAACCCCACACTGCGGTTCCCTCACCAAGCGTGTTCTGTAGCACACACATTATCGGCGGCTGTGTATAAGACACCATGCACAACATTTAGCCTCGACATGTTGCGAGCCGATGCGCCTCTTACCATGCAACGGGTTTCTCCCAGGCACTGCATGGTATCTATGACCTACTTTGTGGTACGAAGCTAACGGCAATATGAAGTGATCGGGAAGTCTATTCGTTGTTAGAACATGTTCGAACAGCGAATGGAAATGTGCAAGGGATAATTTTCGTGTCAGATAGGAGCGAAAGACGTTGCTGAATTCGTTCCTCATTGTCCAATGGACTAAGATGAACTATGCTTTGAAATTTGTGGTATCATCAGGAAAGGGATGGGCGATCAGAACCAGTGCTCAACGTACCTTTAGTGATTGTTTGCGTCTTCGCGAAGCTGTTAGCTAGGAGTATCTCGCAACCGCCGACTTCAGGCAGACGTTGAGGCAATGCAGTCGAGACACGCATCGTGTTTGCGCCATGTGTCTGAGGCAGCATTGAGGCGAAGGGTGAGCCGCAACATTTGCAACAAGACGGAGTAGACGAGATTTTCTCTCATCGGCCCGACTCTTCTGTGCGCGAGAGATCTGCATCAGTACCTGCCAATCTTCGCCTCGAAGAAACAGCTTGCTACCCAACAGCGGGGAGCCTCAAACTTTAAAGACGCGGCACATGACGCGTGTCCTTTTGGTCGAAGCGAGTTTGACTCAGGTTGCGCCGAGCGCGGAAAGATTGGCGGATGGCTGCGTCGAAGATTCGAGTGGCATTGGGTGGTAAGGAAGAGTTCAGAGCGAAAGACATTTCTGTCATCCTCGCTTATCGAAAGGGGTAACGCGTGGTTCTTAGTCATCAGTTGACGTCATGCGCGTGAAGCTCCCGCCCGTGTTCAGCATCCCACCCGCTCCTCGACCGTCGACTTCACGATTTGCAGTCTGGTACGACGCAACACAACGCACGGTGAGCACTTCGAGATACCCTAGGAGATGACATCAACGACATTCAAAAAAACAATTACTTTCAGCTCCCGATCAATACCAGGGTGTGTAGGAACAACGTCAAATGCCACCATGGAGAAAAAGGATTGTCAGCTTCACACAGCTCTGCAGCTGGAGGATTTAGCCATGCTCGTAAAGTCAAACGACCTGCGAGATAAGGCAACGCGCCTAGCTACTTGTCGATTCCACCATCTCAAACACACCGTCGACCACAGCCGTCATGGCCCCAGTTTACCCCAGGATCTTACAGTGGTCGGTCCTGTCCCGATCTACCTCGAAAAGCTAGCGCGATCGATGTACTATGAAACGGCACAAACCCGTGCCTCAAGAGCTACCCTTTCCGATTTATCTATTTGGATTTGGAATCTTCTAGGCTGTCTTTGAGACCACGACTGTCGAGACAACGACTGTCAGCGTCGATCGACGTCATGTTCTAGGGTATAAAATATCGGCGGTTCACGCTAGAGAAACCCGAGACGTACATGATGCATATGAATCACCAGGACCTCATTCGCTGGACACCGACTCTTAGCTTTCGATCAGCGAGGTCGAAAGCAAGCTGGCGTTCGTCATTCGCTCTTTCATGTCATCGCTACAGATTCCAAAGTCCAAGCTGCGCGTTTGGAATGCGGGGTGTTCTCAGCCCCCATCTGATTGGCACGATCATATATCGTCTGCGTAATGGTCAGGCCACGAGCGATCGTACGCTTTAAGACACTCAGCTGAAGAACGGTTATATGAGGCTCTTCCTTTCCTTTGATTTGTGACACTTCAGCAATCACAAATCATCACTTAACAATCTACAACTAACGCATCGAGCTGCATACTCCAATCAGTAGCCCATATTCCACTATGCCTTCCCCATTCCAGCAGAAGTACTCTTCCCAGAACCACAAGGTTTTTGGAGACAACACCACTCCAGCCATGCCAGAGGCACCCAAGCAAGAGGCCGACCGTCGTTCCTCAGAGTCTTCAGTTGGTTCAGCATCTTATGATGGACGCCGCAGGGTACGCAGTCGAATACCGGCTCCATAGTCACGGTTCTCGACCTAAAGATATGCTAATACATATTAGTCATCCGCTGCTCAGCGGTTTGGAAATCTCGAGGCCCTCAAGCGACGTCAAGACGACGAGAGCATGGCCCGGAGGCAATCCTTCCACGACGCATACGGCAAGCCCGGCTTTATTGGAACCCTGTGGAACAAGTATGTAATCGTCCAAACCTGCTTGCTTGCTTGATGCGGAACTAACCCGGATTAGCTTTACCCGCGGTCCCATCAAACCACCCGGTCAGAAGTAACTGACCAACAAGCATGAGTCTTCTTTACGTCCTTGAGTCACGACCAACATCATCGAAATTGGGAACATTCAGCACATGACAGCGATGCTCGAAGTTTTACTCATTTTGGCACTTACCGCGTTTGCGCAAAAGATAGCATAGCGATTGATTTAGTCAGCTTTTATACGATCGTGCTATTTGTAATATACTAAGAGGATATTCTACATCAAAAACAATTACCTTAATAAGCCTTCTTAAAGACGTTATCATGAATGTGAGGTTCTGGTCTTAGCAAAAGCTTAGGTCAATGCGGGGGCGACCCACCCAATACCGATTGGTGTTCGCAAAAGTGACGTCGTGGCCAGAACACGTAAATTCACATGAACGACTTCTTGCACCAACCTACAAGCGTAGCCCAAGCTACCACCACCGTAACCGTACTCACGCTCATGAATTGAAAACTCGAAACGCAACGTATGCCAACACGATACCCTGCCGACTTCCACATCTTCATCACTCCTACAAGCTTTGGCTACCCCAACATCCGAACATATCGTGACTGGTCAAACAATGGCTACCAGATCTCGTTCGCCTGGTTTTAGCGACACCACGAGCATCAATCTCAATCGCTTACTGTCTAGATTAGAACGTTTTGTACTGGTAGACCCATCATCACAGTTGCGAAAGTCAAACTATGAGCGCGCACGCGTCAGTGCGGTAAGCTTCACATTTTTGTTTCCACACCCCATTACATGTCCTAATGGTGCTACAGAACATTGAACATGCGCGCACGTTGCTCCTCAGTCTCGAACACTCCGCCTCCACGATATCCTCGAAATCGAAGAAAGCCGAATTACAAAACGATCTACAACGGAAACGCGAGCTCATCAAGCAACTTAATCAGCGGATATACGAGCTTAATCAGCTAGACGATACGGAGTCGGAGGGGTCTGTAGATTCCGACGATGAAGACGCAGACCAGTTCCCGTCATACGCACCGAGAGTGAAAACGGAAGCTGGACGCGATGTGTCGACAGCAACAGAAGGCAACGAAGCATTTCAGAATGCTGCACAAGGCATTGCATCAGAACTACGTCGAAGGGGCAAAGCGGATGCGAACGCGACGGGGGCACAATCAGCATCTGGCAACTCTTTGTTCCCCTCCAACTCCACCACAGGCACAGGCGATCCATCGCTCGCAAAAACAGAGGCACTCCTCTCCCACGAGCGGAATGAACAAGAGGAGCTCACAACGGACTTGCTCGACATGGCGAGGCAATTGAAAGAACAATCAATACACTTTGGAAATACGCTCGAAGGCGATAAAAGCGTAGTGGATCGAGCGCTTGCTGGACTGGACAAGAACACGCTGAACATGGATGCTGCCAGTAGAAGAATGGGGACACTGCGGAGGATGACTGAGGGCAAGGGTTGGTGGGACAGGGTCAAGCTCTACTGCATGATCGCTGGGTTGTGGTTAATCGCCTTCCTGATTGTCTTCGTTGGGCCGAAGATTCGGTTCTAAGGGCATCAATTGGTTGTGCCAACCCATGACGCAGACATGTTAAACGATATTTTACGTGGCACGCATAGCGAAGTCACAACGCAAAGCTCTATGGGTATACCGGCATCAGGAACAGCATAGTACGCAAAGCTGTGGCATAACCAATCCACTCAATACTTATGCTGCACTGCTTCACATACAGTACAGCGCATTGTGCTCCACTTCGATCGTTCAATCTTGGACACTTCAGCCATGATCGGGCCGCTCGATCTCACCGCTGAGCCACGACGAATCTGGACCCTGCGCATCTCGCATCCTGCATGCAGCCGCTTAGCGGCTTCGAGCTCCATCTTATTATGTGTTCTTGCTCGACAACAACAACACAATATAATACCTTGGACGCTTCGCACGCAGTTCTGGTTGATATTTTTTTAGTGTCGCGACAAGATGTCAGCCATGGCAATGCATTCATTGGGCTCGCGCTGTACGTATTCAATGCCAGACATAACCTTGCAAACTAACACTTTCATCGCTCGCAACCTGTAATGCGCATTGCCTGACATATCGTTGTAGCACTAAACCACGCCTCCGCCGATACAGAAGCCGAGTACGACCGTCTTCGAGACCTTGCGCGCCAGGAAGCTGCGAAGCGATCTTCATGTTTCGACCGCGCGCATCAAGCCTACGAATCCGGCGATGGAGCGCGCGCTCACGAGCTTTCTGAAGAAGGCAAAGCTCACGCAGCGAAAATGGACCAATACAACCGTCAGGCGCGCGACTACATTTTCCGGGAAAACAACGCTGAGAGCCGTGTCGCCGGCGATACCATCGATCTCCACGGCTTATTCGTAGAAGAGGCCGAGGATGTTCTGGAAGAGAGGATCAGGGTCACGAGACAGAGGGGAGAGAGCCACCTCCATGTTATTGTGGGTAAAGGCAACCACAGCAAGAATCATGTCCAGAAGATCAAGCCGAGAGTCGAACAAGTGTGCCGCGAGTTGGGATTGCAATACCGCACTGAGGAGAACGAGGGTAGGATCTTCGTGAACCTGCAAGGTGGAGATGTCCACGAAATGCCACCGCCTCCCCAGGCACCGAGCTATGGCGGTTACCCTGGACAACACGGTGGACAGCATGGTGGACAACATGGCGGTCAATACCATGGAGGTCAGCCGCAGCATGGTGGTCAACATCATGGTGGTCAGCAACATCATGGACAGCAGCAGAATCAGAATGATGAGATTGAGCAGATGGTCAAGAAGGGCTTGCCCAAGTTGCTCAAGATGCTTAAGTGTTGCACAGTCATGTAAGGACGCGGTTGGCCTATCCTTCTCTAGGTTGATAGAGGATGACTTGGATGGCTAGAGAGATCTTTTACCCGTCGCATTTGGGAAATGTTGACACCCATGGATTGGATGAATGAAGAGCTGGAGAAGGAACGCTCCACGGTGTATATAGAGGCTGATGTATATTCAGATATTTTGTGTATGATTAAGAAGGGAGCCATCTTTGCTCCAAACCCGTCACAATACAACGGTTGCTATTCCAGTACTTGTCATTTAGAGAAATATCATTGTTAGGCCTCTTTCAGACTGGAAAGAGATCTACCATGCAGACACAAAAAAACATGCGAACGTTTCAACAGGATACGAAGATAAAATAACATCATCAGGAACAGATGATGACACAGAATGATGACATGAAGTGAGAATGCTCCACTTCGAGAAAGAAAATTGATGGCGCACTCGAACGCAATGAAAGAATCACCGAGGGGAATACAAGCTCATATATAAGCTAGATGTGCAAGCCCCACGAATGACGTTTGGTATACCTCTTTGCGTGACGTTCCCCCTGAGAAATCCTATAGTGGTGGAATGCGTGTATATTGCGGCCTTGTATAACAGACTCATCAAGCCGATACGTGCACAGTATACTTGGTGCAGAGTGGTAGATTGTACAGCTCTGACATCACAGCTACCTGGGGTCCAGGAAAGTTCGTATGACGGACACGTTCCCTTCCACCCGATGGTAGATTCATATATCCGCGGTTGTGCGAGACTTTGGGTAACGAATGACACAAGGAAGCCGTGGAGACAAGACATACTATACATTATGCCTGAATAGAAAATATCTGAAAACACAAGGAAAGAGATCAATGCCGTCCTGGACCTGGTTGACCTTCCGTTCCTCGATACAACAAAAGCTTGAATAGGTTAGTTCGGTGTAAGGAAGATGTTCAGTGAAAGTTCGCGAATGACGTTCGGAGCCACGGCCCGTTCATCCACTTTCCACGCATCTCGACCCCGAGCACCTTGACGTTCTACACCTAAACAACCAACACATAAAGTACACAACATGATGACACAAAGACAATCGCCGCTCATTCCATCACCTCCGCCAGACCTCAGCGCTAAACTCCCCAAGCTTATTCCCCGCAAACGCGCCCCTACATCGCGAGAACCGCCTTCTGCCCCTCCCCCACCGACGCCTTCGTTACCTGCGCCGCCGAATTTAGAAAGACATACATACACACGACCTTCGAGACGGATACTAAGCCCAGAAGATCATCAGCTCTTCCTGAAGAGTGAGACATACACGCTGATCGAAGCTTTTGTGTTCGGCATCGCAGACTCGGTGCGCGATCGCAGCATATCGAGTATCAAAGATGAGGAAGTTACAGACACGGTCAAGACAGTCGTCCAGATACTATCAGAGGCAGATAAGGTGTTGGAGAGATGTCCACCGGAAGACACAGGCTCACGATTTGGGAACCCAGTCTTCCGCACCTTCCTTGACGAGGTTGAGATCTCATTACCATTATGGCATGAGAAGCTAGGGTTAGAGGACAAGGCGCAGGTGGATGAGATAGCGACATATCTCCACAACTCCTTCGGAAACAAGCGACGTATAGACTACGGATCTGGCCACGAACTGAACTTCTTCCTTTGGCTGCTTTGTCTAAATCGCATCGGCATACTCCCTCACACAACCTTCCCCGCACTCGCCCTCGTCGTTTTCCCTGCATATTTACGCCTCATGCGTCGCGTACAAGAATCATATTACCTCGAGCCCGCGGGTTCTCATGGTGTTTGGGGGCTAGACGACTACCAGTTCCTTCCCTTCCTATTCGGCGCAGCACAACTCCTTCATCATCCTTATATTACACCGAAGAGCATACACAACGCTCTGGTGTTAGAGGAGGAAAGCAAGGACTACCTTTATCTTGACCAAATATCCTTTGTCAACTCTGTCAAGAACGTCGAAGGTCTGCGCTGGCATTCACCCATGCTCGACGACATATCCTCGGCGAAATCATGGGCGAAGATTGAATCTGGAATGCGCAAAATTTTCAACAAGGAAATCCTGGAGAAATTGCCTGTCATGCAGCACTTCCTGTTTGGGAGTTTAGTACCACCGGTTGATGGAATGAGTACTGAAGAGGAGGCGGGTGTGGAGAAAGAGGAAGAGGAAGAAGAGGGAGGAGAGGTCAAGGTGTTTGATGATGAGACGGGGAAGAGACATGTACACGCAAGTGCCGGCTGGGGAGACTGCTGTGGGATTCGCGTGCCAGCTGCAGTTGGCGCTGAGGGTGAAGCGAGGAAGGGTGGTGTTAGGGGGTTGCGGCGAGTGCCTTTTGACTAGAGAAGAAGCAGAACAGAGTATGCAATGGCGATAGTTAAAGAATAGACTTTGGCATGAATGGCGTTGGGTATACCTAGGTAGATGATCATCACGAATCGACACATGTAATCATGGCTAACAACTGTAATCAGCCTAGGAGGTAGATGTGATCTCATTGTCAAAATTATCGCCTTCTATCAACCCGCCTGCGGGACTTTAGATGAACCAACGCCAACTCTCTAGTAGCAGCGCCCTGTTCAGCAATAGTATCCCTCCCCTCCAATTCATCCCGATTCTCCTCCTCGCTCTCCTCGCTCTCCAACCTCTCACCCACCCTTCGACCCACGTGCCCGTGACTATCCAACACGGCCCTCAACGCCGTCCTCGTAGTACCATCAAAATTCCCAAACCCTCTACCCGCCGGCAGGAACGTAGCATAGCGTCTCCACTTCTCCCCCGACCTTACCACTGCGCGTGCTGTTTCTCTTAGTTTCTCGTCTATTGCCTGAAGATCATCTTCTAGATTAGAATCATGGTGTTTATTCCACAGAAATGGAGCAGTTTGTCGTATTGTATTCCATTTACTCTTTATTTCTGTGGTTTGTCTATTGGAGGGTGGAGAAGGGGGTATTGAGACAATGTCTCTGCGGTTGGCGAGGGTTTGGGTTAGTGGTGCTGGTAGGATGGTGGTGTTGGTGTTGAAATTGCTTGGTATACGCGGTTTCTTCTCGTCTTGGAAGTGGGATGGTGGGAGGGGGAGAAAGCGAGAGGAGGATGAGGTTTGGGATGAGGTGGGCGAAGGGGTGCTTCCGGTGGTTATCAAGACATTGTTTCCTAGAGGTAGAGTGGGAGTTGCTGGTTCGTTGGTTGTGTGGTATGTTGACTTGCGTTTGATGCGTAGGCTTAGGTTGCTGGTGGGTTCATGTTAGATCGAGTTAGAAGAAGACAAGGGATTGGGTGGAGGGAAGACAGGGTGTGAAACTTACCGTGGAGTCTTCAGGTCTAGCTTTCGATGAGCAGAGTCAACTGATCTTTCTTTGGATGGTGGAGTGAGGCGAGGTCGTAGTGGGATGGGTAGCTCTAAACGGCGATGCTGATGTGGAGCTAATGACGGAGGTAAGGGAATTGAAATTGATGGTTTGTCGACATACAACGGCTGGGAGAGCTGTATAGGACGAGGCTGTGGTGACGGCGAAGGTAAGGGAGATGTAGTTGCTCGTCTGTTTTTACGCAATGGCTCCGGATACTCGACTTCGTGCAGATCTGGTACTGGCTGGGCTTTTGGTCGTAGAGTGAGGCGATGCTGCTGTGGTGGTGGCGAAAAAGGAGAAGAAACGGAAACTGCTCGCTTGTTGATCCGCAACGGCTTGGGTACTTCGACTCCTTGAAGGTTTGCTACAGGCTGTAGAAGAGGCATGGCTAGAGTTATGTATCAAAAGTAGTCGCTTAAGCGCAGTGGATAGAGATGCTGAGAACGGGTCTGAAATCACTTGCAGGCTGTACGTGTGTGTGTTCAGAAAAGAGGAGTCGCCTGGGGAAAGGAGGTACCAGGAACACCTGCCTTCTTGTAACTGAATCGTTCTTATTTTTCAGGGTGTTCTCAGGCTGTCATTCTCGCTCGTCGTGATGCGCAGGTGTGTCCTGCCATCATATATCAAACCCTGAGGATGGGTGACCATCCTTTTCCAGTGCAGATATATTCGGTACTGATGAGCATCAGGGTCGACTTCCCTGTTCACACGTGAGCAGCTTCCAGGGCTTTCGAGACTTTCGACAGTGGCCATCCGTGACAGAGAACGCTGAGCCAAATTGACGACAACAGCTTCTCGCGTACATGGGTGAACATAATGAAGATGACTAAGAGCACCACGATAAGCTCACTTCAAAGATCAGAAAAATGGTTCGAAAACAGGACATGGTGGCTGAGCACCTCCTGATATACATCCAACACCCCTATTACAACGACATCCGAGTCTTTGCGACAATTTTACTGAACCATATCCTACTTGTATGATATCCAGACAGCCCTCTTCTTCTACAGTCAATGCACCCAGCATGATGTTTTCATTTTGAGCACGAGAAGCACACTTCAGCGAACGCAAAGAGGCATCAAATCGCAGGAAGCAGTTAAATGACGGAAACTCATCCCAACTTCAGGGTGACCATTCAGTCTACTCTAGATGACTCTAGTAACGCCATCTGTGCATGCTATACTATGTAATGCCAGCCAAAGCACGGCATTGCGAAAGATTCCAACTCAACATACGTACGCATAAAACTAAACCCACAAAAGAAAAGAAAAGAAAAAGGGTTGTGCAAGGTCTTTAAGAGAGGTGCCGACCTTAAGAGCCCGCCTGGACAAACCACCTCTAAATGTGCGAGTGTGAGAAAAAGGTCGAAAAAAGAGCATAAAAGATCTAGGTATCTAAAGATGACGGAACAACATTGTGTCTAATCCGAAGAGAACCATTTACATCCCCTAGACATGCACCTAGTCATCTAGTTCACTAGGTGCTTCTTCGAGCTTGTGTCTCCTTTCCTCATCCATCTCCTTGTACGACGCCCAAGATAACAAACTAAACGCACCGATGATGAGAAGACCGCCGACGATAGCAGCGGGTGTAAGAGGCGAGTTGAGCGGCGGGGGGAGAAGCTGATCGACGAGCGCGACGATGAAAATAGTGAGGAGTGCTGCGACGGAGGAAAGGACAGGGGAGGTAAGAGAGATGAGTGCGAGGAAGGCTCCGGAGAAGGCTATGATGAGGTCAGTCGTTGGCTTCCTTGTCTTCAAGTTGTAAAGGGGAAGGAGAGGAACATACTAGCATTAGCTAACACACTGATAGCCATCATCCAGGCCTGCTCGCCATGCGGCAGTTCAAACAACTCCCAACCCATGTAGTGTAAAAGAGGCAACGGAATCCACAAGACTCCCAGAGTGAAAGCCCCAATTAAACTTCCAAACAAATTCGCGAAAATAACGCCCTTGTTCGGTGCTGCGCCTTCAGGTGGACACGCAAGTTTCTTGTACAGAACCTCATAAAGTCCATACAACACACTTCCAACGCCAATGACGAGGTTTCCAAAAGCGCGGTTCCCGGCTTCATGAGATGGAGGCGCTTTATCGCCGCCGGCTCCGCCTCCAGACTTGGAACCATGTTTCGCAGGGGACGCGTCACCGTATGCGACGACGAAGACGCCCACGATGGCGATGGCTACGGCAATGATCTTGCTGGCGCGGACTTTCTCGTGAAGAATGGGGATACTGAAGGCGTAGGCAAAGAAAGCGGAGCAGTTGTAAATGGCTGTCAGGTCGCTCGCAGTGGTCTGGTTTACGGCCACGTACCAACTTCCCCCCGCCAGTGTCAAGGCGCATGTGATGAAGGCCGTCATCTTGAGCATGTATTGTACGGGCGAAACTTGGGATTGACGCGGTGTGGGATGGAGGTTTTGGTGCTGGACCATGAGGGCGGTTTGGCGGAGGAGCTGGACGTGTCGTCGCCAAAAGGTCTGCCACGGCTCGTTCCAATGCTGGAGGCGCAGTAGGAAGAGAGTTGCTGGCCATAGTACGACCCACGAGCCGTGGGTCATGTAGAGCATGCAATACGGCTTCTCCCATTTCAACTGATGCTGAATGTACACGGCCGTCTCCGTCTGCACCGTGAAGCTCACCAAGCTCAGCGCAAGCAGGAAAGCCGCATATGTGTACCTCTTCCGCGTCTCAAGTTTTGCTTGCGTCTCGGGATCCCGTTCGTGGAAATGATGTGTGCTCCTCCCCAACAAGCCATCTTCCACACTCTCATCCTCCGTCTTGCGCCCTAACAGAGGCGCATTCGCGCGTCCATCTCTAACATCCATTGAGGGTCTGAGGTCTGAGGGCATAGCAGCGTCGTGTTCATCCCAGTCGTCGAATTCGAGTTCTGAATTGCCTGGGCTATCCGGTTCTTTGAGCGCAAAAACACCCTTCCCGTTGGCTTTCCTATGCTGGCGCGATGCAGAGCGTATTCGTGAGAGTTGTCGGGAACTGGACCCCGAGGCAACAACAGGCGAGGTGCTTCTATTTGGGGGCTCGAGGCCGAAGTCTTCCGAGAGGGTGTGGACGAGGGTACGAGGATGCGGTGGTGGAGGCTTCTTCCTCAGCGGAATGGACTCAGGCATAAGGCGACGAATGCGAGCGAGTGACAGCACCGGATGCCAGGTGGGTGGGACCGCTACAAGCGTGCGATGGTGTTGGGATTGGGCGGCTGCGGCTGTGCTGTCTAAGTCAGTTGGACAATTGCAAACTGCTGATATCTGTCTTCAATTGCTGGTGCCATGCCGGGCATGCCCTACAGCCAAGCCCCTGCATTCCGCAACTCGGTCCCAGGGTCCAATCGCGGCCAAGCTCACCCCCGTCCCAGCACACGCAGCCTGGAGACTCCTATATCTCCCCCTTTCATCCTCGCCGATTCCTCGAGAATCCATCTCCGGCGCCATCGAGTCCCATGTCTCGGACGACCAAAAGGTTGGGCGCCGGCCCACGACGGTCTGAATCACGTCATAGCTTAGCCTCGTACGTGATCCAGTCACAACCAGCCGCCTTGCACACATGGCCACCTGAAAGCCGTTAACCCCACGCATGCACAAGCAGCTACCACGCACTAGCCGTGCGGAGACGACCACCCTGAATCCTGTGTGCGCAGCCAGATGTTTTCGAGATACACGCGGTAGCCTTGAATGATTTGGGATATCGTTGTAGCGCAGGACGGAGCTGCCCTCGTGGTAAAGAGGCAGCAGGGTACATGTATGCATTAAATGGTACGTGCTCGCTATCTTGGTCGTAAATACTCGTTATCCACCATCCCACACCACGGCTCTGATGCTGCATAGCAAAGCCTATAGCGGACTTGCATCCAGTCCCTCAGCCCGTTCCTGCGTCTCGGCTTCTTCCAGCTCTTGCAGGATCTCAGGCAACATGGACTCGACGTCTTCTTCCCGCTCACCCAGCGCTTTCGCGATGAGCTTCTTATACGTGCCTTGCTTCTCACTCATGCCTGCCACACTCAGATTACTCACTACTTCTCTCACTACTTCTCTCCGCTCGAGTTGCGCACGATGTAGTAGCAAGGCTAGTCGCATCTTCTCTGTAACATCCACGGGCGAGTTGTCGGTATTCTGTTGCGGCGTGCTGCTGCACAGCCGACGGAGCTCGGCTTTCTGTTCAATCTCTAGGAGTGACTCGGCTTCTTCCACAAGTAACCGCAGTTCCTCTTCTTGCTGCCGGTCTGCTTCGTCATCATCAAGGTCGATATGTAGGCCATTTGACATGCCCTGTAATTCGGCGACCTGCTTTCGTACGGCTTCAAGTTCGGCTTGGCGTCGCTTCACAACACGTTCTGCGTCGAAGGATTCAGCCTCCTTCTCCTGAAGTTCGGATTCGTATGCTGCGGCCAGTTGTTCGCACTTCTCCAGCAACGTTGGCGCGACTTTGGTCATGAGATGTGAAGCCGTCTGTGAGCGGTACTGGACAGGTTCCCGGACGGCGATGCTGGGAAAGGGCACTGGGATTAGCGGTCCTCCATCTAGATGCGGTACGTGTCCGTTGAGTCGGTGTTCCGGTGGTGGCGCGAAAGGTGATGATGAAGCTTGCCGCGTTCGTCCATGCATTCGTCGTCGTTGGTTGAGTTCTCTGATCAGATCGTCTGCCGTCTCGCCCTTTTTGTTCGGCATGTCTACTGCAACGTTACGTCCCAGCAAACTTCGCACGCATTTTCTCGCCCCATTCCGCGCAGCAATCATGATGGCCGTGTCACCGTTCTGGTCTGCTGCGTTGAGTAGCCTGGTAACCTCTTCTGGTATCCAGGTTTCTGAGAGCTTGTTGATGATGCAGTCGAGGTACCATCTTGCGCAAACATACTTGTTCGAGCTGCTCGTGGTCGCCGCGATGTGATGGAAGACGGTGCTACCGAACCAATCCGTCCTATGAACCGTCTGCTGAAAGATTTTGACCATACTGGGCATGGTCTCCTTGTCGAAGTTGTTGGTGAACATGACGGCGCGCATGAGGGGTGTCTCCAGGTTGTTCGACAGACAATCCATGCGCGCTCCTCGATGTATCAACTCCTTGACTACCCCGACATCGCCCATCGCCGCCGCCCAGTGCATGGCTGCATGTCCCTTCTCGTCGATCGGTCGGTCCAGGTTAATGCTCTGCGGTGGTTCGGGCCATGAGACGGCGGATTCGTGGTCTAACAGCATAAAGTAGTCGAGTAGCTGATCTGCCCATATTTGATGTTGCTGGTCCAGAAGAGACATTTGGTCCATCCCCCTCTTGCGCTTTCTGCCGCCGGCTGTTGAGTAAGAATCCAGCATGTCGGCGTCACCCAGCATAGACTCTGAAATCACAGTCTCGTTGTCCGGCGTCTCCTCGCGGAAGATCTGCGACCTGATCTGGGACGCCTCGTACGGCTCTTCGCTAACTTGGGACTGTGCGCTGGTGGTTACAAACGCTGCGAAACCAGTCAGTTCCCTCTCTCGCACATTGATGCTTGAATAATAACGACCAATGAGAGTGACCCCCTACACTGCATAGATTCAAGCGAATAGACATTTTTACCATTCCGGGCCGCAGCAGCAGCGGTTTGCTTCGGAGGCTTCATGCGATTGGACGCAGCTGTCGCGTGCTTGGGTGCAGGTGGAGGGCTCCGGTCGCCAGGGACATAGTCGAAGATGGCGCGCATCCTGTCCAG
Source organism: Alternaria sp. 'sect. Undifilum' (assembly GCA_024321975.1). Lineage (NCBI taxonomy): Eukaryota > Fungi > Ascomycota > Dothideomycetes > Pleosporales > Pleosporaceae > Alternaria > Alternaria sp. 'sect. Undifilum'. Next base: position 11,596,888 of record JAJJZI010000001.1, read on the forward strand.
CACCCCATTCCGCTCTGCCAGATGTCGTCCCTCCTCGAGTGGTATCCATGTGCCTTGGTATTTGCCATATCCACCTTGGACCTTCTCGTGCACGCCCTTTTGGACTTCGCGCTCAAGGATACGGGTTCGGGCAGGCTTGTCGTAGTCGGCTACCTTGAGGATGTGGGTTGCGTTGATCCAGTCGTCGGCGCGACGGCGCATGACATGGTTGCCGTTGACATTGCACTCGTAGACCGGGACCTGGCCTTTGTCAGTGCATCGTCGCAAAGTGGTGAAGCGCTGCGGGCATTCAGCCTGTCGCAAGCGCTGGTTACTGCGCACATTACTGTATGTTGCCGAATAAATCTTGCCATCGGGCGCGGGGGGCATCTTCACCATTCGATGAGCAGTACAAGGTTGTCTCGGAGGCGTGTCAAGTGATTTCGTGAAGGCGTGTCTGCAGTTCGCGTCAGACCTGGGGGAAGTCGCGTTGGAAGGCCGCGTTCGCGCCTGCCCTGCCAAGCGTCGGGGTCCGGCGGTGGTCAGCTTCCCTTTGCCGACCGCAAGTGAACCTCAGCAAGCTCGCCCGCAAACGACCCTCCGCCCACCAGCCCGCCGTGCGCCATTGTAGACAACCAACACAAAGGGCCGCCAGTATGACCATTACAGATACGATCAAGCATGCCGTCGGCCTGGACGGCGAGCCGAGGAGTACGTCCCGCCACGCATCTTGACGCAATTGGTCACAAGAAATACAGACTGACGGGAATGGCAGAGGCTACCCGTGAGGAAATGAGCGCCGCCAAATTACCACTACCCTACCGAGACTCATGCGCACATCTTCTCATCCCCCTGAACCGGTGTCGGTACGAGGAGTACTACCTACCATGGAAGTGCGAGGTATGCGGAGAACCGGTGAAAAGACGAGGGTAGGCGGCTGACTTGGAACCCCAGAACGAGCGACATTCATACGAGAAGTGCCAATACGACGAGTTCAAGGAGCGAGTGAAGAAGATGGACGAGCTGAGGGCAGCCAAGAACGGACAGCGAAGCAACTAGGGTGTTATTTGTTATGCGGAAACGGCAGATGATCATGTCAGTCACGAGCGGAGAGTGCTGCATGTATATATCAACGCAGCAACAACAACGACAAAGTCATCAAATCCATGTTACGTGAGACGCATGACATTCTTCATGTTCTCGAGATGAAAGACATTGAAAGGAACACAACTACAACTCTGACTTGGATACAGTACTCCGACCAGCCTATTGGTCTATATCAAATGCTGAGTCGCTGTCTAGCCAGAGCTCCAAATCCCTATGAACGCCCAATCTACCAAATCTACAACTTCGCCTTCGTATCATCTCGCGCAGCCTTCTCCCTCAACTGCTTTCGCAATATCTTTCCAGATGGATTCTTCGGAATCTCATCCACAAAGTGTACACCGCCTTCTAACCGCTTGTGTCTGGAGACACGCTCAGCCAGCCAGTTCTTGATATTCTCGGCAGTTTCTGGAGTTGCTCTGTCCTGCGACTGTGGCACAATGTACGCGCGAGGCAGTTCATCGCCGTTACTTGTCATGATTAGCAAACGTCAGATCGAAAAGTTCGGGTCAACTTACACTGTTATACCAATAACAGCAGCATCCTGCACATCTGGATGATCAAGCAGTAGCGCCTCCAACTCCGCTGGTGCGACCTGTAGACCCTTCACCTTGATCAACTCCTTCTTCCTGTCCACAATGAAGAAGTGGCTGTTCTCGTCCACGTATGCCACATCTCCCGTCTTCAACCACCCGTCTTCAGTTAGAGTCTCCTTCGTCGCGTCAGGCTTGTTCCAATACCCCTTCATGATATTGGGTCCGCGAACCCAGATCTCGCCTCTCTCGCCTTGTGGCGCTTCGATCTTGCCATCGTCGTCCAAGACAATCTTTGCCTCGCAGTTGGCCAAGAGCTCGCCGACAGAGAAGCTGTTAGAATAGATCGAAGGATGAAACGTAGTTGCAGCACATGTGACTTCCGTCATGCCATAGCCTTGCTTGACATTGACATGGCCATCTGGCCATATTCGTTCGAATTCCTCGATGACTTCTCGACCGAGTGGAGCAGCGCCGGAAGATACGTTAGTCACCGAGCTCAAATCAAACTTCTTTGTCGCCGGGTGTTTGGCCATGGCTACTACGACCGGCGGCACTAGCACCATATCACTGATGCGATACTTCTGCGTATTTTGTAGCATCTCTAGGAAGTCGAACTTGGGCATCATGTAGACAGGTACGCGTTGTTTCACAGCGCCGAAGCAGAAGAGAGCTTGTGCCATGGCATGGTACATGGGGAGGAAGCAGAGGTATTTCTTCTTCTTCAGTTTCTCTCCATAGTCTTCTGAGGTCGACTGGATGTGGATCTGCTGGCTGGTGTTTGCCACGTAGTTTCTGTGCGTTATCATGACGCCTTTTGCAACGCCTGTTGTTCCCGAGGAGTAGTTGAGCGCTACTACTCGATCGAGTTCTTCAGGTGTTTGCAGGTTGGGCCAAGAGTATGCGGTGCCGCGTTCTGGGGTGTCGAGAAGTTCAGTCCAGTGGCGGATGTGTCCTAGTTCGGTACTCTTCTCCACTTTCCGACCCTCGAAGGTTGCGAGACCGTCGTCAAAGATGAAGATACGCTCAGGGCCCATGCCTGCCTCTTTTGCAGCTGCAACGCCTGTGTCCAAGCTGCCATCTGCGCAAATCATGAAGCGCGCTCCGCTGTCTTTCAATTGGTACGCTAGCTCTCGGGCGATATAGGTCGGATTTGCACCTGTGAAGATACCTTCTGCCATGATGACACCCAAAATTACTATTGGAAAGAACAGAGTATTCCCCGAGTAGAGCAGTACGCGGTCTCCCGACTGGAGGCCTGCACGCCGCAGACCTGAAGCGAGACGTTGTGCATCGTGCCGGAATTTGTGCAATGAAATATTGTATTTGTCTGGCTCACTAGCAGAAAGGTAGAGTGGTGTCTTCGGTAGATCCGCAGTAGGTGAATCGAAGATGTATGTTGGGAGAGAAACGTTGGGTGTAGGGAACGACCAGCGGGATTTGATCACCATCTTTGCTTCTCAATCTGCTGGATGCTGGGAAGGAAGCAAGGTTGTCGAGTCTTTTGTGAGGGTGCAGCACTTGGAATCAGTTGAAATGGATATTTATCACTCCCAGTCATCGGCCGAATATTCCCCTGCACAGAGCTGTGCCGTATCCCTTCCTGAAGATTTGCAGAGTCGGAAAAGCAGTCGTTCGCGAATCGCTGGGCGCAGCATGAGCATTAGTAGCCACTCAACCGGGTGCGCACAAACACACAACAGTGACTTACCCAGTAATGTTATCGATCCCGAAATCCCATCGTGGTGTTCAATTCACATCACAAACAATTCGAAGAAAAAAGTTGCATTGAGGTCCTTAATGTTATCCACCAATACCGATCGCGAATACGCCCCGAGGCATCCATACTTGCATACAAGATACACTAAGCAAAATGTTGCAAGATGATTGGCTTTACCGCGTTAGCAAGGCCTCGGACAGGCCGTGAAGTGAAAGTCGTATGGCGGGTTTTGCGGGGGATGCTAGTTGTGCCGAGGTAGATTCTAGGGTATTACTGGGATGCTGGGATAAGCGAGGAAGTCATCCACGACCGATTGTTTGCCCGTTATCTTGTCCGGTTAGTTTACTGCCTCGATAGATTCTACAGAGTTTCTCACAATCGATAGGAGTTAGGAATACGATATTTGTATTCAGATTATTCTCATTCAGCTTTGACTCCGAGTCGCCTTTCCGCGACGATGTTCAGGTACATGAACTCTTGCTTTTAGAGTTGAGATTTGCCGTTACCGTTATTTTTCAACTAAATCACATCTGCTTGATAGATGTTGGAGTACAAAAGTAGAGCATCACGATTGTATGTCAAGGACACATCTCAAGTCATAGCAATTACCTCGAAAGCTTCTCGAAGAAGTGACTAATTCATAATAGACGTCTCAAAGCTTTTTCAACCCCAGCCACCCCACCCCACACCCAGGTAAGAACCGTGGGGTTTGGTCAGATCCAATTCATGGCAGTTTGCTTAGACAAACCGGTGAACCAGTTATTGATAGTATTAATCCATGTTTCAGAGTATAAGTCGGTTACTCACCCCGCGTCCTTGCCGCTAGAACTTCTACTGTACAGCCATCAGAGACGCAAGGTCTAATCGCTCCTCGCCGTCTCCAGTTGCAACTAGCGTGAACCATGACAGCTCCAGCTCCAGCTCCAGCTCCGAAGAAGACGAATTGTTCCTACTCCCTTCAACTGTCGAAATGGCACGGTTGCCTTTTCTAGACTCCACCGTCATCCAACGCGAGCTCGCAGAACTCCGCTCCTGGATCGCATCGGAGAACCACATTATCGTTTGCGAAATTGGAAATGTGGCCTCGATTGTGTTCCAAGGTCGTCGTACTCAACAATTCGTGGGGATTAATGGGGTTTGTTCAGGATGTGGGTGCGTACCACATGGTTGGATGGATTACAATCTTCTATCGATTTTGGGAGGAATGATGACGGGGGTAAAGGATTCCTCCCAGCAGTGGATATATATGCTCCAAAAACCGTGGCTGTGTCATAAAAAGCCAAAACTCCGACGCTATGCATTAAAAACATACTTCATGCATGTACCACCCATGATGATCTCAGGAGAATTAGTTTATGCCTTGTCCTCAGCCTCATCTTCACTGCTTTCCCTCTCTTCCCACCCCACTATCCGTCTTAACACTCGGTTCTCTTCGCTCAATTCTTTGCATCTGCCTCTTAACCCTTGTTCAATTTCACTCTGGCACCGTAGTGCGTTTCTCGCGTTCTCTGCTACGCGACTCAACCCTGCTTGCCAGTCTGCATGTTCGAGCCGCAGCCCCATGGATGTTGAGCGTTCTTGGTCAAGAAGTCCTTGATAGTATTTATGCAAAGCTAGCATGGCAGAGGTTTGGGAGTATGCGTAAGGACGTAGTTTATCGAGGAGGAGAGTCAAAGCGGATTCGTAGTCGGTAAGGAGGGCGGAAAGAGAAGAATTGGTGGAGGTCAGAGAGGCGATGGTGGATTGTGCGAGCGAGAGCTGTGATTTTAGGTGTGCTACTGTCGCTGCTGTGAGAGGCGTCAGCGTGAGCTCATCCGACATCAGACAGATAGGGTCATTCGAGCCCTCTCAAGTAGACCGAACATACCATTTATCTCCCCGTTGACTTCCCTCATACCCACCCCTCCTCCTCTCAGATTAAGCCCACCACCGACCTCACCCCCCTCTTCTTGAGCAGCCCTCCCTTGTATTGCAGCGACACCCTCCACAATACCCCTCGTCTGCGCCTTATTCTCCTCTAGCAATTGACTCAACTGCTGCACCACCGCCCACAAGTGATTCATGTCCGTCTGTTGGCCCCCGCTCGGTAAACCATTGACCATTGGAATGCCGTTCTGGCCGCCGCCGTTGACTTGCGAACCTGCTATACTGCCAGCTTGTGAATGTGAGGGGGAAGGTGGTGGGCGATTTTGATTGTGTTGTTGCTGTTGTTGGGCAGCTTGTTGCTGAGAAGACTCTAGGAAAGAGTAGTTGTTCATGGCGATGTCGGTGTGTGCGGGTGGTGGAGATTAGATAGCTGCGGATGTTGGTGGAGTTGGCGTGCGGCGCGGGTTGATAGCGTCAATAGTCGGGTGTGTGATTGGATTGAAAGCCTGTTGATGGGATAGTAGGCGCACACCAAGTTCCTCTTAGTAATGCGACACTCGATTCAAAGTTAGAATGCGTATTGTGTCGTGTCGTGTGCGGGTTCACGTCGACTTGAGTTGCGGAGTCTATAGGGCTTTGAGCTGGCGATGTGCACCCTGGGATCGAGACGCTTATTCGCTTTGGGTGCTAGTGGCTTGGCTGTGCTTTATAGTTGAGCTACACCGCGAATCTTTGCAAGATAGATGTAAGTTTTGGATAGTAAAGTAGAGATGGCATTGAGTCCCAAAAGCTCAAATCTAGTATGCAAGAGTCTCACAACCAAAAATGTATCACATGCGGTACTGCCAGCCATTCAACCCAAACACCACCTTGTGTCCCACCATTATTTAACTTTCCGTGTTCAGATTCCGCACAAAGATCCTCCAAATGAAGTCCTTCTACCTCTGTGAAGAACTGGAGGTGGTACCCGCTCATCGATCAGGCAGTACATACCTTCTCTCGACACTCATCTCGCGATCCGCTTCGTCTTCACCCTCAAACCTCAATCTGACGAGGTTATCCACAGTCCCCCCTTCTTTGCCTCCATCTTCCTTCTTGACCTTGCCATCTATCTGTCTCCATACAGCCACCACTTCCGCCTTGTAGAAGGTGGTGGTACCAGGGTATAGAGCAAGCACGTTCTTTCCTTTGCTAAGGTCCGGCAGTGTGGTGTTTGAGGAGGGGGGTGGGATGGGTATCAGGTGGTTTACCGAAGCGCGATATGGTACTGATGGTGTCGGGGGATCCGGATCAGCATCGATGATTTCGTACCGACGTTGCTTTCCTTCGCCGATTACCGATGTTACGCGACAGAGGATGCCTTCACCCTCGAATGACATAGAGGACGATGAAGAGCGATTCTTCGCATTGTTTCGGTAGAGAACTTCTGTTTGCGGTGACAGACGCGGTCGGACTTCTGTAGTGTTGTCGTCAGCTGGCGTGATGTCTGAAGGGAGATGGGATGATAGACGGGAAGGTGAAACGGGCGCTGTGATAAGAAGGATAATACATGTGGCATGAGCACTTGAAAAGGACGTATGAGATCAGATGAGGTGAAATTATGAGCTTGCCTATTCGACTACAAACCTCGAACAAGCCGAAAGGAAATATGCCAGAGTGGGTATCGTCTGCCGTCTAAGAAGAACGCGGATAGCGAAGCACAGCTCAACGCTTGGTTTTGTACTTGATCCTGGGCTTGTTTTTGGAAGAAGGAAGAACCATCTTACCCTTACCCGAATCGTCCTCGTCCACCTTCACACTGCCCTCTCTCGCAACAGGTACCGATCCTGCTCTGCTACTGCCCGACTTGGCTACCAGTCGATCTTTTTGGCTGCTGATAACGACCTTTGGGCTAGGACCCCCAGGACTGTCCGCAGCCATGCTGTCACGGTCATCGATGCTGTCGGTCAACTTTCGCTTGCCTTGGCGGTCGCGTCCAGACTTTCCGTGCCCTACGCTGGTGGCTCGTGATGCTGAGGGTGGGACCTCTTCCGACATACGGAGGGCGGCCAGTAGCGTCATCTGGGTGTGGACATCATTGCCACCTTCGACAGGCTGGAGAAGGGTTTGTGCCTCGTTCAAGTTACGGATGTTGTCGCGCAGAAGATCTTCGAGCTCGTCGTCAATGCGGGCCGATGTTTCCTCACCGCGATCTAATGGTGTTAGCTCCACGATGGATAGATGATAGTCGGTGAAATGTTAACAAACCGATACGAGCAGACTGTTCTGCGACAAGAGCTGAGATCTTCTCTTGCAAGGCATCTGACTCTTTCTGCGGTATGTCAGCAAGGGGACCGAGCCTAAAGTAGTTGAAACATCGCGTGACATAGGCGATAGGGCTTAGAGTTGTACACCATATAATACACTCGTCGACGCATCTGCCATGCGCCTGAATGATCTGCCAGATCGGCCGCTCCCCTGGGTCTTCTTGGGTACGACGTCCATAATCAGCTCGGTAATGGCTCAAGTACTCTTCGGGATCACGAAGATTCGGGGATACTTTGCTGACATTGAGCAAATGGTGGTGATACAAGCTTGTAGAGATACTGATTACAATGCTAATGATGACCAAGAAAGTATACCCGTACCATGAGTTGATCAACACGCCGTCCGTCGGTTTTGATCGAGTTCCAGATGACCCTTTCCTCGTCGAACTCTTCCTTCAATTGACCGCGAGGTCTGCTCCGGGCAGCCATCTTGACGGAAGCCGTGGCCCGTCAACGCCCAGCACTTTCCGTGTTACCTGAAACGCTGCAGGTAGTTCATGTGTCGGCGTGAGAGTGGCGAAGTGAGGCAGAGGAAAGAGAAGTAGCTGCAGATGATCCACGTCGGGGCAAGTAGTCGGCTAGATGCAGGGTGGGATACGCTAGCAACGGAAGAGGGGTTGGTTCCATGAGCTTAATCCAACGGCAGGGTGACGATTATGCGGGACCAAACAAGTGGACCCCGCCGAGAGCTCCTTCGCCAAATCGCAGTGTGGCTATACCTACACAACATTCACATTCCACCGAAATCAGCTTCAAGATGCGGAACCCTCTTATCAGACTAGAATGCGGTAAGTTGATACGGCAAAGATAGCCAAAGAAACATCAATTGATCACTTGTAGGTGTAAACAGCTACGACTGGGGTGCGCTGCCCCGCGTCATCACTCACATTCGCCCAGCAGTATGCTGAACCAACCCAGGGAAAGTCGGCAAAGACTCCGCAGCCGCCAAGTTCCACGCTGCGACGGCATCAGACTTCTCGATTGAAGAGGAGAAGCCATATGCCGAGGTATGCAACATGGGTCTACAGTTGACGCGTCGTTGACACTCCCAGCTATGGATGGGCACGCACCCGTCGCTTCCTTCTAAAGACCTCGAGACCCAGCGAACACTTCTCGACCTCGTCCAAGAAAACCAGGCCTTGTTGTCTACAGAGATCGCCGAGCGCTACGAGAACAAGCTCCCCTTCCTGTTCAAGGTTCTATCCATCAACAAGGCCCTGAGCATACAGGCACACCCAAACAAGAAGCTTGCCGAGCAGCTGCATGCGAGCGACCCTAAGAATTACCCAGGTCAGCGCCATCACGACCATCTCATACAGGAATACTGACGCCTCGCTAGATGACAACCACAAGCCTGAAATGACCATCGCGGTCACACCCTTCGACGGCCTCTGCGGCTTCCGACCCCTCGCCGAGATCGCTCACTTCCTGAAGACCGTTCCTTCATTGCGCAAGCTTGTTGGCGAAGAAGAAGCCAAGAAGTTTGAGGATACCATCAGCGGCAAGGAAACGTCAGACAAGGAAGAGGACGTGCGGGAAAACAAGAAGGCACTTCAATCCGCCTTCACAAAGCTCATGAACACGGATAAGGACGCGCTGTCGTCTGCCAGCGAAGAGCTCGTTGAGGCAGCGAAATCTGAGGGCGAGAAGTTCGCGGGCGGTGGTCCACCCTCCAACACCGGCAAAGAGCTCTCAGACCTCGTTGTCCGTCTCAACTCTCAATTCCCGAGCGACATCGGTCTCTTCGTACAATTCTTCCTCAACTACGTTAAGCTGGATGTCGGCGAAGCTATGTTCCTCAAGGCAGACGACATCCACGCCTACCTTTCAGGCGACATCATTGAATGCATGGCAAGCTCGGACAACGTAGTGCGCGCAGGCTTCACGCCCAAATTCAAGGATGTGGACAACCTGACAAAGATGTTGACGTATAGCTATGCACCGATTAGCGAGCAAAAGATGGAGCCTAGGGACTACTCACAGGTCAGGTTGAACGCGCCGGCGTATAGTTCCAACAGCAGCAACAAGCTGTACAACCCACCGATCCCCGAGTTTGCTGTAGTACGAACTGCTCTTAACCGAACTGGGGGAAAGGCGACGTTCGATCCCATTGATGGACCAAGCATCATCCTCTGTACCAAGGGCAAGGGAACGATCAGCGTGGGACCCAAGGAGGAAGAGCTGAAGGAAGGTTTCGTCTACTTTGTTGGTGCCACAGCTGAGGTCGTCATCAAGAGTGATATCGATGCTGGAGATGAGGAAGACGCAGAGGGTCTGGTGACGTTCAAGGCGTTCTGTGAGCTTGAGGACAAGGGCAAGCTATGAGATGTGACAAAAGCTACGATAACGACTTCATGATACAATGACAAGAGAAGAAATATATTTGTCATGTGAGATTCAATATGATAAAAACATCTATCACATGCAAAATAGTATCACATGCAATGAGCTCGCTAAATTAGAAATGACAAGGGCCTGAAGGCCTGAGTGAATACGTCACTTTATTCTGGCAGACTCCTCATGATTCCCTCAAACGCCACCAATGCCATGGCGTTCGCTGGGAACGTTCTCAGGAAGCATGGCACGAAACCCCGCCAGTATCCCTTCCAGCCTTGCTCCCTGTAGACCGCTTTCGCCGCATCCTTCCACTCTGGGAATCTTCTCTGTGCGAGCGGATCCGTCATGATGCGCTGCTTGATTACATCACTTGGATAGCTAGTCAGCCAGAAGATTTGTGCTGACAAACCTCCAGCCCAGAAGTTGACGGCGGGTGCAGAGAGCGAGGTATGTTGCTGCAGTTGCTGTGTGAAGAAATCGTAGCTTCCCCACCAGAAACAGAAAAATGTGCGAAAGAGGAGTGTGGCGCTGAGACCGTGGTATACACCCCGTATTCCATGACCAGTGTATATCTTCTTCAGGCAGTCGATCGGTCCGGAGTACAGACGCGCGCTCTTATCGGCGGCGTACTGCACTTGCAGGCGCGCTTTGACGTGCTCAATGGGTGCAGCAATGAAAGATACTGTCCACCCAGCCATTGTGCCTGCTAATGCGTGACCATATACAGGCAGTTTACTCTGCTGTTCGCCGAATCGCAGATGTGAAGGTGAATTGAAGACTCGGTCGTTGAGGACGCGGCGGTATACGCTCAATGAGCCCAGCATACTTTGCGGTATTAGCAAGAAGGGTTATATCGACGGTGAGGAAGCAGATGCCGACGTACATCGAGTCCATGAACATCCACCCTACCAGCGGCGGTGTAGCACCCTTGTATAACCCCGGGAACCCCTCGTTCCGCAATGTCTGCATGAGACAATCTACCGGGCCTCGAAAATGCGATTTCTCGGTCGTTTGTAGGCGGACTTTTATTGTATCGAATGGGTGACCGACTACTTTTGTTAACCGAATCCTAGGCTTGTCTCGAAGAGAAGCATTTTTTACCAGACAATTTCGCAATGCCACTGAAAACACCAGCAACGAAACCACGATAATGCTTGGGTGACTTGTTCGGCTCGTCAGACGTAGCTATCAGCGCAGTAGCCGCCGGCTTCGAGTCACCGGATTTCAGGGCTGAGGTAGCCATTGTCGCGTCGCTGTTCTCCAACACAAAATTGGAATCATGCCTCCAGCCCAAAGAAAAAGCAATCAACACGAACAAAAGACCACAGACACAGAAAAAGGGTTGGAAGAAGTTTGTCAAAACAACTCAACTCATTATCTTCGGTAGGAAATGTCAGCAGCGTTTAGTAAACGTGCATATCGGAAACGTGATAGTGTTCGCGATGTAACATGTGGTGACGATGTCGACAGGGACGCGAGATCTCGGGCTAAAAGTATTGTATGTGGGCCACTAGCAGAGGGACCATTCCAACAAGGGCAGAAGTCACGTGAAACCTTATAAAAATGTTTACGGCTGGAAGTCATCCGAAGTCCAACCGAATCAGCCTCTCCACATACAAAACTTTTTGCCTACCGCCTTGTGACCATAGTCAGGGTCCAGTTGTTGCCGGATTTGGTACGATCGTTCTATCATAGATTAGCGGCTCTTTGTCGATCCCTCCATAAACAAACGCCCTAAAGCGCCACCAAAAATGGCGCAGTCTGATCCTTTTGCTAATGCATTGTTCCTTCTACTGACTGTAAATTTTGCGTGACGCCTTGTTGGCACGCGATTGGTATAGATATACGAAAAGGTATCATGCAGGCGACTACAAGTGCGACTACAGAGGCGGCGGGTGTAAAGCCGAAGAAAGGCATGTTTAAAGTTTGGCGGGCCGCGTTTGGAAGGCAGATGCTGATGTCAGCACAGTATGGACGACTCTTATCACCAACACAGCATATCTCACCGGCCTCCTCACCCTTGACTACTCGCTCAAGAAGCACGGTTCGAAATACCCTCTCATCGCTCTCTACACGGATACCTTCCCCGAGGAAGGCCTCAAAGCACTTGACGAGCGCGGCATACCAAAGCAACATGTCAAGTACCTGCTGCCAAAGGTCCAAAAGGACTTCACTAACGACCCGCGATTCTACGATTGCTGGAGCAAGCTCACGCCCTTCTCGCTAGAGGAGTATGACAGGGTGGTACAACTAGACAGCGACATGTTGGCTTTGAAGAACATGGATGAGCTGATGCGCTTGGAGCTGGATGCGCCTAGTACAGGCGGCAAGGGCGACAGGGTATTTGCTGCGAGCCATGCGTGCGTGTGTAATCCGTTCAAGAAGCCGCATTACCCCAAGGACTGGTATGTGTTTGTGATTCCCAGGTCCATGCGACACGTAAAAATAACCTGTATTGTAGGATACCAGAGAACTGCGCATTCACATCCCAGCATTCCGACCACGCTGCCGCACAACACACGGGCGCACACTCGACGGCCGGTCTTCGTATGCCCAACGGGGGCCTCCAAGTGGTAAACCCTTCGCTCGCTACCTACAACCTTATCCTCGAGCAGCTCTCCAACGAGACATCCACAGCGTACGATTTCGCCGACCAATCGCTGCTTGGCGACCTGTTCAACGGTCGCTGGGTCACGCTGCCTTATACCTACAACGCGCTGAAGACTTTGCGGTCAAAGGGCGTGCACGACGCGATTTGGAGAGACGAAGAGGTCAAGAACGTGCATTACATCTTGAGTCCGAAGCCGTGGGACGAGGAGGCTGGGAAGTGTAGTCATGAAATACATGAGTGGTGGTGGATTGTCGACAAAGAGAGACGGGAGGCAGAGAAGAACAAGGGTATTGATGATGGGTTTTAGAGGTTTTCACGACATGGTGGGGGTAATGCATGCATCGGTCAGGCGTAGGTGGTTGTGGAAAAGAGTCTGTTGAACAGCTTACGCATCACTCAAGACTTTCGTGCCCTTCCTTTTCAGCAGCACCGCTCTTGCCGGCTGAAGGCGATGCTTTTCACGTTTCCTTTGGGCTTGGGCGTCAGGCTCCGTCCCCTCCAGCAATCCGTCGTGCTCGGTAGATGTGCTTCTTTTTCCGACCCTTTTTCCCGCACGGTGCACCACGTCATGATGTGAGACACTAACCTTGCGTGGGTGCTGTACAGGCCTTGCCGATATTGACTCGGCTATAGGAGAGGCCTAAGACCGAAGCAGTGCTAGCAAGATGGGAAGATGGGGAGACGTCACGGGAACGCCGTGGTGAGCAGGCAACATGCCTCGTGAACGACTGCAATGCCACACGCAAACGGCGAGGGCCCCACGGCTTCCTCAATCTCAGGAGTAGCGTCGCGTACCTGCATGGAGGCTTGAGGCAAACTCTATCTCTAGCTGCAGATTTCCTGCAGCACACACCCACCTCCACGCAGCGAGTAACGCATGCGGAATCCCTTTGCTCCATCTTACCCGAGATGCGCAATCAAAGGCTGCAGACGTTCGGCCCCTTTTCGTGCTGGCAAAAGCAGGAGAAGTGGTGGTGTGGTGGTGTGGCGGTGTGGGGTGTGGTTGGCGTGTAGGACGACGCCGTCACGCTCAAGCCGTTGAGCGAGCACGGACGTCTGGCTGCTGGGATCTGCATCGCGCCTGCTGCGGTTTCAGGAGTGAGCAGTTTGAAACCTCATTTCAACAACAAGGCCAGCGCCCACACGACACCCTGACCCGAGTCGCTGACGGATTCCCTTCTTGCCGTCTACATCTTCACATCCTCTCCTACCCACCAACACTTCAAGCCTCAGCTTATCACACGACCGTCCGTCTTCTGCTCACTCGCACCCAATCGCGTACTAGCTACAGCTCGCCATTGCCGAGATATCGCTTACTCTCCACGACGATCCAAAGCGCTCGATCCTTGGACCCTCATCCCGGCAGAGTATCGTGAATAGCCGACATCATGGGAGCATCGATATCCAAGATAATGGCCAAGGTCTTCGGATCCAAAGAGATGCGCCTGTTGATGCTGGGCCTCGACGCGGCGGGAAAGACCAGTATGCCCTCCCCCACGGCCTGTTGGTTCTACACACGACCGCTGACTGACTCCTCCAGCCATCCTGTACAAGCTCAAGCTTGACCAAGACGTAACCACCATCCCGACCGTCGGCTTCAACGTCGAGACTGTCACATACAAGAACACCAAATTCAACGTCTGGGATGTCGGCGGCCAGGACAAGATCCGTCCGCTCTGGAGACACTACTTCTCTGGTATGTTGGGGCGTGGGGGCACGGTTCCGGGTAGGCGAGTCGACATGTGTGCACGCGACTGCATGGCGCATGGCGTCTCCACCGCATCCGACCCCCTACCATGTCTCCGAATCGAATGCCGTGCTAATCCCCACCATAGGTACCCAAGGTCTCATCTTCGTCATCGACTCCAACGACCGTGCCCGAATCGACGAGGCAAAGACGGAACTCACTCGGATTATCCAAGATAGAGAAATGAAGGATGCGCTGCTGTTGGTATTCGCCAACAAGCAGGATCTTAGCGGAGGTGCGTACACACCAGAGTCAGCCGTGGAGGGCATTGCGCTAACACCACACAGCTATGCGACCAAAGGAAGTCTCAGACCGTCTGCAATTAGATAAGATCGCCAAAGACCACGTATGGAAGGTCGAGCCCAGCTGCGCGACAACAGGAGAGGGTATCTTCGAGGGATTAGTACGTTCACACTTGCCTAAACTATTTGCGCTTCACCAACTAACACCCACCAGGCCTGGCTCTCCAACAACGTCAAGCTACCACCAGGCGCCAAATAGACGCTATATCCCGACTCGCCTCCCCTTCTTCCTGATACCTGAACGACTTGCATGCACTCCACTACCTGCTCTGGCTCTTCCTGCATATACCCGGTTTTCCATTTATACTCCATGTCACTGTTATCATAGTGTAATTTTCTAATTTCTGGCCACTCGGATGAGTGGTCTCTAGGGGCACCTTTTTTTGTTTGTTTGTACACCATGGATGTACAAACTGTAGATGTTGATCCAAGCCGGGTGGCTGGCCTCTGTTTATAGCCCAAGCGAACTGATTCCTCCACGTTTTGAGACTTTGTGGTTGTGGATCATTAATCATGTGGTGTGCTAATTTCTACAGTGTTGACTACGTTTTCTTCTCTGTCCCTGAAAGCCAAATTTCCAACCCATACAATACTTGGAATGAGGCCGCTGCTACCTCTCCGCAAATGGCTGAATCTTGACAATACTAACACACAATGGATACAAGAATCGTCATCATACAGTCGAAGCTAATGTGGAAGCTGTGCGCAATCGCCCCCGACCGCCCAGAAACCACAAGAAGACGGCAGAAGAGACTGAACAAGACAAAGACGAAAAAGGAACCGGCTTTTCGGCAATTAAAAGAGAGTAATATAAAACCCTGAAGAGAACTATATTCCGGATCTGGATCTCTAATTCCAAGCAAAAAGACTGAAAACAGGCGCAGATGAATCCGCTAACCATTCTGCAGTCTACAGCAGCACATAACACACAAGCATGTCAGATATCTCTCGCAGCACGGTAGACCTCTCCAGGATTTTCCTACGCAATTTTTCTACTTTTACTACGTACTGTTGTAGTAGGCTGTATAGAATGAGACCTCGACATCGGAAAAAACAGCACATGGAGAAACAAGAGCGGAAGAATGATACGGTTTCTATTTTGAGAAAAGTGGATTGATGTGGCGGTAGCTGGGAAAGAAAAATGCTGGGTTGTTGGCATGCAACATTAGATACCTCTAGCCTCCAAAACACCTTTAGTCCATCATCATAGGCCTTCCTTGGTCTAAACTACGCCAACACAAACGCCGTGGCGCTGAAATGCGATGATGGGGATGAAGAGTCGGGAACAAATATTACGCCGACCCGTCGTCCAAATACGTTAAAAAAATATTCGCTACAGCAAGTTGCTTTTGATCATCTCCACTGACCCTGGCTCAGCTTCAGCAGGCCCTCCACACACCCTGCCTCTTCTGCAGAGTTTATGCTCGAACGACCACTCGCGTCGTCACCATGCATAAACTGCCGCAACTCATCGTCTTGCTCAGGGTCGACGACGCTCTTGCCGCCTTTCCGTTTCTCCTTGGCTAACATCGCACCAAGACTTGAGGTCTGTGACATCAGGTTTGTGTTCTCTCCCAGTATCCGGCGAGCTGTCCGGGAAGCAGGAGGCGTAGCGGCAACTTGACGGTCCCGTCGCACAGACTTCGGGGCGTCAGGCTCCCAATTCTCCTTGTCGCTCTCCGTGTGCGGGAAGTCGTCCGACTCAGTGCTCTCACCACCCTTCTTGTAGTTGGCATAGTCGGTGTTGGAGAAGCGGCCGTTGATAGTCGAGGCGCGTTGCATGGCACCGCGGGACTTCTTGACGAGCGGACTGCCCTGTACTTTGTGCGAGCTGTGGCGTGCCATCAGCGGGCTGCTATTATGTCGAGCCTGGTTCTGTGCTAATATCCTTCGGTTCGCGCGTAGTATTCCAATCGCGTCAGCTGCACTGCCACTCTCTTCTTGCTCCGCGCGCGTTGTTAGGCTGGTGGTTGACCGGCTCTCCGGATCACACCAGAACTCCCAGGTGCGCGAATCCCTGCTCCTTCCTATGTTCGATGTCGTCCTTGGCACTTTTGGGCTCGGCTCGCCTCGGGCAGCAGCGGCGAGACGGTCGTTCAAGCCAGCTGCACTGTAGCTCCGTCGCAGGCCAGCAGTAGCTCGCGAAAAGGAGGATGGTGTCTTTTTCGACTTGGGTGGTGACGGAGTTTTGTCAAGATCAGTGACAATGCGTGCTGTGCCATCCTCGCTGGTCGATATTCGCACGAAGGAATGCTTGCGCTTCAGTGGTCGGGAGGGGGTCTTTATTGCATTGTCAGGTGATAGTGAAGGTTTGGGAGGAGGATTTGGAAACGTGATGACTTCTGGCGTATAATCTTCGAGATATCGGACGAATGACGCGCTGCGACGGTTGGAGATCCATGATGTGCGTTGTTGCGCGACGCCCTGTGAAGAAGGTCTAGCCTGTTGCGAGTTGCTTACTTCAGCGGAAGCATTTTCTGTACTTTGGGCTTCAGTCGAGGGCTCTACAGCTGTTTCATTCGTGGGCTCTGGTTCGAGGGCGGAAATAGCAGTGTCGATGGTGCGTGGTTCTGGGATGGTTTCATCTGAAGTGAGTTCTGGCGTTGCGGGCTGCTCTGGTGGGTCGGACTTTGGGCACTCGTCCGACTCTTTCGGCTCCGGCGCGTTATCGATACTGCGCGCTATGGCTACCGTCTCGTCTTCTGTAGGCGGGTCCGACATGGTGGAAGAAGAAGACATTAGCGACGCCGTGGAAGATGGTTCGAGAGGCCGTGAGCGACGGCGGTCGTTTTGGCGTTTATCTAAAGCAGAGCGTGATCAGAACGTGTTTCGAAAATCATGCGTACATTAAGCCACACACGACGTATCGGAGCGATCGAGTGAAAGTCGGATGAAAAGACGCAAGCACCAGCGACGCGTG
This sequence comes from Alternaria sp. 'sect. Undifilum', assembly GCA_024321975.1. Classification (NCBI taxonomy): domain Eukaryota; kingdom Fungi; phylum Ascomycota; class Dothideomycetes; order Pleosporales; family Pleosporaceae; genus Alternaria; species Alternaria sp. 'sect. Undifilum'. The sequence continues at coordinate 11,614,313 of JAJJZI010000001.1, forward strand.
TAACAGGCAGACCATAGAACTTACTTTGAAACCAGATCTAGAGCGCCATGTTAGCAGGGGCGCGCACACTCGTGACGTGGAGCAATATTTGGCGTCTTACCTGAACTTCCTTCTCGCCAAGCGCGACTTTGCGGACAATTTCTAGACGTGCGGCCCTGTCTGGCTTCGGATTCTTGAGATATTCCGATTTTAGTACGTCTTCGTCTTCCTTGCTGCAAGATGCCGTGGTCAGCGCTGATGGGGTGTTGGAGTGTCGCTTGCCCGCGGGGTAGGCCGAAGTAGTTCCCGATGGTAGGTTGAGCACGAACCAACGCGCTGAACATGGGTCGACACGGATGCGATGGAAGGACAGAACTTGAACGGGATGGAAGCATACCTGGTGCGTCTTCTCTTCTGGCGCGCAAGAGCTTTGTTGTCCACATGCGGTGGCATGTGGTTTGCGACTGTTTCCTGCGAATGCACGAGAAAGGCCAATTGGCCACTAAAACTGGCGCGTCTGGCCGTGGGCAGACGCGATGACGCAGGTGACGAGAATGCAGGCAGGGGCGACGAGGCCGACATGATGGGGATGACCACAGGGAATGTTGGTAGCTGAGCTTGGGGTAGTCAGAGAGAATCACTACCGTCAGCATGTTATAGGAAGAGTAACGCGTTCCATGGTGGCAGGAAAGTGGTGTGCGAGGCGCGTCTTCAGTCGCGTACGTATCAGATTGGCCCGAGCCGGGCGCTTGCCTATGTCGTGCATACCACTGGCCTGAACCTGTCGTCTGTGCACACAACCACGCCAGCCTCATGTCTGCCATTACCCATACTGCAGATCGCCGTGTGTGCACGAGCATGATGAGGCCGAGGAAACAATACGTTCCGTCAGGTCGAGCTCAGAGCGTAGTTGACAAAGCCGCGTGCGTCTTATGAGTGAGTTCGTCTTTCTTGTGGCTCATCTCGGCATCTTGCTCAGAACTAGGCGAATGCGGGAAGACAATTATGCATTTTGCTTTTCCCAAGGTTCTCAGCCCTATCTTCGAACACGCTCAAGGATTGCGCGTGTGCAGAGACCAGGCGACACAGCAGACTCTTGCTGCTGCATCGGTCCGCTACCAGTTGCAGCCCCTTTTCCTCAAAGGTCATGCGCTTCTACGTGGGACAAACGCGAACAAGACATAAGAGCACCATCGTTTCTATTCCAAGCGCGTTGGGCCGACGCCGCTAGTACGCAAAAAGTATCGCGGTGGAACACGTCGGCACGTGACGCACTAACACTTTCGGTCGTGCCCGCCACAGCCGCGAAACGCGGGTCAAACGCCCCCTCGATTCTAGTCACCACAACGCTCCTACACAAACCCTCTATCATCGGGATCCTCCGATGGTCTCTACTGATTATTGCGATTGCAACTAGGCAGCGACCCACTATCCAATAACTATCCAGGTCCAGCCTGCCGTCTCATACCCTTGCCATCAACGCTCACCGCAAGATGCACTGCACAATGCTCAACTACCATTGCCTCTCTATTCCCGCACCTGCACATACTCACTTGTCCTTCTTAGCATCTGACCTTTTGCATACGCTTTTGTCTGTTCCAGGGCCCATTGCTCGATTTTCCTGCTACCCCACACCCACCGGTGAAGAGGTTCATACAAGGCAGAAGGCTTTAGCGTAAGAGTCGGAGTTATCCGTAACCTCGAGACGCACCTCTCTTGCGTAAAGATTGATCGGTACCTTTCTGCCTTCTACAACAACATGCCCACGACTTCTGCACCTAGGGCGCCGAGAAAAACTACAGTCCTCGGACCGAAGCCGATTGAAAACATTCGTAAGACAGCTTACTATCCCACATTGACGTGATGCGAACGGCACTTCCGAAGATCCAATGCTCGCGCCTTTGGCGATTAGGACTCAACCTGGCTCCTGTGACCCTTGAGCCTCACCGGTTCTAGCCCCATTTCCCTATCTCGTCATCTCCCTGTTACCTCCCAGCCCTCTGCTGCGTTGAACAATTGGTGGAGGCCTCTCCTACCCAAAAATCTAGCTACCAACCGTGTATCGTTCTGTAAAGCCACGCTACCCAGCCGACAGATTCTCATTCGGGTAGCTGAGCTGCTGCACCGAGAGCCTCGCACGATGCCTTCGCACCCGAGAAACTGCAGTTAGCCCAAAGATGCGATCGCATTGCGATGTAGGGCTAGCCCTACGGGCCCACTTCCAAAGGTAGACTCCGCTTCCGCCGTGACATTTCCGGGGTTTGAGGTTCCTTCGAACGATACGATCCGTCCCTCTACTACTGGGACGTGGGCCGCCATGACTGACCGTTGAGCTAACGTCTCAATTGGTTGGAGCTCGCATCCTAGTGGCATGGTCGCAGGATATCACTACGCACGGCCTCAATGCCCCGTCTGGCTTTCATTCGCCGAGGCCAGAGCTTTGTTTCGTCGATTTCATCTCTAGTCCTTTGGCGGGATGCAGGGCTAAGGCTTCTATTCCTCTTTTTCCGGCATCAATCCCACGTCCGCAACAAGCGGGCTATCTCTTCCACTGTATCATATGTTCAGCCAAGAGTCACGGAAACCTTCATACAGACCAGCGAATCGGCCCCTTTCTATCGGCTGGCAACCAGTGTTCTGACGGAAGAGGCGTTGAAAGCAGCCAACTGCCCTCAAGAGGCTAAGAAGTCTGCTGTTAGCCCTACACTCCATCTCGCCACGCGTACCTCCGAACATCCTTGAACGTTGCAGAAGACGGTGGCAGTCGTTCTTGCTCCACGCCAGCACTAGACCTGTCTTGAGGAGATTCCTTGACACAGCAGGCTTTGCATCCGTCACTTTACGCGTCGAAGCATGTTCATTGGTAACATCACTTCCACATAGGTCTGTATTGTAAGCAATGCCCCAATGAGCGCCGCCTTCCGGAGTGATTGGAATAATTCAGGCCGGCCGCCTTGGCCTGCGCGTCCCATTCACCGTCTTTATCAATCAAGTGTTACCTTTGTGAGTCACGGACCTGTATATCACAGTGAGGTGAGGGGATGACGAGCATAATTTTGAAGTCCGACTTACATCTGAGCTCTGTGGGGTAGAAGATCCAGTGTCGAATCCAAAAGCCTCTATTCCCCAGAGCCTTCGTTAGACTGGTCAAGGTCCAGAGAAGAAATGCCCAACAATATGCGCATCGCAATAGCAGGTAAGGCAGCCATCTAACAAACAAGTGCATTACTCGTGCAGACGCCCTTCTTACATTCACAGGTACTTCTGGCCTAGCACTCTTGATTGCCCAGGAGATCAACAACTCGACGAGCCACCAGCTGATTATTCTATCGCGAACCGTAAGTGCCCTCAGGGGGATGACTCACCATTCTTTAGATCTGAGAAGCCACACTAAAACTCATCAGCATCAAACAAGCCTCATAGCGTCCGGTTACAACTGTCAAGCCGTTGACTACAACAACTCCGCTTCTCTTCAGCATGCATTGATGGGTGTCGACACTGTCATCTCGACGGTCATGGGCAATCCCCAGCTTCGCCTCATAGAAGCAGCTGTTCAGTGCCAGGTACGCCGCTTTGCACCTGCAGAATTTGAAGGTCAGCCAGGTCTGCGAGGCCAAAACGCGCTGCTCGATCGCGGACGTAGCTCAGCGCTAGCCTTGCTGCACCATTACCGCAGTCACATACAGTACACGGTCTTCGTCTGTGGCATATTATACGAGCGGTTCTCGGTGAACGGGATGATATCTCATCGCCTCGGAACCAACAGCGGCTATGGAAATGAGGGTGACTTCATCGCCGACCCCCGGCAGATGACTTCCACGGCGCCAATCTATGACGCTGCCAATAATCTCTCATCGATATGCTTGACCTCCGCATACGATGTGGCACAGTTCGTGGTACGTGCCCTCGACATGCCCACTTGGCCCTCCGAGATGAGCATGTGCGGTGAGCGCATGACTGTTCATACTTTAGTCGAGACCATCAGGGCGTGTAGAAGTAGGTATAGTCAATCCTTGCCTGAAGAAACAGCTTGCTAACATATCGTCAGACCGACCATGGGCTAGCATCGATTACCAAGCCCCTGCAAGTACGCACACAGTCTCGAAAACATCCACACAGTTACTGACCAACGACACAGATCTTGAATATCAGATGACGATGGCTCAATTAGGAGGAGACACGGCCGGACAGAGGCGACTCGCACACCTCCTCGCGACAGCAGAGGGGCGCTACGATTTCGTAATGCCCGCCTACCTCAACTCTGTCTACCCAGACGTTCAGGTAACTCGCTTCCAATATTGGTTCCTGCGTAATTGGGCCTCGATCCCGTGAGCAGCTATTGTTGCGAGATGTCATGTAGACATTGGGCGATACTTCCGGGGCCGAAGAATATCCACGCAACATTGGATATCCTCGAAACGCATGTAGGCCTCTGATCCTTGGAAGTTCAGCAACGTACTATGGAGCTCAACACCTCATCCTCTTCACTTTTCGACTACTTGTCTTTCGCTCGAGACTGTCTTGTCTACGAGTTTGGAGTTCTAAATTAGACTGAAATCTCCATGTTGCACTAAAGTTAAGGATGTGTTGGCTTTATTTCCATCTGCAGTTTGCAATACTTGTTTGTTCATAACCGTCTCAGAATGGCAGACTAGTAATGTCTGCGCTTATTCCAAGGGTTTGCCATTTATGACGTTTTGACCAAGGTTGGTATCGCTTATGCCAGAGACACTACCTAGTACGCCTCCACTCTGCCAACATCACACGCGACACTTTGCGGCTCTCTCCTGCCGAAGCATAAACGGCGCTAACTAGATTTACAAAAGCATACCCGATCTGCGATGATATGAGAAAGGCCTGGTCAGAGTTTGACATGAATCTGCGATGGAGAATTACATCAAATCGACGTCACTGGTGGGGCATCAGTTCCCCGCTACCATAATAAAACTCCAACGCGCGTGAACACTCTTTTCATTTCAGTGTCATAACCACAACTTCAATCACATTTTCCAGACAAAATCAATATTCTCTACGGATTCAACTTCCTTTCCATACCCACAACGTAGGTTTAATTCCACAGAATGGTGTGGTGAACAGCTTCGAACTTGCCGTTTCTGGCGCGAGGCTATCAAGCCCACCAGCATGTACGCGTCTGGTTTTCATTTATTAACAGGTATCCAGCACATAAACACGTTCAAAATGGTTTCTTCTCAACAGGGCTACTCCAACACCACCACCGACCTGAAGGGAAACCCCCAGGCTGTCAACGAGGCTCAATCCAACCTCCCTCTCCCCGAGCAGCCACCCGTCGCCTCAGACTTCAACTCCTCCGACGCCAGGACTGTAAATGTTGGCTCTGGTGGCCAAGAAGCTTCATTCGCCTCCGGCGGCGGTGCCATCCGTGATCCCGCCGTTGGTGCTGGCGGTGCCGCAGGTCGCGAGGCTAAGGACGGACTTGGTGGCATCCCCAATGACGCTGTCTCGCGCGAGCAGAAGGATCACTCTGGTCTTGCCGACACAACTGGCAAGGACTACGGATACCCACAGAAGAATGACCCCAGCGCGGGCGTCAAGCAGTAGAGTGCTGCAGCGCGAGGAAGAGTAATTAGATACCCAAGGCATAATGGGAGTGAAGGTTTTCACGATTATGACGGCTGCTATCACTGCGTTTAGTAGTTGGATTGCAAGAGCAGTCTTGCGATAGTCCACAAAATGAAACAAACGAACAAACAAACCTTTCCACATCTTTCGTACTGTGATGCCCCGTCAATGACGAATACATGGTTGATCTATCCCGTCGTACCAGGCGCCAGGCTTCATCTTGATCTTGACGCCAGACGGCGATCATGGCAAATGTTCGCGTGCACCAAATGCAGCAACAGCGCCTTGCCGAATAACACCCGTTTTCGACGCTATTTCAGCCAAGTCTAAGACGTGTTTATGTGGGCCCTTTGCTGGTGTCTGATCGACGGTCGCTCGACCAGGAGCGGGGTCATTTTGGGTAAGGTTGAAGTAAGGTGGGATGTTCAATGTGACGAGGTCATGACGCAAGTACATTGGGGCGTGAAGGCTGAGGGTATACATAGGACGGCCTGGACTGTAGCTAGAGCTACTCATACCACCATTACTTCTTCAATCCACACATTTGACCACTCCCAATCTCAACAATCACAACCCAAGAAACTACACGTACCATAAACATGTCAACCTCACACGGACAGAAGGTATGCTTCACGTCTTGTGCTTTCATACTCCGTTCCTTACGATTTTATGATGACCTCATGAGACATATCTTGAAACCCAAGAAACGCTCACTGACTTAGCGCTCTTAGGTCACCACCGATCCCGCATCCAACATCGCCATCAACGAGGCTGTTGGTATCGTAACATCAGACTCTCTAGCAGGCGAGTCCCTAAAGAACTCTGGCTCCTTTGGCGAGGGCAACCCCAAGGCCGCAGCAAGCAAGCAGCCGTCTTCCTCAACCACTACAAACACCCATGACACATCAAACGCCACCAAGCTCGACGCCGCCGTAAACGCCGAAGCACGCGACGCGCAAGAAGGATGGAACGAGGAGAAAATCATGAACTCAGGCAAGGGCCTGGGTAAGGAAAGCGGTGTTGGTCCGACATACGCAGGTGCTGGCGGCTCATCTGGCAGTGCTTCATTAGGAGGTGCTGCCGGCACAGCTCCTACCGGTGTTGCAGGAACCAACGTTGACCCAAGCGTTCTCCAGCCCAAGGGTGCCAATTTGACAGAGGATCCTAATATGAGTGGCAATAGCAAGTTTGACGAGATTGGCACAGAGGACGACCCTGCCAGGCAAGCGGAGCTCAAGTTCGCGAAGGTGGACGCGGCGAGTGCTGCAGTCGAGAACAAGAGTGACTCGACCCAGGGCGGCGACAGCAAGTTCAGCGGTCTGGGAGATACCAACGCTTAGAGAATCGATGATGCATGGCGGGAAACGTGTATGATAGAGCAACGAACTGAACGAATGTAACGATTTACAAGTTGGATCCAGTGTTTGGTGTTTTGAAGGCGACAAACTCAAGGGGTGAGAGTAGTACGTGGCGGGGGGTTCCAAATCGGGCCTCTTCCGCGGGCACGGACGCGGGCCGTTGCAGCACCTCAAGGTGGCCTTTCGCGACGCGGCATTAGCCCCCAACTGTCAATGCAGTTCATTAACCCACCTACCCTTCTTTCCTTTATCCAACAGTTCACAATTCGAGATTGGGTCTGCAGTACCCTAGTTGCACACTTGGGTGCCCATCATGAACGGCTTCGGGGACCAGGGTCACAACGAGGATCCATTCGGACCATCCAAGGGAGGCATTGTATCAAGTTTCGATGCATTTCGTAAGTGTTATCTCGTACACTGATATAGAGAAAAACAGGGGATCAGCGACAAGTATCATAGTGTTGATATTGCAATGTATCTCGCGATGCGACATCTCAAGCTCATGCGACAACACTTAGACCAAGACAGACTCCACAGCTAACGGATATCTACAGCCAAAACCAAGAAGACGTACCTCGTCCAAGGTCGCAACTCGTCCGCATGGACAGTAACACTTATCCTAACATGCATCTACCTCTCCTGGTCCGAAATATCGCGCTGGCTCGCTGGCACAACCACACAATCATTCGCCGTCGAGAAGGGCGTATCCCACGGCATGCAACTAAACCTCGACATGATAGTAGCCTTGCGCTGCGCTGACCTTCACGTCAACATGCAAGACGCTGCTGGTGACCGCACCCTCGCTGGCGAACTTCTGCGCAAAGACCCCACGTCATGGTCGCAATGGACTGGCAAGAACATTGAGAGTGGAACGCATGAGTTGGGCAAAGACGGAGATAAACAGGCACCTGGATGGGAAGAGCCTGAGGATGTACACGAGCAATTGGGAAAGGCGCGGAAGAGGAAGTTTAGCAAGACACCGCGGGTGCGCGGTCAAACTGATAGTTGTCGCATCTATGGGAGTATGGTCGGAAACAAAGTGCAAGGTGACTTTCATATCACGGCTAGGGGCCACGGATACATGGAGTTTGGAGAGCACCTGGACCATTCTAGTGAGTTGAGGTAGCTACGACTTGCAAAGATATGACCACTAACGTTCAACAGCTTTCAACTTCTCGCATATCATACGCGAAATGTCCTTTGGCCCGTACTACCCCTCCCTCGTCAATCCGCTCGACTCTACTATCGCCGTAACACCAACACCCGACGATAAATTCTACCAGTTCCAATACTACATCTCCATCGTCCCGACCATCTACACCGATGACGCCTCCTTGGTCCCTCTTCTCACAGCCATCACGTCGACAGAGGAGCACCCAGCCTCGAACATCTTCCACACCACGCACGCCATCAAGACCAACCAGTACGCCGTCACCTCCCAGTCCCACAAGGTCCCGGAAACCTACGTACCCGGTGTGTTTGTCAAATTTGATATCGAGCCGATCATGTTGGCTGTGGTGGAGGAGTGGGGAGGCTTCTGGAGGTTGATTGTCAGGCTGGTCAATGTAGTGAGTGGCGTTATGGTGGCTGGTAGTTGGGCGTGGCAGATGTTTGACTGGGGGAGCGAGGTTCTGGGTAAGAGGAGGAGAAGAGGCGATGGCGTTGGTGTGCTTGGGACACCGTCTGTGGAAAAGAAGAGTTGGGATTAGAGGGGAGGATTTAATCGAACAGAAGATGCATTCAACGGCGTTCAGGGTATAAGGTTATGCGGTTTCAAACGTGGGATTTTGTGAATATACAAATATATTATTTTCCAATGCTGGAAATCGCGGCGTTCGTGGAGAAAAGAGTGCGTCGATGATGAAGGCTTGGATGGTGAGACTGCGACTGCGCAACGGTATGTCTCGCTTACTCTTCTCTATAGACCTACAATATGCGAATACCTAGCTGACATCTTTTAGTAAGTACCGTGGTAAGTGACTCCAAAATTCTACGCCTTGCGATTTGGTTCTTTCCCTTACTTTCTGCTTCGTTCGTTCGTTCGTTGCTTGGCGGTTCGTGACACAAGGCCTTAGTCAACAGTCTCTCACTTGGACTTGCATCACCCTCCACTGTCTTTTAGCCATTGGTCTTCTACCAAACGCTGACAATCCACCTCACTCCACTTTCAATTTGAATCAACTCAACTTGACCGCGACTATGACGCCGCCAGATCAGCCGCAAAACCGAAGTGATTCGCGAAACCAGGATGGCGAGACTCATGGTCGCGAGCCAGTGTTATCTCAGAGAACGACTTCTACAGATGACCTCACTAATGATCACAACCGGCCGCAAGCCATCAGGCTGGCAGATGGCCCGGGAAGCGGATCCGTGCGTGTCAATAGAGAACGTTTGGCTGGCAATGTCCGCGGAAGGACTGGTCTGGAATCTCGGACGGAGGCGCGGCGTCTTAACAATTTCGCGCCGATTGAAAGGTTCAACCGGGCTCTCACTGAAGCACAACGTCGACTAACCACTGTCACACCGGACCTTGACGCGCCGCGACAAACCCTCCTCTCTCAAGAACGAACTACGATACCGGAGGCAACCTTGGAGCCTCACCTGGTGCCAGCCCTTGGTCAAGATACGCCGCTAAATTCCACTCAACAGCTAGATCAGCCTGGCCAGCCTCGGAGCTACATGCCCTCTCTTCGATCCCAACCAGAGTTCTACATGACAGGTGTGACAGCCGTCGACACTACAGCGGAGCCTCTCACCAATAACACTGAATGTTCGATATGTCTTGAACCTTTATTAGACGATGTGGTCAAGTTCCACGCTTGTGGTCATATGTTTCACACGGTCTGTGTACAGAGTTGGTTTGATCAGAGCGCGCCGCGTACGGGCAACAAGCGAGGTACTTGTCCGAACTGTCGACATGAACTGTATGAGCCAGACCCGCAATATGGACGTACAGCGCCACCTCGGAATGTCGAGCGGCCAGTGATGTCTGCTACCAGAAGGCGTTTCGCACTTGCTCCTCCCGATCGCGAAGAAGACGGTCGCCGCGAAGAGCTTGTTGATAATTTTGTACAGTCTCGAAATGATCGTTCAAGGGAAGCGTCGCAGAACACTGGCGTTGAACAGGCCCCAGTTGTCACACCGCAGCCACTAGCTGTCACCCGACGCCCTCGAGGCACACCTCGGGGTTGGGGCGAACTCAATCGTGGTTATCAGCTTCCCCATATTGATGCCTTGGAACGTGCAAGAGATGATCTTCCGCCGAGAACCTCAAGCCTTGCTCATGGGGCAGCTACTCGTCGCCAGCATGCTAGCCAGATCATGACTAATGCAATACGGGCTACTGAGTCTCGTAGAGATTCGCACGCTCGAGATGGACGGGTAGCTCCAGATGAGTCGGACGATGTTCCTAATGTTGATGAATCCCCTAGGGTATCTTTGATGACGCTGGAACGGTCCAGCGCACCAACACCGACAGTGAACCAACACCCAGTACAACCACGCGAGTCTCGTGCCATTCTGGCAGCACGTGCTATTGCAGAGCGTCGCCCTCTTCCAGGGACTCCTGTAGGAATAAACTATCTAAACATGGGAAATCCAGGTGGAATGGCTGGGCGCTCTACTCGTGACCTCCAGGACGAACAAACTGTCTTGTTGGATCGTCTCCGTGTGGTCCAGAACCAGATCGGCCAGAACCTACAAGAAGCAGAAACCACTAGAGAGCGTAGAGCCAACGCAGTGCTCCGACCCACTGAGACTCACTTGCTGCGTGAGGCGCAGGAAGATTTGCTAACTCGACGGCCGCCACCAATTGCGATTCCCCACCTTGCTGATCCATCAATCTCTGACTTACGGTCGGCTCGCGAGTTCCCGGATCCAAGGAGTTTGGGCTCAGGAACTAGTATATGGTCGGCCGACCATGTTGCGCCACCTGGGCCCGATACCTGGGGTGGACTCATTCCATCTGGGGTTACGAATATCAGACAACCACCGCAGCCGCGACAATATTCTCGCCTTCCAAACCATCAACGCAATGCGGTAATCGCTGACACGCTTGCCAGGGTATCGAACAATAATGACCAAACTCCACCGTCCGCTGGGACCGTGCATGCTGAGACTTCGTCAGCCGAACAGCCTTCCTCAACAGATAACCAAAGGTCGATTTTGGAAGATAGGCAGCTAATACACGAACTACGCCGTCAACTTGACGAGATGAGGAGGCTCGTATCGGATGGCTTCGCTGTTTCGCCTTTCCTTGGACCTACACCCATGGAGGACGATGTTGCAGAGGCGCCATGGTAGACTCATCTCGTTGTGATACTAAATCAAGTGACTGGAAGAAGAGCGGCCTAGAATGAACTGCTCTTTGCAATATTCCATGACACGTTTTTGAATGGGGATGGACTGGGAAGACATTCACGGTACATTTTAAGCTGTCGATGGGCCGTCAGCTGCTGAGGCGTGACACCTTTCAAGCGAGTGAAATACTGGTCTGCTCTTTGGTACCATGTTGATGCCATAGTTGCGATTATAACTCTGACTTCAGTCTCTCAACTCCTGTTCCTCAGCGTGTCAACTTGCGTGATCACTTGTAGACGAGGCAATCTCCTGTAGGATTTCGTAGTAGAGGTTCGCCCAGCGCTTCTGAAACAAATTACTTTACAAGATATCGTAAGGGCAGTGAACCATACGGAATCAGTATATCTAACACTTCACTCCTCTCACACTAGATCTCGCAGTGTACATTTTGACTTCTCTGGCGTTTAGCGTGAGTGAATTGTGAATTGACAGCAAGATCTTTGCCATATCAAAACAAAGGAAAGCGGCCTATATCACGTAGTTTCTTTCAGTTCTGGTAACCTCCATCCAAACGCTCAAACACTAATTCACACATATCCACCCGCTTCAAAAAGCAAAACACGGTATAACCAAACAACCCTGGAGTCCAAGAACCTAGCCCGACGCCACCACCTAGCATGCCTACTCTTAGCAGCCAGAGCGAATTTCTCATGAGCGGTCTCGTACCTACAAGCGCCCAACCCGAAAATTCAGATTGTTCAATCTGTACCGAGCATCTGGCCGACGATGTAGTACAACTAGCTGGTGCATGCAACCACGTGTTTCACACCGTCTGCATTCTCGCCTGGCTTTCAGGCACTGAGCAGCAAAACCGCACTTGCCCAAACTGCCGCTGTGAGCTGTATGCCGCGGCAGCAACCCAGCGATCGAACCCGGGGAATTTGGTCCGTACCCCGGAGTCTGTCATGTCTGGGAGAAGCAGCGCACGGGCTGATAGCGAAGAAGAATACAGACAAACTGCAAGAGCTGATAGGGCGGCACGAAACGATATGGGAGCATTTATCGAAGACCTCCGACGAGCTTACAGAGCTAATACTGAGAGGTCGAGAATGGCAAGACAACTAGAAGAAGTACGGATAGCGCGCCAGCAGCACGGCGCTCCTCCTACTCAAGCTTCTGTCCCCGTTAATCCTAATTCTACGGCCCATTGGTTACATAGGGCTGCTAATATCGACTTCGGAAGCTTACCACGCGCCCAGCGCCCTCACGCTCGAGCCTTGGTTGAACAATGCGTTACTATGCTTACACGACAGGGAAATGTGTTGGAATAGCTTGTGAAAAGTTTGCTAAATTATTCCTCTGTGAACGTATGGTTACAAGTTGTGAATTATCTAAATTGAAAAGCCTTTCTCGTTTGCATGATATCTTCCAATGTTCTTATGGTCGACTGTTAGCGTTCAAGTTGCTGTGTATATAGCAAGTATCGTCGCGTACTTATTGGCTAAGCCGGTCAACAAGATTTTGTTGGGTTACGACCTAGATTCCCTGGGTCCTACAAACATCCTTCTTTTTAAAGAAAAGACAGGAGAGTCGTAAAAGCTTTCTCTGGGCTTCAACGGAACCTATATGGAACTTCATGTCATCGGATGTTTTTATTTCATTACCCACTCTCTTTCACCCTCATTCGGATTCATGACATCGCGCTCACTTCCAAGCCACTTTGCTTCTTTAAATGGCAGTATAACAGCCAGCACCTTCGACTTAACCAGCCCCAACGGCAGTGGCCCAAACAATCTACTATCCCGACTCCATTCCAGATTATCCCCTTGGACCCAGCAATGCCCCTCAGGCACCCGTATAACTTCTGCTCTGACGCTCGCCCACTTCCCCTCAACATCAACTGTTTGTAAATCGGTGTCATGGCGGCCAGGCGTGACTACACCGACGAAGTCGCCTGGCATTCCGATGATGCGCTTGCACCCGCTCTCGTTAGGGAAGATGGGATTTGTATATGTGATTACGTCACCAACGCGAAGGTTGCGCCCGCGGCGGTGAAGCGAGGAGTAGAGAATCCATGGGCGAGAACGGTAATCGTGAGGAATCGTGGGGACCATTGAGATTCCACTGGTAGCGCCTACGCCGCCGATATAGGAGTAAAATACGTGCAAGAACACGAAGCCTTTGGCGACAATGAGCGCGCTACCTGTGAATGTGTTAGCAAGCGGTTTGAAGAGTATTGTTCGAACAGACTCACGACCAAACACGTTGGGGAAGCGGCTAAGGGGGGTCCATGGTGGCGGCATTACAATCGGATCCTGAGGTATACTATCGCTCCAGCATCGTCTGTCTGTGGCACTGTGTCTGGAATTTTCCACAATGCCGGCGCGGAGTTGTTCTCGCTGGAGCAGCGTTAGGGCGAAAGAACGACGATGTGTGGAACCCACGATGCTGCGGTATCTCCGACACTAAGATCTTAACCCCGCATAGCCGTCCCACTTCACGAACTTTGCGCGACTTCCCATGAACGTGCAAACATGGTTCAAATCGATGATGAAGTGATAGGGCTTAGAGATCCCGACCAGGCTGCTCTGCGGTAAGTGACTTGTAAGATAGTCGTATCCTCCATTGCTGACCATCTGTCTAGGCCCGCACCAACCGGCCTCGATGGGGGAGGAATCTTGCAAGATGCTGTAAGAGGTGCTTCCTTTTTTCTTAAGTACTACTCCTTGCATATCTCTTCTCCTCTGAATTCGTTGGTCTAGTCTTCCCAAAAGCAAGCGTGTAGAAGGTGTGGATAATCCTCCAGGCTGATCCCATGCCTTTTGGTCTTTCCATCTCAAAATCTGGTAGCTTTGACACAGATCTGAAGCTCTTCCTGAAGCTTGCAGGAAATTTGATTCAATACCAATACTAAAACCTCCATGCAGAGCTGATAACGTCTTACCATGACCTCAACCCCTCAACAATTGACACACTCACCTCTGAACCCTCACCATTGCAATTCATGCGCCATGTCGCACGTAATCGGCCCTTCGTAGTTCGAAATGGAGCCAAAGACTTCAAGGCCAGAAAGACATGGAATGCAGAGTACTTGAAGGGTGTCATGCGTGGTCAGAAGGTCAACGTAGCATTCACATCTTACGGAAACGCCGATTCAGTCGTATCTCTAACCTCAGGTGGTTCGGTGTTTGTCAAGCCGTATGAGACTGAGGAGCCCTTCCAGGACGTCTTGGAGAAGATTCAACAACAAGAGCAAGAAGAAGACTACAAATGCCCAACACGCTACGCACAAACCCAGAACGATAATCTGCGCAACGAGTACTCTACGCTTCTCGCCGATGTGCCGAAAAGCATACCGTTCGCGCGTGTAGCACTAGAGCAGGAGCCTGACGCAATTAACTTCTGGCTCGGAAATTCCTACTCCACGACTGCTCTACACAAAGACAATTACGAGAACATCTACGTCCAAATCCTCGGTCAAAAACACTTCGTTCTCTTACCGCCTATGGAAGCAGCCTGTGTCAACGAGAAGAGCGTCTTGGCTGCGACATACACCCCGAAACATGAGGATGGCTCATCCTCCGACACGCTTGGACAGGACGATCTGGTAATCAAGATAGACGAGCCGGAGGAGTACGTCCCATTCGCAATATGGGACCCTGACCAACCCACTGTCAACCCTACTTCTTACTCTCGATATTCGCAGCCGGCCAGAGTAACGTTAGAAGAAGGCGATATGCTATACCTACCGGCACTTTGGTACCACAAAGTAAGCCAAAGCTGCAACAAGGAAGGAATCTGTTGCGCGGTGAATTACTGGTATGATCTTGACTTCAGCGGCGGTTTCTGGAGTACCGCGAATTTCGTAAGGAGCACCGGATTGCTGAGTATGCAGGAAAAGACTGAAGAAGACGGAACAAAGGATGAAGATGATTGATTGCATCAACAAAGGAAATAATTGTACTACGATTATGGGTATCTCTAGGATCTACGGTAACAAGCAAGTCCAGCGCCCTGGCAATGCTTCTGGCTCTCCTCTCCCTTGACCGCTAACTCCTGATCTTTACTTTGATATTGACGCCCCTGGCGCTTTGCCACACACTGTCACTGACCTTGACTGGTAACTTTCGTCCCTTCAATCTTTGGTCAATCAGCCACAGACCCACAACGAACTCGTATCTATTCAATCTTCCAACACCTCTGCCGTCTACGAGATCCCAAACCTCCTCCAACACATGTGTAGGCAGTCGACTCCTCGTCCAGATCTCCTTGACGAGAAGATTCAATACGTCAGCCGATGGGTCATCATCGGGCGATGCGCGATCAGGTGAGGGCATGTGACGACCCTTGTTCGCTGCCCATACACCTTCGTAACGTTTTCGCTCCCGTTCAGTGATCTGGTCACGCCAGCGCTTCCGCGTGCCCTCTTGATGTTTATTTGGGTGTTTCCGTCCCTTAATGCCCATGATGCGTGTACCCTTCTTCTTGTATTTGTCGACCTTGTTGTCTTCCTGGTCGGATGACGACGGTTCTTTGCGCATGGTGGTCCGCATCTTCCCAGCGCTCTTCGGTGGTGATTGCTTGGGCGGGGAGGGCGATCGGTGGAATGGCGAGTGATGGTGGTGCTGTTTGCGCGGCGGGAACAGAGGTTCGACCGACATAGGTCGAGATGCGGGTGAGACGTTGCGAGAATGCGAGGCTAGGGCGGCGCCCATTATGGCGCTCGACAGAGACTCGCCAGTCATATGCTGTGTGATTTGCTTAACTGATTCCCGTTGGTAATTGTTATGATATACTGATGGTGAACCTGTTCCACTGGTGGACGTTGGCCGACGAGGGGGCGAGAGTCTTTGTAGCGAAGACATCGAAGTTGGGTTCTGGCTTTGGGTACGAGGTTTGATCTGGATCGGAGCTGAAGGCCGGAGTTGGTTGGCATTCGGTACAGGATCTATTTTTCGCGCGGTCGATCGTCGTGGCGGAGGCAAAGTAGGTCTGGGCTTCTCTTCCTCCTCCTGCTCTTCTTTGGCTGACTTGAAAGAGGAAGGTGTCGACGGTGACTGGTGACTCTCTATAGATGCAGACATTCTGCGACGCTGCAAGGACGTCGACTGCGTTGTGTCCTGAGACTTTGGCCGTTTTTGCCGAGAACCTCTCAGCGGCGGTTTTGATGGCGGAGAGATTGACGTGTTGATTGTTGCCAACTGGACAGGCTTTTGCTTGATCGGGGGAGACTTCAGAGGGTCCTTTTTGGGTGTATTGAAGTATGCTTGCTCGCTACTGCCATCGACATGCTGTGGGGGCAGTGTGATGTTGTGCTTCGGCTTTGGTTTGACAGGCGGTGGTGTCTGTGTCTTGACTCTCTGCAGTGGTGCGTCGTCTTTCGGCTCGGGAGGCAGCTTGAATGCACGCTGCGGCCTGGGCGATCGCACAGGGGGTGGGGAGTTCTGCGCAACGCGTATCGGTGCAGAGGGCGGCTTGGTGGGAGTAGTAGGTCGCGCCTGCTCAAACATCTTGACGAGCGAGTTCGTGGGTAGTATAGGGGTATCGTCAGTAGGCTTGTTTTGTGGTTCTGGCCGTCGGGCACTGCTTGCAGCTGAATGCGACTCGAGGCTGTCTCTCCTCTTTCGCAGCCGCTGGTGGGGTTTCTTGGACTCGAGCTTCGCAAGTACATTCCCTACGCTGCCCGAGGGAGGCAGTATATCCCTCTCGTTTGGTTGATGTTCGCTCATGGCGGGCAGAACAGCGGCCTGGGGTAGAGGCCGCAGAGGGCTGTGTCGAGCTGCCGCAAGCCGGGCCGCAATATTAGAAGGCGACGAGACGCGGTCGGGGTGATCGTCAGGCACGCTCAGCGAGTTGGAGCTGCTCGATTTGGACAGGTTCGGCTTGCTGACGCCCACAGATCCGCCGGTGTGATGGCTTCGCAAGGATGCCGGGCTGCCAGTTCCGACCTTGGTTGCAGCCAGCAAAGCCCCATTGTCTCCGCCGGTATATGTATTCACCGAAGGCTGTGGCTTCGCCGGAGGTTTGGAGAAGGCTTTCGAGGCGCCTCGCAGTGCAGCGTCTCGTACATTGTGTTGGGTATCGCCGGCCGACTGCGGGACCCAGCCCTGGTTGCGTGCAGAGCTCATTTCCGGTCCATTGGATGGTGAGCAATAATGACGTAGATGGACAATGAGGGGACAAAAAGTGCGGATGTAGACGGTGGTTCTGCGCAACATGAAAGCAAAAACGAGAGACTGAATCGAAAATGAGTGGTGTGGGGTCGCAATCCCAAGCTGCCAAGATTAGTATCCTCAGCCCTGTGAATGACCCGGCGTAGTACCCACGGGGCATGGGCATGGCTGATGGCTTCGGATATACGCTAGCTTTTTGCAGCCTGACCGCCACGTGATCACGCGTGACGCGACCTTCCAGGCAACCACGACCCCGCCCTCATATACAAACAACCGTCAGAAGAACCATCTCACTCCTCCAATGCATCCAACATGGCCGAAGACACACCAATGCCGGATGCCGAGGCGGTCAGGGAGAACACGCTCATGTACGGCCATGACGATGAGCTCGACGACAAGTACCCAACGCGGCCGATAAACCTCCATAAAACACTTCCCTTTCATACTCTCTTCACGGAGCTATTCAATCCGCTCATGGAAACACAGAAAAGGAAACAGCCCGTAGGAGCTCGTCGAAGAACTGGACCACATGGACACTCCAACTTGTCACCGCACCAAGCGAAGCGGAACATCATCGAGAGATTCATCGCGAGTTGGCGGAAGCAAGTCGGCAACGACTTCTACCCCGCAATGCGTCTTATCGTCCCTGAAAAGGACAGAGATCGAGCCATGTATGGCCTGAAAGAGAAGGCAATCGCCAAGGTCTTGATCAAGCTCACAAGAATTGACAAAAACTCCGACGACGCCAAACACATGCTGAATTGGAAGCTACCCGGTCAGCTCAACAAAGCTTTTTCTTCAACAGCCGGTGACTTTGCTGGACGATGTTATGAGATCCTGTCATCCCGGCAACTCAAAACAGAATACAGTGACATGAGCATTGCTGAGGTCAATAACGCTCTGGACAAGTTATCGCAGATTGGTGCTGAGGATGAACAAGTCAAGATATTTCAGCGATTCTATCGAAGGATGAATGCCGAGGAGATGACCTGGCTCATCCGCATGATCCTTCGCCAGATGAAGATTGGAGCTACTGAGAAGACCTTCTTAGACATCTGGCATCCGGATGCAGAGACTTTGTTCAACATCTCATCAAATCTCCGGCGAGTGTGCTGGGAACTGTCCGACAGTGAGATCCGCCTGGCAGGCGAGGACACTGGGTTGAGTTTGATGCAATGCTTCCAGCCGCAGCTAGCTCAATTTCAGGATAAGGTTGGTAGCTTTGAGAAGCTGGTCACTCGATTCCAAGCAAACCCGGATGACGACACTTTCTGGATTGAAGAAAAACTTGATGGAGAACGTATGCAGCTCCACATGATCGAGGATCACGACGCACCCGGCGGCAGGCTCTTCGGGTTCTGGTCGCGGAAGGCCAAAGACTACGCATACCTCTATGGCAGACAATTCCAAGGCGACGAGGCTGGTGCACTCACCAGGTTCATAACAGACGCGTTTGGAAAGAATGTACGAAACATTATTCTCGATGGTGAGATGGTTACTTGGGACATGGATACCGATCACATTGTTGGCTTTGGTACTCTCAAAACGGCAGCTATATCTGAAAAAGAAAACAAGGCGGACAAAAGCACCGGTCAGCGGCCGCTCTTTAGGGTGTTTGACTGCGTTTATCTGAACGACAAGCTACTTACGCAGTACACGCTGCGCGATCGCCGTCGCGCCCTTGAAAGTGCTGTCAAGAGTGTACATCGTCGTCTGGAGATCCACCCTTACATCGAAGCGCGCTCGCATACTGAAATTGAACCAGCACTGCGGAAGGTGGTCGCTGAATCTTCTGAGGGTCTGGTACTAAAGAACCCACGTTCAATGTACTGTCTGAACCAACGTAACAACGATTGGATGAAAGTCAAGCCAGAGTACATGTCCGAGTTCGGCGAGTCGCTCGACTGCATCGTTGTCGGCGGATACTTTGGCTCCGGTCATCGTGGTGGCGCTCACTCGTCCTTCCTCTGCGCATTGCTCACAAACAAGGATGCAAAGAGAGGCAACCCAAAGTACGAACATTGTTGGTCATTCTTTAAGGTTGGTGGTGGATTCAGTCGTGAAGATTATGCTTCTGTACGAGGCCGAACTGAAGGCAAGTGGCATGATTGGGATCCTCGACGGCCGCCTCCATTCATTGAGCTAGGCGGTCACGAGCAGAATCGGCAATACGAGCGACCAGATCAATGGATTAGACCTAGCAATTCCGTTGTGCTGGAATGCAAAGCCGCAAGTGTAGAAAGCAGCGACAAATTTCGCTTTTCTCTAACGCTTCGCTTTCCTCGCTTTAAGGGACTCCGCTCGGACAAATGCTGGGATCAGGCTCTCTCGGTGCAAGAGTTCTTGGAAGTGAAGAGCAGGGCGGAAACAGAGAAGTCAGAAAAGGAGAAGGAATTCAGGATCGAGCAATCACGCAAGAAGAAGGCGAGGACAGCGAAAAAGCCGCTAACTGTAGTTGGCAACGATATCATTACCACGCCGTATGCAGGCCTAGCGTCGAAAGTGTTCGATGGTTTAAGCTTCTTTATAATAACCGAGCAGATACATCCAACAAAAAAGTCAAAAGCCGATCTAGAAGTGCTAGTTAAAGCCAACGGAGGCAAAATTATACAGCGCGATTTAATGGATAAGAGACTCGTCATTGTAGCGGATAAGAGACTCGTCATTGTAGCGGATAAGAGACTAATTAAAGTTGCATCACTCGAGAAACGCGCTACAAACAACATAGTCAAGCCTGTCTGGATCCAGGACTGCATAAAACAGAACAAGATAGACGGTGCTACTCTGCCATACCTGCTCCCATTTGAGCCAAACAGACACATGTTCTACCTCCATGATAATGATCAGCTCAATTTCGAGAACAATGTCGATAAGCATGGAGACTCGTATGCTCGCGACATCACAGACGTTGATGAAATGAGGAGGCTGTTAGCTGGTGTAGTAGAGCCAGACGACAACTCAACATTTGAACAAGAAGGATTTCTTGATCAATTAGAAGATCACGGAGAGTTATTCGCGCATCTCAAGACACATATATTTGGTACAGTGAAAGCTGCCTTTCACAGTGACCCCGAAAATCTAGCTGGAATATTCAGAGCTGAGCTAGCGAAGAATTACGTTCGATTTGGTGGTGGTGTGGTAACTGATGAGATAGACGAGAAAGGGATTACGCATATCGTTGTGCTGGACGAACGATCTTCGTCAAAAATAATAAAAGCCAAGGTTGCAGGACTCGCCAGAACTGTGAGTGTTGCGTGGGTAGAAAAGTGCTGGGAAGAAGGCACCATGGTAGATGAGGAAAGATTTCAATGGGGTTGAAACAGTCCTCTAAGCCTTACAAAACGATGATGGTCGAGATGCGTTATTAATGATATATCACAAAAGACTTCAGAATAAGTTCATGACTTTAGACATTCCTCAGTATTCCCGCACATCACCTCTTTTGATAAGTCATACCGTAACCTCGAGCTAAACGTATTTCACTTACCCGAAAGAAATCCTGACTGTAAATATACTTTCATTAGCATATGTGTGACAACAAAGCTCGACGAACGGGTTGTGGGGTGGATTATGGAACATGGACCAAGCAACAAAGCATAGTAAAGCAAATGTGTTTATGATTCTTTAGCAACGATTTTAGTATGATTTTCTGTCCTTTTTCTACAAACAAGATCTGTGATAAGCCCAAGGGGGCAGCAACAAGGAGTGTAAAGAATCGAACGCTACTTCTTCAAGATAGTCCATGAAGCCCTCCGCACTGTAGCTGGATTTACCTGTTTTGCATCATGTACTCCATACAGCTCCGCAGGGCCCATATCGGAGTGCGAAGTCTTGGAGTTGTGCACTTGTCGTCATACGGCTGCGTGTTGGCATGGATGCATGCGCGCTGACGCCTGAAGGATAGGTGCCAGATTGAGCTGCAGTACGGACTGGATCCAATATCGATATCGGTGCTAACGCACTGGTAGTCGCCTTCTTTAGTCCTGCCGACGGAGCGTACTGAAGACCTGACGGCCTATGGTGAAGCATGTCCTGCTCTGTCAGATGGAAGAGAGAGGCCCGCAGCCAAAACGTGGAATGAAACCAGTAGGAATAATTCCTACGGTATTAGGAGACAAGAGATCAGTCGTATCCGTTGTTGCCAGTGCCGATCTGGCTAGCGAAAGCCGTGGAAACACTACGAGCGTCGTCATCCTCAAAACCGCCAATCCCATTGCGCAGGCCACGACCAGCACCGAAGCCAGTTCCAACATTCGGACCCTGACGGGTGGTTTCTACGTAGCGGTTGAGACGGTCGGACTGACTGAGTGAAGTAGGCTTGTTGTAGTCGTTCAAGCTCAAACCAGATAGACTGATACCGCCCGGAGCATCGCTACGAGTATCGGTAAGCTCACTGGCGGCAACTGACTCACCAGCAACGCTTGGAGGGGCGCCATTCTTGCCTTTACCGTTGGGACGACCAGGAAGAGGCCACGACTCCTGGAAGTTGGAGAACATAGGAGGGTAATTGGAGGGAACACCAACACCACCAATGGCAGAGGAGTGTACCGAAGAAACATCGTCTGGGATGTAACCGACGATAGAACCGTTATCGTTGTACTCCTGGCGAGGCTTGTTGCCGTTGAAGCCAGCCTGACGGCCAGATGTCATGGCATTGGCATGCTGGTAGGCCATCTGGTAACGCTGAGGTCCACGGTAGGTCTGCTTCGGGCGGCTGAATTGTAGAAGTGAGACTTGCAAGTTGGTCAAAGGACCCTCAACAAGGCAGTTGCGCTCCTTGAAGTGCAGGAGAAGGTAGTGCCACAGCGGGTGCTTTGATAGGACTTTGGGGTTGCCGAGGATGACAAGACCGTACTTGGCTCGGGTCAGGGCGACGTTGAGGCGACGAGGATCGCTCAGGAAACCAATACCCTGGTGGTCGTTGGAACGAACACAAGACAAGATGATGAAGTCCTTTTCACGACCCTGGAAGGCGTCAACGGAGGCAACTTCGACTTCCTTGTAGTTCTCCTTCTTAAAGCTGCCTGTTGCCTGCATAGAGCTGACAACGTAGCTGCGCTGACCCTCGTATGGAGTGATGATACCGATATCGCCAGGCTGCACACCAGCCTTGAAGAAGCGGGTGACAATCTTCTCGACATTCTGGGCCTCGGTACGGTTGAGGTAGGATGTACCGGATGCTGATATCTCTTCTGCGCCGAGGTTGGACCAGAACATCATGGGGCTGTCAACAACAGGCCAGGGGAAGTCGACGTTGCGACGGATGCGTTCCTGCATTGTGACGCCGTTCTGGAGAGAACCTTCATAGAACATGTTCGAAGGAAACTCCGACAAACAGGGATGCATACGGTACTGGACCTGAAGGCGGATGGGAGAGCATCCCAGAATGACAAGACGCTCAAACAGGGACTGGTTAAGACCAGCTGTTGCGGCCTTCTTGTTCATGATGACAGGTCCAAGTTGCTGGTGATCACCAACAAGCACGACTTGCTTGCATCCGAGAACCAAGGGAATCATGCACTCTGGCTCAGCTGACTGAGTCGATTCGTCGATGAGGACAGTGCGGAACTTCATCTTAGAGAGACGAGGATCACCGGCACCAACACAAGTACAGCAGATGACATCGGCTGCGTTAAGAATCTCGCGCTCAGCCGCACGTGTGAGCTGCTTGAACTTCTTCTCATCCTGACTTGATAGTTCACCGACATCGCTCTTCAATTGGTTCAACTTGTTGAGCTCAACATTGGTGTCGTTCATGCGGACTTGCTCGTGCAGGGAGAGGAAGCCAACAGGGGATTCGACGTCTTCCCTAGACTTGGCGGTGACACGAACGGTCTTCAGCCCAGTAAGATGAATGCGTTCGCATAGCTGATCGACAGCGACGTTGGAGGGCGCGCAAACCAGGACTTGACTACCACTGATCTTGCAGAGATGGTAGATGATGGTGGCCGAGGTGACGGTCTTTCCAGTACCTGGAGGACCCTGGATCAAGCTGAGTGGCTTTTGAAGGACACTCTTCACAGCGTTGATTTGACTGGCGTTCAGTTCAGGAAGACCTGGAACACTGAACTTGCGGGGAATCTGGATCTTCATGGGCGCAGCAGCAACCTCGTGACCGAGAAGACGATGGAAGATGTATCCTGACACGCTCATTTCGTCTATGGCGAAAGTCTTCATGGCGTGCTGCATGCGGTCGAATGAGGTGGCCTTCCAGACGTAGTCGGCGCTGAAGTTGTGGGTGCACTCGGTAGGGACAGACTTGTGATCACCCTTAGTGCGCAACTCAATTGTCACCTCATCAGACTGGTTGTTCGGGATCTTGATGACATATCCAACGCCTTCCCAGTGTGGGCGGAGTTCTCCCGTATAGCGCAGCCGCATCTCGTCGCCGACTGCAAGTTTGACGTCGCCCAGCTCGAGCTTGGGAAGAATGAAACTAGCCGTGTGCTTGTTGTTCAGAGCCATATCCCAGCGAACCACAAGATTGTCCTGTGACTGGGACTCCTTCAACTTGCGGTCATAGTCGGCCTCGATCTTGACAAGGGGACCAAAGACGTTCTGGTACTGGAAGGCGTCATCGTAGCGGAGCAGGACCTTGGCAATGACCTCCTCTTGACCAGCACCCTTCTCCAGGTCGGCAATGGTGGCATTTGCGTTGTCTTTCCATAACTCCTCAAGTTTCGCGATAGTCTGGGGACTAAGGTGGCGGGCGCGGAGTTGCTCCTGGTCGGTCGGGGCAGGTACGAGCCAAGGGAGGAAGGAGCGATCCTCAATCAGCGGCTGCCAACGCGAAGTGTCCCAGTTCATGTCCTTTTGCGAGGGCATAGCGGCGCATGGCTGGCGGCACAGGAGGACAACGACAGTGTCTGATTTGGCGGGGATGAAGCCGAGGAGGAAGACGTTCTTGGTGCCGCAGTTGTAGCATTCGAGCGTCGTGTCGCCGAGCGAGGAGGCGGGGTGGAGCTGGACTTCCTTGTGACGGGCGCGAACAAGATGGTTGATTATGTGCGAGGACGAAGAGTTGCCACGAGCACTGCAGAACCATTTGCTGCAGGCGAGACACTTGACGACGCTGCCAGCGTTGTGGATACCGCAGTATGCGCCTATCCAAGAAATTAGTATGCTTCCCATATCCTCCCAACCCATCTCTACGTACAAGCATGTGCTGGTAGTTCAACATCAGCGTCTTCCGCCCGCATAGCAGACTGGCCATTGCGTCCACCGACTGGCATACTGGCCATGCTCTCCAGGTCGTCTTCATCGTACTCGTCGTCGTCATCCGCGCGTCGCCTACGAGAGAGGCCGCCGCGGGCAAGGTCGCCGTCGAGAATGCCCTCATCTACGTCGCCGGCATTGATGGTGGCAGCCGAGTCGGACACCAAGTGGTTGCCCATGTGCGTAAAGGCGCCCTCCATAGTGAAGGACCGCGCCGAAGCCTCTCTGGTTTGGTCCAAATCCGTGGGGTCGAGGTGAGAGTTTCGAGGGCAGTTGCTGCCGGAGGTGTCGAGAGTGGAGTATGAACAGGTCTGCTGTCCACACCATTTCCAGCGGGGGGTTTGGTGGTTGCGCGCGAACGTGGTTGGTGAGGCGGAGAAAGATTGTGTCTCAAGGTAACAGCAATTCAGCGGGGGTCGGAATATCGGAGCACACGGCTTAGCGCACCTCTCCTCCACGACACACACACACACACTCACACACACACACACTCACACACACACACACACACACACACACACTCACACACACTCACACACACTCACACACACTCACACACACTCACACACACTCACACACACTCACACACACTCACACACACTCACACACACTCACACACACTCACACACACTCACACACACTCACACACACTCACACACACTCACACACACTCACACACACTCACACACACTCACACTCACACACACACTCACACACACTCACACACACTCACACACACTCACACACACTCACACACACTCACACACACTCACACTCACACACACACACACACTCCAGCCTACGCAAGTGAAGCTCGTTCAAATTCCATCTTTCCTCCTTTTCCTTCTTGCTACTGAACATTGCCATGCCGACATATCCAACCCAACATCTACGTCCGTGGTAGCGGCTTTGTTGAACGTCATAAGGACTTTCGAGAGTCAGTAGTACGACCTGCAGCAGAGCCGCATTGGTCGATCGTCTATCCCCTGTGCCAACGTCTTTCGTATGAAGCGAGTTGAGAGTGTACGCCTTCATGTAAATCAACTCGTGAGTTTTCGCGCCACAAAACTCTGGTCGAAAACTGCTCATGAAATCTCACGCACTACCAGTCTTTCACGACGTTTCTCTCGATTTCGTCGCCTGTGGGGCAACACAGCTGTCTGTTGGAGACATCTGCGTATGCACTTCTACCAGCTTTCAAATCTAGAGCATTTTGCCAGTTACGCCAAGCCTTGTACTTACACTGAGCGAGTACGGACATTCGAATTGCGTTCTCAGTAGGTACGCTGTTTATTGCTCAAGAAGAAATGGGGCTCATGCCATGCAGAACAATACATCGAGGGTACTCAGAAGAATGATACCACCTACCAAGTCAGCCTGCAAGTCAGAAACAGCTCATTGGCGAAGCGAGATGATATCTAACCCCCACGTCTGTGGAACCAGCTAACAACAACGTACCGGTACATGGCGATATATACAGCGCTCTATTTATCAGGGCTGCGTACTGCCGATGCAATACTATACCAACACACCGAGTACTATCGCCGGAGAAGATCCGAGAGCCCCACACTTACCCATTGGCAGTTCTTGCTGCAGCCGCTGCAACCACATGGATGAGCTCGTCTGTTCCGGAGACAATGAAGCAACATGCTGCACGAGACTGGACGAATGATCGATCAACGCTTGTTTATTAATGCGGGGTACAGGCTTGCGGCGCGACTTGCATGCACTGTCTACCACTGCCATCGCCTTCAAAGCAGCATGCACATACAATATCAGCCAGCCTTCGATACAGTCCTGGTAGGAGCCAAGTTGTTATCAAGCTGCAACCTCACACCTTCGATTGCACAGTGCTCCCTCCAGTAGGAAGGGAGATGATGTCGCAAGGTGTGGCGGTCTGCACCTAAATCAATCTCAGGAACTTCAGAAACACAGGAACATGACAGTCGAGCCCAAATCCCATGAATTGGGTGCATCTTCACATGATTTGGACATATAAGATCGCGGTATGACGTCGCATGGCTACGTGTACATGTCTTGATCCACCCGGAGCTCGCCTCACTACTTCGCTGAAGAGTAAGACACTGGACTTTAAGACGAAATGAAGCCAAAGGAGTGAAGCGAAACGATCAGCTGGAAGGTGCCAATAGCACTTGGAGGATTCAAACACCAAGCCATGAGAATCAAGCACTGTACTTTGGTCTATAATCTCTTCGCGCCACTTGCGGCTATGGCAGTGAAAAATATGCAGACTATCAATCATACAAGTCAGCATTTTCACTGTTCTGAACTACTGATAAATCACGAAGAGTATCATTTCATGCTACAGATTCAAATTGGATCTGATCAAATCATCACTACAGCAATGCATATACCGCATGTCTGCAAGCCTTTTGGTAGTCAGCAGCTCATGCAGTACGCTCATCTCGCAATCCAGGCATAGTTGACACTTCGAAACGACAGATAGTACTACCTAGCTTCAGGCTTGCATACGCTCGCACATACATATACGGTCTTACTCCTGACTCCGTCAGACGACAGCCTCCTGCACGTTCAACGTGCAGGACGCCGCATTCCCAAGATGAGCTGCTCACCGGAAAATTCCAAAGCTGACATACAGTCGACTGTCAGTTTATGCGCAACCCCCACAAGAAGTACCACGTTGTTCAGCACCTGATCCACTATAGGTTCGCATAGCCATTGCATGCCAGCCGCCCGATTGTGGGACCTACCTTGTGATGACTTTGACACAATCTTCAGCAACCGCCACTTGCGCCTGCAAAAGATCATCGGTAGACATAGCAAATCAGGAAATAAGCATGCAGCTTAGTCACAAAACGACTTGATGTTCAATCGGAGTACGGGCGCCACGTGCGGAAGACACATTCGTAGCCTCACTGTCAAGGAACACAGTGGAGACCTAGTCCTTAACACCGAGTTGAGCGCGCTTATCCTACAAATCGCAGAGTTTACCAATTACGCAAGGATCTTACATAGAACTTTTTACGCCCCGCAGAAGCGAGGTTACCCCCATACCGGCGCCCTGACGCTCTTGGGAATGAGGAGCTCAGCTTACAATCTTCTTCACCGATAAACGACGGTGGCACAATCTGATATGAATCAGTTTTCGAACCATTTCTTCCTAATGCAAAGAACGTCTACTTTCAGCCTCGTGCATGCTGCAACCTCCGCACCCCGTACGTGCGACATGACATGCAAATAGCCAGAGATAATGCAATTGACCCTACTCCATGTCGTACAGCATCGTAAACGCAAGGCACACCACCACCTTCCGCTACCAACTCAAGCTGCAATCGCATGCATATGAGTGAGAGAAAAAGACCTCGGATAACCAACCGAGCAAATAGACTTTCCTCAACTGCGCATCACATCCATCTCAGCTCCGCACCTGCCCCGTCCTCGCAGGACAGCCGTACATGAACACGTACGTACATGGTGGCCGGCCCCGCACCCCTTTCCAAGGTTGTCTCAGGCGATCAGATTAGCAGCTCGCGAACAGGCGAGCTATTCATGTGGTTGGAAGAGACATCACTCGCAGCGTCTCGCATACGTTCCGCATACCCTCCCCTCCATCTCCGATGCCCGATGTTGAAAACATTATGCCGGAAACGCTTTGAGCGCAACCTTCTCTACCCGCGACATGCGTGTCTTGCGTGCAGCTAGCCACGCGCGGGCAGGAAAAGAGCCAGGTTACCAACCGACACAAACGGTTGGCAAAGCGCCAAAAGCAACGCTCGGACACTACTACGTATTGCGTGCATGCTGTGCAACACACATACATGGAGGGAAGCATGACTCGGTACATCTATCTACAAGCCAACGCTGCACACTGCTCCGTAGTAACTCCACTGTGAGATGATAGGTCAAAGAAATGGGAGGGCGAGCAAGGATTAGGCAAAGCACAGCCGCAAAAGACCAGAGTTCGCGTTACACAGCACAGCCGCAGAACCGTTGATTGATTGATTGATTGATTGAGACGAATACAGCTTGTGGAACGTTACCCTGGTGATCGGATCGTGCCGTGAAGGTTCCATCTTAGACTATTTCCTCCTCCTTCTCTTTTGGTCGCAGCCTCATCCGTTCTTTCAAAAATCGAAACTACGCTTCTAGAGATACAATTTTTTCCTTCATTGCCGGGAAAGCCCCATCTATCCAATCCCACGCATGCACGCACGCTCCCCCGCCCCCAAATTCCCCCCCTTTGCCTCACTTTCCACTTTTTGGTTGAGCAAGAGCCTCCCAAAAAAAGGCCCGGCCCCAGCCCCAGCCCATTCCTCCATCCGCATCTCCCGCTAGACCGGATGGTGTGGCTTTTGCTTTCCGTTGCGTCGTGCTTCTCTTGCGGGGAAACAATCAATCCACACATCCGTTGCCCGCGAGGGACCTCGCATCGGGTGCGCGCGCGCCTTGGTTTTTCCCACATTCCTACCCGTCCGTTCGCTCAAATGGCCCCAAGCCAGCGGGCGCCCGTTTCCGTCGACGCCACAGCGGTCCAGATCGACGCGGGCTTTGTCTCCTTTGTTATTTTTTACTAGTTACTCTTCTGCTTTCACGCTAATATGTTTTCTCCGCACGTCAGCATTCGGTTGGCTTTTTGTGCGCATAAAAAATCATGATGTAGTGATTTATTTGAATGCAAGCAAGATGCGGAGTAGGTGCATGGTAATATGTGGAGTGTGGGGTTGGCGGGCCGGAAGAGAAGTGCATGTGTTGGCAGAAGTGATCTCAATTTTTGCGAGCTAAAAACATTGCATGTGCGGAAGAGCAAGGACGTCAGAACGGAAGCTAGCCACGTCAACGTTGTAAGTAGGCTAGCTAAATGTCATGTCGAATAACCATGTTTACCGTGCCATGCGTGCGGCGTTGCGGCTCCGAGGAAATGGTTCGAGGCAAGTTAGCTCGTGCTCTCGAGACGAAGATCTTGAACAGCAGCGTCCATCGGGCTGCAAGGCAAGCCGCTCTATCCCATCGTCCCTTTCTACCAGTCAAGTCTCCTGAGGTGGAATTTTTTTTTCTTTCATCACGGTGGATAAATCATAGAAGGACCGAGAATGTGTGAAGTGGAATCTTGACTTCCAAATTCGCGCAATCATAGCGCTGGAGCCGTGTGGTATCATTTCTAACTGTTTGTTGAGTGGTATCTTCCTGATTATTAACCTTGCCCCCCACACCAAGCCAAAGGGGTGGACATTGGCCAATGCACACCCCCTCTTCTTTGCAAGACTAACATGCAAGCCGGGCCGGCCCACGTATAGAAGTGAAGAGAAAATGTTGCACCGAACCATGTCCTGCATTGAAGCGAAATTGATCGTCCTCCCAACCGCCCACAGGCCACCGCCGGAAGGAGGAGACGAAAGAAAGAAAACGAACGAACCAAAAATCAACAGTCGACCTCCCTTGCGAAAACCCCGCACCGCAGGTTCGGCAATTGAAAAACAATGCTATGGAAAGCAGTTTTTTATCTTGTCGTAGCGTCGTGAAGAAGTTGCTAACAAAGGAAATAAGGGCAATACAGGTAGAAACTTTGTACAGGGTAGTGACCGAGCAATGAAGCTCAAGAAGCAAGTCTATGGGATATCGCCAAGATGCATTAACTAAGGTCAGAGTTTGCTCGCCGGCAAACAATCCTTGTTGATCCCCCATGGTTGAGTATTGCGCTGATGACCGATGTAAAAACAAAGCATGGGTCGAAGAAAGGGTATATGCTAGAAGGGAAGTGTGATAAAACGATCAACGTCCAGCAGGACAGATGATCGGCGATAACTTTTAAGTGCCGAGGCCACGTTACGGTTCGATGAGTACTCGGTAGCCGTCGGAAGCGAGCTTGCCAATAATGCGGTTGAGCAAGGACGCGGTGTTCTGTTTGAGGATAGGGTGCGGGATTATGTGCCGTGGCCGTCACGAATGGAAGAAGCCGAACCGGAACGCCGTTTGATACACAGAGTAGAGGTCCGTAGAGAATGGAGATGTATGGTACAGTCGCAGCCGACGACTCAAGCCGAATGAACGCGTGGCGGTGTCATCAGCTGCAAACAGTGGTGTCATGCTACAAGCTCGTACTATCGCTCGAATGTGCTGGAGCGACTGATACAGTCTAGGTCAGATTCGCGCGACTCGCTTCCCGCGCGTTGTAGCTCTTCTCTGCGCTTCCTGCGCTCGCTAGGTGCTCGACTGATCAAGCGCCTAACGAAGCTGCGGCTTGCTTTGATGTTTGTGGGTTCTTGAAGCGGGCTGGTAGGCTCAATGGATGACCCGCAAGACGCGCTAGCAGAAGGCTCGGGCGCATCGACAATGTCCTGCTTCTTGATCTTGCAAAAGAGGGTGGAGAACAAGTATTGTTCACCGTTGCTATCGTAAAGCGGAAGATGGCGATAGCCTTGCTGGATGCTGTTGAGCTTGGCCGTGAATGTAGCAAGAGGAGCGTGGTTCGTGGTTCGTGCATCGAGCGAGTTCCAAACAGTCCAGCGCACGAAGACGAGGCTTGGATACCTGGTGGTGACCGTCATATCGATCTCATTGCCAAACTCGGGGTTGTAGCCATTGCCCTCGACGATGCGTGTTCGTTTACGCAGAGGGTTGCCGATGCCAGAGTGGCCATTGCGAGCTGATGCGTCTTGACCACCAATTCCTGTAGCGTTCGCGCCCATGTCCTCGGCGCAGTACATTTCAAACTCGACGTAAGGGTTGATGTTGGCTTCTTGTCCAAGGCCGCGGGGTCTTGGTAGCTGTTGAGCGGAGATGATTTGCACGGTGAACTTGACCTCCTTCTTGGGTGCCTTTCTGTAACTAGTGACTGGAGTCTCTGAGCCAAGACGAAGCGCTGCTGGCTTCAGTACATAGCCTGTCCGATCTTCACCACCAGCAAACATGGCTTCATTCAACTGTTGACCGAGATCATAAGTTTGCCAGTTGAGTGCAGCCATCTGGACGCCGCGACGCCAGAACTTGAGGGGATCGAAGTTGGATGAGTTGATTCGGAAGGCGTGAGGATAGACGCGCATCAGGCAACGCATGTTGTGGGCCTCGAGCAAGTGCTTCTCTCGAGCACCAGGCTTGGTGAGCTTCTCGAAAGCGCGCTCGTTGATGGAGAAGACATGGTTGAACGTATTTGCATCGATACTGCCAAAGTCTGTGAACTTGACTCCACGTGTGTAGACACCGAGACTGCCGAGCTCTTTCGTGATGTTGCTAGTCTTGGTTTTCTTCGACTTGCGGCGATCGTCCACTACCTCTGCTGTCTCGGCAGTGGTTGCGTTAGGGCTATCACTGTCTTCAGCTGAGCTCACAGCTACAGAGGTGGGTAGCGTGTTGTTGGAAGTTCGTGGTGTTGCCCAAAACGTTTGAGCTCGCTCGGGTGGACTCATTGAAGGTGGGCTAGAAAGAAGAGGCGAGTTAGGGACGACGTTGTCGTTTAGCAGCACGGGCCGCGACCAAGGAGAGCTGAAGCTGCGCTGTCTTCGTGAGGTAATTTCGCCCATGAGAGCTCTCGTATCGATCTCATCACCAGCAGCACGCTTGACTTTGATGAGTATTCGGTGCTTAAGTTCCTCTGGGGTGGGTAGCGACTGCGACTCAAAATCTAGCGGCTGGAGTACCAGCTTGTCGCCAAACTCCTGCATCATGATCTTGACCATGGCAGACTGTTGAATTGGAGAGCAGTGCACCTCAAGTGAAAGGATGACTGGATATGGTGACTCTGTGAAGGCATACTTGTTGATGACCTTGATGGTGTCCTGGAAGAGGATGCTCTTGGTCAAAGTTCGGCCGTGCATAACAACAGGGATGTTGTCAGCACCATCCCAACAATCGATCTCAAGGCACCGACAGCCCTTTTGAAGCGCGGTAATGTACGCCTCAGTGCTTGATTCGCCTGCAACCTGGCGGCCAAGCAGGTAAGTGTTGTGAGAACTGGAGATGAAGTACTCATTCAATGGTCGGTTAAGTTCTTGTGGTTGGCCGACTGGCTTAAGGATGGAGTTGGCGGCAGATGTCAGGTACGTCTGGAAAGCAGGGAAGTTCATAGCCAAGGGCAATGGAACCTCTCCGCCTTCGGTCGGAGTAGCAGCCATTCTGGGTCTTGTTGCGCGTGCAAACCTCTCAAAAGTATTTGTCCAGTATTCGACATCTTCGTTGACGTCTACGCCTTGCTCCTGTCGCAGAAAAGTGAAGAAGGTAAACTTGTCCATCTCGATCTTCGAACCAGACGTATAGGTCTTGTAGATGGCTTTGATGTCCTTGCGCTCCTTGAGGCGTCGGACAAAGTACAGAAATTGCTGTTGGTTGAGTTTTCCAGCGTCCAGAGTATCGGCTTTTGAGAAGTAGGCGCGAAGTGTAGCTTCGGTGCAGTTGATGTGCAAGCTTCGGCACAGCTCAACAGTGCTTGGAAAGTCGAGAGATTCGTCGCCTTCGCCGCGCTTCTTCATTGCGCGTTGCCAGACAAGCTTTGCGCTCTTGTCGGCGAAGCCCAGTAAGCCAGCCATAAGGTCGATGCGGTTGCGCGATACAGACTCTAGTGTTTGAGTCCACATGTTGAAGATGCCGACATCGGGCGCAATCAGGTGCATTGTTCGTATCCGACCCTTGGAACGTGTTGTGTCGGTGTAGACAATGGTAAACCAGTAGGGTGCCCAGTTTTCGGATAGGCCACACTCCTCGCGGTAGTGTTTGGCTTCGGGACCTGAGCGGATCTCCTTCACATCGTCGATGTAGAAGGCTTTGGAGGGTCGCGATGGATCCCAGAATACCTTGGCCGATTCCAGATCGAGCCGCAGGGTTATCTCCTTCTTCTCCTTCTTGGTAATCTTCCTCAAAACGGTGCCTTGCTCGAGGCGGGAGTTGCGCACGGGCGCGACAACTGCGGCATCTGGTATCGAGCTGAAGCTGGGGGTCGGGTTGGAGATGCCAAGACCGTGGATGGGCTCAAAGGGGTCTTCGACCGCTTCCTCCTCTTCAAAGGCGTCAAAGTCGGATATTCCAGTGTCGGCGTCGGCGGCAGTCCTGCTGTCGCTGCGGCGGCGCATGATTACGGGGCCGGAGCTCTTGTCGCGTAATGCTGATGTGTTGCCTCGACGGAAGCGGCCTGGAATGTTTTGCGCGCCCCGGCTAACTCTTCGAATCAACCCCGGTCCCTTTCCCAGGGCCTCGGCCATAGCCGAGGGTGAGGATGTGGGCGGCGACTGAAGTGGTGGTGGTGGAGGCAGGAGCGACTCGGGCAGGGTGTAGGAAGGAATGGCAGGCAGCGACGAGGAGACGGGCACCATGCCCTCGGGAGTAGACTGCAGGGAGCCATTTAGGTACGAGGCCGTGAGGGCGGGACTGGCACGGGCGGGAATGGTGATGGCACGGGCGTAGCTGGGCTGGGGTGAAGGCATGCGCGGTCGCGAGTAGGCGTCGTGTAGCAGCGACATGGTCGTGGCAGTGTCACAGGCAGTCAGGTGAAGTCGGGGCGGAACTAGTAAATCTTCATGGCGCGGGCAATGCTGAGTGAGAAGGAGCGTAACGGCGAGCGGGCGCCACTGGGTAATAAAAGCAGACAGGATCAACAGCCTGCTGGGTCCTGGGGGAAAAGCTCAGGCTAGGAGCTGCTTCGCATCGTGAGACTGACGGAATGCGTTTGGGCTATGACGAGTTGGGATTGGGAAGCGCGCGCTGCGCAAAGATGCAGACGCAGACGCAGGCGCAGACGCAGGTCAGCTGGGATTACTGGAGAATTGACTTGCATGCACGATGCATGGATGATTTGGGATGCAGAGTACTCCGGAGCAGTCGTGGGGGTTTGCAAGCGATGCGGCAGACCAGGGCGGGCGAAAATCGACCCAGCGCGTGGATTCGATGCTGCAGGAAAATGCGGAGAAGGGTGTGTGTGTGTGTGTGGTGAGGCAGCGTATCGTCGGCGGTGGGGTGAGTGTGCGAGGGCTTGACGTGGACGCAATGTGCCTTTGTAATTGGTGGTCGTTGCTGGGTAGTAGTGTGAGGGAGGAGTGGGCTGTAGCCTGTAGGGCAGACAGGTGGTAGTATATGGGCAACGGCTGCCCTTGGCGGCCTTTTTTAATCCAGGAACAGACAAGGCGCACACCGAATTTTCAGCTAAATCTTACAAGCACACACGATTATCCCTTGACTCCTAGTCATTCGGGCTTCCATCCGCCTCCGCTTAATTCGGGCTCTGAAGGCACTTCCCTGTTTGTCTCCTGTGCTAGCGTTGGGACAAGGAGAGCCGCGACGCTGGTGAAGGCCCCGCTGAGCAATGGTGTCCTGTATGACGCAGCCCTGGCTTCTACTGCGCGGTCCCGCCAATCATAGCCGCCTCGCGCAGAGCCGTCACTTGTCCTGGCCTGAGAACCATCAGGCAGCCAAGAAGGCTGACAAGAAAAGGGCATGCACTGGCCTGCTGCTTGTCCATGGCCGGTTGCACTCGGTGCGGCCCATTGTTACGATGCCGTGTCTTCCGGCGAGGGGATTGCAAGGCTCCGTATAGCAGAAGCAACCTCAGAGGCCCTGGTGTTGTGCGGTTCGTGTTGTCGTCGATCGCTCCGTTGACTCACCGGTCCTACTGCGCTGCTTCACGCGCTGGCCCTGCTGCGAAACCTTGACGAGTACAGGCCGGCTTAGTAGCATTGGCTAATGGCTATACCACTGGTCGTCATGTTTGCTACACGGTATCCGCATTGCCGACTGCGCGCGGTATTGCTAGTCTCTGGCTGGTCTCTGGCTGGTCTCGGGCTGGTCTCGGGCGACCAGACGGTGTGTCCGAGGAACACGAAGCAACGAGAGCACTGCATCCTGCTCGCTCGCAGTCGCTGGCCAAGTAGCGGTGATGGCCGACGAGCATCAAATACGCTGGCCAGCGAGTCGCAGGCGCCGAGCAGGCGCCCCATGTGTGGCGGTGACACCCCCCATGGCATCGTCTCACATGTGGCGCGCGGGCAAGTGAAACCCAAGTGCGTAGCCGGCACAATGGTACCACCTGGCACCACCAAGAGGCGGCTTCTGAGTCCTGACGGCGCTGAAGCCTGGGATCCGCCGTCACCTTCCTCGCTCCCAGTGTCCGCTGGCCCCTCAATTTGCTGCAGCCGACTCGGCTGCTTCAGAATAACAGCACGTACCGCTTTCCACGCAGAATGGCGCGACAATGCTGCACGCCCGCGGCGAGTCGCGTGCTTGTTCCATGGCTGCACTCCAGAGTTTCCACGCCTTCGAGAAGGAAGGATTCCTGCCCCCTGGCGCCCACACGCCAATCATGCCACAGCGCCCCCGCACATCCACCCTACCCAGTAGTGCCAACGTGCCGATTTTTCCAGCTCATCCGCAATGTCCATGTGACTTGCTGGCGGTGTGATGTATCTTTGTCCATCGTTGCGCTTGGTCCAATCGTTTCTTTGTTGCTGCTGTGTTTGGAGCGACCTCTCTCATGCCCTGGCTGCATTCGGCCCTTGGGCATCAGCCGCCTCTCCAAGCTCATCGGGCGCCAACCCGGTACGCTCGCCGTACGTAGTAGTCTACCACTGCCGTTCGCTGAGGAGCCATATGGCCGGCACTGTCTTGTCACAAACTCATAGGGCTCACCCGAAATTAGCGCGCTGCATGTAGCCCCGCCTGCTCTGAGCCACGCTCGAAACGTTTGCAATCGATGACATGCATGTACCTACCCATCACCCCGTCCAGTGCGTCAGTCATGCCTGCACACACCACGGTATTCATGTCGCCGTATCTATGTGAGCTTCTACGTGGAGCCTTTCCAGCTGCCTGCGGCTTCAGGCCGTGCTGCAATGCTGTTCGCCGTTTGATCAACGCCGGCCATCAGAAACCTTATTACGCGTACGAGTTGGGCAATTCACGCCAATGAGGACTCGTAGGCCCCGTATTAATGTTCGATTTGCTGATGGCAGAAGGTCGCACGCCGTTGGCTCAGCCTGCCACGGTACTGCCATGCTATATCGATAGGCAAGAAACGGCGAAACCGTGTTATTAGAAGAGCCGAAACTCCCGTCAAATCTCAGCCTCAGGTATCCCGCGTTCGCACTGAGACGGCCATCCAGCATGTACCTTGTCAAGCCTTGTCGGGATCGACAAGGTGTAGTGCCCCGTCGTCGCTGGCTGCGATATCCCAGCCAGAGGAAAACCCTTTGGAAATTTGGCTCAATCTGCGTCCGCTCGAGCTCGTTGGTTCCTGTTCAAATGCAAGATACTCCAGACTGCGGGACGTTAATGTCTTATTAAACAACACCCTTGAGGAGATGAGACCTGAAGACGCGTTGTTCTCTAGAGATGCATGGGTCACCCAATGCTCATCGGAAACTTTGCGCTCTAACATCTCGTCGCCCTGTTCGCTTTCGGTCAATCTCTCAACAAATCCGCGGGAGAGTAGTGGGCTGGCATTACGGCATCTTGATGGTTGCGCACACGTTCTTGGATTTGGGACGTCGTAGCCCGCGTCAGAAGCAAGTTCAGATCCAGACTCGTACGTTCCAGGGCTGGTGGAGCTGACTGCGCATGATAGTGGCAGACACCTTGAAGACGCGTTCCCCGAGTACTTTGGAGTCAGTGGGCATGTCTTGTGTGCATCATCATGCATTCCCGGCAGAGAGAGATTATCATCGCTCTGGAACACAAATGCTCGCCAATTCTTCTCGTCCTCGTCCAAGGTTTGTACCGGTCGGTCTCGACGAATGATGGCCACGCCAGAGGGACGCGTCGATTTTGCTTCTACAACACCCCTCTTCAAAGAAGGCAAAGAGGCGGAAACTGAGGACGAGCTAATGCGGCTCTGACCACCCTGACCGTGAGTGGCCTGATGTGACCAGGCCATTGCCGTTTCATTATTGTGTCCCCCGGTGGGGTGATCATGCAAGATACTGCTTCTGGTTTGAATGGCTGTATCGGAGTGGCTTGAACCATCGGAAATTGCGAGATACGTCTTCCATGGTCCTTCATCGACGATTGCGTGGCCAGCCGAAACCTCAACATCGACTAATTGCTCCCTATCAGTATTGTCTTGATGCACATACTCTATCTTGGACGGTCGTGCCGAGTCTGGATCACAAAAAGGCTGTGTCTCACCGATCTGATGGCCGTCCGATGCAGTACGGCCACGGCTACCTGCACTGGAACTGGAGCCGCTGAAGGCAGGACAGAAAGCGCGCTCACCGCCCTGAACATGGTGCGTGAGCCGAAACTCATGTGTAGAGCTCTCGTTTTGTCGCAGAGTCATTGTTCCAGGTTGACACTGCTGTCCAAGCTGAACACCGATAATGCTCCGTTGCTCAGAAGTACCTGGAAATGGACTAGCTACGTTACGCCGAGCAATACAATAGCGCTGAGGCTGCTCACCGGTCGAGGGCGCACGAGAAGTAGCACGAGCTTGCTCAGAAGCACTAGAGGCTGCATGAAGCTGAAGGTTGACAGGTGGCTTCGCCGAGCATTGCCGTGCAAGGTGCTCTTCCTGGTCGAAGAGCATCGGTTCAGAGGAAGCATGCGACTGCGCATATTGGTCCAGATGTGTAGAGTGAGTGTTTTCCATTGTATCTGTGCCAATCCGTATTTGAATATCGTCGACATATTGGTGTGGGCCACTCCCTCCGAGCATGTGAGCAAAGGCGTTGGTTGCAAGGTGGTGGCCCTTATCTCTGAATTCATCGTTGTCCATCTGTCGTGGAGCTGCACCGCGTCCTCTTGTCGTTCTCCTGCGCTTGCCAATCTTGCTCTTCTCCCTGCTTGATAGGAATCGTAGACTGACTGATTTCGAAGGGACCATGCCGACCCAATCTTGCTGTGCCAAAAGCCTCTTCCTATTCGCTTCCAGCAATTGCAGGTCCGGATCCATCTCGGGGGCCCTGCGTTTCCCCTCGCGCAAGTCTATTTGGTGGTTAGTCTGTCTTCACGTCACTTGGGCAAATGAGTAGCAAGTCATCACTACTACCTTTAGGGATGCGTATCTGAGTATCTGGGATTGAAGGAGAACGACGCAATAGACTCGCTGGAAGCGCTTCATGAGGTGCTGTTTCATGGCTGTTTGTTGTCGACCGCCTCCTGTCTGGCGCGGGCCCATGCTGCGTTCTCTCACTTGGACGCTTTGCAGCATGCCCCGTGTGTCGCACTGAGCCTGAGCCAAACGGGGCCATCCCCCAAAGGCCGGAGTCGTCATTGTTGTGCAAATAGCTAGGTCTGAAAGGAGGGACAGGTGGGTTAGTAGCATTCTGGAGCTGTGTGCGCGCTTTGGCAAAGTATGCTTTCTGCTGTTGCAGCACGCCCCTGTTGGCTTTCTTGATGCGCTGCAG
The DNA here is from genome assembly GCA_024321975.1 of Alternaria sp. 'sect. Undifilum'. NCBI lineage: Eukaryota > Fungi > Ascomycota > Dothideomycetes > Pleosporales > Pleosporaceae > Alternaria > Alternaria sp. 'sect. Undifilum'. The sequence goes on from JAJJZI010000001.1 coordinate 11,653,235, forward strand.
CGAGCCACCTGTCCAATTCATTTGTAGAACGTGTCGAGTTTGTTCTATGGTTGCACGCGTTGGAGAAGGATGGGTGGAGAGGTAGTTGAGAGACGGTGCACTTTGCTGGTCGGGGCTGCTGCTTGCGCTTGCCTGCTGAAGATGGGCCGCACCTTCCCCATTTTTGTTCTTTCCTCAAAACTGCAACATAACTACAGCACTTTACACTTCGCATCTCGCACTCCACCCTTCGCAACGCTGGTTTGCCCATCTTGCTCGGTTACTTCCTACGCTCGACTGTCTTCCGCTACTCAAGCTCGAAATCTGTCGTGCCGGCAAAGAAACAATCACAGAAGAAAGGGTCCAATTCGTTTGGTCGATCAGCGCCTCTGACACTTCCCTCCGGCACAAAAAAAGTGGAGCGCCGGAGATGTACCGAGTCCCTACGACGGGATCCCCGTGGGTGTGGGATATCTTTTACATTCATGGCAACAGGATGTGGGAACGGGGATTTAAAGGATGCATCGCGCTGTTACACCATAATCAACGAATACAGTAGGATATGCCGAAGACCACCAGTTCTGTAGGACCGATTTTAGAGCTATCCACAACTCAAACTTTGGCGTTACACCTGGGGAAATCGTGGAGACGCGGAGAAGAATGGGGTGGACAACCACAACCCCATACCAGGTCCATCACCGTTCCCAACCAGACTCCATTCATCCGTCTCTTCAAACCTGAAGCCTAAACGCCGGTCGCGATAAACGTGCTTCGTACATGGCGCTGTCTTCTCGGCAGCTGCATCAGATCATTGCTTCTTGCAGCGTGGATTCCGGTCCTGCGGCATCTGAAAGCGCCCATGTACACTGGATGCGCGACTTGACTGGTCGCTAGATGCAGTCTTCCAACCCGACCGACCAGGTACCGGTGTTGCATTCCCACCCAAGTGCCTCACCTGCGTCCACTCACCACCCACCACCCGCAGTCGTTTCAATCATCTTTCTGGAAGCGTTTGGATAGCGGGTATTGGGTTTTGTTTATAGCGCAATACACGCCAGCCCATATACACTCTTGCAACCTACACCAATAATACAACATAATGGCATACAGGCTGCCACAGTACATACCGCAGACGCGCCGCCAGTTGCGGTGTACCTTCATGTACAGTTACGTCAAGCGCCACAGCCTGAGACTCTTGCTGTGGGTACTGGTTCTACTGGCGACCCACTACATGTAAGCTGGGGAGATATCGCTCAATGCACGCGCCTATAATCGGAACGAGGGTGCGTCGGTTGATGCATTCCGACATGGGACAGGTAGCGATAAGGACCCCACACGTGGTACGGCAGGTGTACTTGGTTTCTATCGAGCCGGTGTTTTTTCAGACGACTGGCGAGCTTCTTGTTCAAATGTGGTAACCGTGGACAAATGCTAAGAGCCTAGGACGGATTGGCATGTCTGCCGAAAGAGCCTACGTTTGAGGCTCAAATTGCCTCATCTAGCTTCCGATACTTGGCGAGAACTGTTGGCCGGCTTGTTCTCGCCGGAAACGAGGAGCTATCGATTCATCACCAAGGCCTGCCCTGAGTCCCTGAGGCTGTTCATTTGTGGGCGATTCGAAATGGCCTTTCCAAGGCGCCGAAGCGATACCGAGGTGGACGGGCCAACGCGCGGTTTTTGCCATAGTAATCTAAGCAAATCTCTAATATTTAAATAGTTATAACTTCTTTGAAAATTAACCTTTTTTTGAAATTTTAAAAGTTTTTGAGCCTAGAAGCCTAAATCTATAAGTCTAGAGTTTTACTTTAGTTTAATACAGCTTAGTTTTAGAAATATTTGCTTTAAATACTTGCTATACAAATATAACCTTTTTAACTAAGCTATAATAAACTAAAGCAAATTTCTAAGTCCATAGACCTAGACTTTTAGGTCCTAAAACTTATAGAATTTTTTAAAAGAGTTGACATATAAGAAAGTTATATAAGAAATTATTTTTTATAAAAGTATAATTTTCAAATTCCTTTTATATCTTCTTGAGTATATTACTTTTAAGTATCATTACTTATGTTTTTAATTATAAGTAAGAAATAAATACTTTCAGCCTATTTAGAATTTTTAAAATCTTTATAAATAAAAGGTTTATATTTGTATAGAGTGAATATCTTAATAACTAAGCTATATTTAACTAAAGTAGAATTCTAGACTTATAGATCTAGGCTTCTAGGCTCTAAAACTTTTAAAATTTTCAAAATAGGTTAATTTTTAAAGAAGTTGTAGCTATTTAAATATTAGAGATTTACTTAGATTACTATGGCAAAAACCGCACGTTGGCCCGTCCTGCGCGTTGGCCCGTCCACCTCGGTATGCGAGCTAATCAGAAATGACATCACTAGCGCAGATGGCCTCAAAACTCTGCATGACCGTTCCACAACAACACCAGCCGCGGCCGTCTACCACATGGCGCGCATGGGACGGCAATAATCCGAGACAGCCAGAGATGCACGAGGCCCTGTGCCGTGACTGTCATACCCACTATTATTGCAACGTTACCGGTCTACGTGTCGAATGGGCATCGAGAAACATGCCACAATCTCTCACTACATGCCGGAAGCGCACGTCTAGACACTCTCTACCACTATCGAATTTGGTGTTGCAAATGTGTCCCTTGCTCTCAATCTGACAGAGTGACGCCATAGATCTACGCAATACCATCCAACAGAATCCCGAGCCATACCCTTAACGCTCAAGTTCCGGCACATCAACGTAGAGTGGCATTGTACCTTGCCGCTAGACTTGCAGTACATGTTTGAGGGGTGTAGGGATGTAGGGGGGCGAAGTAAAGACTACTGTATCTCTTTGGTATAAGTGTCTGGGTATTCTTCGCACAAACCAACCATCTACAATTAAACCCACCTCCACATATCCACGTACCCACATACCCACAGTTCTCTCCGCTTCCTCTGAGGGGTTACCTGGAGACTTGACCTGTCTATCGGGCTCGTACACACTATAAAGGCTATCGGATTTCCAGCATTTTCAGATTCATTAAATCACAAGCCAATTGACTCCTCTCTTTGCAGTACACAACACACGTTGCAAACTTGTCTACTCCAAAGACCATCCTCTTTCACCATGTCGGCGCCTTCTCTCGCAGTCCCTTCGACGGGAAACCGCTTCGTGCGACGCCTCTCTTCCACTGAAGCCACCCGTGAGAACATCAAAATGGGCCCAACCGTCGTCGTTCCCCCACAACCTCTCATGGCTCCTTCAAAAGCGTCAGAAATTGCCAGCGCGTTCGAGACCGCCAGACATCACCTTGACTCTGCCGCGAGTCCTGGATCGCCTGGTTACACTCCCCCAGAGACTTCGGTTACCGACAAATACGCCTTCGCTTTTGGTGAGTCAGGCCTTGTTAGTAGATCAAAGCATGCCTTTTCTAACACATCTCAGATATCGACGGTGTCCTTATCCGAGGTGATCGGCCAATTCCAGAAGCCGTTGAAGCCATGAAGATGCTCAACGGCGAGAACGAGTATGGTATCGTCGTACCATACATCTTCGTCACAAATGGTGGTGGTAAGACCGAAGCCGAGCGCTGCGTGCAACTCAGCAAGCAGATGGAGATTGAAGTATCACCTGGACAATTCATCTGCGGTCACACACCCATGAGGGAGATGGCAGAGAAGTACAACACTGTTCTTGTTGTTGGAGGCGAGGGCGAGAAATGCCGCATCGTTGCCGAGGGCTACGGCTTCAAAGATGTGTAAGTTGATGCACGACATGTTGTTCGGAGTTATCTTCTAACGCTTGTCGCAGTGTTACCCCAGGAGACATCATCAAAGACAACCAGGACACCACCCCATTCCGCAAGCTCACAGAGGAAGAGTACAAGAACTCACGAGCCCGGAACTTTGCTGAGGTCGAAATTGAGGCGATCTTCGTCTTCGCCGATTCTCGCGATTGGGCTTCGGATCAGCAGATCATCCTGGATCTGGTAATGTCGAAGAAGGGTCGTCTTGGAACCCGATCCGCCAACTTTGACGAGGGTCCACCAGTCTTCTTCTCGCACAACGACGTCGTTTGGAGTGCTTCGCACGACCTTACCCGCATTGGTATGGGCGCTCTCCGTGTTTCACTCGAGGCCATGTTCAAGGCAGTCACTGGTCGAGAGCTCAAGACTACCGCATTTGGCAAGCCTCAGATTGGCACCTTCGAGTTTGCCACTCGCCTTCTCAAGGAGTGGCGCAGAGATACTCATGGTATCAACTCGGCTCCCTCAACCGTCTACTTTGTAGGCGACACTCCGGAATCCGATATCAGGGGCACCAACGAGTATAACGCGCACACCGACTCAGCAAACTGGTACTCTATTCTAGTAGAGACAGGTGTCTGCCAACGCGGTACCACGCCTCGCTTCGAGCCCAAGGCTATTGTACAAAATGTCCTCGAGGCTGTCAAGCATGGTATGGAGCGCGAGTATAAGAAGGCTCTACGGGAGAGCATGATGAACACTGGTGTACTAGAGGAGTAGATTCTCTACTTTTCACTTCTCTGTTTTGTTTCCTTCTGCATAGCATGGCGCATGGGTAGTACCTAATTTGATTTTCGAGATGATACAGGCAGTCACTATAGATGGTAGACTTGGCTAGATCGTGCAACGGTATAGTCGCGAATACAATCCAATGATACCAGGCAGGCATAAACAGCCTTGTCTCTTCAACTACGGTCTCCCAGTTATGCAGTCTCACTTTGACGAAGAGCAGGACATGTTTCAGAAGTGACCGACATCAACTTTGGTCAGCTACCGACGTCTGCACGAGCAATCAAGTCGATGCAGCCATATTATTAAGACCATCTCCCCGCCTCGAAAAGCTTCACAATAGACTAGTCTTACCCACCAGCGCCAGCGGCAAATTCCGATTTCAATTATTCACACTCGAAATGACAAACGTACGTACGCTCACGTTACATACCCGGTATGTTCCACGCGGCGCGCTCAACAGCGCGAAGTTTGTATTGCGAATCGCCACAGTCGGGCCGAGAAACTCAAAGTCGCCGGGTTTAGTGCAACCAACAACAATTGCGATTACGACGGCCAACCACACCGTCCATCAAATTAGCCCACCTAAGCTACGAAAACGGCCGAGAATACCCTGGCCGATGGGATCGCGATGCAGAGCATGTGGGATTAAGGAATGTGGAATTTGAGGCAGTGGGAAGTTATTTGTGGGTGTGTGGGTGGGTTGAGAGATTGTTGGACGACGACGACGACGACGAGGATCGATCGTGACACAAGTCCCTATTCGAGCGGAACGGGGCTGCGGCTGTAAGAGGAAGTTGGACTGGCTCCACTACAACGTATATATGTAATACGACATTGCGGCACATGGCATGGGTGCACTTGTCTTCCTCGGCACGGATAACACACATTCCTACCTGCACCGTACGGTACAGCAGCGCGGGCATGTTTCGAAACGATTCGCAAGGCGACGTTGCGGTATGGGGCTTTTGTGGACCCTGATTGCGAGGCACACGGTTCGACCAAACATCCTCCTCCCACCTTCGGCGCAATCTTATCGATTAGACGGTATGGACGATGTCGGAGACGAGCCTGAAACCATCAACACGCTTGTATTCAAACTCTCGAGATTTGCCCGAAGACACTGACGACTTTGCTTTTGTAGCTTGAGTCATGGCACTGGGACAGTTGGCCCGCCCGGACCCAGCGAGTCGTCTGCCAACGGCTGACGATCTGGGGTGGCCTTGCAGACAATGCTGGAGATGGGTGACGGGGGATTGCCTTGTTCGTTTCCAAAACATCAAAGTTTCGAACAAGCTGGTTTACATGAGACCAGAGACCCTGATTCACTGCGATATCTGATACTGAAGATCCCGTCTCTTGCATTTTCCTTCTTCTGGGCAGATGCGCGGATGTCCGCTTCCCCGCTAGACGAGGCGTTGTTTCGTCGGACCGTAACGAAGCCTGACGGCAGGCTGTTCGATCTGCTGTGATAGGTTTACTGGTCCCTGCAGTTGGGATTTACAGATGAGCAGTCGCTAATGCTTGATGCCGATGCTCTATTCGGCTTTCGACATTTGTGCGATGCGGTGCAAAGTCCGTATGGTGTGGTAGGTTTTGGCAGGAGAATAATTGTTGTGACGAGATGAATTAGCTTTGCGTAAATTTCAGGCTGAAACGAAGATCTCTGTGAAGGTTTGTGTACATCGTGGTAGGTGTCTTGCGTGTTTGGTCGCATGCCTCGAATCCCGTTGGCGGTACTGCACACATAGCTTACTCACCTGCATCTTGCTGACACACCTCGGCTTGATGGCTTCCAACGATTTCTCACAGCCCTGACTGGAAAGAAACAAAGGTCAGAGATGGAAAGACATATAGCAAAAAGACATGTCATCTCCATATGTGTGCCAAATACGAACCGCTCATCCACTATCCAGATAGCGAAAAGAGGATTTGGTATTTGTATCTGACAAATGTTGAACGAGGTCGAAAGAAATGTGATTTGTGGCTGGGTCTAATCATGTTCATTGAGCCACATACGAGAAACGGTTGTATCTTTATTGGCTACGGTCCTCTTCAAACTCATGTTCGGAGCGCTCGTTATAAGCATTGAGGCTGTAAAACCACTCTAGCTTACTGCGTATAGCTTTTTCTGTATAATCCACAGTGTCAACGCTCTTCGGTCGGAACTTAGGCTCCATGGGGTCGATGAACAAGGTGGTATTGTCATAGCCCCATTTCTCCAGATTCGTGACATTGAAAGCAACCATCATGCTGCCTGCCGTTAGTATCAAGATTGTAGAACAATTCTCACGAGATGACTTACTCATAATCTTCATGGATGAGGTTGTGGCAGTGGAACATATACACACCCTCCCATGGTGCGTACCTCGCTACAACACGGACAATTTCACCGGGGGCCATCCACACGACATCCTTTTCACCTGCTGTCTCATATTGCATCACCTTATTACGACCACCCTTGCGAGATAGGACCTGGAAATCAACGAGGTGGATATGAACAGGATGCGAGGCATTTCCACCTCCATGTCTCAACTCCCAGATCTCATCCTGGCCCAGGACAGGTCTTGTCAAAATGCGATTCTCGATGTCCTGCCAACCAACACCATCAATAAGCCATTCGCCGTCGATTCGGGAAAAGGTGAAGTTCTTGGTGACGTTGGTCTGCGGTGGTGGAGGAATGTAGCGAAGGTCAGACGGTACGGGATCGTTGTTGGTGCAGTCTGTAACGGTATCTCCGACGACAAAGCGCATGACGCGATCTGTGGCAGCATAATCGAGGTTTCCTGCCATTCCGCGCTCGTTGAGCATGGTGATGTTCTTGTGTATATAGTTGGCGAAGTCGACGACAATCTCGTAGCGTTCGCCTTCAGCGATAGCGAAACTCTTCGTGGTTACCGGATGAGAGAACAGTCCTGACAGCAAGTTAAGAAAACCTTGAAATGGGGCCAGGCAAACATACCACCATCCGAGGCAATCATATTGAAGTCCAATGCCTCTTCATTCTCATCGTCTTGCAAGTATAGATCAAATGAACGACTGACAGAACCATCAAGGATGCGGAAACGATATTTTCGTGGCTCAACGTTCATGTACGGCCAAGGCTGACCATTCACATGAATTATGTCGCCCCATAGTCCAGTGTTGTTATGCGTATCGAATAGGAGGGAGCCATCGGCAGCGTATTGCTTCGCGGACAAGGCTAATGGGACATCGTAATCACCAGCTGGCAAGCTGAGGGCTTGTTCATCTTCGTCTGTCAAAAGATAGAAGCCATAGAGACCCATGTATACATTCTCGCCGGTCTCGCGCTCGGTATGGTCCTATTGAAAGTCAGTATGTGAGGTCAGAGACCATGACTAGTTGCGAAGAAGACTGACATGATACCAAATAGTTCGCGCGTTCTGTGCGTTCGGATAGTAGTAGTCTTTATATTGACCGGGGTGTGCATAGTCTGCGGCCCAGCCATCGAAAGGAGCGCGATTGTACTGACCATGGACGTGCACCGAAGAGTTTGTTGGACTGTTGTTGGTGAATCGCACTACTGCCTCTACAAATGATATCAGTATCGACCTTACAGGTTGGATCGATTGGAGGCCTACCTCGCCCTTTTCGCATCATGAAAGTCGGCCCCGGCTGCAGCCCATCATATGTGTATATTGGGGTAGCTGGTAAGTTGGGGTATATTTGTTGGGTGGCGGCCTTGACTTCAACCTCGTAGTAGTCAATAACGGCACCCGTGGTCTCATTAGTATACGTACTACTTCTTGTTATTGTTTGAGATCCATGCCTAGCACTGTAGTACTTACAATTTTGAACTCTTCACTGGTGGTGTAGGTAAGGGATATTGGAAGATCCATGTGTATTCTGGGCTGTCCCATCTTTCCGACTTGTTGTTCGGTGGGATCGTGTCGTATGGTGGCACGCTTGTCTCACTAGGGAGAGTAATGAGAGACAACAAAGTCACACTGGCTAAAGGAGTGGCACGTATACTTTGTGCCAAACAGCTAACGAAAAGAAAAGAACGAGTGACTAAAGGAGAAAACATATTGTGATGGAAACGCTACCAAATTGACAACACGGTCTGTGCGGCATCTCGAAACCTTTAAGGGGAGCTCGACAGAACATCATATGCAGAGACATTAATCGTTTTCGTTGACGTAGTATACAAGAACTGGTCCGTTTGATGAGACATGGCCAGCTGATAGATCATGCGTATCTGGCAGAGCGAAGGACAGATGCAGGGACGGCTGTAGCTTACTCCCAGGTGGGTGGACCAGTAAGCAGTGACTCTCCTAATAGAATCATGATCTACAGTTTCGGGAAAAGAAGTTCAAGGAGGGTTCGCCTCATCGAAGATGCATGTTTTGGGCTGATAAAAGTCAAGAAAAAGGACCGCAAGGGGGATCTGCGTCCGATACGCCACCAAAATGTAATGAGTATCGTCGGCATCAACAGAACTAGATTTGAAAAGACCTCCATGTGATATCCTCTATCGCTCGATTGAAAAGGCGGCCGTGCAACTATGGCGTGGTGCTAAAGTCGATGTTGTGAACGGAGAGCTGCGACGATCCGTGGACCTTTCTCACGTGCAAGCTGCGTCTAGTCCCAAAACGACCACACTAATACTTTCTTTGGCTGCGCTTTCTCCTTACTTCACATCCTTTCCCTGTAGTAACCACATCCACCACTGATGTATGCGCAAGACATCGACAGTACCTGGGCATGCGTACTCTTATCTTTGGTCCATCTCTCACGAAACTTATAGTCATGTTGCTAGTCGCTTTCTCGTGCCATCCCAAACCCCTTAACAACGTTCCTTTAATGCTGTGGCGTAGGCTAAGCAGCGCCATACGTTTTCCATGTTACCCACTCTTGCAAAAAGCAGATTCGTATCTGTTCTTGACGTATGGCCTGAAAGCTAGCATTGGGAGGAGGCTGAAAGAGATGACCTGAGTTATTGGCATCCTTTGGTATGTCATACCTGCGACACTCGTGCAGTGCTTATTCCCACGCCCGGTGCGACAGCTTCGGATACTGCGTTTTATGTGGTTGCACGGCATGCTCTGTACACGGGGTTTAAGAGATTGCCACTGTGGTCTAACGCGGTACATCCATGGAGCGGCAATCAACCATGGGAATCAAAAATGCATGATCGTCAGATATCGATATTGCCTGGGCAGTGAACGCACATCATCATCTCCGATTTGGTCTTATCAGTATGGGCAATGACACTATTAGTCCCTGTGTTGAGGTATTGAGAGAGAGCCGGCTCAACAACGTGGACAAGCACAACAACGCGCACCCTTGCAAAAGCCTCCAATCAGTATATCGAGTTCGGGCGGATGCGCAGTAAACGTTAAGAATCGGCGATCCAGTTGCTTCTGTGGCTCATGGACTGGCCGTTATGTTGTTTGGCTACAACCCTCGGACAAGACGGGAGAGCCACAAGTGCCATTCTGGATTTGTAAGTGTTTGGGCAGAGTAGCTTTCACGCATCACATGTAGTAGTAAGCCTGAGAGAGGCACTGCTACTTTCTGCTACATGTCAAGCATGTTATCAACTGGGCAGTTTTCCAAAATATGTACGGAAAGTATTCCCCCACAACCAAGTACTATGGCTTGTCAGAATACCTAGTGGTATCCATAGCCTCTGACTTGACCTCCGTCACCGTAACCCCTGTATCCTCAATTGCGATCTCCACCGAAACCTCCACCATAGCCGCCATGCCCATCGAACGCGCTAGGTCCTCCATCGAAGCAGTCATGGTTTCTGCCATACTGATCCCAATCGTCCAAGTAGTCATCATACCCGTCATCATGCCCTTCCATGCCTCCAACGATCACGCTATGTTAGCACCATGTCTCCCATGCTTGTGCTCTCAATTATAAATAGTCAAACCCATCATGAAATCCCTCAGAAATCGCTATACCGTATCCTTCTCGCAAGGCACGAGCGCCGTAGCCGGAATGGCGACCGAGAGTGCGAGCTTCGCAGTATTCGGGGATAGGGTTACGGGGCATGTCGCCGGTCGGAGAAGGTTGGCTTGGGAGCCACTCCTTGTTCGCTGATGACGAAGCTGAGATGTTGGAGAAGTGATAGACAACGTGACCTTCCAACATAAGATGATACATGTACTGCTTGATCATATATCCTCCCCAGTTGGTAATATAGAAGTACACTTGGCATAGGTAATGAGTGTGCACTTAATTGAAGGAGTTTCGTAGGCCACATGCGTTATTGCCATCTGACCGCAATGCCTGACGCATCCAAGGGAATACACTCAGCTTACTCATGGTCTCTATTGTCTGTTTTTGCCTAATACAACCAAATGCTTTGCTACGGCAACAGTGCCCACATGTAGATCATGCGTCTTCTCTTGATGCCTCAGAGTTGTCCAGAACACCGGCACTCGCAGTATCCCTTCCATGACCCTCCATGTGGAGATGCAGCCCAGTATCAAGCGAAGAATTTCGCAATAAACAGGCTTGCTGCAAATACGACGCGCGTCGCTATGAGGCTTTGTTCTGTAGCCGTGAAGCATTCCGCGCAAACCGTTGCAAGGAAAACGCAAGCCTTGCCGTCGGCCTCTTAGCCAAATGGAAACTATTCCCGAGCCGCAAAAAAACAAGAAGTTTGATTCCACACGTGGTTGCCGTTCGTGCAGGCGGGTCTTAACGGTCTGATAAGAAAGGCCCGAAGCGGCTGATCTATCCTAGTGATCTCGATCGTAGGGTCACCATACTTTTGACGTCTGGTTTACTACGATCGAGAACGTCGGATTTATAATATCGAACAGCGGTTGGGCTTCTTTATGATGACAGTAAGCAAGGCGATGCTTTGTAGTGATCAATCTACCCTTGACCTCCTCCTGGTGAACAAGGTACCATGTCAGCTCAAACCAACTTCTGGGTCAGCAATTCGCTTGAACGTTTTTGATCACGACCTCTTGCGTATCCTTGAGGGGAAAGTGATTTGCTTGGATACCTGCCACTTGTGGGGAGTTTCCGTGGTTGCATGCCCGCAGCTGCCGCCGGAACGCCTAGACAAGAAAAGTCGCAGTTAATGTTAAACTTGACTACGCCAAGAGTGAGCTTTGAATAAACAGGCTTCGTGTGTCTTATTTTTCCTTGCGCCATTTACCCGAAGGTAGTCAGAAACTCCATGTCCACAGGCAAAAATGCAATTAGTCATCATACCAAGTTTTCTGTTCATGTCAACAATGACAACGCCCAATCGCTCTACTTTCAACATTGTAGATCACACATCACACAACTTGACCAGCCCTTGGAGCACCGTATGTGATAAGTCGACATACTAACAAAATGAGAAGTCGGTGAAGGGATTGACCACATCGTCCACAAGACTCCAATGCAGCATGGTGGGGTTACACATCGTACGGCTCTGATGTGGGGATGTGAAAGCTACTTGTCGATGTACATTCATGGTTGTTCTGGTGTGGAGAATACCTAGGTCCCAGTCCCAAAGGAGTAGCGGAAGGGTGTTTAATTGGATGAGTTAGCATGGGCGCGCATCCCGGCGATGGCAGCCCAACCGCCGCTGACGTAGTTCCTTTCTATCGTCATCTTGACTTTTCGATCTCCAGCTCGTTTCATATGTGATATTGATTTGCGTTCCTGAAACACATTCCCGCCGTTCCGGGACGTCCCTGAATTACATTTGGCTTATAAATCGTGCAGAATGTGGAGTGAGAAGTGGACCTGATTCTCTGCCATGACTATTTTCAGACGAGAAACCGACGAAGACCCAATTCCTGTGCCATGACGTTAATAGTTGTCGTGCCGTTAGGACAGTAACACTAGCTACGGTCTGAACCAAACTTCTCAATTATAGCGTAAGAAGCGGGATGCAAGGTAAGCGGTGAAGGCGCGGTAGGCGTACGGCCACGTGCATCGTGGTTTGTATGCTAGCAGCTGACACATAGTTCAGCGAGTTGAATTAGCGTACGCTAATGGCTTCCGTGAAGTGGAGGCGAGCTTCTATACGACATACCGTATGCTGCCGGCATGTGGGAATTCGTATCATCGATACCTTGACCTATACGTGCTAAGCACCACTCATGATTAGAGCCTTGGAGTGGGCCATCTTGCTCATAGTCGTAACCGAACCTAGGGCATTAGATAATTGAGCGACCTGCAACAAATGGGAAGCAGTAGGTACCGCTCCAACGCAGACGAAGGAGCAAAAGGAAGCTTCGAACAATCGATTCGATAGGAATTCCATGATCTTCATGAGCGGCAGGCACGTGACCTGCAACCTTCTTGAAGGTCCACGAGTAAGAGATGACAACTGCAGCACTCACTCAGTCTCAAGATTTCCCTGGCTCTCCCAGCATATACATCGGCATACTCTTCATCATTTCCGTCACTCAATCACGACATGATTCGATGATCGGAACCTTGCATACTGCCGATGCCAAATCCCTGCATAACTCTTGACCCACACACATGGCATTTATTCGGCATCTCAGATCCGTGAAGGAATGGGCACGGGGCACACACCTACCACACCACACCAACCAACGGCCTTTGCATCAAAAAAAACGCAGGGAAGCCGAACCAAAAACGAATCAATACGACGATAAGGAAGACCCTGTTTTTATGTGTGTGGAAATCCTTTGAAATCGTGAGCGGGCTGTGCAAAAATAGCATGCGTTGTCAAACTAGAGCTCAGATCATCTTTTATAGCCATGAGCATTTTCATGGTCGTGAAATTGTGATTAATAGGATACGAGTTATTTGCTGGGTTGGTGGTGTGTTGGTGTGTTGGGTTCGGCATAGCTACCTAGCGTCCCCTGAACGACAACAACCCAACACCATGCACAACGTGTATGTACATTCCCGCAAAACAAGAAATCATGCGCAACAAATCAATCACCGGGCTCCCTCCTCTATCCAGCATCTTCCCCCCCAAAACACCTTCCTCTAGCCAAGATTACCACCCGGTGCACTCCACTCAATCCAGCAATCCGTTCGGAAGATCCTGGACTGGCTGCGGGGCTACCAAGCCAGCAAGTGAACAGCGAGTAAGTAGCCCAGCGAATCCTCCGTGTGCCATAGCCGTCAACAATCCCCCAAAAGATGATGATCTTTGCACCTTCCAAGGATTTCCCTCTTTGTCCGACAGTTTTACGCGACCGCCAGCGCCGAATGATCACCATCAGAATATCCCAGGTGACGGAGTGGTGGTGTGTTGGCAATGATTCAAAATTCTGCCAACGGCCCGTCTAAACCTGATTTTTCTCTTCTTTCTTTTTGTCCCTTGTCTTTTTGATCGTGATCCACCAGTCTCTTTTGGCTTGGTAAAGTGCCGCTGGAAGCGAAGCGAAGCAAAGCAAGAGCGTGCACAGCAGCTGCAGCCAGCGAACAAACAATTTTTAGGCCTATGGAAGTGTGCACAGCCAAAGTGGGTTGGAGAAATGAAAAGATTCAGGGTCCGGTCGCACGGTGCGCTGCATGTGTTGGTCAACTCTCTAGTAACGTGGAGTTATGTGGGGAAAGATTTTGTGTTTGTGCTGGATGCATTGGGAAAGCACGGAGGGGGACGGAAGTTACGATAGTTGTAGGCGCCGCGGTATGCTTGTCATGACAGAAGTGTGAGCATTTCATAAGTATCATAACGGCGAGCACGATAGAATATGATGTGACGGAGTTGAATTGCTAGCTACATGAGAAGAAGACCCGTCATCTGTCCAGCTCAACACCACTTGTGGAGCGCTTACTGTGAAGCTATGACAGGCGAGATGCTATACATATATACTTTCGGAAAATAACGTTTTTGGGTATTTGATAAAAGCGACCGGTGCCACACTCCAGCACTTGGAGGTGATTGAAGAAGAAGAACGTGCGAGTTGGTGTTTGCAAGGGAACCGTTCCATCCGTCTCCGTCCATGCTGTGTTCAACTCGAATGCTAGTTTTGGGTTTATGAAGATGAAGAAAAAGGACGCCGTGATGCTCCATGCCGTGGGGGGAATATGACTTCGGAATTATTCAACAAAAGAAAGGACGTAAAGTGACTACTTGTCTCGGTGTCGTGTCCGAGTAGCAGTCCTTGGGTGGTCTTGTGTTGGTTGTGCTTGTGTTGTCTGGTGGCTGAAGAGTCACCTGCCACCAACGGAAGTTGCCCGGCCAGGAGAGTACTCTCCACTTCGATGAGCTTCCTCGCGGATGTACTTCTCAACGTGCTGCTCAGCCTCAGCTCGGCACACACCGGCAGTAAGGTAACCACCGGCATCTTCTTCGAGTTCCAATGGAGTGACGACTCCAGGACTGGCTAGTGGCTCTAGACGTGGACTGGTCGGCTTTGGTCCAAAGCCCCAGTGTTGGCGAGTGGTGTTGGCAAGAAGTTGCTGCTGGTAGAGGTACATCTGTCTTTGGACTTCGTACTGTCTGTTGGCTGAGCGAGGCGAAGCAGGCGAGTTGGGGCTGTCAGGACCGGCAACAGGTGTGTTTGCTTGACTTGAGCCTTGAGACGAAGCGTAGTTTGCTGGGTGAAAGCGGGGCAGAGAAGGAAGCCTTAGGTGCGCAGCAGACCCGTTGTTGCTGGATTGGCGTGGGTTCAAAGCTGGTCGACGTCGAGCCTGGGAGGGAATATCGAGAGGCTGTGATCTGGGCGAGAGAGGCGAGCTGATGGCAGGCATGCTGCGGTCGGCTGTTCGAGAAGACATGTTTTGGTAGGAGGTGTCAGGTCTAAAGATGACTCGCGAAAGGGAAGGCGAAGTCGGCGGGGATCGCATATGACGTGTGTGGTGAGGAAACCTCGTTTGTACTTTGGGAGCAGGAAGAAGGGTACGGTTCAGGCGAGGCCGTTATATAAATTCCTCTCAACTGATAGTGAGGAGAGAAATGATGGAAAAATAACGCACCGTGCTTCCGAGCAGAAACGTACAGAGCAGCGGCAGTGTCTAATATATTAGCAGCGGGAGGGTCCAGCAAGGCTTGGGTCTTGGTGGCAGGCCTCGGGGATGATGGCCGATCTTTTTGGAAAGGTACAGCGTTGATCTTCCGCTATGAAGGCGCACTGTCGTGCGGTAATCGTTACTGAGAGGGTAGCAAGTTGATGCACGGCTCAAGTGGACCCCCGTTCCCATGTGGTGGAGGCACAAGCGCCTGTACACCAAACTGGCAGCACACCAAGCCGGTGTCTGTCAGTTGCAACAGGTGGCTGCGGGCCGGTTATGGCGGAGCGGAGTAGAGATGGCGCGTGTGTTTCCCCGAAACTTGGGTCCACAATATCAAAGTAAGCTGGAGTGCGTCGGCTGGGATGAGGTCGGCGCAGATGGCAGAGGGTTGTTGCTGGGTTGGGAGGGCTAATCTAACACGGGTGAACAGGAACAAGTGGTACAGAGCCTCCTTTACATACCAGCGGAGGACAAGGCCGTAGCAACGAGGCGCGCCATGTTTGCAGGCGCTACTATCTTGTCATCAAACCTCGCAGGCCTTGGTTTCGCTCTTTGGGCCGGGCGCTCTATTCCATTCCCGCCTCGCTAAACATGCGAATCGTCCAATGCCCATTATGACGCAGTGCAGCGTACCCGCTCCTTTGCATTCCAAGGCCCAACACGTGCCAGCCTTGGAATGCCCGGCGCTAAACGCGTGTTGTGAAGACAGCGTTGCAAACTGCCATCAATTGCCCTGCAGCTCGTCCATCGTGTGATGGGGGGCACCGTTGCGCCTTGCAGCAGAGCCCTGCGGTTGGTTGCGGAAACGTCTTTTTTATTCTCTCACATTCGCCTTCGCGCGCGTACTCACTCCCTCGAAGCACCGTCTGATGGGACAGACGGTAGCGCGTACATGACATGACACCACCACCAACACTACGGCAGCAACGCCAAGATCATTCGACCTTGTGCAGGGCCCAACCACTGCGGCTTTCTTCGTAAATAGCTGTGCGGATATTGGGTTGAATCAACGGCGAGAACCGATCGTGATCCATGATGCGTCTGTATTCGTCGTCTATCCCGAAGTTAACCTTACCGTCGCCGGAAGAAAAAAAACATGGAGGCGATAGTGTTTTGAGGGAGAGAGCCGCTCGCACGGTACAAAGAAAGCTGCACAATCCCAAATTACCCAACATTGCGGAAACACCGCCTGAACGGAAAGCCGCCGAAGCCGCTCCCACACGCAATTCTTCCATCGTCTACTGAGCGCTGACAGAAGATGCCCATACAGGAACCTTGAAGTATGTGTCCTTTGCTAGAGAGGCACCGGCTATCCTTGCCGCACTACAATGCCGTCACGAAGCTCTGTCTCGGGCACAAGGAAAAAGGAGCCTAGCGTGGCAACTAAAAGGGCGATCCAATCATTTCATTCCTGCATCCACTTGCAATGAGGAAAGTGATACATCCATCCATGGGCAATGTTGCACCACCGCCTGGTACATCTCCCGTATGCGGCCGAAGTCTATGAAGTGCTGCAGCCGCCGGAGGAGCTCGGACAAATCGAGTTGGCACGCGCATTAGCATAGGGGTGAGCAAAAGCAACGAAAATTGAGGTTGGATGTGGAACACCGAGGCAAAATCACGGCAAATAAAGACCTCCTTAAGAAGGTCAAATCACCGAACAAATGTCTCGGTAACCCATGCTATCTGCACAAGGCCAGTGGTGCTGTGAAATTGTTTTGATTTGTTGGTTGTCGTCTGTCACTGCAAGCCTTGTTCCGTATCATCTCGCGCCCAGCTTCTCCAATGCGCGCGCGCCTTGTTCCTCCCACTCCGCCTTTGATATCCACATGTTCTCTTTGTCGGCCATGATGTTCGCGAGCACAGCTCCACCAAGGAATACCATGTGCCTTCGCCGTGGCGGGTCTTCGATGCGGACCTTGAATTTCTGTCTCCGTGTTAGCACTGCTTAGCCGGACGAGTACATGTGTACCCACGTTGAGTCGCTCCGGGTTTCCGCCCAGAACCTTGGTGAGCCATAGCTGCTTGAGCTCCTTCTCCAGCCGACTTGGCAGACCCGGGTACATGCTGCTACCACCACTGAGCACAATAGCCTTGTATAAACTGCTTCTGACATCGACGTCGGCCGCTTGGATCGTGTTGAACAGGAACTCGGCGATACCGGGCTGCTCGACGTCCACAAGATGCGGCTGAAACAGACATTCAGGAGCCTCAAAGCGCTCACTGCCCACCCGAATAACCCGACCGTCTGGTAGAGTGTAGGATTCCACCAGTACGGTCGTGTCTTCGCTGAGGCGCTGATCCAACTCAAGGTCGTACGAGACGTAGCAGAGCTTCTCCTTGATTTGGCGGACGGTCTCGAAGTCAGCGGTTCGGTTGAGGGCATAACCTCTCCGTAGCAGGAGGGCGATGAGGTTGCGCGTAACGTCGCGTCCGGCAACATCGAGACGGCGTGTGAGGTGGTTGAGGACGGTGCTTTCGTATACGGGAACAATATGAGTGACACCATCTCCTGAGTCGACAACTACGCCAGACGACAATCCTTGGGCGTATAGAGCTAGGACGGCCTGGATTGCCACGTATACACCCCCAAAGCTGTAGCGCTCAAACATGACTTCGCACATGGTTTCACGATTCATGAGCGGGTTCATCGGCGGTTCGGTGAGTAGAATCTTGCGGCCGGTAGGGTCGAGGTGCATTTTTTCGTAGAAGGTGTAGTCCCAGACATGCTGCATATCATCCCATCGCTTGACGATACCGTTCTCCATCTATTCGCGGGCCAATGTTAGCTCGAAGATGAATGGCGGAGATCCCCATGCTGCACATACAGGGTACGTGATCTGAAGCATTGAGCGCGCTGCCGCTGCTTCGTCACCGCACATTATGTCTTTGAGCTGAATGTCACCGCCATCTCGCTCTTCGGTTCGCAGGATGGGTCGGCCGACTATTGACGGAAACTGGTGGTCGGGGAAGTTCTGAAGAGTGGTTTTTTTAGCTTTTGCAGTGACATGCTTGTCGCTTTCTCTACAACATACCTGTCCGGCGTAACCCGCCTTGAGGAAACCCGTGCCACCATCGAGGACTAATTGAAGGGTGAGTAGGGCCTCGAATAAAGACAAGGAAGCTGCGCATACCAATGGGGGCTTCAGCCATGCTGTACAAAGCTCGAAAAGGTTGTTGAGGCTGAAGGAGTCGATGTTGGAAGCTGGCCGTAGCTTGGTGTTGCGTGCCTTGAGGTTGACGACGTCGGCGGGGCGCATGGTTGGCCAGGGGTCCGTGAGCACTCAAACAGGCAATGCAGATGCTCACTCTACAACTTGAAATGCAAACGTCACTTCATCGATATTCAGAGCTATGTAGATATGCTGAGTGGCGTAGATCTAGAGAAAAAGAGTTGATCAATCGGTGTGAAATGTCACATTTTCTAGAGCGCTGCCAGTTCAGCGTAAAGAAGATGTGTTCCTACCATCTGCACTCACTCCCCATGTATAGAATAACTAGACACACTGCAACTTGGTCACGCAAACACTTGTACAGATCACGTAGACCTTCTTGTTTGGAACCAAGAGGCTCCAGAGGTCGTGGTCACCCACCTTATAGTAATGCCACTTGCATGGTCACCCACCTGAGAAAGTCGCGACTTGCGCATCGCTTAAGTGCATGGTCCGAGCGCCTTCTGCCCACTTCAATATCGCCCACCAACGCCGAACTTTCTCTCCAGCCAGTTCAACTAACAGCAGGTCAAGATGCCTACCGTAAGTATACCCTGAATTGCTCCCGCAATGCACCACTCCATTCCATTGCCATCACGGCAGCCCGCTTCGACGACAGTCGAGTGGAGTCTTTGCGAGATGCTTCGAATGCGGGTTTGAAGCGCCAATCGCTGACTCTGTCCAAAGTCCAAGCTCCAGAAGAACGACGCCTACTTCTCGCGGTACCAAGTCAAGTACAAGCGCCGCAGGCAGGGAAAGAGTACGTATTGAAGGAAGCGTTCAGATGGCGACACAGACTCACAATCTGCAGCCGACTACTATGCCCGTAAGCGGTTGATCACCCAGGCCAAGAACAAGTACAATGCGCCCAAGTACCGCCTCGTCGTCCGCTTCACCAACAAGGACATCATCTGCCAAATCGTCCACTCCGAGATTGGCGGCGACAAGGTCTTCATGGCTGCTTAGTACGTCCCACGCGACTCAGGCTTCGCAAAGTGGATAACTAACGAACGTACAGTGCCCACGAGCTGAAGGCTTACGGCATCACCCACGGTCTTACCAACTGGTCTTCCGCATACGCTACCGGTCTGCTCCTGGCCCGCCGTACCCTCAAGAAGCTCGAGCTTGACGAGGCCTTTACCGGTGTTGAGGAGGCTGACGGTGAGTTCACTCTCACCGAGGCTGCCGAGGTTGACGGCGAGGAGCGCCGCCCATTCAAGGTCTTCTTGGATGTCGGTCTCACGCGTACCTCCACTGGTGCCCGTGTCTTTGGTGCCATGAAGGGCTGCTCTGACGGTGGTGTCTTCGTTCCCCACTCGGAGAACCGTGGATACCGTAGAAGGCGGAGCTGTCTTTGGTGCCATGAAGGGCTGCTCCGCAAGTACATCTTCGGTGGTCATGTTGCTGAGTACATGGAGACTCTCGCCGACGACGACGAGGAGCGCTACAAGTCTCAGTTCAGCGGCTACATCGACGACGACATCGAGGCTGACGGCCTTGAGGAGCTCTACCAGGACGCACACAAGCAGATCCGCGAGGACCCCTGGAAGAAGGAAGAGGGTGGTGCGCCCAAGAAGTCCAAGGACGAGTGGAAGGCCGAGTCGAAGAAGTACAGGAGCAACAAGCTCACCAAGGCCGAGAAGGAGGAGCGCGTCAAGGCCAAGATCGCCGAGATCACTGCTTAAGCTGTTGCTTTCTCTTCTTCATACTTTGTTCTATCACGACAAAAGCACGGCTCTGGCGTCTGGGGATGACTTGGGAAGGATGCCTGCCACAGCAGGATACATCTACTGTACTTAGCCTCACGACCTCAATGAGATGATGAGACGGCACGCCACGATTGGCTACCACAAGCAAGATACCCCCCTAAAACAAATATGCCCCTCGTGTTCAATGTGTGTGAAACTTGCTGAAACAGCAACGTGTAACACGCCCGTGTGGCCCGGTAGCGGCCGACAGCATATGGCGTGCTGTGGCAGGTTTGACCATAGTTGAGAGACAAGCACGGCTTCCTATTCATGTGCTACTATCAAGGTCAGCTGTTCAGCGACAGCGGTAGCACCTGTGAGGGGACACTCTGCAGTCGGCGCTCAGCTCAGCGCGGTGCATCGGACGGGCAAAGAGTGAGGCATGTGGATATGTGCCGATTCAGGATGTCTCGAAGGAAACACGGAGTACAAGTATATAGGTGATCCTCGCAGTCGATCATCATGTTCGGCAGCATCTGAAGACGTTGGAGAGGAGAAGGAGACCCGAAGCAATCAGCCGACATCTTTCGTCATCGCCCGGCTCCCACAGCTTGTAGTGCACGTTCGCCCTTCACATCGCATCGGCCGAACATCGCACAGAGCAACTCTCAGAAATCGCGCAGCACTTTGGCGTGAGCGCACCGAGTCGTTGAAGTCGCATCCAGAACCTAGGAAGGGGGCCATATCTTGGAGGCTTCGCAGCACTTCCAATCGGCGGATCCTCGTAGAGGCCAGAAACCCCGCTGACTTCCGACCGCGTTACTGAGGCCACTCGCAACCCTGACGCATGGCGAGGCCCCTATATACGCAATGACAGCCACTCAGACACCTGTCGACACTGCCTCAGCCATGGAGGACATTCACGGAGTCGATGTATCGTGGCTGCACCACTCAACTAGAGGTAAGTCAGGCCCGCTTACCTTGTCCTGAGTGGAGACGTCTCGGCTTTGCGGCGCAACCCTAAGCTCTCAGAGCCGTACTGACACAGAGTGCGCCTGAGGTAGACCATCACCATCGCCAGCAGGCCCCGTCGTCGCCAGGTCTGAGCAGGGATGCGCCTCCCAAGACATCGTCGCATGGCGGACTACCCGCTACACCCCGCCATGACGAGCAGCAAATTCAAGAGCCGACACCGGCGACCACGACTCCCGCGTCACCGCCGCGACCGCCCCCAGCTGCTGCTGCATCAGGCACAACTCCCCCCCAGAAGATACCGCCAAAACGTCCAGTCCTGCTTAGCCGAGGCAGTACCGACAAGAGTGGCAGTGGACCGACGTCACCCGACTTGAAGAACAACTCGCGACGCAACTCGTGGATGAACAGCATCAGCTCCAAGTTCTCATCGCAAAACTCACCCGCGCAAACGACACACACTCAGGCCCAGGGTTCGCCCGCCGCCGCCAATGGCGCGACCAATCCTTCGCCTTCGGCCAACGGCGCCCTGAACGGCATACAGGCGGCGTCGGGAGGCACCAATGGCGCCGCTGAGCCCTACGTTCCGCAACAGCCTAAGAGCTCGTTCGTCGGGAACGTGCTGCGACGCCTGTCGTCGGGTACGCAGGTTGGCACCGCTGGCAGGGTCTACCCGAACGGAGGCATGTGCCCGCGAAAGGTCATGAACGTCGACCCCAGCCGGGAGCGGTGTCTCATCCCTGAGCTGGATCAGAGCAAGTTGCGCAAGGTCGCGTTTTGCGTAGACGTTGAGATTGCTGGAGGACCAAAGTACAAAGACGATGTGGAAACAGATGACAAGAAGACGAAGCGCAAGGACAAGAAGTCGAGGGAGCGCGGTGAGGGCGAGGCACTCAGGAATCCGGATGCTGTGGCGCAAGAGAAAGACAAGGACGGTATCGTCGCCATCGCTCAAGAAGTCGTCGGCAACGATTCCGAGCCGAACCCCGAGGGCACAGTCTTGGACGAGGACAAGCAGGAGCCGAGCAGGAAGAAAGAGAAGAAGAAGCGGTCCGAGGCTGAGCGCAAAGAGCGAAAAGAGAAGAAACGTAAGAAGGCTGAAGAGAACGGTACAATCCCCATGGAACTTACCAGAGACGACGACAGCGCCAGCGCTGAAGGAGTACCTGCTGCTACTGGGGCGCCGACTCCTCGCGCCCAGGATCGCCCAACGATTGACCCACTGCGCATCTACCGAAGATGCTGCCAACTTCGCGAATCTCCCATTCTCAAACGCATCAGCGACCAGCTTGCGGCACCACGGGCATGCTCTGTTGTTCAGCCGGGCGTTGTCACCTGTCTCGATCTGACAGGGTCGAGATTGCAGTTGGCTGACGTCTTGACACTTTCAGACTGGCTCGCCATCGTACCTGTGAAGAAGCTGTTCTTGGAAGACGCCGACTTGAATGACGAGAAGATCCGGGTCATACTCGCAGGTCTCCTGGCCGCCAAGGTTCCAGAACCTCCAAAACAACGCGATCAGTCCAATGATGGGACCCAGGACGGACTGTGCCAGCAAGGGTCATGCGCAGTAAAGAAGCTGGTTCTAAAGAATAACCCAAAGATCACAGCTGAAGGCTGGAAATACATCGCTTTGTATCTGTACATGTGCAAGTCCATAATGGCCATCGACGTGTCAATGATACCGTTTCCCAGGTCTCGGCCGCAGGTGGCTTCCCCACCTAGTAATAGCACACAGGTACCGTCTCCCATCAAGGACAACAGATCGGGAGACGTGGCTGAGATCTTCTCCAAGGCCATTTCTGAACGATTGGGCGGTTCAGAGCTTCAAGAATTAGCCATGGCCGAATGCAATCTGACCTCCTCGAGCATCCGCAAAATCATCGACGGCTGCGTCATCAGCGGCATCCAGCGTCTAAGTCTGGCAACGAACGACATCGACATCGAAGGCTTGGAATATGTTCTGCATTACTTGCGTTCTGGTGTTTGCCAGGGAATTGATCTTGGAGGAAACGACCTACGATCATCAATGGACAAGATTTGCGAAAGCATCAAGCAATGCAAGAACAGCCCACTTTGGGCGCTGTGCTTGCAAGACACCGGCCTCACGCCGGAAGCACTCAAGACACTCATGCCAACTCTGGTCTCCCTACCGTCCTTTAGGTTTCTGGACCTCTCGCATAACAGGGGTCTTTTCCTAGGCCAGACCTCACTGTGTCTCCTCAGAAAATACATGCCTCAATTCAAGGAGCTGAAGCGTATACACCTCATGAATGTCGACATGAAGCCTGAAGACGCTATTGCTATCGCGGAGATCCTACCAGACTGTCCTCATATCGCACACATCAACATTCTTGAGAACCCTGAGATAACACGTGTCGCGACCTCGACAGATGAGGAGACACAAGAAGAAGCTGCCGCACTATATGCATCGTTGACCTTGGCAGCCAAGCTGTCCAAATCGCTTCTCTGTGTTGACGTGGACATACCAGCTCCTGAACAAGGCGAAGTAATAAAAGCACTCGCCAAGCAAGTCGTAGCGTACTGCTTGCGCAACATTGAATCCATCAACGAAGTACCAGAGCTTCGAGCAGCACCGAAACAGGTCGAGGTTCCGGATATTCTGATGCGTCTTGTCGGCCCAGAAGACACCGATTACAAGGAGACCGACAATGCGTCAAATGCTGCTGACAACGACTACATTGTCGGTGGTACAGGCATTGCTAAAGCACTTAGTTACTGTCTTTCTCACAAGGAAACCGATCTTCGCAGGGTGTCGGTTTCAACAAGTGGTACTTCTACTCCCAGAAGCAGAAGCAGGGTACCAGTGCTGGAGGAACCAAGCAAGGCTAGAGCCATGTCCAAGGACCTTCTCGAGACTGCACGGAATACGCGGTCAAGGCTCCAGCCAGCACTGATCAGAGAGTCAAAGGGTGGCAACGACCTAAACTACCGTGTGTTTCACAGTCTTTCCGTAGTACCGATATGGCTAACATGTTGACAGGTCGCTTGCTTTTCCTCGACCAAACACTTCAAGGTATGATCCAACGCTTTGAAGACGAATACCCAGAAACACGTCTTCAACCATCCGATGTCGCTTCCAGTACAAGCTCCAAACTCAGCAGTTCACCACCCAACTCCGCTGTACCGACACTCGAGAACAGTGTCTCGACAGACTTCATAGCCGCTGAATCTGATGAAGACGAACCGTCCATTCTACGCTCACGTCACAACTCCGACGTCTCTCTCGCATCACGGCACATGTCCCTTGAAGAAGGACGTCTCCACCGATTCGGCCACCGCGTACGCACCGGTCTTCTCAACCCGTCACGCCCTACCACCCCCGACGTCTCCGAAAACCATGTGTCCTTCATCTCGGGTACGGCAGACGACCAAGGTCTTCCCGAACACCTTCTCACCATGCGCGCATACTTCCAGAACTACAGTGGTGATGAGATGAGGCATATGATTGAGGGTAAGGGCTGGGAGCAGGCCTTTAACAGCGTCGTGGAGAACGCCGAGGAGTTACGGAACCTTGAGAAAGAAGACCCGCAACAGTTTAAGATGTTCAAAGAGAGTCAGATTGCGGCGTTGAAGAATCGCAATCCGGATATATTTGCGCCAGGCGAAAGAGAAAGGACGAGTGGAGAGGGGAACGATAGGAATGACTTTGCTATTGAGGACTAATTTTTGTGGCGGGGTATTGAGAAAGAGCTTACACAAGGCTTGAGGTAACTGAGAAGAGGGGCTCAGTCTGATCTTCTCTACCGTTGGTTTGAGTTAAGCTTAATGATTGAGGCACTGGAGTGCGCTCATCAGCTCAAGTATTTATTCTTTGTATGTTTGTAACATATAGCCACACTGGCTAGCACCATGGCCTTGTATGGCATGCTGATTCTTTTTCTTTTTTTGGATTCTTATTGTCGCAATATTGTTCACTTGACCCGGACAACTACGAGTCAGCATCTCTGCTTCCTACTCCTTGTTCGTTGTGCTTGTCGATCGACGAGTGTTGCGTCAAGCGGCTCAGCAATACAAGATCTATTATGCAAGACACCTATTCAACGTACGGTAGCTAGGTGTCCGAAGCAAATACCATATGAAAAGTCGATGCACCAGGCTTCCACTCTTCGTACAGTGCTCGTGTTAGAGATGTGTCGATGGCGGTAATAAGCCCACGGAAGGAGGTTTTCGCGGGGAAGGGAGAGTGTGTGTATCATTTACATTATACGAGCTAGAGCACCCGCGTTGGAGAGTGGGCGTGTAGAGCTCTGGGGCTCAGAGTCAAGCCTGGGGGAGGGAGACAGCTGTTCAGCGGAGGTTCAACATGTATCAAAGGAGCAAGAGCAGATCATATCAAAAGAGCAAGAACAGATCGTAGCAAAGAGAGGCAAGGCAAAAGCGCCAAACCAACAACATCTCCATTGATTGCATCATCTCCCTCCAAGATCTACTACTACCACCACGACCACCAAAACGTCTACATGCTTTCTAAGGATATCATAGCTCGAGCAAGTTACATGCTCATCAACAGTTCATCTAAATAAATAAAAAGATAACGCAAGCGTATGACGTGAAAACAATGCTGGAAAGATGCCTATGTGACGCAACTCTACGACCATCATGTACAATGCAAAACAAAACAAAAAAGAAACCACCGGGACCCGCCCAAGCAGCAATACGATGCGTGAGTGGATAACCAGTGGAAGAGAAAAGCAACTTCACTCCACTCCATTTTACACATCCCAACTCTTTTCACCGAGGAGATAGCCAGCCTACAAGAAGGGTAGTACTATACCCTTTCTTATTGGACTTCCCCTGCCGTCAACAGTGCTACCTTCAGCGCTGTATCCGGAATCGCGATCGACGTCGTCGTTGTCAAAGTCAATGTCGAAATCAGGTTCCTTTTCCTCATCAGCTTCGTCGTCGTCGTCGTCACCGTCCCAGGCTTTCTGCGTCGCACCACGCGAGTTCCAGCGTAGCGTGCGGCTGATGCTATCGAACCACTCGGTGGGCTGCGAGAGTACGGTGGGGAACGGGTACTGGGAAGCGGCGATGGTGACGTGGTCGCCTTGACGGAGTTCGACGCGGCCCTTGCCGTCGAAGGCGCAGTAAGCGGTAGCGCGGGACTTGAGAGGTACCGCGATGCGGAGGAGCATAGTGTCGTTGAGAAGCATGGGGCGGAAAGAGAGAGTATGGGGGCAGATGGGTGTCAAGAGGATGGCGGGAATATCTGGGTGAACAAGCGAGCCGCCTGCAGAGAGCGAGTATGCTGTCGAACCAGTAGGCGTTGAGAAGATGACGCCATCTGCTTGTACAACGGTAAGCAGGCTGTTGTCGCCGTACAGCTCGAGGTTCGAGACGTAGGGTGATGGGCCGCGGTCGATGACAAGCTCGTTGAGTACCTCGAATTGCTCGGCTTCGATGTGTTGAGGTGATCCTTGAGCGACATTCTTCTGGTAGCGGTATACTGTGCAGGTGAACCGCATGCGCAGATTCACACGCATGCCAGTCTCGCACATGATCTTGTCAAGCGCTGGCCTGTATTGTGCGAATTCGAAGTTGGTCAGGAAACCAAGGCTACCGAGAGAGAAGGACAGAATCGGTGGCACGATTCGCTGGAAGAGCCACGAGGTGAAAAGTACGGTACCATCTCCACCAAGAGTAAGAACAAGGTCGAAGATCTCTGGGGTTTCCCAGCACAGATCCGGCGTCCACCAGCGAAGCATGTTTTCGTAACGTTTATCCTTGGCCAACAAAGAGGCCGCATCGAAGCGCTTCGACTTGCGTAGCTTGTGGTCTACGTAGACATTCACTCCCACATCTGAGCCGTAGCGCGAAGTGGTCATGAGCCATTCTGCCAACTCGCGCGTAAGGTACACAAGGTTGTTGTCGCGAGCCTTGGTGACAATCATGACATTGCGCACCGTCATCTTAATGGGTCGGCGCTGTAGCTGCTTCGAGACCTCGCGAACACTGTTCGCGGTCTGCATGAGTCGTGAATGCGATATTGTGTCGTCCTCGTATATCTCTTCCATGACCTTGCCCAGATTGACAGCCTTGTCAAACTTCTTGTGGAAAAAGCATGGCGATGCGAGTGCGGCCATCTTGCTGGCAGAGAGGTCTGCAGAGTGCAACTCGAGCTCTGAAAACGCCTTTGCCAGTTGCGATTGAGTAACGCTCTTTGACCGCGCACTCTTCCCTTCGTTCCCTGAGCCCTCCATCACGACGGTATCCATGTTTTGTGACGTCGACGAAGGCGGAGGCCGAGACCGCAACGCCTTAAGAAGAGTCTGGCGGGGTATCACGGAGTCGATTGAGCAAGCGTTCTTGTGGTGCTTCCGAACGCGATTCTCACTGAAAGACCGGATGCGCGGGAGGACGGAGAGATTCTCGATGGAGGAGGAAGTGCTGATAGCAGTGGGGTCTTCGTTGCGAGAGGATCCGTCCAACGTCAGACTGGCTGGTTGTTGTGTTACAGCGGGCGTACCGCCAATTTCTTTGGTTGCTACCGATGCATTATACTGCGCGTCCCGGGGACAGTGGACGCTGGTCTGCGGAGGCAGTGGAGACTCTGGGCGAGTGGGATTATTAAATGAGGCATCGGCATCGACGGGGTTAAGGTCGCGGTCGGAGAAACTCGAGTTGGTCGCCTGTGGGGACAGGAGCGGATGAGTCTTGGCCGGACTGAACGGCTCCCCATTCTGGAATCTTGCCGATAACATGGTAGCTTGATTCTGTGTTACAGATCGGGTGCTCGTCAAGCGCGCTTAGTCGTCGAGTTTTTTGTTAGGCTGCGGCGGCAAAAGTATGTACAACGAAAGATGAACGTCGCCAGACGTTCGGTCGAAGGTAACAAATGCTCCAGGCAAAACGAAAAAGGAGATACAAAGGAAGCGATGGATCGTACTACTGCATGGGCGCGACTCGTAAGTTTGGGTTTGTGAATGGCTGCCAACGGAGGTCAGGCGATGTGACGACCAGTGAATCCGTGTAACCGGTCGTGGAAGATAAAGATTGTGTTGAAGGAAGAGCCCGGCTCGACCTGGTTAAATAAGAAGAAGATGTGTGAAGTGTACACGACTGTATGTCGTGGGGCCGAGAGAGCGAAGGCGCCAATGGGGGAAAGACAGTGGTGCAGCTTGAGGCAGGTGTTAGGCACGATGAGAGACCTACTATATTCAGTCCGCATCTGCAAGACGTCTCTGCCACCGCTGTTCTGGAGCATTGCCACATCATGATCCAATGCGCCAGCCTCAAACGAAGGATACCACCCATCTGTAGCGGCTAGCCCGCCGTGAACGTTGTGACACTTCGCGTGTCACAAACTCGTGGGTCCACGCCGGAGCAGCTACCAAACATAGAACGAAGCTTCATTCTAATCCGCAATCTTGACGCAGGTAACAACGGCCTAGGCGGCCAGAAGTCCCTTTCAGCCTGTCTCCTAAGGCACGCTCCACCACATGGTTACCACGCTCCACTGTCAGAATCATTCCATGACCCTGAGCGTTCATGGTCGACAAGCGCTTGCGCTTGTCGAAGTCTCAGTCATGGGCTCATACCGACACCCTTCGCGTTTGATCCATACTTGATATAGAAAAGCCACGGCGGGTATCACGATTAAGAGCAAACCGTATTCGAGATTCAGTATGAATCACGTTGCCACAAAAGTTATGCCGCCTGCTCGCGGGACTTAGCAGAGTTGTCCCAGCTACGAAACAACCCGAATATGGACTGGTCCCCCTGTAACCACAACTCTTTGCTTCGAACTTCACCTTGGTACAGGAGAAGTTTAGGCGAGACAGATTGCTCCTCGCTAAATGTAGACCTTTGCGACACGCTTACTAGGCGAGTGCGTACTGCATGAAATCGCTGCCGTTAGGACCGATGGCCCACAGACCTCCATACGCCACGCATGGCTGTAACATGGAGTTGAGATAGGGCAAGCGTTTACGGCAAATGTCGCGTGGAACGTTGAGTGAAGTGGGCTCATACTCGCAACTAAGATAGTTGCAATGCCCGTCTCCGCGTTGTTTCCATCCATTTACGGGCGGGTAACTGTGTGTTTGCCTCAGGGCTAAAGCTGGATGCTGAAACTCGCGCAAGTCGCTGGGCCACCCATGTACTTTCTCTCCTTGGAAGCCACCCGAGAATTCCCGAGAGCTTCAGCTGCCGGAGCATTGTTGCGCAATGACAACTTGGGGCTGCGGTCCGAAGCGCAAGAAGTAAACAGTCGCTTGCGACTGTCTCGTGGCTGTCTTGGCTGGGTTCCTAGCACGCGTCGGGAATATACACGGAGTAAAGCACTAGTATTATAACGTTGGCTATAGCGAAGAGGGTAAGTACCGAATAGCGTGTCGCGTGAGAAGAGCGAAACCGTGATGCTAGGACTGGATACGTGGTAACTAACCTGCCTGTCGAACAGGAGTTGTCAAGAAAGGTACAAGTTCGCCAAAAGAGAAAACATCATTCTGACGCATATAGCCGGGCCGAGATTTTGGAGTCTAATTGGGAGGATGTACATGACTTAATAGTCTTTTGGTATTCAACACATATCGTGGTATCTAGTGAAGTCGTAGTGAAAAGAAATTCGACAAGCCAGACGCCTATTGGAGAGCCTTGCGAGCAAAAGTAGGCAGAACGAAAGCTGCCTCGTGGATCTCCTTGCTGTAGTACCTGCAAAGTTGCTCCTCTTCTTCGGTAGACCAGCTGCGAAGGGGCTTCTTGAGGTCGCGGTTGGCGTCCTTGCTGCAGACCATGAAGCCAATCTGGCCAGAGGGGTAGGTAGGGATGGTGGTGTAACCATATTCGACGTTGGGGAAGACCTCCTTGCAAGCCTTCTTGAGGTTGACGATGAGGGGCATGTGAAGCCATTGGTTTTCGGCTATACAACAATGTTAGCCATTGACCAAAGCAGCACCTTTCCGGCGCATGGAGGTCGTCGAAAAGTGAACGCAAACTGGGTGGACTAAGAGAGGGCTTACAACCTTGGGTGGTAATGACACCGCCTTCACGGAGCGCGCCGTTGAGCAACTCGAAGTATGACTTCTGGAAGAGGGCCTCAGCGGGGCCCTCTGGGTCGCTGGAGTCGGTGATGATGACGTCGAATTCGCCCTTCTTGTCCTTGAGGAACTTGAAGCCGTCGCCGACAATGGTGGTGGTCTTGGGGTGCTCGAAGCCGACAGACATGCCGGGGAGGTATTGCTTGGAGAGACGGATGACAGCCTCGTCGATGTCGCAGAGGGTGGCCTCCTTGACACAGTCGTGCTTGACAACCTCACGGAGCACACCACCGTCACCACCGCCGATGACCAAGACCTTCTCAGGGTTGGGGTGGGCGTTCATAGCAAGGTGAGTGATCATCTCCTGGTAGCTGCTCTATTATCAGCCTTTGTTCGTGCCTTCCAATCGTGGTGTGACATACGAGAACTCGTCGCGCTCGGTGCACTGGATGACATTGTCGAGGACAAGGACAGTGCCGTAGTTGGTGGATTCGAAGATGAGGACGTCCTGGTACTTGCTCTTCTCGTGGTGAAGGACCTCTTTGACCTGGAGGGTCATGGCCTGGCCGGGCCACATGCCGGAAATCTCGCGGAACCAGCCATCTAGACCCGAATTGTTAGTCATTGACACTTGCTGGGGCCATTTCACTTGCCCTTGATGGTAGGGTGTTCAATGGCAGGCATCTTGATAGATTTGAGGGTGGAAAAAGAAGGGTAGGGTAGAGGACGTGGTCGGGACCCTGGACAATGGTTACGGAAGTAAACAGAAGATTGACAGAGCTGTCGCCGGATATATATGGGGACCTTCAGGTTTGCGGAGTTTTTCCTAGAGTTTGCGTTGGGCACAATTTTCTAGGTCTATGCACGTCACTGGTCGCGGGCGCCGTACCTGCCCCGCCATCCCCCACCATCATCCTGGGAAGGTCCAGCCGCGAGGCACCCAGATTGGGTAGCATTATTTCTACTCTGGCAGACTGTGGTCCACACCTCACGACAAGCATGCGACATCTCTGTTCTCTGTAATTACCGCGGGCTGCCGGCGTAGTTGTAAAGCCGAACTGATGTAGAGGGTGGCTTTGAGGATTGTTGCCTGATCACGAGGGCGGCCATATGCCTGATACTGTCACGAAAATGTATGCAAGCCTCATGAAGGAGGAATATAAAGAGCTGATGTGCGAAGAATGTAACGAGATCATTGAGAATCAACAGGACTACTGGACAACTCTTCGAGCATTCAAGCAGCGCAACCATGACTGAAGTCGCCCCGATACAAGACCCCGCACGGGACGAGCGCAGCTCAGTTGAGCAGGTTATCGCGACCAAGGCATACAAAAAGAACCCTGAGCTACTGCCGTGGTACACCAAAGAGCTTGAACAGCCGAGTCCTGCTACGAGACACCTTTTTGAAAAATACAGCAAGATACCACCAGCGGACATAGTCGCGCACATCAAACGTGTAAGAGATGACGCGTTCATGGTTGTGAGTTCGGTTCGCCATAAACAACAAGAGCGCAGACGTACTAAATGCAATAGTTCCCGTACCCTTGCTTAGGAAATTGGGGCTTCTTGAACTTTTCCATTGGAGAGAACCCGGCCTACCAGGAGATCCTCAATCGCATCAAGAACGGAGAGCACTTCCTGGACCTTGGGTGTTGCATGGGCCAGGACATTCGCCAGTTGGTCCGGGATGGCTCTCCTTCGAAACGCACGTACGCGTCCGATCTCAAGAAAGACGTCTGGGGTTTCGGTTATGACATGTTTCTCGACAAGTCAACTCTGCAAACGCAGTTCATAGAAGCTGATGTCTTCGACGCCAACTCGGAGCTGAAGCAGATTGATGGCAAGATCGACATCATCAATGCCGCCTCTTTCTTCCACCTGTTCGACTGGAACCAGCAAGTGAAAGCAGCTACGCGTGCTGTCGAGTTGTTGAAGCCAGTGTCTGGAAGTCTCGTCGTTGGAAGACAGGGCGGTAAGCCTGATGCTGGCAGTTTCGCACATATCAAAAAGGAGATGACTGCTTTCTGGCACAGTCCTGAGTCCTGGGCAGAGATGTGGAAGCACGTTGGAGAAGAGACTGGAACAGAATGGAAGACTGAAGCTGTACTTGGTGAGGAAGATCTCTCAAAGAGGATGAAGACGAACCTTGTGCCTGCCGGTACAAGATTTATGACTTTTACTGTTCGTAGAGTATAGTAAACTTGTTGAAGGAAGGAGCATATAACAAGGATGAATGATAGAAGTGAATGACTTAGTCATCGGTTCACATGCGTTTCTGAAGTCGAATGTGTGGAGTTCATGTACATTCGCTGACATAGCATCGTGGCTGCTGCCACATAGGGATACCGGTATGCGGAGCAGCAACCAATGAGCGTCGTCCAGGGTCCGAGCAACAAGCCAAACTCGATCTGGCTTCAACACCACCATTGCATCTTCAATCCAGAGCCCATTGATGCGAAACACCCCAATCGCTCACTACATAAAGTCACTCCATAATCAACTGCAGCCATGGACCCTTACTCGCCTGAAGGAGGTTTTGTTGAACCACCAGCCACATCAGCTCAGAGCCCCGCTAACGTCTTTCCAGAGCTCATAAACATTCATTCCGCCTTCCATGCTGGCGCCTACCAGCAAGTCCTCGACTTTGACACTTCATCCTTTTCCTCATCAAATGCGCTACCCGCTCGAGTCCTCAAACTCCGTAGCCAAATTGCGCTTGGCCAAGCACAAGCCGTTTCCAGCGAACTCGCATCCGAGAAGACACCAGACCTGGTCGCAGTGAAGCTCCTAGCAGACTATGAGCAAGGCAAGGACGTAGTGAGCCAGGCAAAGAAGCTGGCAGAGCAGCATGGACAGGAGAATCTGACGGTACAGCTTTGCGTAGGCATAATATTGGAGAGGGCAGGTGAGACGGAGGCTGCGCTTGATGTATTGAGCAAGCACCAAGGCAGTTTGGATGCGTACGTCATACCAATTCCCTCTACACGAATCATAGCGTGGGAAAGTCAGTGGCTAATGTGCAATCAGAGTTGCACTCATCGTACAGATCCACCTCCAACAAAACCGCACAGATCTCGCTGCAAAAGAGGCTCAGCGCGCACGGAAATGGGCACAAGATAGTCTTATAGTGAACATGGCCGAGAGCTGGGTTGGCATGCGAGAAGTATGTTACTCGATACCCGAGCATCACTTGTTAGACCTACCATTAACACCACATCCAGGGCGGCGAAAAGTACCAATCCGCATTCTACGTCTTCGAAGAACTAGCCACAACCGCTCAATCCACCTCTCCGCACTCCCTCGTAGCACAGGCTGTATCAGAACTTCACCTCGGTCGCCTCCCAGAAGCCGAAGCCGCTCTACAACAAGCGCTTTCCCTCGACGGCACCTCCGCCGACACACTCGCCAACCTTGTCGTCCTCAACACGCTGCTTGGCAAGAAGGAAGAGACTGAACAATTGAAGTCACAACTGCAATCGTCAGCCCCACAGCACAGGGCGATTGCAGACTGGACGAGCAAGAAGGAAGAGTTCGCAAAGGCGGCGGCCAAGTACACACCAAAATTTGAAGTTGCTTCGTAGGAGCAAGCTTTTGCGAATCTAGTGTCTAGGGAAGTAGTGCGTGGAGAGTTGGATGTTGAGGTAGACACTTCCATACAACTGGTATCTATGGGGGTAATCTACGGAGATGTGGGCGGGAGATTCGATGGCGCTACTTAGGATGAGCGGAATACCAAGGTCTCGCAATTAGGTACCATGAACGTGGAAGCTTATCTGAAGGAGCAAGAACTGGAGGCTGCTGGGGCCTGGGTCTGAGATAGCGATGGTAGCAGTGAGGAGTATTTGTGATTGTAAATGGTGTCTAAGAGATATACAATACAGTACGTGGTGCCACTGATAAACTACGAGTCTATGACATTGCAAACATGTGGCCAGAGGTATAGCCATTCTCTAAACATATACCCCCACGTGATGGAAGTGAGAATGCTGAACTAAGATGAGACGCTTGTTGGTCTTTGATGTGCATTAAGATTCGTCGCGACCACACATGGCTTGAGATGGTATAGCAAGGATCGCGAAGCCTTCTCGAACACTATTTAGATATTGTGGATACCTACTAACTAGTGTTACGCCTATCTAGAGGTGGCGGCCTCGAAACCTCCATGAAGATCCTGCTGCAAGTATCCACAACCCCCTACATATTGTTTCAAAGTTAGAAACACTCTATTCAAAGTGGTTCGGTGGTGTAGTTGGTCATCACGTCAGTCTAACAACAATCTAGTTGTTTAGTACACTGAAGGTCCCGAGTTCAAACCTCGGCTGAATCAAGCGCGTTCTGTCCTTGTGATGGAAAAACTCTTTTTAGCTTCGGCCTCCAACACAATTTTTAATATAACTGTGTAGTTTATGAATATACAATGATATTCTTGGCTTCGGCCTTTTGAGACAACCTTTTGATGTGACCACACATTTTGTAGACACCTTTTTGGTAAAAAAAAAGATTTATTGCTAATAATCCTATTGCCAGCCTATGGCTGGCAATCGCCGTTGGACACGTTTCAACTGGTGTCGTTTTTTGGTACCTTAGCAAATTTTTTCGACCCTGATTATCGCTCGGTGGTCTGAGCTTTCCTCCCAGAACTCATCCACCCACCGTTCGAATCTCGTTGACTACACACAATCTTTTTTTTTGACTTTTGCGACTGATTAGTAGAGGGTAGCTGCTTTTCACTTTTTTGGAAACCCCATATTGACTACAACAACAACCACCACCTTTGACACCTTAAAAATAAATAATGATATTCTTTTAACTAAATAGTGGAGGGCAGCTGCTTTTCACTATTTTAGAACTATATTCTAACTACAACACCCACACCTCGAACAGACTATAAAAAAAATCTCACACGGCTTTCTCACACCCGAAGCGCCACATGCTGTGTTGTATGGCTGGCCCTGCAGGCCGCCTGTAATCATTAGACATTAAGCGGTCAACGGTATGACCAACTTGCATGCGCCTGCAGACGGCAAGGTCATCCTCCTGACAGTCATCTCGTGCGCAAGCACCAAGCAAGGACCTGATCGACGCGCCACGCGCACTTAGCGGAAGATCAACCACGGCACCAGATCTGATTGAATTTCATCTCTTCTTCTTCTTATTCCCATACATACAGTAGCGTTGTACATGCAGTCAGTTCGCCTCTTCAGCGGTGAAGCTGCATGAAAGCGCGTAGAAGGATGACCCTTCTTTCTAATAAACCCGCAATGACACACGCTATACGCCGCGGTAGCTGACACGTCAAATGCGTGAGAAGGGATGCATGCTGCAACTCCAATCGTTAGTGGCGCCGGGGGCTGACACATCCGAAGCTCATGGAGACCGTCCTGGAAGTTGTAACGAAGCTTAGCTAGGCCCGTCAGCCAATGTGGGACGCGGTGTTCTCCATCGGTCTGCGCTTTCTTGCCCACCATACCCGTTACGGTAACACGGGTGGCTGAATTTGGAACGGATTCAGTATCTTCTCGAGTGTGGGTTGGGAGAGGGTCTGCACGGCGCTTTTGGGGATGTTGTGGCGCGAGAGAGAGTGCGCGTTCGGCGGCACGTCTTTGAGATGCCGTGCCGCAAATTTGCCTTGCGGGTATACATGTGGAGATGGAGGCTTGAGTATTTGCTGTTGGGGGTATTTGTAACCTTTGCCTGGCGTTGAACTTGCGCTTGCGTTCGTTTGTATCCTTCATTGTACATTTTCAATCTACGTTGCCCTTATCCCCGAAAACTCCGCTCCCGTCCGCTTTCGGAACAGCTTGGCCAGAAGGCATTTCGGCATGTCTAAGGTTAAGACAGACATTGATAACGTCGACAACGCGTTCGACGTACAAACACCAATCCTCGAAAATATGGTCGTAGGAGTACCGCCTGTGTTTGAAGGGCTCACAAAGCAGCTCGACAAGATTGTTGAGCAGCCACTGCTCGGTCCGAAAACCAAGTTCCCCGCAGGTTAGGAAACCTACCGTAGTCATGGTTTGCGACTGTCTGTTGACCAGCTGTATAGCTACATTTGCGTTTGCGCGTAAAGATGTGTCAGGGAGGCGGTTGCCACAGGCTATTGCCCACCGCGGGTACAAAGCCAAGTTCCCTGAGAACACCATGGGCGCGTTCAAGGGAGCAGTCGAAGTAGGCGCAGAAGGTCTTGAGACTGATGTACATCTGACGAAAGATGGTGTGGTTGTATTGTCTCATGTGAGTATATCAGATGGTTGTACGATGGTCGTAGACTAACTCTCATCAGGACAAGGATCTGAAGCGGTGCTTTGGTAGAGATGAGAAGGTTATAGACTGCGACTACGAGTTCATAAGTAAGCTGAGAACGCTGAAAGAACCCCACGAGCCGTTGCCTCGACTTGCGGACTTGCTCGAGTATCTTGCACGACCTGGATTAGAAGATATCTGGGTCTTGCTCGATATCAAGGTATGCGGTACTGGTGATCTTGTACAATCACGTATTGACGCGGTACAGCTTGATAACAACGCCGACGATGTGATGCGCTTGATCGGCGACACGATCCGGGGCGTACCGCCCTCGTTATCAAGACCATGGCACAAGCGTATTGTTCTCGGGTGCTGGGCGGCCAAGTACCTTCCACTATGTTCACGATATCTGCCTGGCTTCCCCATCTCGCACATTGGCTTTTCAACGCTCATTGCGTCATATCTCTTCACCGTACCGAACATGTCTTTCAACATGGCACAGGCCATCCTCATGACGCCATGGGGTCGGCTGTTTGTACGGAAAGCTCGGAGCGACGGTCGGCCCGTGTACGCATGGACGGTGAACGAGGAGAGCCGGATGCGATGGGATATACGGCATGGCCTCGATGGTGTTGTAACCGACGACCCGAAGCTATTTCTGGAGGTTCGAAAGTCGTGGCACGAGGGAACGAGGGACGGCGTGACGATGAGGGCATGGCTGGACGTGCTGCGGATCAATTTCTTTTGTTTGATATACACCGTCTTGTTCCAGTGCGTGTTTGGATTTCAGCGCAAGTCGCTAGTCAAGCTAAGAGAAGAGGAGGAGGATGAGGAGCTATAGAGGATGCAGTCGTAGTAGATGCGAATGGTAGCACCCCCAAACAGGGTCACGTAACGATGATTCGCGACGGTCATGTCGTGTAGCACGAGTAACAGACAGTGCTGGGGAACGCTATGACGGCAGGGCCAAACATTTGGCGACCCGACGCGTGCACCCCGCCCAAAGCGCGTTCGCATCCCACCACGTCGCTAATCAAGACCACAATGCCTAGGTACGCCCGCGCATATATCAGAATGCGCTCACGTGCTGTAGCTAATCTGCCTCAGGGAAATAATAACACTGCAGGCTGGCCAGTGCGGCAACAGCGTTGGGCAGCAGTTCTGGCAGCAGCTCTGTCAGGAACACGGTATTAATCGCGATGGAAACCTCGAGGATTTCGCGACAGAGGGCGGTGACCGCAAAGACGTATTCTTCTACCAGTCAGACGACACCCGCTACATCCCACGGGCCATTCTTTTGGATCTCGAGCCGAGAGTGCTCAATTCAATCCAGTCGAGCGCCTACAAGAACATCTACAACCCCGAAAACTTCTACATACACAAGGATGGTACTGGCGCGGGAAACAACTGGGGCATGGGCTATAGCATGGGCGAGCAGGTGCATGAAGATATCTTGGACATGATTGATCGCGAGGCAGACGGCTCAGACTCGCTTGAAG
The DNA here is from genome assembly GCA_024321975.1 of Alternaria sp. 'sect. Undifilum'. Lineage (NCBI taxonomy): Eukaryota > Fungi > Ascomycota > Dothideomycetes > Pleosporales > Pleosporaceae > Alternaria > Alternaria sp. 'sect. Undifilum'. The sequence continues at coordinate 11,691,296 of JAJJZI010000001.1, forward strand.
GCTTCATGATGCTGCACTCGATCGCTGGTGGCACTGGATCAGGTCTCGGCTCATACATACTCGAACGGCTGAACGACAGATTCCCAAAGAAGCTCATCCAGACATACAGTGTCTTCCCCAACACACAGGACGGCGACATCGTGGTCCAGCCATACAACAGTTTGCTGAGTATGAGACGGTTGACGCAGAACGCAGACTCAGTAGTAAGTGCACCCCCAGCGACATTGCCGTATATATGTACTGACTTCCCAGGTTGTCCTCGACAACGGAGCCTTGACTAGGATCGCAGCAGACCGATTGCACGTTATGAACCCGTCGTTCGAGCAGACCAACCAGTTAGTATCCACCGTCATGTCCGCCAGTACCACGACCCTGCGTTATCCCGGATACATGCACAACGATCTCGTCGGCATTGTCGCATCGCTCATTCCCACGCCACGCTGTCACTTCCTGATGACTTCCTACACTCCCTTCTCCGGTGAGAACGTAGAGCAGGCCAAGACGGTTCGCAAGACAACCGTCTTGGATGTCATGAGACGACTATTGCAGCCTAAGAACCGCATGGTCTCTACGAACCCTACCAAGAAGAGCTGCTACATGTCTATCCTGAACATCATCCAGGGAGAAGCGGATCCTTCAGATGTACGTCTCTTCTCATTGCTCGCTTGAATTGGGCTGATTGACTCTACAGGTACACAAATCGCTTATGCGCATTCGTGAACGACGCCTCGCTACCTTCATACCGTGGGGCCCCGCCTCCATTCAAGTCGCACTGACCAAGAAGTCGCCCTACGTAACCTCCTCACACCGAGTTTCTGGACTTATGCTCGCGAATCATACAGGTATCGCTACACTCTTCAAGCGCATTGTAGCACAGTACTCCACACTCCGAAAGCGCAACGCATTCCTCGAAAGCTACAAACGCGAGGTGCCCTTCAAAGACGGTCTCGGCGAGTTTGACGAAGCCAAGGAAGTCGTTCAAGGTCTGATCGCAGAATACGAAGAGGCCGAGGATGCCGACTATCTGACCAAAGAGACGGCACCGCCTGCGGATGAAGCTGACGATAAGAGAGTTGGCTAGAAGTCACCTAATCGATAATTTGATTTGCATCGCGTCATTGGACGGTGCAGTGGAGTCAAGGGTACCAAATTTTGAGGTCTATTTTGCCGCGTTGATGTATATCCAACGATGGCCACTCATCTCCACTGATTCTGGAAGCCCTTCACCTTCTCACACAAATCATTGTTCCAATCACGGCCACCATGCCGAGGACTGTTACGGATATTGCAGTTGCTGTAAAGGCAAACTTCTCCAAGGAAGGCACCATGAATATTGTACGGTAACGAGCGCAAAATACTCGACCCACAGAGGGTTGTTCTCAAGGACGTAACTTCGCAGACTACATGCTCGTAGGGCTAGTAGCAAATGGAACTCGGTACCGCGACGAGGAAACAAGTTCTTGATTGACATTCCTCCGCTCTTTTTTCGCTGGCCTTGAATCACTTCCAAGAGACAACTGCAGGTCCCTGGAGTGAATCCCAAGAGAGAACGAGAAGACTTGCGCTTCTGCACATATAAATCAAGCACATAGTCTCCTTCTTTCAACAAAATACCTTGGTAGTCAATTGTCCTTACTACTCTACGACAACGCCCGCTACCAAATTAACCGGCCCCAAAGAAACTCAAAATCTCAAATCAACACATTGAAGAGCCCCAAAGACACCTCTCAATATGTTCCCGTCAACTCTCTGCTCTATTACCAAACTGCGAACCGTTGGTTGCCCAACACCCTTCGCCCTTTCCACACAAACCCGCTTTCTCTACTTCTGCGGCCCTAAGCACGGTGATCACGATCCGGACGTTCCTATATCGCAACACTACTCGCCACTCCTTCCACTCAACCTGTCACCACTATAGCAACAACATCACCCATCCAACTCCAACCCTAAGAATCTACGTCACTCACTTCTCTGATTTACCAGAGCGCCGCACAATGCCTTCTACCCACAGGCTAGAGACCGCTAGGAAAGCCATCGGGCAGCTAGAAGCAGCTACTCACGACGACGCAACGGCCTACAACACGGCTATCGCTATCGTCAGGAGATTGCTAGGCTGGAAGTCGTACTTAGGAAGGGCAAGATCGAGGGTAAGCATTGGCAGGAGCTGCAGAGGGTTAATGAAGATATTGAGGGTTTGAAGAGCTTGTTTGAAAGGATGGGGAGGAGGATGTAGAAGTAGATAGGGCGGCAGGTAGTAAATTTCATGCAGTCAAGATATAGGAAGAAGCACGAGAAGAAAACAAGACTGAAAATGCAATGACCTTGAAATCACATGTCGTGTTCCGAACTTATTGTAAACTGCAATGGCAACTATGAGTGGTATATAGCATGTTTCACACATCTCTCCTCCCACGCTGAAAAAAAAAGAATTTGAGTCTCGCTTCTTCTCCCCCTTTCAAAAACAACCCCCAGATCCTACTCTCTCCCAAATTACGCCCCGTCTTTATAGTTCAATCCACCAGCCCTGACGTCAAACTCAATCAACTCATCCAACCCACACACTTGAAACAATTCTCTAGGTCCATATCTCTTCCCGTCTTCCTCCACGCTCTTCACCTGTCCCTCCTTCATCTGCCGGACCGCCTTCCTCACCGCCGGATACACAACCTCGCACGCCAACAAGGGGAAAATAGCAAGTTTATATCCCATCTGCTTGCACTCGTCGACGGAGAAATCTGGAGACACACCCCCAGGAACGCTATTGAAAAGACAAGGTGTAGGCGCCAAATCATCACATATCCTCTTCGCATCATGCGCCGTCGCAACACCTTCCAGGAACGCCATATCCGCGCCGTGAGCAACTGCAGCACGGAGACGACGCAAAGCCTCGTCATACCCAAAACCCTGCAACGCGTCTGTCCGCGCGATGATCACGATATCGCCGCCAGACTCTTCTCTCGCTAACCTCGCAGCCCGGATCCGGGCTTCGAATTCTTCCACGTCAACGACTTGCTTGCCGTTTAGGTGGCCGCACCGCTTGCTCACTACTTGGTCTTCTAGATGCAGTCCCGCGATGCCTGCGCGGATGTACGATGTTACTGTTCGGCCGACCATTACGGGACCGCCGTAGCCTGTATCGGCGTCGGCGATTAGAGGCGTGCTGGGGGAGATGGAGGCGAGCATTGAGGCGTTTTGGAGCATGTCGGTGAAGGTTGCTACGCCCATGTCGGCGGCGCCTAGACGGGACATTGTTGTTCCTGCGCCAGTCTAGGACATGGCGTGTTAGTCGGGGCGGCTGTGATGCGATGTCGTAGATGTTCGGGGTCAAGATTCTGTAAAGACATACCATGTACAAACAGTCCACACCTTCTTGGAGGGCTATTCTCGCTGTAAAGCCATCGTACACCCCGGGACAAGAAAGGAACTTGTCTGGATCCGCCAGCATGCTCCTCAGTTTCTCGACTGCTGTCATCCTCCTTTCGGGTTGCGCTGCTTTGCTGGATCCCATCCTATTCTTAGTGTATATATTGAGTCGAACTCTTTCTGGATGGTCCAGTGCGCCAAGTTTAATCCGTTGAAAGAAGTACAGTGTCCTCGTAAAGGACAGAGACAACAGGAACAAACACTCGGCGGCCTCGTTTTGCCCGCTGAGTATCGGCGTCTTGCGTATACACTGTGGCGGGCCGTAACAAGTAAGGCTGTCTCCACGAATGGTATGCCAGATCCGGTGGTGATAGTTACCTATCCGTCGCGACTAGGAGGCCTGTCAAACCGAAAAGAGACTGGAGATTTTCAAAAAGTACAGTGTAAATCACCAACCGGAGCAAACTCCTACACCTTGTATAGAATCTAAAAAGCTACCCCTAACTTAGTACCAAAGGACAAATTATAGTAACCACAACCCTCGAGGATGAAAACAATACGCCGCAAATCTGCAGTCCGTCCACCACCCGTCTTTCTCGGCCAAGTACTCCAGAGAATCTGGGCTGTGAAAGGATTTTTCTTTCGTTCTTTTGCGATGGCCAGACCAGATGTTTGAAAGCTACCTTCTCATGTCATAATAACAAGAGATGCATAAACACTATGAAAAAGCTGTTGTGGTGACACCCCGCAATGACCTGTTCCTACTGCTGACGTAGTGTCATGTGCCGATGTTCGCCGGCAGTTCGACCGGTAGGAGCGCCTCATTCGTTCCGTCTCACTGGTCAGACAACGGCAGGGCTCAGATTCGCCGATGTAGTGGTCGGCTTGTCGTAGGCGGGAGGCAATATCGTATGAGAAGATGAAGGATGTGATGCCGTGTTCGGTATACTGGCCGATGCCGAAGTCCTGGGTAGGCGAGCGCATAGGGGTGTTGAGGGAGTAGATTGGGATTTAAAGTGAGCTGGTGGCCGGCATGATGATTTTCTGGTGTTGTAATCTGGATTCTCTGTTTTTCCCCCTCCACACGCCTTCAGGATCGGACACCTAGTGCATAAGGCAGCGCTAGTGGCCATGAGGGTCGGGTTGCTGACAGCACCGCAGATATCCGTTACCAGGTTCTTTTGACGAAAAGATTCATCGTACGCTCGTCCCCACTGGAAAGAAGACCCTGACTTATCATGTACGCCCTCGAAATCGTCTCATGTCAGTTTCGGAGATCTTTCGGTTTGTGTCGGCACACCACCACAGCTCTCAGGGGTCACAGAGATCTCATCGAGAATTTTTCCGGTAATGCGATCACTTCCCGCCTTATCCATCGCATGGTCGACTGATCCTTACCGTAACAGCCTCGTATTCAGAGATCCGTCCTTGGTGGTGCATAGTAGACAGAATCTGGCTTCTTTGGATGGTCGGGAAAATCTTCCCATGGTATTGCGTATCTGAGTAGGTATACCGCATCTGAACGCTCCAATTCCCACACCAGGCGAAAATCGCAGTCGTCACTCTTCCATCGCGCCCAAGTCATTCTCTATCACGCGGATGCCGAACATTCAACGCCTAACCGTAGGTATAACCCATATTCGGTGCGTTTTCAGGTCCTGGTGCTGTCATCATTGGATTCATAGGTCCAACTGGCACATTAGGCATGTCAGCGTTTGAAAACTCAAAACCTGCCGCCCAATCGTAATCGGGGAATTGATCGAGCATTGTTGGTATACCGTAATCTGGACCCTCCCAGGCATCGAAGCTCATCACAGATGGATCCGGTTGCATTTGAGTATTTACCAAGCTGGGGTCGAATTTAGTTACTGGAAGTTGTGATCTCATTGAAGGATCCAGTTGATGCTGCTGCTGCTGCTGCTGCTGTTGTTGTTGTTGGTGCTGTTGCTGTTGATGTTGATGTTGATGTTGCTGTTGGTGCTGTTGTTGTTGATGCGACGGGTATTCTTGGCCTGCTCGTTAGTTATGGGTTGATAAAAGTTGAGGGTAAGATGCTTACGAGGTGTGTTCTGCTGAGCGTTGTCATTAGAGAGAAGCGCTGCTTCATCGCCGTTGTACGGATTTTGCATGTTGCTGAATTCTTCTCGCCAGTACCAGAACATGTCGTAGCTAACGCTCATGCTCAAGCGCGTCCTCAATCTCAAATATAGCGATTCCACACGACCGTCCTTCTTGCGGAACACTTTGTCACTACCCCACAGATCTTTCATGATATGCGCAGTTCGGAAGTGGATGTCTCCTGGCTGCAAGGAAACGTTCTTGAGGAAATCATAAGCTTGTGAGAAGGCACGTTCGCCCGCAAGTACATCCAGGTGTTGAGCAAGCGGACTTCGAACAAGCCTGAGAATGGTGAAACCGGCCAGTGTGATGGTTCTATCAACAAAAGATTGCGAGACGGAAGGTAAGTGAATCTTTTGTGCCGTTTGCATAGTCGCCGCAGATTGAATGACTGAGATGCATAGCGAGTAGAATCGTGAAAGACCCTCTGCATCGGGCCCAGGATTCGTGGGGTGGGCGAAGAAATGGAACGCCATTACATGTATACGTGCGCAGCTTAGTTGTAGGGTATCTACTTCGTTAGCTAAGGTTTCATAGGAGTGTGATCAGACTTACCGAGTTCACTTGGGGAAGACGGAGCCAAGCTGAGGAGTTGCGAGTCGAATATACCGATCAACGACCGTAGTACACGAACATCGCAGTGAATGGATTGTAGGTTGGTTTTTCCCATGGCTACCATGGCACGCATGAGGATGATGTAGACTTTGTGCAAGAATTGTAGATCAGACGGCAGGTATGGAACCATATCCTCTCGGTCTTGCTCATCTCCATCGAAAAACGATTCAGCAAGAGGTGGAATACCTTCAACAGAACTCGTTCTGAAAGTTGTTAGCACAAGTCATGAGACTATGTGTAGAGACCTCACCTTATGGAAACGATGACGCAACACAGCCAAAGTCTAGCGCGTTGCACCTTTAGCGATTGATCCTTCTCAAGTGGCGTCCTAGCAAAATCCTGACCTACACCTGCTATGTGTAGGCCAATCTGCGTTGCTAGGTGTACTGCCGAACCACACATGAGATGTGTGGTATCTTTGTACATTGAATTTGTAGGCAGTCGCCAGGTGCAAAGGATTAGAAGACCTTGAATGATGGGAACTTGCGAGGTACGCAATGCCATTGATGAGAATGCGAGTTGGGTGATGGGCTGACTAGTTCTTTCGAGGACTTCATGTTCAGAGTACCGTCGCGATCCCGTGACCACAATGGTCCAAAACAAGAAGGGCGATTGATCATAATAATCGTTGGGCCCTAACGAAGGATCCAAGATAGGGAACAGCGGATGGTATTGCGTGAAATAACTGCCCTCCTGTTAGTATACGTTGAGAACAAGTTTCAAGTTGAACTTACATGGCGAAGCAATCGTCGATTCGTTTCGAATCGAGTAGGTAGCCGTCTATCACGCGCGGTACGGTGCCATGATGATGGGAACCTTTCCGTGTTGGTGGCCTTGAGTGAAAAACCGGAGACATGGAATCTGAAGCATCGGTCCTTCCAGAGGGATCCGAATATGTGCCTGAAGCATGTTCAAGCGGTGTGTAATTCTGCATATCGACGGTTGGCGATGCCGTCGAATGAGGGTAATTTGGATCGCCGGGATTCTGCCCTTGTCTCATATTCCATCGCAGCTCTTCCAGCTCTCGTCGCATCTCTGCCTTTGTCTGGCGCAGGTTCCTGGTTGATGTAGGAAGGATGCGGCATTCCAGGCCCATTTTCTTACAGCGCCCGCATGGGTCATGCGGTACCTTGTGCTGCTCGACATCACATCGAATCTGTAGAATATAGCATCAGTAAACCGTCGATAGCATCGTCGGGCATTATCGCGTCCCATTGAGGTGGGGTGTACCTTTTGCTGGCGGCATTCGACACATGCTTTCCGTCGTGGAGTGGTCATGCTGGCCTGATTCATCCAGTTGGTATCCACAGGGTGTTGGCGAGCCGCAAGCATAGACTACTCAATCGGCGAAAAAAGGCATATAAGAAGGTGTTGGGTAGGAACTTCGCCATGAGCTGAAGAACCACATTCGCGATTAGCACCTACGTCGTCATCAGGGCCTGTTGCAGCGGTGCGAATCGGATGGTGGGGGAATGGGACCGAATAGAGGACCGATGGTGATCCTTTTCTTAGCAAGCACGTCTCAAAGTTTTTTTCTCAGCTTCCCTTGGCTTCTCGCCCTGTGCTAAGTGATTCTCTTAATAATGTGCTATGCTAGACCACGCTCGTGCGCAATGCGGCTAGCAGGCTTTGGTGTCTGTGTGGAATGGCCTGCAAATCGACGACTCGCGATTTTTACCCGTGCATGGCCCACCCTCGGGCCTAAGCCCTTCCGGTTAGCCTGTTCTGCGTAATGCGGTCTGCCCACTGCACCACTTGCATGGCCCGCCGCCATGTCATGTCGAGTGAACGCATCTCCGACCCTGTCACCCAAACAACATGGCGTCTGTTGAGCATCCAAGGCCTTGTGTGATTTCTGTGGCGCAGCCGTTTTGCCACACTTTGCCGGATGCGGACACGGGTGGGTCTTGTCTTCGCCGCCTCGTTCCTCCTCCTCAACCACCCTCCTACTTCGCCATCCCTCAAACGTGTTTGGTGGGTCGCGTCAATGCAGTCGTACCTGATCCTCGTCTTGGATGAGACGCCTTGACTCGATGCGGCTTAGCAGTCACAAACGTCCTCCGTAGCTTCACTTCACAGGCGGGCACTATCCATCCGGTGTCGACGGCTCAGGCCAGCGATTGGAATTCGTACGAAGCCACTTGGTCAGGTATTCGCGACCGGCATGGCACGCGTTGCGTCACATGGATACGAATGCGACGAGAGTCGTGCTGTGCGGCGTGCCCATGACTTTGCGTCTGTGGCTTCAACCTAATTCAGCCTCAAAAGCAATGAACGACAGCGGGATTTGCCAACTCTAGCACCTTCACACGTGGACTCTGCAAGCTCCGCGCTCCTGTCTTGGCCTCGTGCATTTCCCAATGATCGTCCAACACACGACCGCTGCGCGCCCGCCGCTTGCTCGGAAAGGCAAAGTTGCATCGCCATCATAACCAGCTCGTCTCGCTGTCCAAAACAGCTCACAACTTCACCGACTCTAAACGCGTACATGGCTCCCCTGGTCCTAGCCGTCTTCACCATCTCCCCACACACTCCTTCCTCCCTTCCATAGCTTCTAGCCCAGGGTCTCTCCGCAAGCCACATCGCCTCCGTAAGCAAGTCAAGCGTCCACACAGGACCCTCCCACGCCCTTCGCAAAAAAAGCTGAACAGATCTTAGCGACCTCTCTCTTTGTAGCCTTCTAATGCCACAACAACGCTTATAAAATTAAGATACAACAAACGGAGATAACTTCTCGTTACTCTGTATGTATTCTATAATTTTCTTAATTTTTATTGTTGTGTTGCAGTAGACTGCAGCGCAGTAGAAGGTTTGTTATATCCGAAACCTGTTCAGTTTTTTTGCGAAGGGCGTGCTCCCATCCCCCACCAGCTCCGCGGAAGTTACACATGCAGCGCAGATCACAACGGACTTGCAGATCAGCTACACCAAGTCGAACCTCCTGTTACAGACGGCCAATGAGCGCGTGGTTCTTACTATCGACTGCGTATCATGTACCAAGAGTTGGCAGCACACGCGAATGAATGTGAAGGCGGGTCATGTGCGGGGGTTCCGGGGAGGATTCTCGGAACAGGAAGTATCCATCCTCGATGCATTAGATCGAAGCACAGCCCGTGTGGTGAAGACGCTCGGGCGGATACTGTTCACTTCGCGTCGAAGCCCACAAGAAGAGCTGTATTGCGAGCATGGATGCAGCTTGCGACCGCGTAGATTTTTCGTGACGTTGTCCAGCCCCGTTCTTTTATTTTCTTTTTCGGGGGCGGACACACGGAAGTCGGACGATTCGATCGAACCCACAATGTAGGGAACGGTACGGCTTTGCTTTTCCCCCAGTTCTGGGCTCAACTACCTCGCCGTTCCTGGAGCTGTCGTGTGTGTGTGTGTGTGCCGGAGAGAGAGGTGGGGGAAGAGTTCTTGTGGACCGAGGAGAAACTCGGATAGCGACACCATCTCCTGTGTAGGAGGCGAATACCGCAAACAAATGCAAACCCCCTCTTCAGACCGTGTTCCAGTTGTGCCTTCTACCAAGATTATGGCACACCAGGGATGGCGGAAATCTCCGCATGCGCTGTTGTCCGGGCGTAGAGATGTATCAGCTGCCACAAATGCACATGGCGCAAGGAGCGCTTGCAGCTTACCCAGTGGCTCGCTCGGCCGTCTCAGCACTATGGTCCCAGCAATACCAGAAAGCATGCATGAGCATGACATGGAAAACGTTTAATGTGCCCGACGACCTCTGGTTACAGATTCCACTGCTCCATTCTTTGGTTCTTGATGGTACCCATACAACTTGCTCGCATACTGTTCTCGATCCAAGATCTCGAACAGGACTGCTATCCAGTGAAGGAATAGAGAGTATCAACAGCTTATCGAGGAAATGGTAAAGTACCAAACGTGCGTTCAAAGAGCATACAATTCCATCTCACAGCCCAACAACAAAGCAGACATGGTAATTCGTAACAGAGTCGTTCATCGGTATCAATCTAATCGTCGTTCCGCAGTAGCAAACGCCATGGTATAAGAATACAGTAATGCAGTAATACAAATAAAAAAAAGGAAAAGTCGAACAACTTCACAACAGTAAGCATCGAGATAAAGATGTGCCTTTCATCCATCCCCATCCATCATCACAAGCACTTCTCCGTACCCTCTCAACTCACTTCTTCCTCCCCTCTCTTCTCTTCTCTTTTCGTCTCATCTCACATCCTCTCCTCTTTTACAACCTAAGTCCCCTCCTCATCTTCCTCGCCTTAGCAGCACCGGCAGCCCCCGCAGCCCCCGCAGCAGCAACATCCTCCGGTCCACCATCCGGGTTCGTAACCGCGCCCGCAAAGCCAACGAGGCTGTTGAACTGATCCGCCAAAGCCTTGTTCCTTTCTCCGCCCTGAACAGCCGCCGCAGCACTCTCACATATTGCAACGGCTGCGTCGTTTGCCTCGCAGACGTTGGTGAGTTGGTTGCAGAGCGCATTGGTAATGATGTCTGGGTTTAGTGCTTCGCCTTGGCCGCCACGGGCGAGGGGGTCGGCGATTTGGAAGGTGAATTCGTCGGCTGGGCGCCCGTTTTCGCCGCCTTGGAAGGTTATGGTGGGTGTGCAGAGGCCAAAGTCTTCTGCTCCCCCGGCTGCGTTTCCGGCGTCGGCACCAGCGTCAGCACCGGCGTCCGCGTCAGCATCAGCGTTGTTGTTTCCTGCTGCGGCGTCTTGCTCGTTGTTGTTCTGGTTGTTGGCGTTATCACCAGCGTTGTCACCAGCGTTGTCTTGGTTATTGTTCTGGTTACCGTCCTGGTTGTTAGCTGCGTTGTCATTGCCAGCGTTGCCGTTGTCGTTCTGGTTATTGTTACCGGCAGCGGCGTCTTGTTGGTCGTTGGCATTTCCAGCGTTGTCGTTGTTGTCATCATTGGCGTTCTGGTTGTTCATGGCGTTGTCGTTACCGGCATTGGCGTTGTCATTCTGGTTGTCATCGGCGTTGTTGTTATTGCCAGCCGCTGCATCGTTACCAGCAGTAGCGTTACCAGCAGCGGAACCTTGTTGGTTGTCGTTGCCGTCATTAGCAGCATTGTCATTGCCAGCATTGGCGTTGTTGTTCTGGTTGTTGGCATTCCCAGCGTTGTTGTTGTTACAAGCATTGGCATTGTCGTTACCAGCATTGGCGTTGTCGTTATCAGCGTTGCCATTGGCGTTGTCATTGCCACCATTGTCATCGGCGTTGTTGTTACCAGCAGCAGAGTCTTGTTGGTTATTGTCGGCGTTGCCGTCGTTGGCAGCATTATCATTGCCAGCGTTGCCATTGTCCGCAGCATCATCGTTATCAGCGTTGCCATTGCCCGCAGCATCATCGTTACCAGCATCGCCGTTCGCAGCATCATCGCCACCAGCATTGTCGTTCGCAGCGTTACCGTTACCAGCAGCAGCCTCGTTTCCACCTTGAGCAGCACCGCCCGCAGCACCGCCCGCAGCGGCAGCACCGCCCGCAGCCTGGCTCACGACAAGGTCACCGAGACCAGCCTGATCCATAAGATCAAACACACTCAGACCATCGGCAGCCAGAGGAGAAGCAGCACTACTCTGGCTAAGGGCCGCAGCATCGCCGTTGACATCAACATCAGGGTCGATAAGAGGGGTAATACCACGGAGCTCAGGTGCGACTGGGAGTGAAGCATCGCCACAGACGTTCTGGACGTTGTCGTTGGCGAAGGGGTTGGTGTTCTTTTCCGCGGTAACCATGCCAATAGCAGCAGTTAGGGCATCAACCCCACCACCAAGTTCGGTGAAGATCTGATCAGCACGGACGAGCTATTTTACTCGTTAGCCAAGAGCTGGGGGAAGTGGAGCAGGGGATTGGAGACAACAAACCTTATCGCAAGAGTTTGCTCCACCGAGAAGGTCAGAGATGGCTGCGCCGGCAATAGTAGCCGCGGCACCAGCATCACCACCCTGAACACTGCTAATAGCATCGATAGGAACTTGCTCCTGACCAAAACGTGCTTCAACGTAGGCAATGATAGCCGCGATGACGAAAGTCTTGGAAACCATGTTTACTGATATATGATTTGGAATTGACCGAAGAAAAGACGACTGTGATGCCTTGAACGTTCGGGGGACGAATGGGAAACGAGAGACTAGCTCTTGGGAAAAGTGAGTGGTATCAGGATAATAGCGAAAAAGTGCCGACCTGGGCGAAAGAATGGAAAAAGTGCCGAAAAGCGAAACGAAGGAGTTTGCTGTATGCTACTGTTGACTTTGCTGTTGTTGAAGTTGCCGGCTTCTCAAGTGTGAGCGAGGTATAGCCGACTTTTATATCGCATTTTCACCTCCTCTCTCTTCTTTTCAAAGGAACATACCTCCAAGCGCTATGGCTAGGGCAACGCCACGGAGGATCACTTTCACGTCTCAACCATGCGCCCGCGATCTGTATTCAGCCTTGCATCCGTAGCCCAGAACACAGCGGAGTATGGCAAACGTGATGGAAAAATGACTAAGGGGTATTCCTGCCAAGGCGTCATGCGCTCTTTGGCGTGCTGGAACGCATGATTGCCGGGCTGCGACTTCGCTAGGCCTCAGTATCCGTCTCCTAAGGCTCCCGTGTGGGACATCGACTCAAGGTACTGACGTTGCCGATGCCTGATGTTGGTGGTGTTGTGACGGCCTCAGTCGCGGTGGGGTTTCATGTGACTTTGCGACACGGAGCTACGCCTATAGCCGCCATCAACAAACGTCGCTTGACAGCGCCCATCGTCAATGCGTTCTTTCTTGGGCTTCCATTCGAAGCCTCAAAGACTTTTTGCGATGCATGAATAAACAGCGAGATTTGCGGGTAGAACCGCAATGCAAGGAAAATGCATGTAGTGGTGGATGTAGCATGGTGATATTGGGAAAGAAGACGCAGCCCTGTCCAGCGCCAAATGCGATCAAAACAACCAGCTCAAAACACTAAGAAAATGCGCAAGAATTGAAAGATGAGTCGGGTAAATTCGTAATGCCTTCCGTCAACCGAAGAGGCATGGGAAAGCGACTGTTGCAGCCACGCGGTACTCCTAGTCACTGTGACCCATTTCGCACCTGCGCAGGCGTCATGGAAGCCTCAAAGTCCAGTATTCCGCAAGTTCATGAGATAATTCTCTTCAACCTGGCCATGCATGTCTATAATGCCACGCTGTATACTCACTACGTCCTGTCCAGCTTCCTCCGCAACAACCTCGTCCTCTTCATGAGCTTCTTGTACTTGTGCTTCTTCATCTTGAGCTTCCGTTGCCTCTTGACACTAATCATATACATGCCATATCTTCGCCGCGCAACATGTTCCCGGAATGTGCTTGGCCGGCTCTCTTCCGAAGGCAGCGGGACTTCAGTTATGCGCTGGTTGATACTAGCGGAGAGACCTTCAGCAGAGTATGACTCGGCCTCAGACGCGCTCGCGAGGGGATCATACGGCTTGGGTGCCGCTGGTGGTTGGAAGGGAACGAGGCGGGCGGCCCAGTCCTCTACACTTTCTTTTGTGGGTTGAACATCAAGGTGGTATACCTCTTGTTCAGATTGTAGTGCGTCGGCTCGTTGTTCCTCTTGTGCATCTATCTCAGCATGCATGCGGTCCAAGAAGCCACTCAGGATTTTCTTAGTGGCTTTCATTCTTTGGACGTCGTTTGCCCGGGTCACGTCGAAGAAGGCGTCAAATTCAGCGGTCGACGTAGAGTTGGGGAAGGAGCGCGAAATGGAGATGGGGCGGTGGAGGCCGAAGAAGGCGGATAGTTTGACGTCTACTGCACGTTAGCAAATGAATGGAGAGATTAGTAGTTGCCACGTCTTACCATCTTCCCGGAGGTGGTTTGTTGGTGGTACAAAAGGCACGTTGTTGCCTGTAGTAGCCGTCGAGGGCTCCTTCAGCTTCTCCGTCTCCTTGGACCTCTTCCCTGCACCCTGAAGCTCTGCAGTGGCATTCTGATCTAATTCTGTGGGCTTCTTCTTGCTACTCGGGGGTGTTGATGGCTTCGAGGACGAGTAGCGCCGCTGGTGACTGGGTCGGAAGGGTTGTTGCGGCGCAGTGCTCGTACTCAGCGCAGAGCGGGCGCAGCGGGTGAAGAAGAAGGAGCTCGCCGGCGCAGCAGAGAAGGTGTTTGCAGAGCGGGCGACTCTGCCAACAGCGGGCGAGAACATGGCCAGCTGTGTGGAGGGGTATTGGGGTATGACGATGGTGTTGATGAGGCTCAAGTCGGCCGGTTATCAGGACTTGCTGGTCACCACGCGCCGATGTTTCCCCGAATGGCACTAGCACTGGCGCCTGTCGTGCCTGTCACGAGCGCATGTCGGAAGACTGATACCGAGTCGGAAGAAGCGGTTGATGGTACGGTGACTGTATTCACTTGGGACTCATGACTAAATATCGGTGAATGGTCTAGACTGGAGCCTCTACATCATGGATCAAGTATCACTCTGCCCGTGATAGAGCGCTATTGGCATCACCGACTCTATTCAGTCCTTCCTGTGCACACCTTGCAGCCTATATTATAGACATCTTTCAAGCTGATACCACAAATCTTTTTTGCGTACTTTGGTAGCCATAAGGTCTAAGCCCGCTTCCCTTTGAAACTTCCCCGACTAGTCTGCTGCTTCTTGTTGGGGTATCTCATGTTGATGCAAAGCCGCCTGTAAAAACCTAATTAATCCAGCCCTTGGAGATTGCTTAGAAGACGGACCATCGGAGGGGGGACACAAAGGTGACAGCGTCCGCTCACAGAATCTTCATTTGCTCCGACTTTACGTCTTCTATTAGGTTGTCTGAAGCAAGGCTTGAAAAAGGGGCTGTGGTCATCCGTAGCCAAGTAGTTGTTGCTAGATCAGTAAAGCCGTCCCGTTCGATATGTTATGTGATAAGTATCTGAGGTCTAGATCTCACGGCCCTGTTGCTCCAATCCGTCGTGGATGAGTTTGTGGAGGCTGCCGAACAAAAAATGCGGCTCTGAATGGGCGATAACAAGAATAATCTCCATAGTTGAGAATTTGATGTTGAATGTGATAATATAGAAAGACAACATCTTTGTCTTTTAAGTAGACGCAGATATCAATGGGAAAAACCCTGAGATTGTCAGCGATCATCTATGCGGAGTGAGTACCAACAGCTGATTCCGTGGCGAATGCCAAACTCTCTCGATAAACTTGGAACCTTCGAAGCGATGAACCGAATCGCGGCCCATTCCTGCAGCCGGAGGCTAGTAGATACAATAAGGCGGCCTGCACTTAGCATCACAGAGAACACACATAACAGGAAAGATTGCCGTTGTCGTAAGTACACACATAACACTGAGATTACCCATTCCTTCGCCAATCCGGGGCTACGGACGAAGCGGCTGTGATGTAATAGTTACGATCCGAGTCTATATGTATGCTTTTTGCATACGCACAGGTGATTTGCACCTGCAGAGAATACCTGCCTATGCCTATGATGTTACAGCAAGCACTCCATATTTCTCTCACATGCCGTCTTATCCCATCCTCCCTAGAGCAAGGGATTACTATACACAGCCTCTACCAAATATCAACCTTTCACTCACCCGTGGACCCCTCCAACATTCCAAGTATAACATGACAAGTTCAACCCAAGCGCCCGGCGCCCACCTCCGTTCCCAATACAGGGCACAGCACATCACAGCACATTTACCTTAGTCTACGTCTTTGTACATCCACTCACTCCGTCTCTCCTTCCCATCTCCACCACAAGTCCCAGCCAAGCCTCCAGCTCAGCCACATGCGACAGGCGAAGGGGATGATACCCTCTTCCAACTCTGTAAAGCCGCGAGTCAACTCGCTCGCGGCAAGAAGCGGCACGGACCGAAGACGCGTTAGGTCTGGAGTCAACAACGCCGCAACCGCGCATGCATGCATAGCGTTTGGGGGAACCCCACGGGTTGGCGGCATAACTATAAATCCAGACTTCTTGGGGCCCTTCGCTTAAGAAAGGGGGGGGGGAAGCTGGGTAAATCGAGGGTAAATATGATGCATTTCTTTCTTTTATGAACATGGTGCTGGGTAAGTGGTTATGTAAACAATACAAAAGGACGGGGTTTTGGAATATGCAGATGCCAAGGAAGTTGGGTTACATAGTTTGTGATATTAGACTGCAGTAGCAAGATGTAATTTGCTTGCATATCCACTGCACGTCGTCAAATTCCATGTAATATACTCTCGTACATGACATTATCAGGCCTCAATCTGTGGCCCTGCTACTCTCAACAAACTTCTAGGAAAGACATCCTAGGTAGATACCCAACGCCCGTTAACGCTGGTTGTCCAAAGCAAGGAACAGGGCCAACCTCTGAATCTTCCCACGTCCGTTCCAAGACATATTCATGCTATCAACTCTGCATATACTATCAATCTACAATATGCGGGTGCTCTTACTAGAAGCAAGAGGAAAGGAAAGGAAGAAAAGAAAGAACCAAGATCAAGACTAGAATCAAGACCATGAGATTATGTCGTGACATCGTCATGTATTGGCGAAGATGAAGAAGTGGAGAAAGGGATATCGGGGGTATAAAATGGTAAGGGCCGTGGAAGTCATTTCTCCTCGTCCACTAAAAGTCAGTTGTTACTCCGGTTCCGCCAGGCGGATTATCCAGTTCTAGGGCAGGCGGGTCGACAGCGCGGGTGCGTGAGCACCCTAGCTTTCGCTTGGGCAAGCGAATGCTCTCCCGCCCTGCGTGTCTAAGACTACGATGTTGGCCCCGTGCAAGCCGATCGTCGGTAATTATTATAGTATCAGGGCGTTGAGGTTGCGCTGGACGATCATGTCTTGTACGGATGCCATGGTGATCTTTAGCAGATTTGTGTCGGTCGCATTCGTGTAGTGGACGTAAACCTCCTTCTTGGGCTGCCGTACGAGGTTGCGGAATTTGTTTGCGAAGAACTCTTTGCCTGCCTCGACATCTCTATCCCCGCCAGTGTAGTCGGAGAAGGTCCTCCTGATGGGACTCATGCCGCCTGCTATCTTCTCGGTGAAGAGATCGATCTTGTTGAGGAAGAGGATAAGCGCCGACTTTTCGAAGTACTTGGAGTTGGATATGGATTCAAACAGCATCAGAGCTTCGTGCATTTGGTTCTAATGGTGTTAGTGCACATAGACGGGTGTAGGTAAAAAAAAAAGAACTTACGCCATTCCGGTCTTCTACCAGCACGTGGTCGTATCCGCTGATGGCGACGAGGAAGAGCACGACTTGCACGTTGTCGAAGACGTGAATCCACTTCTTCCGCTCTGAGCGCTGACCACCAACATCGACCATCTTGTATGTCAGGTTGCCGAGCTCGAAGATAGTCTCGGAGATACCCGTTGTCCGTAATCGCGTGCGCAGGATGTCTTGGTCGGTGGGGAGGAAGTCCTTTTGGAACAGGCGGTCGATGTTCTGGAAGAAACTGGGGTTGTTAGTCGGAGGCAACACGGTAGAGTGTAGGTGACGTACTAGTTCAAGTTGTCGTGCAGCGCATACTGGTTGCCCTTTAGTATGGTGAGCTGCACGCCCTTGTCTGCCCAGAGGGAGTTGAAAGCTGTGTAGAACTCCTCGGGCATGGGCTCCTCGGTACCAATGTCGGGCGCAGAGTTGACCATTTCGGAATACCGCTGTCAGGTGTTAGCCCTAGACCATGACGAGCGATGACGGTGAACATACAATGTTGTCGTCGTCCTCAAAGTCTATGTCGTCTTCTTGCATGGCCGCGTAGATGGTCTGAAAGGCCGAGACCAAGTTGTTGAAGATGGTGGCCCGCCATGTTTTGCGCTCGAGGCTCTGGAAGCCGCCCGCGTTGATGATGCGCATCTGCTTGAGGACGGTGGATTTACCGCTCTCACCGGCACCTGCACTCTTGTCTCAGTCAAGCTGTATCATCAGCGGGGTGCTCATTGACATGCATACCGAGTAGCAGCAGCTTCACCTCGCGCTCTGCCCGCTTCCGGTCAACGCGGAGATTCTTCTCGATTTCGGCATTCTTCCGGGACTCTGGGTCGGTAGCAGCTTCACCTCGCGCTCTGCCCGCTTCTGCCATGTAATGGCCAGGAGGGAGGTGGTGGAGAAGCGCGAGGCAGCTGCGATGGAGAGAGGACGTCGCGACAGGCTAGAAAAGGGCAGCGAGCATCCGCGGAGCACAGTGGCGAGGCTGCCGTCGAGGGCTACAAAAGTGTCAGTCAACGTCTTAGCGGGCGTGACTCGCGCATGTCATTGGAATGAAGGAGGGTGACGCTACCGGGTGTTGGGAGGGGGTGCAGTCAAGTGGTGTTGGGGAGGGTGCTAGCAGGGCAGCCAGGCAAGCTGCGCGACAGAACAGAACGAGGGACGAAGAAGCAAAAAAAAATCTATGGCAGGCAATGAACAGGCACAAGCAACGAGACACTGGGCACCGCGGGGAAGCTAACCAGACGACAGACGACAGACGACAGAGGACGGGCGGCGTGGGACTGGTCTAAGAAATAACGTGCCCCGGTGCTTTGCCGAGGGAGTCCCTGATCGGCACCGTTCGCAGGTCCAGCTGGGCGGGCAGGGTGATATTAAAATGTCTTTCCCGCGACACGGCAGCCCAGAGCAGGTTGAGCGTGCGCAGGCCCGACGCGGTCGGACGGCCATGCTGCTTCGGGCTGCGATCGGCAGCGGCATCGTGATGGTCGACGTGAAAGCCACGAGACGGCAAGTTGGCGTGACGATCGATTCCCGCTGCATCGAGACTACTATGCAACCCCTCCCCCCAGCGTAGGAAGCCTGCTGCTGTCGCATTGAAACAGGACTAGATCTCGTCTCCCCAGCCTGGTGCTTCGGACCTCTGCCGGTGCCTCAGCGTTTCACTGGTCCGCCGCCGATACTGTACGCTGCTGCTGGCCCTGGCACCAGCAGGAGAGCGAGTACAACACAGCTAGCCGTTTCTGCCGGCTCGTGCGCCGCCTCGCCTGCTGGTGCCTCCTTGCCTCCTCGCTGCACGGCCGGCGAGCAGATGCCTAGGCAGTGTGTTTCAGGCACTGCATGGCGGCTCTTTCCGCAGCCATACCTCCGAAAGTGTACCCACCAATCCTCCCGATGCTTGTCCTCTCTTCGGCCTTTCTGTCCACCTGGTGTGTAATCCGCGCCTCTGCAGCTGGTCTACGGCCCTTTTCACCTCGACTCACCAGTCTCACCTCAAGCCAACGCTCTCCAACCGTCCAACCCCCACTCGCACCGCTCAATCCTCCGTTTCCCATGCGCAGGTGGATAATAGCCAGGAACCCCCTAATTGACCCACTGCAGTACCCCCCACGAGCAACAACCACCACAGGGGCGGACCGTGTTTATTTATTTTTATTTTGGGCGGGAGCCTGGGTGTCTGGAACTCCCATGTCCCACCTTGAATCGACTCGATGAAGACGCCTGCCACGATGACTGCAATCGACCGTGGCCCATCTCAAGCCGACGTGACCGTCACACAGCGACTGCCGAATGGGAACCTGACCCGTCTTCCTGGTTGACAGGCGAGCGAGCTTCATAACGCGCCTTTTGCTTTTTGTGCTCCGGCCCAGTGACCGAGGCTTCAGCTGTGTCTTGCCACCTAGCTCTGTCTGCATTTTTTATTTTTTAAATGTTTCTTTGAGGGGAAGTTGATCGTATCTTGACTCAGCCACAGTGCTATTCCCGTTTTGGGTTCCACCTGCAGCTTGGACGAGACTGGCACGTCTTGATCTCTCTCCGGCGGTCGCCAGTCCGCATTCTGTGACTTCCTCATCCTGACCTCGCCTTGCCTGACAACATCCGATGTAAGTCTAGAAAACTGCTATTGCTATCGCATCCTCGAAGCTGAATGCGTTAATTCACGTCATGTAGAAACGTCAGTTGGCTACTACTCCCTTAACGACAATTCTTTTGGTTCGTGTCTCTCCTTGTCGTAGATTATCGTGCATTCTCCAGTACTCACATCTCCTTGCTTTCTTCCGATTCTCGTCATGTCTTTTGTTGTTCCGAATCTTCACCCTCCACATGACGGTGAGTTCCCATATCTTCAGCATCGCAATCTTTCCGAAATACCGTGTCCTCTTCAAAACGTTCACAAAAGCTTCTATCAAAGTTGTGGTCCCGGCCGTATACGTCCTTCGAGTCGCTGTGCTAGCATAAGAAGAGAAGGTGAAGGTAGCCCACACACACCCTGCTCGCACGTGACTTTTGCATGTGATTCGCATCTCATGAGAATGCCTCCTTGGATCGTCGCTTCACCAAGATACATGTCTTGATTAGGTCACGCCTATCGACATCATCCTCACCAATTGGCTTAGGCAGCAGGAGCACCTGCCTGCGTTGTTGCCCTGACGCCGAGCGTGACTGCCCTCTGTTTTCCATCCACAAACACTGCGCTAGCTTCACCCACCAACAAGACCGCACCAAATCCTGAAATTCGAGCTATACCAGGCTCTTGCAGTCTTCTACCGTCCATTGTAAGCCATATACCTCACTCATCGCACCCGACTACGCGCTGCCCAGTGGCCATCTCACTTGATCTTTACGTCCGAACGTGACAGCTACTCTAGCTCACAGCAAACAACAGAATCCTGCGCTCCCCGCCTGCCTAGCTCGCAGGGTATTTCATCTGTGCTTTGTAGCACACTAAGCTCTGACTGACCACTACGTCTAGCAATACCTACAACGATGGCGTCTGCGCAGTGGTACAACGGCCCGATTTCCCTCGGACACTCCAAGTATGCTGATCCACAGCCGAGGAAAGCAGCATTGGCTGCATCCGCATCCGTCGCTGCTGTTCCCACTGCCGATACCGCCATGGCCACCAAGGAGCAGATCGCCGCCTTAAAGACCGGTCATGTCCCTCTCAACGTCGCTCAACACAACGCCGATGCGCAGCTCGCCATTTCTCAGGGTAATGTCTTGAAGGACGAAGTCGCCAAGCACGCCAAAAGGTTCTCTAGGACTGTCTCGACCACCATCACCAACACGCGCCGACTGCTAGAGCTAATCCGCGAGGCGTCACCAGATGCGACCAATGAGACTCTCGATACCCTCTGGAATGAGTTGGAGCAACTTTTTGCTGCGGCAAGCGAGGCCAAGGAAGCACTGCCTGCGTTCCTCGAGAAACAACGCGACAATATGAGCCTGTACCACAGCTCAATGGTGAACGAGGCCATCAAGGACACGCAAGATGAACTCAACATTCAGCATAAGAAGGTCGGTCACGCTCGAGATGTTCTTCATACCTGTGAGACAAACACTAACTTTACACACTACGTAGGTCAACATCCAGCACAACCTAATTCTTGAGCACCAAGAAGCCTTTCTTGCGCACAAGGAGCAGACTGCCGGCAAGCTGAAGGAGCTCGAAGAACTCCAGGAGCGTATATCACGTCTAACACTTGAGAAGGGTAACTTCCGCTCGGAGATCGACAAGTATGTGCAGTTGCTGAAGGAGGAACGCTCAACAAAGGCTGAAGATCTCCGCAAAGTTGCCGATCTAGAGAAGGAACTTGGGACTCTTGTAGACTCTAAGAAGCAACTTCTCGCCGAGATCGATACCCTGCGCAAAGCTCTACAGGACCTTCAAGCTAAGATGAATTCTTCTGAGCAGGAGATAACCGATCGGTTCACCGCCCAGCTCAAGTCCACTGCCGACCTGTTGGCAAAGGAGACTCAGAAGACGACGGCTCTCAACACCATGATAAGCCAGTTGAAGGGAGGCGAGAGCACTGCCAGACTCGAGGCCGACAAGGCGCTGAAGGAGAACAGGGCGCTGAACGAAAAGTATAGCAATCAGGCGGCTGAGCATGCCAAGGCCTTTGCAGTAAGCTATCATGATACAACAAGTCGAGCGCAAATGAAACTAATACGTTCACAGAAACTCAATGAGCAAACCAAACAAGTTGAAGGCATGAAGATCGACCTCGAACGTTGCCAGAAGGAGAATGCCGAGCTTAAACAGCGCCTCACCAAGCTTGCCGATCTTGAGGAACAGATCACTGTGCTCAACCAAGAGAAGTCGACGCTGTCCGAGCAAGTTAGCAGTCTCACCACTGAGTTAGATGCCGGCAAACTTGAAGCAGGCGTTACCCATACCAAAGTGGAAAATCTTACGAAGAAAGTTGAAGATCTCGAAAAAGACAAAGAGCAGCTGGGATCGGCTCACAACAAGCTCCTTAGCAAGATGAAAGAGAGCATGATGGCTGTCCAGAACTGCGAGCTTCTTCAGACCGAGAACACCAAGCTCAAGACAATCATCGACGAGCTCAAGGCTTCCAAGAGTACTTCACTCGCTGTGGGCAGCTCTTTGTCTCTAAAGGACGACAAGGCAACGCGTGACCAGGAGAACAGAATTGCGGAGCTCGAACACGCTCTGCAGGAGTGGACTGATCTTGCCAAGGTAAGAAGCCGAACAGGAGGCTATTAGCAACTCATACTGACTTGCCATACAGCGCTCTTACAAGGAGTATAAGGACATGCTTCCCATCTACAAGAAGGCCGATCAGTACCGCCAGGAAGTCGGTGACAGAGACGAAGTTATTAAGAACCTCGAGCTCGAGCTTGCTGAAGCCAGAGTCTCCAAGACCAACGGCGTAGGAGTCGGTGGTGGTAGTGATGTCCGCTACTGGAAGGAGAAGTATGAGACCCTTCTGCTTGCCGTTGGTAACTAGATGTGGGGGGGGGGGGGCACTTCGAGCTTACTAAGACGGTGAATGACGAGCTTGCGACGGCTAATGGGCATATCAAAGTGCTCGATGGAGATATTCCTTGTGAAGTATCATCAGAGCTTAGCTGCTACATGAACTAGATACTAGGCTGATCAAATTTCATCGGTCACCCTAAAACAGTGTCGTAAAGGTATTCGCTGTGATTCTGAGCTAGATACTTGCAGAATCTAACAAATGTATACCCTCCGAGCGAACGTTGAATACTAGGTATAACTCAGAACGAAGAAGAACAAGAAAATGCTTCTTCACACTGGATCTAGTATCCGAAAAGTCTAACCGGTCTGCCTTCCCGAATCCAAAGGATAGTCGTCAGCTTGTCTCTCTCTCAACCTTTCGCTTTCAAGATTTTTACTCCCCCTACACTCTGTACTAGAAACTTCATCTCCACCCTTTCCCAGTCAGTCTTTTTCCGTCCTCCGCTCAGTTTTATCCTTGGTTGTGTACTGGGGCTAGAGGATGCATACCTCGATGGAAATGCTAAGCCTGTCGAGCATTGCTCGGGCTAGTATCGCAGAGCATGTACTTGACGCTGTCGTGTGCGTTGCTGAAGGAACTTGATACGTTTATTTCAAGGCAGTGGTTGAGATGTGTTATCGCCATGGCATGGAAAAGGTGGAATTCTCAACATACCTGTCGGGGGTTTTTTCCATGCCTCAATTTAGTTATGTGCTCTTGAATAATGGAGACTCTTGAAGTAAATCGTATACACGGGAACCTAGGGTTCATATATACCAGCCCATATCTTACCGCTTAAATTGATAGTAGCCAACGTAATACAATACTATTGAGTTGTACGTACGTGATTGTCAGTAGACCCATTTCATGTCTTCCTGGCCCTTTGATAAGCACCCACGACCAGGAAGGGGTATTGAAGCCGTTCTTCTCATCAACACTAAGAATGACCTCATACGACGGTCGCCACAGTAGGCCGTACGCCAGACCCGAGAGCCACAGACCAGCCAGATAAACATCTCCATTTTTCTGGCGCACAGCAGCGGCGAGACCAGATAGAGCAGGAAGCCTGCCAGTCCAATTTGTAATATTCAAAACTCGAGTACTGGTTCACGATGACGTTTCGGCACCATGCATAGGTCTCCGCATTGGATGTCCTCTCATTCAAGAAATTATACGCGGTACGGAGCAATGCAGGTTAATTGCTCAAGGGCGGGACATCTGATCCACACTCGCACGATTGTGCTGTACGACACTCCCAGATGATTTCTTTCCTTCCTCTCAAAATGAAGAGTACGACGGGAAAGAAGGCTTTCCCAGAATACCCAGCCTCACGTGCCAAGGAGGATTCTCGGGCACAGAGTAAGGTAAGTAGCGCGAACGCCATTACGGATGACCAGGGGCAAAGTCTTCACTTGGGGCGGTGTTCGTATTCCCTTTCCAATTGTTATTGCAACCCCAGGAAGTCTTCTGTGACGTTCTCTGCAGCAGATACGGTGATTGTTAGAATGGCAAAAGCGTGAATACGGGGACGTTTTGGCTGACTCTTCTGCCTCATCACCCATGTTGATCTTGGAAAGTGCATTATGAATCTACCCACGGGAAGCCCAAACTCAGCCGGCGAATCGCAACAATAGCGTCGCGAAAGGATCTGGGGGGTTAGTGCTGGCCGAGTGTTTGAGTTTGCGTCACACATGGGTTTTGCGTACCTGGATTCCTTAACAATGTGATAGCGTGGCGTACGATACATTCGTCGCTGAAAGGCCCGATGTTTTACAAAGACGAGTAAAACCGGGATTCCTCACATCAATGAGACGTTTTGGAAGCTCGAGTCGAGCACCATTGTGGGTCCAACAAAACGGGTGATCATTTTGGCAGTTACTTGGCCATTCTCTCTTACCCGAACAAAGCACGTATCTAAATCTGATCTTCGCAGCCGGCCCCGGCTTCGGCCAATTCCCGAGACTGGGTCAGAGCGAATGACAGTTTTGACGCATGCCGAGCTCAGGAACAGCTTCGTCCTGTACAGCCGCGCCAGCATGTGCTGTAGTTGGTTCTAAGGAGGCCGACCCTCTTGTACTTTCTGGACTTAGTCCACACAGCTTGGGATCTCTGGGATCATGCTGGTGGCTTCGGCTGGCAGAACGTGTCGAACCAAAAACTTGAGGAGAGCTGAGTTCCTATGGATGACCCTGTCTCTAAAGCCCGACATTTTCAATACTCGTGATGTCGATGGCGGCTGTCAGCGACGACCCCGGTCACGGACCGGACGTGTTCATAATCGCGTTAGGCGTATGAAGTGAGGACAGGATCCGGAGTCAGCGAGAGTTTTGGTCGTGATCAGAATCATAACAATGTGGGAAGTGAATTTAGGGTGAGTGCGCAGCGCTAAAACTGCGAGCTGACGCCGCGTGACTAGCGCGCTTGTTCGCGTCACCCAACTACACTCTCTCAGCCATCTACCCAACTCTTCTGACCGGCGTCTATGGAGGCTATGAGGTATGGCGTGGATCAGATATAGTCAAAGATGTAGCAACATGTCTTTCGTCGCACTTTTACAGGTTATTATGTCGATTCTGTATTCAGGGTCCAATCCGGGAAGCTCCTGCGGTCAGCTTATACGACCAACATCAGGCCTCCTGCATAGACCGATAAGAGTATCAAGAGAAGTATTAAATAGTATACCTATCGGACTATGCCTAGTATTCGTGCCATTTGAACATTCTACTGTTCTTAGGTCCACTACATGCATCTGACAAATCGACATTAGCTTTCAGAATGAGCAATCAAGCCGCATTTCTAGAAACTCCAAAGGGAGATTTTCATGTTCGTGATACTCATTTGGTGGAGCCTGATGAAGGTGAAGTACTCGTC
Source organism: Alternaria sp. 'sect. Undifilum' (assembly GCA_024321975.1). Classification (NCBI taxonomy): domain Eukaryota; kingdom Fungi; phylum Ascomycota; class Dothideomycetes; order Pleosporales; family Pleosporaceae; genus Alternaria; species Alternaria sp. 'sect. Undifilum'. The sequence goes on from JAJJZI010000001.1 coordinate 11,716,903, forward strand.
AAAGTACGCATGATCACCACCTTGGCATGTACGCTTGACATGAAGTCTTCGACTAACTACCAAAGGTCTACGCTTGCGCCATACAACCAGCTGACGCGAAATGTGCGAAATTCTCGATGATACCGGTAGAGTACCCTGCAGTCCTCGGCAGTCCCGTTGCAGGTGTTGTAGAAGCCATTGGAGCAGGCGTAAGCAAGGTCGCTGTCGGAGAGCGAATAGTGTGCGGCACCAAGATCTTCTCGCATAAGAAGGCAAAGTACGGTGGCCTGCAGCGCTTCACTGTCGTTGATGAGTCTGAGGTTGTTGAGGTAAGCAGTATGATCAGGCAAAGTACGGTGGCCTGCAGCGCTTCACTGTCGATCAGATTGGCGACATTGAGTTTACCAAAGCTGTGACCCTAGCTTCATACACACCACCAGGCGCACTCTTTGCCCCATCAACATTGAACATGCATCGGCCCACCGTACCAGCTTCTCCACTACCCAATGGCGAGCAGGGGAAGAAGATCCTTATTTGGGGAGGCTCATCCGCTATGGGTTCTCTCTCGATCTCCTATGCAAAAGCAGCTGGATACACCGTCATCAGCACAAGCTCACCCCACAACTTTGATCTTGTACGTGATTGCGGTGCAGACTACGTATTCAACTACAGCGACCCAGCAACCGTTGGCGCAATCCGCCATCTCTTCCCGATTCACTATTGGTTTGACACCATCGCCCTTAGGTCCTCGCTGTCCACGCTCATCAAGATACTCGCACCGGTAGACGAGCCGGTCACCAAAGCTAATATTCTTACTCTGTTACCGCTGGTGATGACAGGATTGAAAGCCGATGACTTTCCCGAAGGGATTACGACGCAGTTTCATCGTTTTGCTACTAGAGCATCGGAGAATGCGGAGTGGCATGCGCACTTCCTAGCATGTGGCGGATTTCTGGAAAAAGCTCTCAAGAGTGGAGTGCTGAAGGGTGTTCCCGCAGAAGTGATCGGTGGTTTAGACACTGTGGCTAAGGGTATTGAGAAAGTGCACAACGGGGTTAGCGGGAAGAAGATTGTTGTTCAACCGTGGGCGTGATAACCATACAATACAGCTACGCCGAGATATTCGAGAAAAGAGCTCATTCCACATGTACGAAAATGGAAACCTGAACCTCGCCCACAGTTGGCCTTTCTATTTTCCCCTGGTTTTTGTACTCAAGGCTTTCACTGCATTGGACTATATCGCATTAAGCCTAGGAACATGCCATGTGGCTGAAGGATTCTGAAATGGGGAAACTAAACGACGGAAAGAACATCTCGAGAAGCGGACACGAAAGTAGGAAGAGTAGGAGAGACACGACAGGACCTGGATCGCGGAAAAATGTGCTCCATGACACACAAGATGGTCTTCGCTTCAAATCTCGGAAGAGAAGGAATTGTCGCGTATTTTCTTTCGTTTAGAATTTTCCTGCACTAAGGCTAGTATGAGGCACAGCTTTGAGAAAGCTGTACTGTTCTAGTCCAACCTCCACTAATCTTCGGTGATACTCCCTGTGTTGGTCAAAGCATGGCATGCAATTAAGACATCGGGCACAACGAGGAAAAAGGGAGATGTTCGTTGCGCGCAAGATCAAATGACGTCCATTTTCATGCCTTCGGATATACCTTACCTGTTTCGAAATAGCGCGTCGGCTATCTTACTTGGCATCTGTCAAACTGAAACATGTCTCCCTTCCTCGCGACCCCTTCCTCGCGGTTATCGAACTCGTGGCCATTGCTACTAAGTATCCCAACAGCAAAACCTGCGCGCTGGTGATGCTAGTCATTATTCAACGGCATAACTGCGGCCTTCCCCGGGGCTGCCCATCCATAACCATCCTCTCGGCGCAGCTGACATCGTGATTGCAATACATCGATTTAACTGCAGGCCGCCTCAAGGATTCTCGGGATTGCGAATTGTCCGCCAGTACACGGTCGCAGTGGCGCAATTGGCAAGTGGCGAATTTGGACCAACATTCCCATATCCTTGCGATGTATACACGGTGTTCTCCATGTTTCGCACATCTGTGAAACATTGCCATACCGCGTGGCAGTAGCTATGGCCAACGCTGATCTATATGTCAAACCATTGCTTCAAGAACAGTTTCTAGCTCTTCTCCCAACCGGCCTAAATGAAGGGGAGCTTCCGCGTCAGCCCGTGCCGTATGAGCCTCACGAGCTAGCTTCTATTCTAGTTAGCAAACACGAACTTCCCCATGATTCATCGGATTTCACAGCTGTTATCGTGCGAAGGCGCCCGGGGCTTGACCACTACCGGGATAGTGGTTCCACCAATTGTCCTTCGTGATGGGACTCATTTCAGAACCTCCGAGTCTGGAATGTCACGCAGTTTGATGCTGGCTGGGCTGTGATCAAGACTAACAACAGGAAAGCCGTGTAATCCTTGCACGGGGAAGAGCAAATGTTGACCTAGGTTCTGTGCCGCTTCGCATTTTGCGGCGCTTCTTGTTTGTTGTTTCTTCTCTCCACCACCCCGGTCATCCAGTGCAGAGTGCCGGAGGCATTCGTTCGTTCGTTCTTTAAACTTTGTACAGAGGGGTGACAAAAAGAAAAACAAATCAAAAAAGTTATAGTTTTTAATTGCTAATAACTAATTAACGTAATGAGCTAGTCTAAAAAGAGTTAGTGATTCGAAAAGCCAAGAACTTCCTTTTAAAGTTAGGCTACTTAGTAAGCAGCTTAGTCAGCAGTGAAACCGAGTACTCAAAAAATGATAGTTATAATTAACAATAGCATTTTATTAGCAGTATCAAAATAGCTATAAGTTTCTAATATTTGGTTTTTTAAAATAAAAAAGCTAATATTGATTACTAATACTTAGTATACCAGCCTTTAGCCTTTTTAACGTCTTTATAACGCCTAAGCTAAGATAAAATACAATTATCTATTGCTTGTTGCGGTATTAGATCCCACTCTTTAAATATAGCCTCTATAAACTTCACTATACTTTTTTTGTTATTACCTATGCCTGATAAAGAAGTACGCCTTTTAGTTAAAGCGTTTTTTAACAAGGCCTAAACGTTTTTAATAAGATTTAAATCCAGACTATAAAGAAGATGCTTAAAAAAGCCACATAATTTCTAGAAAACTAAGATAAAACCTCTAGAGTTTTATAAATTTTGGCATTATTCTGCTAAAACTTCTACTCTATATAATAGTTAGTAAGGCCTTTAAAAGTATAAAAAAATATGTTAAACATATGAATAAAGTATAAAGTTATAAGACTTGAAATAAGAAAAAACCGTGTAGTTAATTTTAAAGTTATTTAAAATATTTTTAAACTTATAGTTGTAGAAATATATTCCTTTCTGAGTTGCTTATTTTAACGTTTTCAGCAATATTCAATTCTAGCACTATGCTCACGCTTAATAGCTAACTTATCAGAAAATAAAACTTTGATAAGTTTATATTTTAAACATTAGTAAGCCTCTCCTTAGCGTATATAAGACGATTTAAAGCTTTTTTCTTATTTAAAAGCTGTTTTTTCTTAAAAGTATTAACAGAGTAAACCTCCTCTCTTAGTAAGCGTTGTAGGCTTTTGGTAGAAAGAATTAAACTATTTTCGTCTAATATACGCTTATTTGTGTTTTTAGGACTTCTAGTTAAGTCTTTATTAATAGCTCTTTTAACTCTTTTTGTAATCTTAGTAGGGCGGTCTATAGTAGGCTCAAAAGTTGATAAAAGATTGTAGTTTTTCTTTTTAATTCGTTGAATAGTATTATAAATACTACTAGAAGGCTTTTCTAGTATAGTACTAATAAAGGCTCAGGTGTCCGCATGATCAGCTCGAGCTGGACTAGTTTAAGGGCTAGGTGTATAACAAGAAAGCTTCCTGTCTTTAGATAAGAGTTAAGGTTAAGGAGATGCTTGTCGCAGAGGTTGCACGCCATTATAGTGTATCATATGCAAATCATTCGTATGCAGTGCTGTTCAAAAGGTAAGAAGCAGTAGGTAAGAAGCAGCAGCTTTAGCTTTATAAAGTATTGCAGGCTCCCGCTGTAGTACGTACGTGTCCTTTTCTTCCTCTATTATATTATGTTGCAATCCTATTGCAATCTTACTGTAATCCTGTTGTCAGCTATAGGCTGGTAATTGCCGTTAAACACGTTTCAACTAGAGTTGTTTTTTAGTACTTTAGCAAATTCTTTTAACTCTAATTATTGCTTAGTGGTCTAAGCTTTCCTTCTAGAACTTATCTACCTACTGTTTAAAATTTATTAACTACATATAAATTTTTTTAAAACTTTTGCAATGAATTAGTAGAAGGTAGCTGCTTTTTACTTTTTTAGAACCCTATTTTAATTACAACAACAACTACCACCTTTAACATCTTAAAAATAAACTTTGCTAATTAAACTTTAAGTAAGTAAGATACTCTAGCTTAAACTTAGCTTACATAATTCTTCTATAAGCTTACTAAACTTAATTTATCTTTAGACATTTTAATACGCTCACTAATAAGAAACTGTTGGTTCCATTTTTACTTTTTTTCCATCTCATTTCAAGCGAGATTGCAGGCGCATGCGTGCTAACTAAGCTGCTTACTAAGTAGCCAAACTTCGAAAGGAAGTTCTTGGCTTTTCAAACTACTAACTCTTTTTAGACTAGCTCATTACGTTGATTAGTTATTAGCAATTAAGAACTAAAACTTTTTTGTTTCGTTTTTCTTTTTGTCACCCCTCTGTAGGTCTGCGACTACATTACACTCTTTTTGGTTTTTCTTCATTTCGCTTCTATGCCGCATCCCGTTCCGACCGTTAGGTAAAAGATGATCTCCCGCCGAAACCATGATGATTCGGATCACCACTACGTGGATCCTTCACTCCAGGTGAACGTTGGACTGTGGACACTCTTCGCTGGCGCATCACTCTTTCTTGCTCTACGGATATGGATCAAGATCACTCGTCGCCACGGTCTCTGGTGGGATGACCACATCCTCCTTGTCTCATGGGTAAGTACCTGTCTTGTCTATAGATAATGACAGCTGACAGTGTTACAGGTCGTGCTAGCCGTCAACAACGGCCTAATATCCACCGAGTTTGCCACGGGCTATGTGACCAGCGAATGGGACGATCGCATGCACATACTCATCAACATTACTTCCTGTGGAACCCTGCTTAACCAGTCACTTACGAAAACCGCCTTTGCCGTTACTTTGCTCAAGTTGACAAAGAGTTGGGGTCATTGGATGCTATGGTTCATCATCGTCAGTATGAATGCATACATGGTCGCCAAGATTGTCTTACAATGGGCGAAAATCTGTGACAAACCATCCTACGATGTCTGGTACCGCCTCGACTTTTGCCTCTACTGGAAGTTCAGGGAGGATTTCAAAGAAGGCGGCAATGTGTACAACATCATCATGGACTTTGTCCTCGCTGTCTTCCCCTGGGTCATCACATGGAACCTCGACATGCGCAAAGTAGAAAAGATTGGGCTTTGCGTTGCCATGAGTCTGGTACGTCTACTATAGTCCCGCCCTGAAACACCCATTGACGTGTCGAACAGGGAATGTTTGTTGCCATCATATCCGCTATACGCACAGGTTGGAAAGACGAGGGCAACGAAAAGGACGATTGGTACTTTTGGCGCATCGCGCATTCTAACATCTGGTTTTCCTCTGAAATCGTAGGCACCATCATCGTTCAATGCATACCTGTCTTGAGACCCCTTCTACGGGATATCAAAACTTCCATCACATCAAAGAGGCTGGCATCCACTGCAGATGGAACACAGCGACGTAGCCGGTACGTCTTTAATTGCTGCTCTCACTATCACAAAATCACTAATTTCACCCAGAGTCCCATCTATGTTCGGTTTTGGCTTCGGTCCCGGCCCGACTATCGGCAACAAATCCACACAAAGCGCAAATCTGCTCCAACGGACAAACCACCGTTGACACGACGAGCGAAGCGTATCCCGACTCTTGGGATACTCAAGGTATCTACCAGAAAAGGGAGTTCGAGTTGACTAGTGTGAAGGTCAAAGCGCAACAGAACAAAGAGATGATGTAGATGGTTATATACTTGTCTATTATCCATAGGCCTAAAGTGCCGATTAAAATAGAGAATGGAGATGCTTCACTGCGATGAACGTAATGTGCCACATGGAGTTCTTCAGTGACATGGAAGCTATACTTGTCACGATTCATTTGAAGACTGGGTAGTGGTACTAATTGATTCAGTTGGGTGGTTATGCCCAGAGGATGATCGCAATGTTGATAATGTCAAGACTGTGATCATGAACCACAACGGGAACAAGAGCAACGCACTAAACACAGTCATTGAATCTTGCCATCGGATTTTCTCATACTCTTTCATGCGTTACATCTCTAGGTACAATCAAACGCCTCGTACCCAGTTTAGGGGAAGCCGCCTGCAGGTCGTGAATGTAAAATAGGAAGATACTCCGATAGCAGTAGTGAACAACCCACAAAGTTATTGCTGAAATCCACGAACCAAACACTAGGTTGCACATCACACCCTGAGTCACGTCTCTCCCACGTCGTAATAGTTCGAGATGGAAGCCTAACCTCCGCTCATGGCCAGTCTCAAGGCCTTCAAGACACGAGGAAGAACAACTGTCGTGCTGCAAGAAAAAACAACAACACGCATTAACTTCATGGATATCACCTCAACTACCGCTTCACCACATCCTTCCTACATGCCCCACAAAATCTTCTGCCCACTCCACCCCCACATCCAAAGTCCCCTACATCACCTAATACTCCTAACCAGCTCTCTCAGATCCCCACCTTCAACCCACTTCTCCTCCCCGCCACCACCAACACCCAATCCACCACCACCTCCCCCACTAACACCCCATCCCTCCCCCACATCACCCACCACTCTCGCCGGCTGCCCACCGACTACGGATCCCGACGCGATGACCGCATTCGGCGGCACAACAGTATGCGGTAATATCTTGACATTTTCCTTGATAATCGCAAAGGCACCGATACTGCAGTGTTGCCCAATATGCACATGTGAGGAGATGGAAATAGCCTGAATAGTCGTGTTGGGTCCTGGGCAGCTTGTTCAGTACACCCACATCCCATAAGCATCTTGAGCTCAAAGTACGTGGGAAAGAAAAAAAAATTTGATAATAATAATTAGAGGAACGATGATAACATACCAACGAAGACGTTATCTCCTATCTTCATGGGGTAGTAGTGTACCTGGCCCCTGCTAATTCGACTCGGTGGCTTGATCACACTTCCCTGGCTAATCACCGTACACCGTCCGATGCTGATGCTAGTTGGTGTTACGTCTTTTCCGGATGAAGAAGGTGCGGAACGTGTGGGGTGGAGGTCGCCACGTAGTTGCACGTCGGCCATGATGACGGTGCGGCCTCCGAGGGTGATGTTGGCTGTTCCAGTGATGGCGCTGCGGCGCGAGACTTTGTTGCCGGAGTCCTGTGGGGAAAGGGTTAGTAGGAGACGAGTAGATTTCAACGTAATAATGGAAATTTGATTTTAAAGCGGTGGCCGTGATGATGAAGAGCAACAAATTTTTGGGATATTTGCTGGTGTGGTGATTGTTTATGGGAGGGAGGGAGACATACAGTCTCGATGTATTCCCCCTTAGGTGCGGCTTTTCGCGCTGCTGGTCGCGACATTTTGGCGCTCGGTACTATAACTTTCTTTGCTGTACCCAGTCTTTTCCTTGAAATTGATGATAAGCGGGCTATTTAGATGGTGTCGCGATTGTGGTTGTTGCGAAAGGATGATTAGCAGCGGAAGGTGTACGCGACCCAAGCTCCAAAGTCAGCCAATCAACGCGTGTCGCACGCTTTCTCTTGTGATGCTCGCGGCAGGTAGTCGCGAAAGATGGTTCTTACACCTCATTCTTCGCCATGAAGGTTGTAAACATAAGGAAGCCATTACTACAGATGTCAAAACCTAGTTCTGGTCCGAGTTGTTCTAGCGAGTCAATGTGCAACCGACCAAGCCGGCCGCCGCTTGATCGAAAACTCCTTCCTCGAACCTCCCGCACGCAAAGCCCATACCATCCACCCACGTAAAGTAACAAATATGCACTCTCTAGACATCCATCTTCCATCTCCGCGCTACCCTACCCTACCCTTTCCACTCCGCCTCCGTCCCCATCGCCACGCAACCCATCGGCCCTATCCACAAACTACCATGGAACATGAAGAATACCAAGCCGGCCTGAGATCTCAATCCAGGAACAACGCGGTCCTCCTTCCAAACCCTGACCCTGAACCCTGAGCCTGTCCCCGCCCTGCAAGGACTATTCCAGTCCCATGATCAACATTCTTCTCCGGAGAACACTCCAAAACACCCGGCGACGTCACCAAGATCGCCATCCGAGCGCATCCGCCGGCGTCCGTGAGAGGACGTGAAGCCTTGCAATATGCAACTGCTTGGACACGTGTCGCCCATTAGAACTGATTGATCAGGTTGAGTTCCGATCTACAAGCGTTTTTCTTTCTTTAGTTTTGTCGCGACGAATTGTGTAAGGGAAGTGAGGCTGTGAGGCTTAGGCTAGAGTGGGTGGTTTACGACTTTACGGAGTAGTTGGCCAGGTGAGTGAAGGAAGTTTGTGTGTATACACGTGCAATAAAAGTGAAAAGTATTTTTTATTCATCTGAAGCAACTTTCTCCTCGCTGCGTGATCAAGTTTACTTTTTGACCCATTGTCCGTTATGCGCCACCCATACCCTTTATCCAAATCCCAAGTTGTCGTAAACATTGTTCGTAGCATCGTCTCTTAGTAGAGTACAACCCGCCGCCGCTTGAGCCACCATTGCTCGCCAGCAATGCGACTCCATAGAAAGCACCATTTCTACAGAAAATTCTTCGTATAGGTCCGAAAGATCCAGAATGAAGTCATGTGCTACGCATCCTGTGCAAAACGCCCAAAAGTGAATAAAAGAAAGAGCAGCATTGGTTACGATGTTGTCAAAAGAAACTAGACGTTATCGTAACTGCACGTATCCGAGAAAACATTCACATCGAAATAAGATGTTCCTGAAAGACGCGCAACTGCAAGTATCGCTGAGTGACAGAAGCAGTGCAGCAAATCCAAAGTAAGGAAGTAAGCTGTACAAGAAGACTTGTCGAAGGAATAAGGCTGTGGGTCGTCGCTTGGAAACACCGTTGTGGAGACCGACAGCTGAAAGAATCACAATACTGTACATGTCCAGAATAGACAGAAATTTACTGTATATGGAGCGAATTTTCTGCGCGCTGGCTGATGTGATGAGCGTGCGATTCGAGTGCGCGGGCTTGAACTAGCGTGACTACAACATTGTTAGCAAGTATGACAACCACTTTCAGATGGTCCACTCACCAGGCCAAACAGCGGCCTTTGACAGCATGTAAGCCGTCACCATCAACAACTTCGTACCGTAACCGCAATGCCCAAGGTTGGAAAGGCCACCAAGCATTGGTAGATTGTTTGAAGAGATATCGTAAGCCAGCTTCATATCGGCATGGTGAAGGATGTCAGAAATCTTCTGCAGCAGCTTGATGTCCTCCTCTTCAAGCAGTACGGCGGCTGGAACGCTCGAAAAGTCAATCTCGTCCCTGCCTAGCACACCCATATGACGACCAACACGATCTTGAACAGTTGCAACCCATTCAGCAAGGACCTGGGCGCAATCAAAAGTACACAAAGCGGATGAGTTTGGTAGTTCCCGAGCTGTGAAGTCGGCGTACGAAGCACCTAGTTTGTCTGCCATGGAAAGAGAGTCGGCAGCATAGGAAGCTGCCTTTCGGAGATGCCTCTCGTGTTTTGAAGACTGTGAGTTGGAGAAACCGTTTGTTGCATGTCCGGGGCTGATGTGATCCTGCGAACCCATTTGGCTAGGGGAACCCTGGTTGATATCCATGGATGCAAACCTCTCCGGTGTCTCATCAGCTTGGCCAATAATGTCGATGCCTCTCGCGAGCTCATTCGCCATGCCATCATAATCACGTTGCCACAAAAGCTCCTTCGCGCGAGCAAGGTTTACAAAGAGCCTGACATAGGCCAAGTCCAGTAGTGGTATGCAGTCGGCAGAAAGAGGACCAAAAGGGCTCGATCGCTCGATGCTGTGGTTCGGATTGGCCCTCCAAGCAACTTGCCAGGCCTTGAGAGCAGGTTCTACCTGGGCATGCATTGCCTCGGTCTCCTGTGCTTTCCACAAACGTCCGTTGTGCCGGTTCCTGGTTTCCCAGATGTAGACGTGCATGGCGTTGATCAGCACATAGCAGCCAAATGTGCTAGGTCGGATATCGCTCTCGGAAGATCCGTTCATTGCCTGACCGCCAGCGAAAGCTTGAGGGTAAGAGTTTCGCATACGCGAGGTGGTGTTGCGTGAGCTAGCTTCGAGAAGGTACGTCATGGCCGAAATGAAGGACAATCCCCGAGTCTGCGCAATCATTGGTCCTCCCATGGCTACCCACGTTTGAGGGTTGTCGACAGACCAGAGATCTTCTTCACATGGGAGGTCTAGATGTATCTCAGAGTTCAAAATACGGGGTGAATGCGCGTAAGCGGAAACAAGCAAGCTCGACATGGAGAAGATGGCAAAGTAAGTTCTCTTCCGCTCCTCGATCTTCTTCCACTGAATCCACTGAGCGTGCTCGTCTACACTATCGGTATGTTGGCCGTACTGCGAGCCTGATTCATCTGACATTTCCAGATTGTCACCGTTGGTACGATTAGGCGGACTAGAAGAAGTTTGCTCTGGAGCTGTTGGTTTGTCCAATCCAGCAGCTTTCGCAAGGCTTACGAGCGCTGCGCAATGAGTGCTTGCAACCTCGGCGGCCTGTCGATCGCCACAGTTGTGGCCGAAGATGAGGTTGAGCAACATGGCTTGTACTAACCAGAGTGGTGGTTTATTGATGTGGTCGTTTGCAGCATTGGATCCATTAACAGCGGAAAGGCCAGCTTTGCGGCGTTCATCAAGATAGAATAGAATCAACTTCTTGGCAGCCTCAAAGAGGTCTTTTGCGACACTTTGCTCGAATTCGTACAGGGCGCCTATGGCGGCCATGGCAAGGATAAGACAGCCACCGCCACCAACCATTGTATCTTGGTTGTAAGTTCCGGCGGAGCGAAGTTGATTTGTGTAGGCTGGAGTATCAAAGGAAAGTGTAGGAATATGCAAGAAAGGCAAATGGGGGTGGAAGTAGTGGATATACGCATTGACGTAGCGCTGGATATCGACAGTGCTTGGGAGTATACCGGCCTGTGTTGAAGGCTTTGCGGTGCCATTTGACAAGGGCGAGCTGACGGCCGGTTGGGAGAATCTCTGTTGAGTTCCGTGACTGTACCCCATAGCCTGAGTCAAGTTGAACATCATAGCTTGCCTTGTAGAGTCTGTAATGGTTTCAGTGGAAAAGGATGAGACAGAACTGTGCCTTGCGCTACCGTTGATGGAGGAAGATGATATGCTGCGGGCATCAGAAGCGAATGTCATGGGCGTCTGAAAATACTGGTTCGGCATACCGGGTATACCAGCTGAAGGGCTCATGGCCACTAAAGGAGGTGGTGTAGAAGAATAGAAGTCATTGTGAACGCCATGATTTCCGAGTTCTTGTGGAGTGTTGTTGTTGTTGTTGTTGTCCATGATGAGCTCAGGAAAGACGGGGGCCATGGCATCGAGTGTGAAAGCGGTTGGGTTAATGCTGGTGTGGGTGACTAGAGGATTGTGCCACATGGCTGCCGAGTTTGGCTGACTTGAGCCGTCTAGCATCATGTCGTTGAAGGCACCTTGGCTCGCGGTGCTAATCGCTGATGGTGAGGAGCCGTCCAGAGCCGACTCGTTGGCGCCAGTAAAGACCATGGAGCTGTCAATGCCCATAGCCCAACCGAAATCGTCTTCCTCGATGGGATTGTTCCCAGCAAAGGGATTAGCGAATTGCTTGAAGGGCGACTGCGGAAGTGCAATGCCGCCGTTGAAGTGATGCAACTGGTTCGGGTTGATGGTAGAAGCCCCTGAAGCGCCGAAGAACTTGTCCAGCTCATGGTCATCAGGCCCAGCCATGCCGGGGATGGGAGCCGTGCGAAGACCGCCACCCATGCCAAATGCCATATGGGTGTCTAGTCTGGGCAGCCCTTGATGTTGGCCATGGTTGCCGACCGCTGTCGACAGGCCCCTGTAGTCAAACTGACTTATGCCGGATAGACTTGCATGCTGCGAGTGAGCGGGGTGGCCTCCTCTGCCGCCAGCTATCGACGTTCCATGTGTGGCTAGGAAGCTGTTGAGGGCGCTCGGGTCGATGTGACTGATGGTGTTGGCGCGTGGCCTCATGACATTGCCCTTGGCACTGCCCGATACCGAATTCTTGCGCACTCGGGCGGTGGAGTTGGGCGGAAGGCCGGTTGTGCTTTCTCTACGTCCATTCCGGGGCCGTGTGTTGGTTGCGCCTTGCTGGTGGAGCTTCTGCTGGTGGCGTAGGAGGAGGTCGCGGCGCGCGAAGCATCGCGTGCACTGGGGGCACTCGAAGGGCTTCTCCTTTGTATGGGATCGCTCGTGCCGCTTCAAGTGCTCTAGTCGCGCAAACGACCGTGTGCATGTCGCGCAGACGTGGGGCCGCGGCTTGTCGTTCTTGGGTGGAGGGAACGACTGCACCGCAGGCGTTGTTTCGGGCTTTGCAGAAGACGCTGAAGGTGCGATTAGCGGTTGCCCTTGGCCGTCGTCGTGTGGCTTGGCCGTCGCTCCTACTCACTGTTGTTGGAGTTGTCGCCCGGCGAGGTCGCGGGGCCTGGCAGGCTCGTGCTTTCTACTTTGGCCATGGTCATGCGTGGTGGTATTGGTGCTACCCCAAACACGTCCGCAACAACACAATTGCCTTTACGAAGCTTGCAGATGGACTGGCAGCCGGATCCAAAGGTACACCCCGCCTCACAGTACCTGACAGCAGGCTGTTGGTACTACCACACTGGTAGCTGCCGGGTGGGCCGAGCTCGTCGTAGCTGGCAGAGGCAACCAGCTCTCCGCCGAAACAAAGGATGTAGCGAGACACGGGCGCTGCCAGCACACATACGTCAGCGGATGAGGCCACATGATGGGGCAGAAGAGTGAAGACAGTACCTTGTATAGGCCTGTTATGCGGAACGAGCGTGTACGAGCTTGTTTGCACAGCGTTTCCGATGCGCAGCTCGTAGGGAACGGGGCGGCAGAATGCAATTGGAGCTTCGGGTGACAATGCTAATCTACAGCAAAGATCAATTGCCAGCTGCGGGAAGGCTTGGTTGGAAATGGGCAAGTTAAGGATACTGCAAGGCCTCGTAACAAGAGCAAGCCCTATGCGGAGTCAAGGGAGAAGCCAGGGGAAAGGAAGCGTGACTTGGCTGGATCGGTCCGTACACAGGTCGGCGTACGTATGTGTTCTACCGCTGGTTCCCGGTGTGCGAAGAGCCAGTGCGGGAGAGGCCTGTGGTAAGCAGTGGCAGTGGCAGTGGCAGTGGCAGTGGCAGTGGCAGCTGGTGGAGCTGGTTGAGCACGAGGGTCCAGCCTTGATGTAAGCGTCTGTACCAGTGCTGCTGGAGGCGCCGGCGGCTTTTTGCTGGTACGGCCCAAAAGGCTAGATTACAGCGCAGACACAACCTTCGGTCCCGGGCAGAGCAATTGGGCGACCGCACGACGATTGGTCGGAAGGGCACAGGATGCCCGAGTCTGGGGAATCGAGCACGGGCCAGCGTTCGCGGCACGAGAGCTCACAGCAGGAAACGAGCAACGAGAGTCCAGCCAGTACACTGAGCCAGGCACACTTGGACAAGCTGAGGCGATGCCGGTTGGACGTGTTTGGGAGCAACAGGCACCTCGCAGGCGGCGTTGTAGAATTGTAAGCAGATCCCCAGACTTCACGGCTCGTAAAGCGTTGGAGCTAGGCGGCGAGTGTGTCATGCAACTGGCCAGCATCCCCCAAGTCGTTCGATGGGCCTGCAACTGCAAGCACCAGGGCCTCGAGGAAAGTGGAGCCCCCAGCAAACGGCCATTCTGGCACAGGGGTCTACTCCGGAGTACTTCCGTTGCCTACCCTCGCCTCTGCAAGCCTGCTCCTCTGAAGAGGCAGCGATGTGCGTCTGCGATCAGCAGCGTCGCCCTCAAGACTCTTCGCGCCTTGGCTGCAGCGACTGCGCCAGGGACCCACAGCTATGGCCCCGGCTCGGTATCAACTTGTCTTCTCTACTCTACACACACACACACACACACATCACCTAGTTGATGGGTGGAATCTGCCTCAACCCTGAAGCCGCTGCATCTACAGCGCGCTCTGCACAAGGTCGGCTTCATTTCGCCTGGCGGGAATAGATTATCGAGCTCCAAGGACCTGCCGGCTCCATATTAATTGGGCAAAAAGGCAATCCCATTGCTACTCGTTCCTGAGGATTGCACAGGTCTAGGCAACGACCATGCTCTGGCTTCCGAGAGGGAGTTTCAAGAGCCTGTCACAGAAACAGACGAACGATGATGGTGCTGCGGGATGCGCGCACAACAATGCGTCTCGCATACACGACCCATGTATCTGCGGCTTTTCAAGCGCCTTGCTATAGGGGCGGGCGACTGGGCAGCTTCAATTGCTTTTGCACACTCGGATCGCAGCTTGCGCTGACATCGGGCAAGGTTGCAAGACCTGCAAACTTCCCCAGGAAATCCAAGGTTGAGCCTGCAGAGCTTGGACGGCGGCAGGAAACAAGGCTAGCTGCTTCGGGATCTGGGGTAAAGAGCTAGCGTGGACGCTAGCTGGGGGCATGGGCCGTCCAAGGATCCATCCATACATAGCGCCGCATGACCACGGCTTGCAAAGTTCCCAGCGCCGTCTTTCCGCGCCCTTGTCTATGCTGCTCGACCCGCCCACCCATCACCGGCACAGAGCGTTGATCCCGTCTTCTTTCGCACTGCTGTTGAGTACACACACGTACTGCAAGAACTGGCACCGCAACGTTGCGAACCACACCCACGCTGATGGCAGCTCAGCAGTATAAACAACGAATGGAGAATAAGCCGGCGACAGCAGAGGCAAACTCGCTCACGCCAGGGCCTTCTTGTACCATTGCGCAGTCATGGTGGGTATACTCTTGCACCTGACCTGCGGCAGCCTAGGACCCTGACCTTCTCGGTATCTTGCGCCCGCCATACAGCTTACGCCGCACTCGTCCTGTTACGCGCACTCGAGGCTCGAGCGACCACGACGCATGACGGCATCGTCAGGTTGCTATCACACTTTCGGTCATCCGCTATGCTCGCTTCGGCTGAAACCTCCAGCTATCTCACGAGTCGGGCCTGCATTGCCACATTCAAATTAGGCTACGACTACACTGCTGCTATCTTGCTGTTCAAATGGTGCAGGAAACCCTAGCCAGTGACGTTGCGTTTTGTGGCAATGGAAGATCGGCTGTCGTTGTGCATGAGCACCAGCAAGCTCGTGGCAGATCTACGACCGAACGTCTACCTGGTGGAGCAATCCTTTAGCGATAGCAAAGCCATCTACGTAAATCGAAGCACTATAGAAGAATTCTCGAACAATTAGGAGCTGCTGCATGCATTGTCGCGCTTTCACTGCTGATCGTTGCTGAGCCAACTTGCGATCGTCACTATGGAGGATGGAAGTGCAATTGTCAACGCACATACCACCCGATCTACGGCATCCCAGTCGCTGTCTATTCTCTGAAATCTTGAGAGACGGCTTGCCAAATGCAATATTTGCTGATCGATAAAAATCCCCCAGCAACGAAATTTGCACAGCTCTCAGGTCGCCTTGGGCCGACTATTTCGAGTGATTATGTCTACGACAACAAGACTGAAGTCGTACAAGTTACCTTGATTGGTGCGGAACAGTAAATACACCGTTACGCGATAGCTTGTGAATGTACCAGCTCTGCCATGACTGTGACAGGTTCGCACCCATAAACGCAACATGGATCTCTCTCGTGGGTAACGTTCTCGCAGCTGCGCGTGCAGCATGACGTGCTTCCTTTGTACAACCATCGGGGCGAGTCTACAGTGCAATTCAAAAACATGATGCCGACCGACACGGAAGCACATGCGGATACTTGATGACGAGCGTCTGCTTCTTCCCGTTCGCTTCAACTGACAGCCCGCTCGAACCGACGACGCACGCTAACTCAATGAGGATATCCCGGCGCACTCCCCCCAGACACTTGCCCCCTCGTACTTCATCTCGAGGTCTGCGAACCGCCAGAACTGTTGCGCCCTGCAGCTCCACCTATCACACTCCGGCATCTGGGAGGCTTGAGCCGTCTCCCGTTACCATTCGTACAGGGAGCTGTTCGGAGTGACGAGAGCGAAAGCTGGGTCTGGAAGCCCCATATACACGAATTCACAATAGATCAGCGTGCACGCAATGCAAAAGCATGGTGTTCCACCCGAACTACACGTAACGTAACAACATCCTGGAGAAGAATAACAACCCTGTATTCTACCTCCCTTGCTCGAGTTTTCACTTCGCTCTAGGCAGTCGCTGGCGACTGAAAACTACCCCACACTACACATTCGTTCAAGGCTTAACGTTGAGCGCCCAAATATAACGCAATGTTGCTGATGCCCAGCCCTCTACTAACTACGCACCACCAGGAGAAGCTAGATCTGGTGGGTCTTGATGCGCGATTGGAACGACGCTAAGCTTGCAGTAGTCTGCGTCTCACGTGCACGCTTGGTACGTACCTCGCCGCTTCCTACGATCCGCTGCCGCTTCGCGACTGGACCTTTGTATCTTGGACTCTAACCGTAACCGATGAGTTAAACTCAATTCTATCCGTTCTGTTGGCAGACTGTCATACGATACAAAATCGATAGCATCAACGTCATGCGCCAAGCAGGCGTACTAACGACGAAACGATCCTGAGTAATGTGCGGTACTTTTCACCACCCCAGTTGGAAGTCCAGAAGAACCTACTGCTTACTCTTCATCGCTA
The DNA here is from genome assembly GCA_024321975.1 of Alternaria sp. 'sect. Undifilum'. Taxonomy (NCBI): domain Eukaryota; kingdom Fungi; phylum Ascomycota; class Dothideomycetes; order Pleosporales; family Pleosporaceae; genus Alternaria; species Alternaria sp. 'sect. Undifilum'. Next base: position 11,733,834 of record JAJJZI010000001.1, read on the forward strand.
TTCTCCGATAGGTCAATGATTGGAGCTTCTTCCGCGGTAGCCGATACAACGTCTTTTAGTCCGCAAATTGTTGGGCTTGTGACACCTCCAATTCAAGTAAGCTCTCGGCCTTTCACTCACCCGGTTCCGAGAAGGCATCTTCAAAATTGCAATGCAGGTGTGAAGGCGCACGTTGGGAAACCAATCTTCAGGTTATATGGAGCGTCCATCCACATTCGGGTGTACGGGTGGGCTGTTCATGCAAAATTCAAATTCGCTACAGCATGCAGAGAGAAAATGTCAGCGGTTCGCCGCAAGCTATGCTTTGAGAAAAGCCACTCAACAATCTAGGGTCTATCCTGGTGTGTCACCCCGGAACCCTGTGGCTTAAGACGCCCTTTCCTTTCTTTTGATTCCGCCCCTTGTCCTCATATTCCCAATTCGTTTCGCGGTTGGGTTTCAGTTTTGCGCCTGACAGCTACATTTATTTCCAGTCGCTTCATCCTTTGTTGAAGAACTCAATTTGCCTCACGCACATGTGCATGTCTTCCATAGCGCCAACAGTCTTCTCATCCCGCATCCCAACACCCCACGCCCGCCGGGTAAAAACCCTTTCCCACCGCGCCCCCAGAACATCTCCACACAGTATCCACCCATCTATACCAGGACAAGAAGCCCGTGGCCCAACAGCGGTAGATGGACGGATTACTAGCCTTCCGCGAACCCACTAAGTGGATCTATCACGGTGGCCATGTAACCTCACAGCGCCGAATTCCGCGCTCTGTTACAAACCGCAATTCGTCTCGTCTCGAATAGCTTTCTCTGAGCATTGTCGTTATAACACACCTCTTAACTATGTGGCAGGGTTGAAGAGAAGACATAACCCAGAACAGATACTTCACACCGTTCACAGCTCCTGCATGCTGCTGTATGACCTGCATAATGTTACGCAGCAGCTGACGCAACACCAAGCCCTCTTGCGCTGTTTTTCAAGTGTCATACAACCGGTATCTGGTATGCATGCGAGAATGTGTATACCGATGTTCGGGCGAGAGATGTCGGGTTTTGATCTGGCGTGTGGAGGCATTCCTGACTGTTCGAGCCGAGTTGCAGGTGATGGTATGACGGCATGGCTTAGAGAGGGGGGCGGAAGTGGCTGCACATATCACATACCAAGTCGATGTCTAATCTTGCCATCATGGATACTATTGCGGCTCATTGTAGATATCCTGGGTACGCTCTAGACTAATCTGAGGAAGGGCAAACTTACTGAGAAGTAAGAGTAGCATGGATGACCTTGATACGCGGTACAACATCCAGTAGACAATACCAAATCTTGGGTCCCATGCGTAGCGGCGATCATCTGAATTTAAAGGTATCTTTCAACTCTTGTCGTAACTTTTCTCTCGGTGCTTCTTTAATCCGATTTCTTCTTGTACTAATTCATCTCAGCCTACTCCAGATTCTATCATCACACGCCCGCTCTGAGAACTCCCTCATTCAATGTCCTTTAAGTTCCAGTAATTATCGGCCATGATTTCCGAAATTGATGCCCTTTTCACAGGATCGAGGTTCGTCATCCTCAATATCAGCCTCTTTACCTCGCTGTCAAGGTTGGGGAATGTGTCTGACGACCAGTTGTCGAACGTTTCGTTGGTCTCGTCATTTGATATTGCTTGCCACAGGGCTCTCAAGAGCTCGCCCGATTCGGCATCGTTGACGTGTTGCACGAGAGCGTCTGGTAGAGGCCCAAAGGCCGAACGCAACTTGAATAGAATCACCGACTCCGATTCAACCTCTAGCGTGGCAAAGTCGGCGTGGAGCCATTCCACGCCCGTGATGACATAGAAGCACTGGCATTTCAATTAGTACGTCCGCTGTAGCATCGTTGAAACTCAACTCACAAGGAGTCCAAATGAAAACACCTCGGAATGCTTGCCCACGCCCTTTCCCAGTTGGCCTTCTGGGCTGCGCCACATGATTTTTCCGATCCTGTGATTAAAGAGCTTTTCGTCTTCTAGCTTCAAAGCGACATCCAGATCGCCCAATGCTACCTTTCTAAGGTGGAATTGCCCTTGTTTGTCTATGTGCCAATTGACAAAGACATTATCTGGCTTTACATCTGGAATGATAGGCTAACAGTGAGCTGAGGACGACAGCGAACAAGGCTTGATGAATGGAGTCATACCAAGGTGTATCCAGTTCTTTGCATGCATGTCCTGTAGGCCACGCCCGACCTCTCTAAGAATCGCCTTTCGTACCTCGAGCGGGAGAGGTGGATAATTCTTCACCAGCGAAAGCACATCGGTCGTGAAACCTTCGTATACAACTATATTCTCCTTGTCGTTGTAGTCGACGTGGATTCGCAGGTGAGAGTTGTCGCCAAACTCCTTGTTGAACTCGAGTAAGTGACCAAAGATGGATGGCGAGACCGGTTTCAGGACCCAGAATTGGTTGTCCGAGCTAGTAGTTTTCACTCTTAGCTATTGTTTCTGATGGAAATTAAGGAATGACGATGGCAAACGTACGTTGCGAGGTAAATATCCAGCTCGGACTTTTTGGCATGGGAATGCAGTACTTGAACTCGTTTGTACTCACAACCAGAATTGCCAATAAGTGTTGACTGCATCCTCATAGCTAGGCGTCGACCAGTCAAACAGCTCACTCCGAGTAGCCGAGTATCTGCACAGCGCCTTGAAATTACAGTGTTGGTCGAGCTGGCGAACGAGACCTGAGGCGCGACGCGAGCGTAAACGAGAGTGGAAGCACGTCGACGCTGATCTGGGTGGGCTGCGAGTGGAAGCCGAGCGCCAAAGAAATCATAAAAGGTCCGAAAATTTCGCATTGATCGAGTGTCAGTATTGTAACACTCAAAAGATTTGAAATTGTAGGCAGATGCACGACCCGAGGTTGAGCGCAGCATTTGAGCGGCAGTTGGGAGGGGACACCACCACGTTTGGACCTCAGTTTCTTCAGACGTTCCGCCAAGCGATGGATTGAGCTATGCAACATTGGGATGTGATGATTCAGCTTTTTGGTAGAACGTCAACAAGGCTGCTCCCCTCCAGGGCCAGTTTAGTAATGATCATATTAGGATGAGCATACGATTGCCAAGATCCAGGGTCCTGTATTGTACCAGAAGGATAAGGTGGTGACGTAAAGGGATATATCCGATAGGTGTACATTCACTGGGTCGGGGTCCATCACGGGTCAATTAGGGGTCTTTTGAGCTTCCATCCTATGTTCCCCCCTCTCTCCTCTTCCCCGTGTGGCTGATCCTATGCCATCCTCATGCGTCCCCAGCGCATATGTTATAGGACCATTTTTGTAGGATGCGGAGGCATGACCGATAGGAAAAGAACCTACTGGAAAAGCTATATTTTATTCCTATCCTACATTTTGCTACACGGTTCTCACAACATAGTCCCACTTTCTGCACATGAGTCGCTTTTCTACTCCTGACTGGCCCAAAGTCCTACTGGCTAATAAACCATCCTATATCCTACAACTTTTGCAGTATCATCACTAAACTGGCCCCCAATCTGGATAAGTTGAGGAACCTGAGCGAATGCTATTTTTCGTGTTCGCCGAGGCGACGACCATGCCGGCTACAAGAGACCGTGTCAGCCAAAGACCTTCAAACGAAAAAAAGATGGACTTTTGTGATTTCTGAAAGCCACGGAGCATTTTCCTCAGGGAAGCGAAAGAAGACCGTTCATGGATAGCGAAGTTGTGGAACGAGAGCCTGACGCATCAGAGCGCGAAGAAATTATGGAGGTTCAGTCCCGACATCTAACCTCAAAATTAGCAAGACACGTTTCTCTCAGAAAGAAATACTTCCTCATGTTAGCCCGGTTGTGGGGCTCTTCCGACATACATAAAGCCCCCCCTTTCTCCAAGTCTTAGTATCTACATCACAGGTCTTGTCAGTCCAAAACCAAAAAAGAGCAATGCTTTCTGTTCACGAGTCCAGAGATCAACGCTGATCTGATCTATGTTGTGAGTTCGCTGTGAGAGAGTGACTGGATGAACAAAATGCCATACCGACTTGGTCAAGTGCTGTCTTTTCGGCGTTGTGAAGGGTCAACGGAACGCATACACATCTACCTGTGATCTATCATATCAAAAGTAGCAACTGCATTTATTTCGGTATTTGTTCCGCAACTAGTCATAGCCCTGATCGTACATAGTCTCTATATAACCACCTTTCGACGACTCAAGGCTCAGATCTCAAAAACACCACCCATCCCCACCCTAACGTCCACGAAATCCGGTCTCCAACCCTTATACTGCACAAGCCCTCTCTTAACCTCCTTCACCCTCTCAAGCCTCTTCTTGGCCTCCTCTTCCTGCGCTCGCCTAAACGCCTCTTCATCGATTTCAAACTCATCCAGACTACCCAGACTTTCTTGTCTCGGCTTCGGCTTACTCGCCGCATCACTTCGTCGATGTGCGGGGTTCTGGCCGGTGAATGCTGAGATACCGGATTGTATAACATCTTGGAAGGAGGAGTGTGTGCGGTTGGGGAGGGCTTGGCGGGACGGCGCTCCAGAGAGATCGATGTCGTCGAAGCTGTTGGAACTGTTGTAGGGGTGTGAGGCGTCTGCTTGGTCGTCGATGGGAGGTTGCATGTCACGGCGACGGTCGCGCCATACGCCGCGGCGGAGTTCAAAATTCTCTTCTTCTAGTTCGCGGACTTTGGCGAGGAGGCGGTCGCGCTCTTCGTCTAGCAGCTCTTGAACACTGGAGTCTTCGATAGAGCCAAGATCTGCCTTGCGGCGGCGCTGCTCTGCCTCTCGGAGACGCGCGTTTTCGTTGCTGAGACCTGCTATGCGGGTTCGTAATTCTGTTGCTTCTCGCTCGATTTTCTTGTGCTCTTGTATGCGCGTCTGATTTCGTGAGTCGTTGTCGCGATGTAGCTGTGTGAGAGTTTCGATCTTCTTCTCAAGCAACTCAGCGCGCGAGATTGAGTCAGAGGCCTTGCGGTTCGCTGTGCCCAACTCAGCCTCTAATTGCGCAATGCGTGTCTGCGCAGAGTCACGATCTGAGCCGTCCTTCTCTGCCTGATCCCCAGCCTTGTCTAGGCTCGCCTTGAGTTCCTGTAGCTCGGTCTTCGTTGAGCTAGCCTCTTGTTCTGCCTTTTGTACTGCGGATTCCAGGCTCGAAACCTTCGAATGAAGCTCGTTGTTCTTATTAATCTGTTCTGATAGCTGCCTGTTGACGTTCGATATCTCCAGTTCGAGTGATTCGATAGTCGCAGACTTTGAAGCGACTTGCGCGTTCAGATCGTCAATAGATGCGCTCTGACTAGGTGATGCGGTCGATGTACGGCGTATGGATTTGTTGCTTTGCATTTGCGCCTGCGCGAGCTGTCTCTTCAGCGATTCAACTTCAGTTTTCTACTGGATGTCAGTATTTTGTCCCACATGTCAAGGTTTTCCAAGATGCATACCAACTTGTCAGCCTCCTTGCCTTTCTCGACCGCGATCGCAACATCTCCTCTTCCTTCTCGCAGCTCCTCTAATTCTTCCTCGCCCTTCTTCCATCTGTTTTGGTTTTCTTCGACCTCATTCACTAGCCTTTTGTTCTCCTTCTCGAGTTCCTCAATCTTCTGGGCTTGTTCCCGATAGACCTCGCTTGTAACTCCTCCTCCTGGCGACAAAGGCCCACTAGCAGATCCTAAACGGTAGAAAGATTCCGATCGCTGTCGCGACTCGACGGCGACTGAAGGCTTGTGGCCATGCGATGGCTTGGGTACAGCTAGCTCCGAGAGCTCATCATCGTCCTCATCTGGCGCCGGCGACGCTGCGCTTGTAGCTTCTACGGGTTCTGATGCAACTTGTTCGGGCAGGTCTTCGGTAGTTGTCGCTTCGGTAGAGGCTTCGGCAGAGGCTTCGGCTTCGGCGGGTGACTCAGTCTTGTCTTCCTTCTTCTTTCCGCCGCCCGCCTTCTTCGTCTTCTTCTTCAATTGTTCATACTATAGCATTTGTTAACTTATTCTCCACTTCCGAGAGTGACTCCATTACAACACCGATCAGGAGAAGACACCATATCCAATTTCATCCGAGCAATAGTAACCTTGAAGAACAGGCAGACATGTAGAAGGGAGGCTTACGCGTTTCTTCGCCGCGGCGATCTTCTCTGCCTTTTCTTTTTCTTCGTCTGCCATATTCCTTCGCGATCGTGTTTATTTGGTCGAGGGTTCGGAGACAGCTGTGGAACTATCGAATAGTTGTTGCGGGGAGCTCCAGTAGTCGGTCATGCCAACTTGCCCGCATCGCGGACCGGACGCACGCTAGGACCAATCCGGATTAGTTGCACTCCTAAGTATTTGAGGTCGACGAGCATCACAGCATTATGGCTTTGACAATGAGAAAGTGATATCGTTATTGATGACATCTCAATATCTGATATTATGTTAGGACCACAGACTGCGCCTAAACTTTACGTTTTATCCGAGTTGACCTCGATATTGGCTTGCTGAGGTACCTATAGACTTGCAAGATGGAATACCTAGGTATATATCTTTTGACTGCGCAGTTCAACATTTAAGCCCACCAATAATTTGAATTGAGATTTTCATGTCCTACCTCTCCATTTTCCTTCAAACCCAGTCACAACCAACTGTTTACTAATCGTCCACCATACCGCCTTCTATAACGTCTCTTCTCTCCATCCTCCACCATGGGTACCAACTCAATCCACATCCATCACCATCACCCCTAGCAACGCTCGCCCAAACAGACATCCTGCACACCCTCATCTACTCCCCTCGCTTCCGGCAAGATAAAACGCCCTCCACATTGCCTGTCAGGTACCCATCCCGCCACGATATTCTGAAACGCCAACCCGCCTCGCTTGACTCGTACCTGCATATATCGCAACCCGCGTCCTACCCCTCGATTCAAGCATCACTACATGTATACAAAATAAAGAACGATCGTCAGTATGCAGCCGTTGACACACTGTACCCCTGCAGCACAACGGTTCAAACCAAGCTTTTTGATAAATGAATAAAATAAACGGTCGTGCATAATACCGGTGTTACTATGATGAACTACGATCCTTCTCATATAACGATGATCGCATAGAGGTTTCAGCATGACGGAGACACGCAGCAACGGCAGTTGCATGACTAAGGGGGGAGCGGTCGGTTCGGTTCTAAACGGTTAGGTGGTGACGAGAAAGTGCGGGATATGCAGGTGCGGCGGCTCGCTCGGGGCAGATAGATGAATTTTCTCACTTTCTCGTCCCGCTGTCACATGGTCGATTTGATTAAGAAGAGGTGGCCAATGCGCGATAACGGCTCCCCACGAGCTGGCCAGTTCTCTATTGAGGTGGGGGGGAGGACTGGTAGCAGATAGTAGTAGACAGGCATGTTGGCGTCAGACACATATTGCAGCGGCTCAAGCAAGCGATGGATGAAGCGAGATTTGCCTGGTCACAAACGAACGAGCTACTTCGGTAGAATTGGTAGAAAATTGAGTCACGAGAGTCAAAATAACCAGGCAGAAGGTGATCTAGGTGATTCAGAGTTTGATTATTTTTCAAGATTGCAGCCATTCATCCAGTCCAATCCACTTTCTATCCTATCAAAAGCTCAGGGTACAGATTGCCCAACGAGATTTGCCTCCATGTTCAAAGTACATGTTCCACCATCTCAGCTTACAGCAGCATACAGTGGTGTGTGCACTGCTTCATAATAACGACAGTCAAGAAAATAGAAAAAAGAGATTTGCCGTGCCATGTCTGCCAAAGAGTAGTATCGACGTCTCCGAGAGAGCGTGTGGACGGTATAACAAGTGTATACCCTCCTATAAAGTTTGAGTAGATGGAGTGGAAGCACGGTCGGTGTTTGTATACTGCCGTAGGATAAACCAGTCAAAGTATGCCATATGATGTCCCATTTCCCTACAGAGATGCAAATCACAAGATTTCCTAGATACTCGTCCTCCTAGTACTCATAAAAGAGAAATGCTGTTGAATGAGTGTAAGAAAAAGTCCGGTTCGCGTGTGCATCGCAGGTTGTAATGCGCCATTAAAAATCATCGCTTGTAAACTCCGTGATCATGCGAGAGGAAAGAGATATGCTCGTGCCCATTGAAGCACAGCCGTAATGTCATATGAGCAAAGATACAGCTACTGGAAAGCAAACTGCAAGTCGTCGGATTGAGGCAAAAGCCAAAGATGTGCAAGTCGTGTCAATAATGATGGCACTTCAGGTCTTCGACGGGGAAGAGTCTCTGGTGTGCTGGAAGAACTTCTTCAGTCTGCTTCCAATGTTCTTCTTCTTTTTGTCTTTTGTGGGCTCGCAGCGTTCTGATTGTGGACGCTGCTCAATGGAAAGCTTGCTCCGTTCGCTAAAAGAAGACGACGATGTTCCCATCAGCCTTGACAGGCTAGCAATACTAGAGCGCTTTCGACGGCGTGACTCCATCTCACTGGGATCAGAAGACAGAGATGACGTGCGGTCACCAAACCGACGAGGACTGGGAAGCGGAAAAGCATTTTGCATTGCACTCGTCATCGTCGACCTAGACGAAGTTAGAGACGGCACTTCTGTAGACGTGCGAACTTCAGGTCCAGGCTCGCCAAAGCGGGGAGAAGGCATCACAGGGTAATCCGTGAACGAGGAAGCCGCAGTGCCTCCACGGCCAGTATCGAATGAGATTTGACTAGATCGACAATCTGGCGAAGAAAACGAAGAATTGACGGTATCGGGTGTCATGAGACTTTCTTGGCCCAGCGGGAGGGACAAGTTCATGACAGGCTGGTGATGCTTTGGTGAATCTTCAATCGGCTGAGCGGTAACAGTAGAGTCGGAAGAATGTGTGAGCGATGATGTTCGGGGCTCCTCGTGGTCTTCGACGACCTCAACAGGTTCTGATGCTTGTGTTTGCTGAGGTACGTTCTCACTCGACTCAACAGGCGGAACTGCTCGAGGAGACAATGGCTCTGATGAGTCAACTTCGTTTTGCTTCGCAGTACGCTTAATGCCAAGTCCATCGTCAAAATTCCAGTTGATAGCAGTTCCTACCTGCTTGGCATCTGTCTCAACGACTGATATCTTTGGCTCTTCAGCGTCTGCAACAGTGGGCTCCACCTTCGCGTTCTTCGCTGGGAAGGTCAGAGTTAGACCATCGTCTTCTGGTTCCTCCTCTTCGAACACGTCAGCCATGGGAGAAGCGTTAGCAATCGCCGATGGTCGATGTTCGAACGGCACCAATTCAGGTGCGCTTTCGGTCCTCCGGTGTGAGGGTGCAACGCCACCAGCACTGTGCATGGCTCGTCTATGTGCCGAAAAACCCCGTTGGTGATTCCGAGGACTGGTACCATTGGGGGTGTTGAAAGGTCCGAGTGCTGCATCAAGATCGATAACTGGGCTCACAATGTCAGAATCGACACGTTTCAGCTCACGAGGTTGCCAAGAGGCATAGTTTGTGTCGATCTTTGGCAAGCGAACTGAATTCTCCGTCGGAGAGACAATGGTGACCGTTGTGTCGTCATCAAAGTTGGGCTCAAAGTCCATCTCCTCTGATTCATCCGACTCTTCGATGTCCATAACCGTGTTTGGGGGTGGTGTAGGAGCCCTTGTTTTTGCCTTTTTGCTGTATTTTCCCTTCCTGGTGATAATCGAGTTTGCCCATGACTTGACCTTCCTAGGCTTGCGACTGCCTTTGCGTGAAGCTGCTTTCGGCTTCTCGGCAATTTCTACTGGTTGGTCGTCTTTGGTGGGTGATACGAGGTGTGTATCGAACGATTTGGAGAGCGCAGGATCGGAAGCGCTAGTAGGAAGAGTGGGAACTGAGTTGTCACTTCGGCGGGAATCCTTTTGGAAGAGACTTCGTCGCTTAGCCTGGACCTTCGGAGTGGGAGCGGTTGGTGAGATGGGCGAGATGGCGGACATGGGTCGCTTGCGTTCCTGGACCTCGCCATTCAGACGAGTGCCCATAAACTGGTCCAACACCTTTCCGGCTGTGCTTGGTCGGTCCTCGTCTCCAATCGTGTTTAAGGTGGGGCGTCCCGGTCGAACGGGCGCTGGGCTGTTGCCGCTGACAATGGAGGAAAGGCTGTTTGCTGCGGAGTGCCCCCTGATGGTAGATATTTCGGTCTCGGAAGAGATGGTTGAGAGCGGACGGATGGTCTCGATTCTATCGGAGAACGTGACCCGAGCCCTTGACGGTGGTCGCGCGTTCGAATCGCCGCCTGCGCTATTCTCGCGTAATGAGGGTTGAGAGACAGACCTGTTGAACCTGTGGCCAAACGCGAACTGGTTGCCCTCGGAGGGTGTGTTGGGCGCGCTACCAGTCCGCGATGGAGCAGGTGGATTCATGATCGGGGTCAGATCGTGAGAAGAGACGGCACCTGAGCGACGGTGGACGTGTCCACGGCGGCCTGCTGGCGGGCCAGGACGTAGTGTCGAACTTGGTACAGGAAGAGCATCTTCACCCTTTGTCGGACTGCTGCTCATCAACGCAGTACCGCCGGGTCGCACATCACCACCAATGAACTCGCTTCCACCCCTCCTGTGGCCATGGGTCGGCTTTGAAGGAGATACCGGTACAGGTAGTGTCGCTGGCGACAGTGGTGGCGATGATTCGGTGGCTGGCTTGACTGGTCCTGCAGGATTGAAGGAGAAGTCTGGCAAAGCGTTTATTGACTTCTGCCTGTGGTGCGGCATGGAGCCTCGACGACCAGCTGGATAGGCTTGCAGCGACATTGGCCGCGAGGTCGTCGGCGCAGGTTCTGAAGAGGTAGTGTCTGGTCCTCGCATGGGGAAGGAGAATTCCGGGTTGGGGATGAGCTCAATGGGGCCGGCATTGGAGTGTTGTCGACGCTGATGGAGCGGTGAGCCGATACCAGACTGCGACTGTGTAGCCCGGTGTCGTGGCAAGGCAATCTCGGCCATTGTGAAATTATTAGCTGCCCTGGCGGACGCAGCGATCTGCGATGATGGGACTTGACGAGATTAGGGATGGTACCGCCAACGGACGCGCAGCACAATGCTTTAGTCTGCGAGCTAGACTGGCGGCGTGCGTTCCAGGGGACAGCTTGCCGGAGCCGGGAGGACAGAGTGTGGTTGGACGGGTGGTGGTCGAGGTGCTACAGGTGTGAGCACAGCGGGCGTGAGACGAAACAAGCGCTGTCGAGGTACAAGAGAGCTGACGCGATTACTATGGAACAGAAGAGTCAGCACGCGCAAAAGCAAGTTGTACGACGGTCCGCGAGGTGGTGCGAGGCAGTTGGCGTGCGTACAGTATGGGTCGAGGTGGTGCTGGGCGCGGCAAGGGCACGTCGGTAGGCTGCCGTGAGTGGAGTGAGAGTGAGTGAAGCCAGTACACCCAAGATTAAGGAACGACAGGGGAAATGAGTGGACAGATGCCTAGAGTCGCCTCAATTAGGGTGAGTAACGACAATGGGCTCCAGAGAGAGGTTCGACGGGGCGCGACGGGGACGACGGCGAGGAGGTGACGGTGAATTGGCGGAGGTGGGTGAGAGACGAGCTCCAGGGCAACTGTCGCTTTTGTCGGTCGTTCCTTCCCAGGCGGGCTCCACGCCCGCACGGGCCACCACACCGCGCAGGGATGCCCGGTTCGTGGCTTTACCCATGCTAGTCGCTGTCGCCCTCGCAATCTCACGCCTCCACACGATGCCGGGACGCGCTGCCAGGTACCAGCGACGGACGGCACATGCTTTTTACACATGGCACCGTGCGATTGCACCGTACTATCTAGTCGTCCAGCACTGGAACCAGGCGGATGGAGACGCAATCCTTCCAAGTGCAAGCTGGTGACAACGACAGCCTCATATCACGAGACAGCCCGATGGCAAGCAAACCCACTCCCACTCTCACTCCTACTCCCATTCTCTGCACAACCATGATGTAGCAGTGCCCCTCGGCTAGCCCATGCGTGCCGAGAGTCTACTAGAGTCGGCCGAGGCCTGCTTGGTCCCGTGTAGTTCGCAGGTTCCCACTCCGTTCCAAGCGTCCAACACTACAGCGTCACAGCACTACTGTAGCAACAGCAAGATACACAGTCTGTCTACGAGTGTCGTAACATCGCGTAGCGTCCGTACATGCGCTCCTCTGAGTGTCCGCCTTGTTCGCTCTGCTTGTCCATCTTCTCCCAGAGCGTCTTGGCTACATGCCGCCGGCCGACCCCTCTCCACTAACCAGAGGCGTTCCTGCGGCCAACCATCGGACAGCGCGGCTAACAATCAAACCGCAGCCATGCTGCTTCCGCTGCATGTGCCGTTACTGGTATTGGCACCACCTACCCACGCGTCAGAATCTTGCCATCCGAACTGCCCGATAACTCCACGCATCCTCGGCCTCGAGACATGAAGGATGAGCACTGAATGTTTCACAGCACTCGTTCGAGGTGGGGGGCTGCACACCCCCCGACACACGTATGGCCAAGCGTGGATAGGATGTGCAATTCGGACCAATTTACTAAACTATACCCGTTTGATCCCAGCATTGCAGGGGCGACGACGCCCTCGCTATCCCCCTTTGGAACCACAACGGAAGCTCGTCCTCGTCACCATAAATAGGATGTCATACTGTGTAGACCATAGACGAAATGCGGAGAAGCGGGATAGCAGAGGCACACTGCAAGGCCTGTTCGCCATCTGACGCCCGTTTCTTGCTGACGAGGAAGGTCGAGCGCAAGAGAAGCGGAAAATCTTCTTCTGTGATACACATGTGGTCAAGAGGCAAGCCATTTACCGGGTCAGCCCTTGCTGCAGGGCGCTTGACATCCCTCTCCGAGTATGAGAAGATAACGGAGCAGATGCACACTTGCTCATACTACAACCATGCGGTGCACAGGACTTTCGTTCCATTCTTGATAAGGCCGGCATCTGGTCTCCGGGAGCGCATCAAGTTTAACACCATGTGTGCATTGCTGCCCCATTCGACGCGTCGACGCTGCAACTTCTTGCGCTTTCTAGAAAATGTTCCGTTTGCGGACCTGCATGTGAGGATGACAATGTGTTTCTTCGCACGCTCCAAGGTTTTGTGTCATCTGGACATGCTCGGCCTCTTCATTCTTTACCGCATCCGCTTTCAGCCAGGCGAGCGCGCACCGATTCATTTCGCAAAATCCTCCGACGTCATCAACATGGAATACCATGTCTCCCGCTGTCTGCATCATCTCAGATGATCTCCAGGGTCCATCTCTCATCGGCGCACTGCGCCGAGCTACGTCCCACAATTGAAAAACTTGACTTCATTTTTCTTAACCCACTACTTGCTGCCGTTTGTAGAGGGAGAACACTGCAGCCAAGTCCTCCGAGATTGGACATGTTTACGAGGATAGGACGATAGCAATCTTGAAACAAGCCCAAGAGCTACCAACCATCGCGCCGCTCGGTACTAGCAACCCGATCCGTGGACCGTAGTGCACGCAACGGCTGCCCTTGTGACGCCCAAGTCTTGTTTTTTTTTCCGATCCGGACGAGCGGTGAAGGAAAAAGAATTCGTACAACAGAGTTTATGTTCTCATCGCGATGTACAGAACCAGACAATGCCATATTACAGCCTCGGGCCGCAACTCTAGATCTCCTTAAACTTTACTCGCAGTCGTTTGGTATTATTCTTGGACCTTGCGTAAGCGCGAACACAGTATACGAGCTTCGGCAATGCACAGCCACGATGCTGCTCCACGTGTTGTTGCAAACGTCTCCGTGCCAGCCCATTGGTTTCCAAGCGTCAAACCACCTGCATCCAAACCTTCCGCTGGCGCCAGCCAACGCGTCGTTGCTTGTCAGTGTCAACAACATGGTTAACAACGGCTTCTATGACGCGCAGCTACCAAACTTGACTCATGGTCAAACGTCGCGATGTCCGATGTGGAATGGATTGAGTGACGGGTGTTGCTTCATCCGGGCATCAACTTTTCCTAGGATACTCCGAATCTTGCGAGTATTGTTTACGCAGGCCAGGTTGCGATGTGTACGGTGACGCAAAATTGCGAATTTCGTTTCAAGTCTGTTTTGATCCTCAGGAAGGACGAAATTAGCAATCTCCGGCCTCAATTCGCCTAGTTGCCAAATGGGGATAGCGCAAAGCGCATTACTGAGTCTGCAGCCAATGACAAGCCTGCAGCCACGACTGCGCCTCCCCTGCCTGAATATCACCTGACAGTCTCACAGACAAACCCCATACCCGAGCGATGCCAGCACTGTTTCTTTCTTCTGAGCAATCGTCATCATGGCTTCAAGCACATTCATTCGCTGGACGTGGCCTCGACACCAGGCAACGAGTACATCTGGGAGATTGCGTTGCTAGGTCGGCCGGGTGATATGCTGACTGTATACGGCGATACGCGAATGCGCTCATCCAGCGACGTGTACACAGCAAAGGAGCGCCCCCTCGATCCGCAGAGCCGCACACTCGACATGTTTTCAGCCAACCACTCGCTTTCCCAACAGAAGAGAGTTCATCATGCTGTAAACCACTCAGATGATGGTCCACAGCGGATCCAAATGTCGTTCGTTGCTTCCCGCTCGCTTCTGGTTGTTAGCTTGGTGCAAAGTCTAGGCCGCCATCTTCCCCAGACGAACCAGACGCTCCAACCCCACACCCAACTATCACATCTGAAACCACCGCCCCATGTACCGGCAGTCCTAGATGCAGAGAAAAGCATGGCTCGACATCTTCAGACCACCGCTTATCAGACGGCGAGCGATACTCAATGATCAGCGTCCTGGACTTGGGTTCCCAGAGGTCTAGACAATTCCAGCATGCACGCTTTCTCTTTGATCTAAACTTGCCAACCAAGAGCTCTGGCCACATCTCGCAGCAGCTGATCTCTCCATCCTAGCTGCTAGTAATACACCCTATTGCGCGCTCGATGCCGGACCCTCTTTCGCTAATGGATACTGCAAAGAGCTAAAGTTGAGAGCTGTCATGGCTGGCTAAGCAATGCCGGACGCAGCGCCACTTCGCGATACCATTCACAGCCCTACACCCCCACAACGGAGTGCCCGTCGCCTCTTGATCTGTCTTCGATCAGATGTCTTATTGGTGGAATGCATGTCTGGATACAGTTAGGAAGAGAACGCTCAGCACTGCATATTGGTACCGCTGGGCAGCTTATACCACGCCGCGCCTCTCTTAGAGATAGGTCTGCGATAAGCTGGTCGTTGAACTTGACTATACAAGCGAACACGAACCTCGTCACCTAAGCATTATGCAGGAGCACACCAAAGCTATCGGGATCCGCGCGCTCAGTCAGCACCACGTTTCGTACTACTCCTGTTAAAGGTCAACCTTGCTTCCTACAGCTCTCCTGCAGGCTGACGAGCTGCATGAATGCATGCTGATCTCATTAGCGACGTTTATGCTAAAGGAGTCTCTTCATGTACATCGACACAAGGGCTGTCTGTTCGACTAAACTGAAATGTCGGCTTTTGTAGCCATTTTGTACAAACATATCGACATTGTCGACACTACAGCTCACATTAGTTCATGCGAGATACAATCCTTATTTTCTCCATGGAGGGTTGATCAGGGTATTCATTGGATCCTTTAGCCCCTTGCGTCAACTGCGCTCGGGTGAGAACCAATGGCCAACATGGTCGCCAATTGTCGCATGAACACTAAGGAACCGCTGTTCGAGCGCTTTCAATACCGAAGCGGGTCACAGCGGTTGAGTTTGGGCTACAAGAGTGCTTTGCTACAAGTGAGAGGATTCGTTGTGTGTGAGAAGCCAGCGTCAACGCGTGTCTGCGGCAAGGACACAATGGTTCTCCAACTCACTTTATCAGCTAACAACAACAGCCCTCCAAATCGTCTATAAGCATGCCATGCTTGATTCGCTTTCATCACGGTGATAGTGCCTAGTGGGTGTACTATACCTAGACATAACTGGCAGGCCTTGTTGCCGTAGCGCTGGGATGGGACTCGCTTGTTCCTTTTATCGGTCAAAAGAAGCAGACGTGCGGCACGGCAAACCTAGTTTCTATCGATAAGGCGAGCTTGTGGTTATACCTCCTGATCGGTGAACATCATAGTCCACGGGACTTTTTCCCTGGGCCCCGGGCATTGCGCCACCAACTTTGAGTTGGTCGCTAACCTCAGAGACGATGAGTATCTGCATGTGATGAGCTGCTCCCCAGTTTCAAGGCCTGCTAGCGCATCTCGATTTACCTTCACCAAACTGGCGATTGCCCTAGGGCGTGCGGACGGATTAACAATCAAATAGCGCAGCAGAACTGTTATCATACATGTGGTGTGTGTTGGGGCTAAACCGGACTACCTAGATGGTGGGTGGTACAAGTAAATACATGAATCTATCGTTTGGAGGACCAATTGTGCACTGAACGCATACAGTAGGAAGCGTTTGCTCAGCCAGGACACTTGACGAAAGCACATCTTCCTCGAGCCCGTTCTTCATTCCTTATTATACTCTTAAACCCTCCTCCAGAGCACAAGATACTCAACACCTACACATCAAACCCCCGTCCAGCAACATCCCTCTACACCCAACGCGAAACCGGACATCAGCGCTACACATAGCCCGCTACTTTGAGCCCTTTGTTCGTCGTGTATATTCAGTTGGGAAACTGACATTCGAGACACGAGACACTTGAACTAGATGAGGTGGGGAGAGGGAGGGGAGCGCCACAGTGCCAGCAGTAGCCGAAAGAAGTAATATCGTTTTCGCTTTCTGTATTCGAGTCTTCGTCGTCGGAGACGCAAGGGATGCGGAGGGAGGTTTCTGAATTGGAGCTTTGCTCTTTCTTGGATGGGGTGTTTGGTTTGGTGTTGGCGCGTTGGTCGTTTGGAAGGGTGGGTATGCGTGGCATTGGGGGGAGGGGTTGGCGCTTGTGAGGTGGGGGGTGGCGAGAGGAAGAGAGGGTTATGTAGGTGGGGGGTTTGTGATCCATTTGTGTCTTGATGTGAAGAGATGTGTTGAAGCTGATAGTTCAGTGGGCAACTGTTTCTTCAAGTGCATCGTCAACTACTTATGTAGCAAGTTCAGCCTGCCAAGTTGAGACTTCGTAGTGTCACTCGTGAACATCACCCGAGCATGATGATCAAGGTATGTTCATAATGCTGGTGATGAACAACTGAAGTCTGTGTTTTGGTAGATGTCACAACACGGTAGACTCACTGCAGTACAATACACAGTGAAGGGATCATACATGGTGCCTTGGGCACGATACGTAGACGATAGACTACATATTGAATGGGCTTGGTATGTCAATAAATCACAGCAGTCTCCATCCTTGAACTCGAATCAGCACGAAAATACCAGTCAAACGTTTCTTACCAACAACACCTGTATACAAGCAATGTCTTCCAACACTTGCCAAATCGAAAGTTCATACAGCAGCGTCAAATCCCTACAACTTGCCATGACGAACTTCACCGAGCCGCCCAAAGCTGAAAAGAGCACACCCGGCGCAGATGCCCCACCCTGCCCACCGTCGCCATACCCTAACGTTGACAAGGTCGGCGTCTATAATATAATGTGCAAGAGGTGTGGTAAGCCACTTGTGGCGGCGAATTTGGGAAAAGGTGGAGAACTTCTGAAGTGTAAAGAATGTGGTGTGTTTGGTATACACGAGTAATGGTCACAAGCTTCACGGAAGGAGGACGGGATAAGAAGATCGCATTGGACGAAAAGAAGCTGATGCACGGACCACTAGTACATGTACACAGGGAGTTGTGGTGACCAGGGAAATCCAAGTTTTGCATTCGGTTTGTATAATTATTCGTTGTGAGAAGGTATCTTCAAGAGTCCCTCAATTCCGCAACGGCAAAATACCCTTTACTTTCTACCACACCCCTGTCTTTGACAACAGCGGTATATTTGACTACCCACTGCGGCTCTACATCGCCCTTTAGCCCGTCTTCGTTTCCGTTTCCTGCCAGCACACCGGAACCGTCTTTCCCTGAACCAAGTATTTGCCGTAGCGTCCCGCGCGGTAGGATGTTGGTGCAGTCGTTATGTGTCAGCAACTCGATCTGCTGTTGCTTCGCATATAGTATCAATGGTTTGGGTACAACGCAGCAGTCCCTCACGTTGATCTGATTCACACTTGGTTTTATCTTCGTCTGTTCGAGGAACTTGGCCAAGCGCGCGACGCCGAATTCCGCAATTCCGAGTTTCGATACGAGGCCTTCTGCGTGGAGTTTCTCGAGCGATCGCCATGTTGTTATCATGGTTTCTATGTCTTCTGGTGGTGTGCCGGCATCGGGACAGTCACCCATGGTGTTCTCGGAGGTGGATTGTGTTGCAGATGGGGGCGAGGGCGCGTCGTCGTCGTCGTCGTCGTCGTCAAGATCTGAATCTTCATCGTCGGCGTCGAAGGATACTCCTGGGAAGCTCACGATCAGAAGATCTATCGATGATGTTCCCAACTCTTTCAACACTAATTCTATCGCTTCTCGTGTTTGTGCGCAGCGTCTGTCTGCGGGTATATTGGGAAGGTAGAATAGCTTGACTGTGATGTCGTAGGATTCCCGGGGCTCAGTAAGAGGCGAGGGCGTGTGCGTGGGTACGTATAGGGCGGAATCGGTCTTGGTGGTCCATGTTGTGTAGTTGGTTTTGGAAGGTGTTGGAGAAGGTTGGTGGGCGGCAAAGTTTGCGCGGAGGGAGGATGTAAGTTCGGTGTTTGATTTCTCGAACAAGCGTCGTCTTATCACAGAAGGACCACCGGACATGGTATTCCTGGTTTGTTAGGTATGGTTGTGGGTGATTTGAGCAGAACATACGAGGTAGATAGTATCAGCTTCATGATAGCTATTGGGCGACTCAAGCGGAAGAGCGATCACGCAAGATAAAACGCTTCCAACGAGAGCTTATTCTTTGTATCTTGGGGTGGTGACTCTTCGGGGTTATTCGAGTCGCAAGATGCAGAGACAGTGAACGTTTGTCAGCGAGTGGGCCGTCTTAGGAAAGCAGGTGCGTGGGGGTTGCAGTAGCGTAAACAGTCTAGATCGCAAAGCTGGAGAGAACACAAAGAGAGAATTAGAAGTGCTTGCGCATAAAGCCAATTGGATATCTACAAATTTGGATGGTGATGGCGGGGATGGGTGAGGGCGCATTGACGTCCCAAAGTCGCAGGGCTGGCCTGTGACCGCCGATCGCCGAACCTAACATCTTTCCCCAAGTGCACCAGACTCGACGCTACCGGCATCTTCTCCTCACACGACACCATGACGATCAAGTAAGAAGTCCTCTGGTAGTATTGTCTACAACCCATTGCAGCACTGACAGCACCAGATACCTCATCTTGCTGTCCCGGCAGGGCAAAGTGGTTGGTCCCTCACCCTAGAATCTTAAGTCCCCTGCTGAAGCTTGTAGCGCCTGGCCAAGTGGTTCACAACACTCGCACCCAAAGACAAGGCCAAGATTGTCAAAGACGTCTCGCAACTCGTCCTCGCCCGCCGCACGCGCATGTGCAACTTCCTAGAGTACAAAGGTCAGTGGGTCCGGCAGGGGTGATAGCTTCGCTAGCTCACCCATTCTTCTAGACACCAAGATCGTCTATCGCCGATATGCCTCGCTCTTCTTCATCGCCGGCTGCGACTCGACCGACAACGAGCTGATCACGCTCGAAATCGTCCACCGCTACGTCGAGCAGATGGACAAGTACTACGGCAACGTCTGCGAGCTCGACATCATCTTCAACTTCCAAAAGGCATACTTCATCCTCGACGAGCTGCTGCTTGCGGGTGAGATGCAAGAGAGTAGCAAAAAGAACGTGTTGCGATGTATAGGACAGCAAGACAGCCTCGAAGATATGGAGGTGAGTGAAGTGTGATGACTTTCGGGTCCGCTTCGCCGCACCCATAGCGCCACCTGGCTGACGCGCGGTGTCGTCAGGCTGAGGACGATATTGTTACCAAGATTATGTAAAACGTTTACGGAACGCACCATTACACACCTCATCTTCGGGTCCTCTGTCACCGACCGTCCCAAGAGCCCTCACTGACCGCGCCTGATGGCTTCCAGGATGCGGATGACTTCAAAGGCCGACTTCGAGAGAGCGGCATCATATGAGACCCGATCCGGTATCCGCATACGAACATGTACTGTACGGCGTTAATGGAGTAAGGAGAGTTGGCGCTCAGGTTGGCACTACGGCACACAGCCGTCCGTTGCGGCAAGGTTCATGCTAAAGATCTTCTCAAGGGCTGGCGTCAGAGCGAAACGATATCACACGGCGCAGGGAGTCGGATCATCACGAGAACGCACTACCTGCCATCCTGCCTTGTAGAGCAGATGGCGGTAGCTGTACTCTATCTACTACAATTCAAACACCTCGGACTGGCGGGCTTGCTCGACACAGCTAGGTTTGACACAAGTGGCTCATGGGCTCGAACGTGATTACACATCATGATATCGAGACTTCACCCTTGATAGACTTGATCACTCATTCTTCTTGTTTTCTTTTTCTCTTACGCTGGTTTACTTACCTTATCCATCTAGCTACAGGTCTCCACACCCACCAAGGCATTGCACTTTCGTGACAGCAATTGGTTCGGATCAATATCTGGACCTTCATCCAGAACCTTGACATGCATACATCAAATGATACGTTGCCGAATTCATCTGGATTCATTGCCAGGCAGCTTCTTGTCCTCCTTCACGTGCTCGAACAATATCAGATGACATGTCCCGCACACCAAACACAGTCAGTACCCCCGCATACAACTAACACCAGCGCTCAACACCAGTCGCCTTTCGCCAACTACCCATTCGGTCTTGTCGGCAGCTTTTGTTGGTTGAGGAGCTGGTTTCGCATCGACCAATCAGGAAGGATGACCCGACACACATGCCGCTGTTAGCTCGGCGACACCGCCAAGCTGGCCTTCTCCGCAATCGCGACCACGTCGTAAGAGCGACACCGACATCTCACACCACATCTACGCCGAAGCCATACTCATGTCCACTGCCTGCTAGACGACTGTCTGGCCGAACAACGGTACCCTCTCCTCTCTGCAGCCAGCCTAGAGTCGTGTTTACTCGTTGTATCGGTTCGCGCAGGCTACCCCCTCCTGACCAAAACAACCCACGTCCGGCAGCTACGGCGCTGAAATCATCTTACAATCCAGATTTAGGATCATACGCGACCTAAAAGAACTCAGCAGAAAGGAGCTAATATCAAACGCAATGAAGGTGTGTACTCGATGGGACAAAGCTGAAGTGTTGACGTAGCTAATCCAGTGTGACCGCAGTATCTCGATTTGTGCGCCCTCCACGAGGTCAACCTCGCCCTCAACTTCGACACCCAAGACACAGCAATTATCGGCGGATGCGATTTATGGACCATAAAGGCAGCAGGAAGCGACAAGAAACTGTACAAGCGCATTGAAAGGACGCTCGAGGAGCGACACAAGGACCTGTTATCAGCGGTTGCGGGGCTCTCCGAGCAATATGCCGCTCAGTTCGCAGACCAACTCGACATCTCAAGAGACACGCCATTCGGCACCTTCAGCGAAGCCGCGAACCGTCACACATTTGCCTACCTCATCGCAACGCTCAATGCAACACATATCGATTACGACTTCGCCAACACACTGAACCCCGACGAGTTCCGTCGCGAGACCATACACAGCTTCATGCACAAGATCGACACGACAATGTACTACCTCCGCCCACAAGTCTACTCTGCAGGCCTCCCAGCAGGCGCAGTTACACCACTCGGCTCACCGATATGGAGTCCGCGGAGTTGGCACTTGCTTGATAGCGAAATGGACATGTCAAACTGCGAGTACTATGCATGGGAGCCGTCAGATGATCCGTTTGCTGATGACGGTGCGATTTGGAGTCATCACTTCTTCCTGTACAACAAGGAGCGTAAGCGGGTCGCATACTTCTATCTCCGCGGAGTATCCGCTCTGTCCAACTCACCCAGTGTCGCCATGTCGCTCATGTCCAAGTTCAAAGCATCCAAGTACGAATCCAGCGCCAACGCAGGCAGTAGGAAGCGTGCGGAATATTGGCTCGGTGATCGTGCTAGAAAAGGACTTGAGGCATATGGAGACAGTGACGAGCTTGACAACATGGTCATTGACCACCCCGGTGATGTCGTCGACGCAGAACAACAGCGATATCTGCCGGCCAGAGAGATGAGCATGGATGCCGACTACTACGAGAGTGACGGTGACAGCGATGTTGAATCACTGGTAGATCGCGAGAGGGCTGTGAGTAAGATACGGTCTATGAGCGAATGCGCTATGGAGAGGATGGAGGTTTGAGCTCTCTGCATCTTCGGCACTCAACATGCCAAGTGGCTTACTACGAGCCGATTTCCTTACTTGTTTTGCATGCGGCATTTGAGGCGTTCTGTGGACTCTGCTACCTGTTTACAGTTGTCTGGCATCTCTTGACCGGCTCATGAGAAGACGACCATGACTGACACAAGGCGTTACGGTCGGTGGGAGCGACGCGTGACAACGACCTTGTTGCATATCGTCTGAGTCTTGAGATACCCCTGTTCCTGTACTCTTGTTTTTGTTTTATTGTTTTCGTCTGTTATTGTTTGCGTATTCGATAGAAGGAGGAGTGATGAGTCACGGTGAACAATGAGATGACGGGATGCGTCGATGAAGGTATGTACGTGATGTCGCAAGTTCAATGGTATACGACAATGTTTATCAATGATATTCTCAACACTTCCAGAGTCTCCTGTACTTGTTTTTCTCGTTTGTCTAAATTCCAGCAGCTGCATGATTGACTTTGTTGCCACATTGATTCGTCTACAAAGGTTCTCGTTACACTTGCGCCCCACGCCTGCTAAAGAATAAAGTCAGTGACGTTACACTACCTTTGGCATAGTCACCAACGTATGCTTTCAGTCCGTCATCACTCTCAACAGGAAGAACGTACACCATCCGTCTCTGATCTCACGGCAACACCACATGGTACCCAAGCGAACACAGTGACGCAAAGAGTTTACCTAAGCCCGTAACAGAAACATCTACGTGCCGATGAGGAAATAGCATGCTGATGTTGTCAAGGAGGTGAATGCTATTGAAGACACGAAAGAATTGGATAGCGCGACAACGTATCATCCTTTCTGAAAAGCCCCGTCTCATACGGTAAGCAGCTACACACAGCATGCGAAAGGGGGCCGCGAGTACGCACAATCATGCGAACATCATCCCGCTGCTGACCATCAACGTATCGATAACGCTAAAACTCCCAGCTAAGAAACAGTCTGCACGTGGGTATGGGAGTGGATAAGCCCTTTGAAGAGCCAGCAAAGTCAGGCTTCAGCACACGCACGTCACGTGGCAGGTGACTGGTATTTTTCCGCGGCATGAGAGAGCCACTTTAGCCTCCTTTTGGTTTCCTGCAGCGGAGAGGAACATGGAGTGATTGAGAGGAGGGGTTGAAGACGCTATTAAATGAAGGGAGCTGGTTGAAGTATGGTCTGGTTGAAGTATGGTCTGGTTGAAGTATGGTCTGGTTGAAGTATGGTCTGGTTGAAGCATAGTTGTGTCAAAGGCGTAACTTCCATGGGGGGGGGGTTTCGCTTTCCGCTTCTTTGTTTTCAGTGGAGGAGATGATGGGTGAAGTCGATGGGAAGGTGATACAGTGTTTGAGAGGCGGCAGTCAAGACATGTTTTGGTAATAGTAGTTCCCAAAAAAAAGGAACACTCCATATGCATGTTATCAGTGGATTTGGTTAACAGAGCAAACACATGTCGAGTTCTCATCGTAGATTTTGGAGCGTAGAGGTGAGCTGGTTGATGTACAAGGGAAGCAAGGATCCCACTCTGTAAGTAAGGCGTTTTGAAAA
This sequence comes from Alternaria sp. 'sect. Undifilum', assembly GCA_024321975.1. Taxonomy (NCBI): domain Eukaryota; kingdom Fungi; phylum Ascomycota; class Dothideomycetes; order Pleosporales; family Pleosporaceae; genus Alternaria; species Alternaria sp. 'sect. Undifilum'. The sequence goes on from JAJJZI010000001.1 coordinate 11,757,582, forward strand.
AAGGGAAATTCAGGAAATCCAGGAAATCCGAGCACCGGTATCGTTACTCAAGCTAGCGGCACTTCAAAAACATCATCTTAACCACGTCGACACCATTTCAACACGTATTTCTATAGTTTTTGTATTTCTTGACATACACTGAGATATTCAAACAAAGTGAATAAAACGGAAAAAAAGCGCAGTACACCAGATCAAACGAGCCAACCAACTCCAATCAAAAAGGTCTCAATACAATGCTACATGGAAGCAGAACCAAATCTATTCCAATAACGTTGCCCGCGCTGGGTCGTTGCATTACATCGGTTCGACCACCCAAGAGTGTATAAACGTTGAGCGGAAAAGAACAGGCTGAACGCTAGTAACACTCTTACAAAATAAGAGCACCGCCGAAGAGCGAGGAGGCGAGGATAACGGCAGCGCAGACGAGAGGAGCGAAGCCGAACTCGAGAGGGCGGAGCGAAGCTGCGGCACCAGCAGAGCCGGTAGGACTGCTGCCACTGGAGGCGGTGGGAACGACACCACCGGTGGCGACAGTACCCTCACCAGCACCGGCGAGGTTGGTATCGGAGGAACCAGCCTCTTGCGAGCCAGGGCCGGAGAGACCAGGGCCGTCACCAGCACCCTTCTTGAAGAGGTCGTTGACGCCGGAAGGAACAGCAGGAAGCTCGTCACTCTTCATGGTAACATCCCAAGTCTTGGACTGACTGGGGCAGGTGGAAGGCTGACCGTCGGACTTGTAGCCACCATCGCCGGTAGGGTTCTTGGTGGAAGAGAAAGCCTCCTTGAGGGCCTTGAAGTCGTCGCGCTCAGTGACGGAGTTGCCGTTGATCTCAACGAGTCCGTAGTTGGAGTCTTCCTGGGAGTATTCGTAGACGAGACCTCCGGAGTAGACGCCGGTCATGTCGGTGTTGTATAGAGACTTGACCTCCTCGAACTTGCGGGTTCCCTTGTTGCAGCCGTATTCGGAGAGGCTGGGCGGCGTTAGAGATATGACTAATGAATGTTAAGGAGTAAAGTAGACTTACAAGATGGGAATGCTGTAGTTGTCGAACTTCTTAACCTTCTGGTCCCAACCAGAGACGGTGTAGGAAGACGGGTCGCACCAAGAGTAGTCGTTGAAGCCGAAGAAGTCGCTGCGAACTGTGTCGTCACCACAGTTCATGTAGTCAGCCATCTCGTAGCGGTTACTCTCGACATCAGCTGCAGAGTAGCCAACAGGAACCTTGCGAAGGCCACGAGCGTTCATGTAGGACTTGATGTCACGGGTGACAGCCTTGACGTAAGGAGCACAGTTGGTGGTCTTGTCATCGTTGATGACCTCATTGGCGGAGAAGAACAATAGAGTGTTGTCGTACTTTGCGAACATCTCGACAGTAGCGAAGATGCTCTGCAAGTAGACCTTATTGTACGACTTCTGGGGCTGGGCTCGGTTGATGGAGTACTTGGGGGTGTTGAGGTCGAGAGCGAGGTAGATTCCGGCATCGGCGAGGAGACGCATGCAGGCGTCGTGGTCGGCGCTGTTGTCGACAGTGTAGATACGGACGGTATTGATACCGAGCTCCTTGAACTTCTCAATGTCGCGCTTGCAGCCAGCCTCGTCGGCAATGGGGTCCTTTGCCTTGGAAGCGCCACCAGGCTGGTAGTCAACACCACGGATGTAGAAACGCTCGCTGCCAGCAAAGAAAGCTGAGTGATGTTAGTAGATGACTCGTTGTCGCATTGTACATTCAACATACCATTTCCCTGGACAGTGACAGGGGTGATGCCTCGCTTTTGGATGCCCTCAGTAGGCGTCGCCGCAGCGGCGGCTGCAAGAACAGCGGCAATGGCAAATGTCTTCATCATGGTCGTGTAGGAGTTGATGATAATTACGGTAGAGCGAGTGGAGCGAATGGCGTTGTAAAGCGACTGTCGGGGCGAATCCCAGTGCCGTCAATAAACCAAAAAAGCGTAAAGAATGCAACTCCCGTGAAACGAGTGGCAGAGGCTGCAATTAGAAAAAGGGTGTGGCAAGAAGCACTTGGATCGTGAATTGGAGAAGAAAGGTCAGTCCAGGATTCCAGGATTCCAGGGAGGACAAACAGGTTAAGCAGTGCTGGCGAGAGAGAGAGGCGACGCGTCCAATTTGCTAGTGGAAAGCGCCTTCCAGTTCTGATTCGCCGCAACCTCCGGTGGTGGGGATCGCTCCTGCTCAGGCTGACTGGAGGCAAGCAGCGCCAACCCCTGAACAAGCCGCACCAAGCCCACACCCAAGGAGTCGCCAATACCCACCAGCCCACCAACAAGCCTAGCTAAGGAGGATGGCTCGCCGTGGCGACCATGCTTGGATGGACTGCAGTCAACGGTCGCTGAAACACGCGTCTGCCGTCAATCATTCACTCCTTTCTGTCGCGCAGACGCTGGCGATCTGTATCAAAGCATGCCTTTGCCCCATATTGCGCAGTCTTGCTGCCGAAATGACGGCCCACGACTAAGATTGGATTGGATGACGACAGACGACATGGGGGCATCGTGTAGCTGCTGCAGGTTTGAAACTTTGAAACGAGGTAGTCGGTCCGGACCACTGAAGATTGCACGATGCTGACATGACAAGGCGAATCCTGCTCGATTCTTCATCGGATTCTAGCGAATCAGTTTCCATTGTATTGGAGATGCTGGCGCTAGTTTGCCATTGTATTATTAGAGCATCAGTCATCCCATCCTTCTCAACACGACGAATCCAGCCATGACACATGAGAACGACTTGAAAACAGCTTCTTCCAGCAGTCGGACGTTGCACTGTCCCGCCACAAGCATTATTGACTGTACTCTAGAAGACCATGAGAAATTGAGGCCTAACACATTTGGAAACGCCGTCTCTGTGTTACGAGCTTTTGCCCATCATATAATTAGCACTAACTTAATACCTATTCAATGCCGCCGACTCGCGTTGATACACAAGCGTCACTGCGGAGTATAGCTCCGGATCATTACTAAAGAAAAGGAAAAACAGCTACAGAACGATAGTTCCAACGTGACATGACATGCTCTTCTTATCGCCGCCACCATATGGTCATTACAATGCTCTTGCCCCCAACATGCTCTAATTGTTCTTCAATCCAAAGTACAACCCGAGTACCAGCGCAATAACACACAAGATCAGGACGACCGTCAGGAGGATCCACCACTTGAGCCTCCTCGCGCGCCTGGCAGACTTGATGCCCTGGTCCAACTGCTTGTTTGCATTCTCGGTATCGTCCTTGACTTGCACAGTTTGCTCCTCGGTTCGTTGGATTATGGGCTCTTGGTAGACGACCTGCTCGTTGAGCTGAGTGAAGAGGAGGGCAAGCTCGCCCATGGTCTTCTCGATGCGCTGGATGTCGTTGTGACGGGCGCGAACGGCGCCAAGGACACTCGAGGCTTGGCCGCTGCGGTTGGACTTGAGCTGTTGGCTTGTTAGTGTCCCCTCCTTTGGTTGTAAGTAACGGTGTAGTCAAGTCAACGTACAGCCTGTGTGAAGATGCCCTCGTCGCCCAGATCCGAGTTTGCAATCTCATTGACCTCGGCATCCGTCGCATCCGGGTTGATGATGCGGTACTGGCGCCCGACAGCCTCGCGGTACCTCCTGGAGTACTCTGCCTCCTCTTTCTGGAAGTCCTCGAGCTGCGTCTTGAACGTCCTCTTCAACGCCTCCACCTGTGTCCTCTTTGTCCTGTCGTTGGGATCGCGCACGGCATCCCTCTCCAGAAACTTGATCTCGTCCTTGATTTGCGTGTTCCTGATCTGCGTGTTGGTTACGATGCTTTCAAGTTCGGCCGTTGAGCGGTTGTCGGGCGAAGAGAGCATGCGCTGATGGACGCTCGCAATAGCCTGGATGTCCTGGGTGAGTTGGCCGATTCGCTGCTTTGCGCCTTCGATGCGCGCGAAGAAGTCATCGCGACTCAACGGCTGTGGTCCAGGCGCCTCCATGCCGGGGTTTGCGCCGTACGCAGACATGTTGTTCAATGGCACGTCGGTGTGAGGCACGTTCTGCTGCTGCGTGTTGGATGGGCTCAGCGCGCCGGCTTGCGAGTATTGCGACGGCTGCGAGTAGTTGGAGTCACCGTGGCGTTGGAGCGGCGCCGGAGGGTTGAGCTGTTGCTGCGGCTCGTCATACTGTTTGGTCGCGTCAGTCTTACAAATTTAAGCCTCGCGGTTGCGACTGCTTACTCCTCCGCCATAGGGGTTGGACGACCCGTAGCCAGTGCCTCCGTATGGGTTCGACTGAAGGCCATTTCCTGCCTCGGCCTGGCCATACGGGTTCCCGCCGTATTGCTGGTAGTTTTGCGACATGTTTGGTGTTTTCTGGGGTGGATAGACAGCGTTGGGGCGATGGTTTCGGAGTGCCGCAGTGGAGCTGGAGCTTGGAGAACAGCCGCGGAAGTTACGGAATCTTGCGCTGACTGGCCGACGGACGTGAGCGCGGCGGGCACTCGAACAATTCTACCGCGCACCAAGACTAGCGATGGGAAAATGGACAGCGGGTGCTTGCGCGTGGGGTCTGGCAATGCTACAAGTCGATTAATTGCAGCTTGCCGCAACCTTGTTTCGATGTGGGCTGCGAGGCACGAGGGAAATTAAAACGAGACCCTGTTGAATCAGCCCAGCTCCGAGCCGCCAAGACGAACGCCACCAATGGGACGGCAACGAGCAAGGCGCAGCATCATCAACTTTTCAGCGCCATCGCCAGGCAACACAGTTTCGAGCAACCTCGTTGTATACCTTTATTCTTCCAGTGCTGTGTCTTGTGCCTGCTATCGAGATCGGGACGCACATACAAAAGGCTTCAGTGCATGGCTAGGCACTTCTTGACCTTGTCGCCCAAGACAATAAACCAAATGAGGCCATGTCCGATGCGATCCATCGACTCCTGCATTCGCCGGACATTCGACAACCATGTTCAAACGTGAAGTGTCACTCAAAGACGACATCGGCACCAAGCACCATGATATCGCCCTGCGACAAATAAGACCGGACACTCTCTAACGAACATGTCAAGGTGCCCAGCTTGAGATTGACCTTCACCATGATGTTGGTCATGTATTCTTTCGAGAGCCAGACTTACCAGATCCACTCCTTGCGCACAACTTCCTAAGGAGAGTTACGACCTCGCCTCTTTCTCACACGTTCCCAAACATTCATGACGAGTACTCGGTAAAGCATGGGGAGCATAGGGTGTGAAGCGGTTCATGGGGAGTGCGGTGTGAATGGGGAAGGAATGAGGGATGGAACCGAGAGGTATGACATGTCACTAGTAGCGTTTGGTTAGCGTATTTCCTCATCCAGTGACTTTCATCCACATAGCAACTTCGGTGCAAGTTGACGAAAAAGAGTACGCGCCTTTAGCTTAGACTGTTTCCTGCATTTCGCTCGCGCTGGACATTGGAGGGTGTACCTCGATGTTTGGGATAATAGTAAAACGCATTCGAGCCCAATGCACGTCACCAACACCTACAGATGCACGAGAAGAACCACGCCATCGTCAAGACAACGATATCAGCTTCCGATACCTGGCTATACAAAGCATCGAGTACTGACAGCCCGATCTAATCGATAATTTCCCCCACCCAAAGATGCAAGTCTCACCCCAAAAGGTAATTAGCCGCCAGCCAAAGTTTTTTTCTTTTTTTAAAAAAAAAACTCGCCAGATATCGATCACCAAAGAAACCAAACCCACTTCGATCACCTCTCTCCCCGTCGTACCTCCTCCAATTCACTCTTCCTCGTTCCTTCTAAACGGTCTCGAATCACTCTTCCTCCCACCCGCCAACAGGTGCGCAAACTCTGGCGCCACAAAACCCCTGTTACTTCCCCCACCACCCGCCACCGGCATTGGCACTGTATACTTGCTATACTGCCCATTCCCCTTATAACTAATATGCTGACCGTAAGCATCAACCGTAGGCCTACCCATCGGGCCATTAAACATGGGCCTATTATGATTGACCCCCATACCCCTAGTCTGCACCTCTCCCTTCTTCCTCTTCTCAGCGACCTCCGCGTCTTTAATCCTCTGCAGACGTGCCTCCTCCCGTTTTCGCACGTCTTCGGCCTCGCGGTGGATAGGTCCGCCGATGATACCGGTTCTGGTAAGCGGGTGGCTGATGGAAGGGAGGTTTGAAGCGCCGCAGATGTAGTCATCGTCCATGTCGCCGCAGACTTCTAGGCCGGTTGTTTCGCCGGTTAGTAGGCCGATTGCTTGGGGTAGCATGCCCATTGGCATGCCCATTTTCGGTTTCCCGTACCAGAAGGGTTCGATGTTGAGGTGCTGGGCGCGCGCTTTTTGGAGCGTTTTGTTGGTGTCGAAACGCTCTTCCCAGGAGAGGAGGGTGAGGTCGCGGAAGGCGTGGCGGAAGGCGCGGGATGCGGTTGCGAAGTCGCTGTTTCGGGGACAGAGCTCGCCGTTGTAAGGGACTTCTGGTGCTGGGGTGGGTTTCGTGATGAGGGAGAGGAGGCGAGTGGCTTCAGGGTGTTGGGTGGTGTCGCAGCATGGTGCTTGTTGCTGTGTCTTGTTGTCGTTCTCTTCTGGCGGAGGGACTTTGGCAGGCTTGTACTGAACAAGCACCCAATACGTATGCGGCTTCGTATGACTCTCCAGCAGCCCGATGTGATAACTCGCCATTCCCGTGGAAGATTCGCCGCCGCGTACAAGAACGATCTTATATTCGAAACCCTTGACGTCTTGGTAGTAGTGATAGTCCTCTTTCCAGTGAGAGATCTTAGCTTTTGGGACTTTCTTGGAAGTGGAAGGAAGTGGCTTGGGCTTTTTAGGAGCTGAAATGGTAGGAGTGGCAGACTTTGGGGTGCAAGAATCTGGAGATCGGCTGGCTGAGCTGGGGTTGTCATCGATGATCTCGATAGGAACACTCTCCTGCCCCTCATAAGCTCCCGCATTATCTGCCAGTGCAGTCTCCCTTTCTGCCCTCCTACGCAAGAGGTCTTCTTTCGCGGATATAAAAGCAGTGAGCGGAAGCGCTAGGGTAGACGTAGCGAAGAAGAAACTTTTACTCTTTTTCGGCTTTCTCGTAACAATAGGAGATTTCTTCGACGTACCTGATCCGGTCAATTCTTTAATCTTCTCGCACCCTTTCCTGAACTTACTGCCATCTGCCGCGGTACCCATCCTCTTGAGCTCTTTCATCTTCCTCCTTTCTTTCAACAGTACCTTCCAAGAATATTTTTTAGCGCTCAACTTCCTCCTCCCCTGTAAGGAGTCGTCAAGCCAATCATAGCTGACTACATAGATACCCAAGTCGGTGGCTTGTTGAACAGCATCGGCGGGCAGCTTGTATGCTTCTTTACTGGCGATGAGATGGGTGACGCTCTTGGTGATCTTAGCAGAGTACTTGCCGCCGTTGCGCTCGATCCAGGATCTGATTTGCTTAGCATCGTGGGGATGCGTGCCAACAATGGCGATGGTAAGCTTGTCTAATATACCCATCGTAGGATTCGGTTAGTTGCAGATGTAGAGTGTAGGAGTAATGTTATATGTACCCATTCGACAACGAGAACAAGGGTTTATGGTATCCCGATCGAGGGTCCACAATTGGCGCAACTTATGCCCGTCTTACCTTTTGGTGGCATGCGGTAGTAGAGGTGATATAGGGTTTTCCGGGACCGTGCGGTGTTCATCGAGAGGTAAGAGAACGATTATTGTACCTCTGTCAAACCGCTAATTTGTGGAGACACAATCCGACCTAAACAAAACATGGAGTTACCGGATGAGGACATGGTATAGGAAGACAATAGAATATTCAATGAGAGATCAGTGGGGTTATGAGCAGACTGTGTTGTAGTCGATAGATTTCAGCTTCAGCTTCGACAGCAGTACTTCGGACACCTGTCCTACTGCAACACGCTATTGTAGGTGCTTGGCCGCCTTTATGAAGGCGCGTATCTTCTCTATACTTTGCTGCCCATCTTCTTCTACACCACTACTGACGTCTACAGCGTGAACGCGCTCCCGATACTCATCGAGACCAGCGAGCATGGACTGCACGTTATTAGGGTTCAGCCCTCCTGCTAATATGACCTTGATGCCGTCATCTTTCGCAAACACTGCTTTGACGTCTGAGAGTTCTAGTTGCTGACCTGAGCCTCCAGATCCTGCATCTAGAAGTGGTAGAGCGTGATATGCTCTTGAGCCAATGCCGTGATTTTGTGGGTTGAAAGCTCGTAGAACGGGGACAGGGACCAATTTAGCCCACTCTAATGGCTCTTGACCATGGAACTGTACGACATCTAGGTTGAGCAATCGCTGCTGCTCGAGTACGTACTCTAGTGATTGGTTCCGGAAAACTCCTACAAGGAGTGCGCGACTGTCGCTTGATACCAACCGTGATGCACCGTGCTCGAAGAAATCAGATGCAGCCTTTGAGCCAACAAGTAACCCCGACTTCGAGAGAGTGAGCTTTTTAGTCTTGTGTACTGTTTCTGATATTGCCAGCGCAGTCTCGGCTGTTACTGTTCGCTTGGTTCCTGGCGCTAGTATCATGCCGATAAGGTCAGCTCCTGCCTCGACTGCAGCTTTTGCGGCCTCCGCACTGCGAGTTCCACAAATCTTTACCATCGGGCTTGGTGCTGCCTGTGTCTTCTTCATGGACGAGCCACCTAAGAGCTCCGCAATGAATTGAGCAGTGTCAGATGCACGCATCAACGCCTCACCCACTAAGACTGCGCCAACTCCGCTCTTGATGTAGGGTTCGACATCCTTGGGTCCAGCGATACCGCTTAGCGCACACAGTATCGTCTCTTTTGGAACCATGTTGATCAAACGATTGGTGGTCTCCATGTCGACCTCGAAGTTGACGAGGTTGCGGTTGTTTACACCAATGACCTGAGCGCCCAGCTTGACCGCAATTTCCGTTTCATCCGCGTTCTGGACCTCTACCAGGGGCTCCATGCCGAGTGATCGGGAGTAGTCGTAGAGCTTCTTCAACACTGCTTCGTCAAGCATCTTAACAATGAGTAACACGGTATCGGCACCCGCGAGCCTAGCTTCCAAGATCTGGTATTCCTCGAAGATGAATTCCTTGCGCAGGACGGCAGGACGGTTTGGCATGCCTTCCAAGCTTTGTCGGACAGCTTTGAGATCATCGATGCTTCCCTTGAACCATTCCGGCTCGGTGAGTACGGATATTGTGCTTGCACCAGCCTTGGCATACAATCTTGCTTGAGCAGGAGCGCATGCAGACAGGGAGATTATGCCTTTGGAGGGTGATGCACGCTTGATTTCGGCCATAAGCGACAATCGGAACGGCGATTGCCTGAGGCGCTCTGGGAAGTTGATCTGAGGAGGCGCTAGATTGAGGTCGTACGAGGCCTGTAGGTCGCTAGGTCGTTGGGATGGAATCTTCTTCTGTTCGGCAACGGCGACCCTACGGTGATCATAGATCTTCTCCAGTATAGAAGTCTGCTTGTCCTTCTTTGCGCCAGCTGATGTCCCGTTGGTAGCAGCTCCAACCGCTTGAGCATGGGCCTCCTTCTGTAGCCGCTCGTTCTCGGCCCAGGTACCTCCTTGCATCTTGAGGAAGTTCCTCACCATGAGGCGCCCATCCTCAGTCAAGATACTCTCGGGGTGGAACTGTACACCCTCCATAACGTATTCCTTGTGTCGCACGCCCATGATGACTTCCTTCGCTTCGGCATCTTGGTTCGCGGGTATAGTAGCAGTTACCTCGAGGCAGTCTGGGAGCGATCCGTGGGTGCCAGCGAGCGAATGGTAGCGTGTGACGGGGACATTCTGCGAAACGTCTGCGAAGACGCCTTTGCCGTCGTGTTTGAGGGGCGATGTTTTTCCGTGCAAGACCTGGCCTGTGACATCTACAGTACCGCCGTAGCTATAGAAGATGCACTGTCTGTGTCGTGTCAGCACTGCCCCACTTGTTGTATGCGCTTGTCGACATTCAACTTCCACACGACGAAGAAGACTGCGAAAACTCGTGCACTCATGATGACGACACAAGTAGCCAGGGCGACTCACTCTCCCATGCACACGCCGAAGATGGGGATCTTCCCGCTGTAGTGCTTAATGGCCGCATTGCTAATGCCTGCATCCCTCTCCGGGTGCCCTGGACCTGGACTGATTACCAACTGTGTAGGATTCTTCGCGATCAGATCTTCGAGGGTAATCTCATCGTTTCGGTATACGGTCACGGTTGCGCCTTCGAAGACAAGGTATTGGTACACATTCCAGGTGAAGGAATCGTAGTTGTCAATGAGGATAACGTTGGAAGCGGTCGGTATCGGCGGAGAGGGTGTGGGATTGCTGGGCGAGTGGTCGATCAATTCGAGGGAGGGCATTTTTGGTCTTGTCCTGCACGATTGCCGTCTTGACTCTTGCGAGCCCGGTGGATTTTATACTGCTTCGTCTGAGTACCAGCGGTCCAAGGACAGGTAGATTGCCGGCCCTTTGGCGGCGAAGCAGTTGAGAGTAGATTAGTTACCGATTCACGGAGCCTGCGCTGGGGTGGTGTTTGTGTGAACTTGGTGCCAGGAAAGATGGAGAAGAGCGACTGTCGACCAGGGCAGCGGAGTGACTCAATGATGCTGCGGAGTTAACACGGAGGTGGCATGAATCGGGGCAGACAGTACGAAGTAGATACTTACATGGACAAGAGATGCAGCGATGTTGGGTCTCTGGCAACCTTTTGCTCGTAACAAACCTGATGTTGTTTTTCTACTTTCAATGTAAAGAGAGAGTCGTCCCCTATACTCACGCAGTGAACGGTTGCAGACCATCGCTGCATTCGGCGATAGAGGGCACTTGGACGACAGATGGACCATTTGAATGCGTATCCCCCCCCCCCAAACAGAAACTACATATCGCAATGGCATCATCATGTGGATCTGGTCTAGTATTGCAAGCATGCAACACGCCGTGTCTGGAGATGCAGTCCGCAAAGAAAGAGCCCTTGCGATGATCCCTGCACGCACTAGCTTGACTCCGGCGCGAGCTTTGGCTTTCGCGACTTTCCTAGACATTCACTCCAAACATTCGGCAACACCACCCCCACGCTTTTGCAGCACCTTCATGGCCTTTGGTTAGCTGATTCCCAACTCGCGCACTGCAGCGCAGCCATGGCTTCCATCCAATCCCCCGAGTTTGACCTTGGCAAGTGCCTCAAAGGCGAGCAGCAGCTTGTGTATGTTTACCGTGAGTGAGTGCAAGAAAGTGCCTAACAACATCAGCACCTGGGATATCGCATACCGCGCCCTCTGCGACCCCGAAACCGCGTCTAAAAGCGAAGCCTTACGCGCCTTCCTCGCCACAAACGAGAACAGAGATATCCTGAGCCATCCATGGAAGCCCTTCCCCGACCCGTCGTCGCAAGAGAAGAGCAAGTTGGAATCCAAGACAGCGCCTATTGGCGTCACTCCTGCCCAGAGCGGACACTACGACGTAGCCGAAATACAAGAAGACAGCCTGTGGTTGTCCAAAGAGGCGCAAATATCAGAATATGCCGCGTTGCAGTTGGTTGTCCAGGAGTGGCAGAGCAGACCGACTGCACAGCTACTGAGTGGGCTGACTGAGGAGGAGGCCCTCAGTGTACAGGAAGCTGCTGGAGTGGGGAATCTAGGAGCCTCGACTTTTGTCCCAAACTCATCCATCCTGGCTTCACCGCTCGCTTCCAAGACCGCCCATCTCGATGCAAAGGGCCAGCGCCGCCTCCATATCCTCGACGTTTACCATTCCACATGCGCTTCCATTATACGAATAAGCCAGTTGCTCGTCTCGTGGGGCTGCGCATCCAACTTGCGCAGCCAAACCATCTACGGCAACGACTACCTTAGCATTGGCGCAGGTTGGATTGAAGAGCTTGGACAATCTATTGCAGCTGCACAGGATGGAACCTCACGCGGCAAGGCGCTGGACGAGTGCTTAAAAGCTTTCTCCAAGAGGTGCGATTCCTTGGACAGCGGTTATGACTGGAACGTTGATGATTCGATATTGGAAGCTGCCTCTGAGAAATGGGTCGTCGCACAAACAACGGAGATGCTGCATATTCTGCACCTGGCTCTAGTCCACGCCGACTTGGTTGTCAAGGACTTCCTTCCCGCAGCTACCATCGAGGACTGGCTCAAGGCCTTCAGCTTCCGTGGCTTTTTCCGCGAGTTCCCTGCAGTCACAGCTCGCCAGGAGCCTCTCATTCCAGTCATACAACTCTTGACTTCTCTCATGTCTCTGACTATCTTGAAGGTAGACAAAATCATGGACGATCTCGAATCCGGCGACTGCAATACCTGGGCCTCCTCATCGTACATCCTCAACACCACTGTTGTAGAGAGCATTACCACTATTTTCGGAGAGGCCAAGTTGCTGGGTGCCAGCCCAGCTACACCGCCTACATTCGCCTGGGCTATTCTTACTTGGAAGCTCACAAGTCGTGCGAGCTACGAGGAACAAGAGCGTGACCGTCTCCTCGAATCCTCGAACACCACGGGCAACCAAGAACCTCAGCCTTCGCCACTTGAAGAGGCTGCTTTGGTCGTTGCCAGACTCGAAACCCATGAGCTCTTTGACGGCAAGATGCCTTATGAGGACCTCGCCAACATCAGCTCGGCAGTAGGTGTGCTAGCTATCATCAACCAACTGGTTGAAACGAGTTTGCCTGCATTCGGAACACCGATCGATCAGATATCACAGGATAGGATTCGCCTGCTGTTCCTCCAGCTTATTCGTGCTGCTGTCGGCAGTGACATCGTCGCGTACAGCCCGGACTTGATAGTAACGACATACACGATTCTCACTGGTGACAACTCCTTTCGCAGATGGGAAAATGGGGACATATCCCGCCATGCCGATCCAATTGTTGCGTATTTCCTGGAAGATGAATATGTCCTTCGGCCACTGCTGCTAAATGAAGCTCGCCTACGATACCCCTACGAGATGACACCTTTCCTAAAATTTTGTAGCGCATTGACCCGCGGCGACAAGACCATGCAGAACGGCATACCTACATTCATCGAAAAGCTTGGGAATCACAACCGACTTATGCAACAACTACCGGAAGATTTCAAAGACTATGCGTTGACGCGCGAGGAGGAGAACGCCAATTGGGTCGAGCTTACAGCCAATCTTCCGCTCTTTTCGTCTGGAGTATCTTCGAGCTTTAGCGGGCAACGTCGGTTGTTGACCTCCAGCACATTGGCACAGTCTGACGGACTATCTGGAATACCCACCGGTACAGAAGGAATCATCGTTGATGACAATGCGCAACCATATGTGGCAGTATGGCATCATCAGCACTCTACATTGTCGTACCTAGTCGAACTTCTCTCGACATACCCTATAGGGAGCAGCAAGGTCGAGACTGCCACGCAGCAGCCCGCACCTCGCGAAAGTGTCATCGAAATCATCGGGCTCTTTGCTGATTTGATGCATGCTTCTTTACATGCATCTGAGGGCATTTGTTCACCTGAGCTCCTGGAGGCGATTAGCATTGTTGCCGAGGGCAGCCAGGATACCGTCAATCTCGTGCTCGCCATTTTCGAGGAAGAGCTCTTGCACCTTTGTCAGGAGCCAAGCAACGAGGCGTCTTTGGAGCTATTGGTCAATTGCACCCACTTCTTAGAGGCTCTGATCATTGTTTCTCCACATAGGGTGTGGCCATGGCTTGCCAGGAGTAGACTGCTTGAAGGCGACGGAAACGGCAGCTTAGCGACTATCCTCATTGGCACTGAAATGGTTCTTGGACGATATGACTTCCTTATAGGATGTATTCGACTGTACAAGGGACTCGTCAAAGATGCTGTCGGGCGATCAGTCTCCCGCAAAGTCCCAACAAAAGCACTTAGTCGTTTCAACGCTACTGCTCCTTCAGAAAGCGGAACTTCGGATAAGATTATGAGCACAATACTCTTCACGTTCGGTCGAACCCTTGCCAGCATATATGAGAGCTCTTTGAACTGGAAATACTCTCATCCCAACCATCGTCCCGAGATCAACATCGCTGTCTGCGAAGTTTTCACGACGATACTAAACCTTGCGTACAGCGTAGATGACGAGCCAAAGCTATCCAACAAGCTCACCAAATCCATTGCGCCTATCGCAGAGTACATCACTCAGCTATACCTTGCGCGATCTGGTGCAGATCTTCCGATAAACCCGCTGATGACCTCTCTGATCACTGGTGTCGGTCCCAGTGACACTACGTTGCTCACGACTTCGAGTGCATTGTGGATGCAGCAAACCCAGACTACTCTGGCTTTCGCTGACATCCTTGTTCGGGTTGCCGTACTATTGAACAAACCTTGGACACACTTGGAGCAACAGCTCTTCAAGGCCACGCCGTTACTGGCACGACTGTACGCGACTAGTGACAAGTGGAAGTCGCAGGTCGTACTACTGTTGGAAGCTCTTGTTCGTGGCGCTGTCCGTATTGCCGGACAAGAAGACTCAGCGATGGCAGACGGAGACCCAAAGCTGTCTATCCGGAGGCAGATTGATCAGCAAGAGCCACCTTCACTACTTGGTCACCTTGGACCGCGGACTGCGAAGAACTTCCTGAGTGTACTCTCCCAGCTCGACGAGCCGTTACAGATAGTGGACATTCAGACTAATGTCTGGAACTTGCTTTCGGCTGTAGTGACATGCAAACAGCAATGGTTCTCTTTGTATCTACTTACTGGTAGCACGCCTCGCGAGTCCATTCGTTCCAGGAAAGACGCGACTCACGACTCACGAAACAAAGCGCTACTTACGCGAGCGCTCGATGCGCTTTCCAACATGGCTCTACCAGATAAAGATGCGAGTGGGCTCTCATGGCCTTTGTATACTGCCATGCTCGAGTTCGTTTCGTCAGCGCAGAACAACTGGTCATGGGCAATGGGCGATCTACGGCAACGCAAAAACTTGATTCAAAATCTACTCACTTTCCTGAAGTGGATGGCCAAGCAGCCCAAACAGCCGAGAATGAGCAACAACAGCGAGACACTTGAACGCTCATTCCAAAACAGGTTTGCATCGTTGGCCTGCGAAGTCATTGCCATGTATCTCCATAGCTCTCGGCAAGTGGGCGACATCACCGTGCTCAAAGATGTTGTGCCAAGTCTGACGTACCTGGAAGACACTGCTTTGGATTTACCTTCTTATAGTACGTCTTTGCATGGCTATCTCAAGCAGAACCTGGAGCAGCAGTACCCAGGTGTCTCGTTAGGTAACCTCAAGCGAACCACATTATACCCGGAGACCTTTGGGCGGGCGTTCTTCTACGATATCGACCTCGCTCAGCAGCTCTTGGGCTTCATCAGCAAGTGGACAGGTCCTAGAGAAGGTACGGGCTTCGCAACTGAGGTTGAAAAGGCCAACTACAACCTCGGACTGGTTGAGTCTCAGGTCCTACTGCTCCAAGGTTGGAAGCTATTAACTCTAGAATTAAGCCAAGTCTTAGCAAAGGATGAGCGAATCGTCAAGGTACTTGTCGGTGTTATCCAGAAGTGCATGGTCGCCAACGAACAATCGAATCTCCCGGAAGCGTTGTTTGGCCAGCTCATGGTTCTGCGAGCAGATCTAGCCTTTGCACTATTGAAGAAGCTGGTTGAGGCAAAAGTACGAACGATCGAGGCACGCCAGCTGCTCGCCCCAGTGTGGAACGCTATTCGCACCTCTACGCCCGACTTTGAAAACGTATTTTCGACCGAAGCTGTGCACTACTACCGGTCTTTGCTGCGGATCCTCTACCTTGCCCTTCATTTCCATCTCATCGACGACGCGGATACGTCGAACGAAGCATCTCTTCGCTCCTCCTTCCGCGGCACAATACCCACAAGTCATAACACTTACGCCGAACCCATCTCCGCCCAACTACTCGAGATTCTTTCCGATACGGTCGCAAAGGGCTTCCGCAGCCTTGCTACACAACTGCACGCCGAACCCGCATCCGTCTTACCATCCGACTTTGCCCTTGTCACTGCGATCCTCCAGCGCACCATCGCGATACCAGAGATGTCGAAGTGGCAACAACAAGCAGCTCTTCTCTTCGCCAACAGCAACACTGTGCGCTACGCTACCAGTCTCTTCTCATGGGCCGATCGCCTGACAATATCCCACGACGGAATCGATGACCCCATCTACGGCGAGCTCAGCGTACTATTCCTGCTCTCACTATCAAACATCAAGGCTCTAGCAGAAACCATGGCTGTAGAAGGCATACTCAGCCAACTCAACACGGCAAACATCATGAACTACTACCGTCGCGTCAACGGCATGGGTCCATTTGACAACCCCGCACGCATGTACAGTATCTGGACAAAGGGCATCCTACCACTCTGCCTCAACCTCCTTCTTTCCGTCGGCCCGCCCATCGCAGCAGAAATCTCATCGTTCTTGAACCAGTTTCCCGAGCAACTGGCTCGCTCAGCCCTGAGCATAAACTCCAACCCTTCGTCCCGCACTTCAGCCACAAAGATCACGCTTACCGTCGCGTCGGAAGTACACTCTTTGTCGCTCATCTCTAATATCCTGGAAAACGTCCGGAAGCAAGGCCCTAAACTGGGTATCCAGGCCAAAGACGTCGCTCTTCTAGACTGGGATAAGGAAGACATCAAAGAGGATGTGGAGAGCTGGTTGAGTCGTAAGAGCGCACTGCGTGAGCGCATCGTCGCAGTCGACGAGCGGGAATTGGACATGTTGAGTAGCAGGAAGGGCCAGGGCGAGGATGCACTAAGTGAACTGGAGATGAGGGTTCTGAGTGAATTGGAAGATGCGGGGCGGTGCCTGGGTGTGGGCATTGGGAATGGAAATGGAAATGGAAATGGAAATGGAAATGGAAATGGAAATGGGAATGGGAATGGGAATGGGAATGGGAAGAAATAGAGAAAGTGATGTGGGGGATGGACTGCTAAGATGACATTTGAAAAAGCGCTGGAGTTTAGGAGCGTTTTTGGGGCTGTTACTAGTTGCTCATCGTAAGTTATGCTCTTTTGATGCTTGGACGCTAGATCCTGTGTGCGTGGGGGATTTAGGTAGTGTACTTGTAATGCTACTTTTTTTTTGACTCGAGTTTGACCCGTTGCTGTGGTTTGCAAGTGGATTCCTTTTTTTTAGATAGCTTCGTCTGCAGTCTTGGTTTCATCTTGCTTTTCATCTCATCTCATTTCCCATATCAAACTCCTTCCTAAACAAGTAATTCGATGAAAGAGCATGGGTTGTAGCCGCGTCTTTCTCTCTACTGCCTTCCTCCCCTCTCCACTGCCCTACCGAATAAAAAGTAGAACAATGTAGTCCCAATTAGGCAAGTCCCCCAACAAAGGTGTAGATTACTGCGACTTTTACAACCCTCCTACTAGCCCCACGCCGTCGTCTGAACTGGTTTTGAACTTTGGCAAGTTGTTTGCTGTGTTGTCCCGAATAGGCAGGTTCCCCAAAAAAAACACAAGCAGGTGTAGATTGCAGCAACTTTCAATGCCTATCCAACCACCCATGGGCAAAAGCGAAGAGTGGTAATTGTGAGTATTACAGTCACAGAAGTTGGGAAACGCATTGTTGACCATACATGTCGATTCAAGACTACTACTGGTCGATACCGACAATGATTCGTAGATCTATCCCGCTGGTACGCAGAAGATATTGTGATATTGTACACACATACCGTGCATACGCCGTGACACTACCGTCATACCACATCCCATGCTACAATCCCATGACATTACTATGCATCTACCATAGACCAACCGGATTCTGCGTCGGTAAGTTGGGGGGTAATGCCACCAGCCAGGTCGACAAAGCCGCTGTTCTCAGAGTCAGGCTCGGTATCAGACTCGGTGTCCATGTCACTATCAATATCAGAGTCGACACCGGATTCCACGGTTTGCTGGGTATTGTGCTCTTCGCGGAGCGCCTTGGTGTAAGTTTCGATATATTCTTGAAGTGAGGTGGTTGGAGAGGCCAGGCGATGGTGCGGTTTGGGTGATTGAGGGCGTTGACAGTGGTCAGATGAGGAAGAGTTCGTTTCTTTATCTGTCGACGGGTCCTCCATAGCCTTTGTTTCGGGGTCCTCTGCTTGCGGACTAACTTCGATGAATGTCTTCGGATCGATGTTCTCTTCTTCAGGTATCTCCCTTCCTCGCGCGATGAGGTAGAGCTCCTTGATTAGCCCATAGACATGAACAACATTTTCAGACTCTGAGCTAGGCACGACGAAGAATTGGAGAAGCATGCTGACGCCATATAGTAGCATAAAGAGACCAAGGGAGAGCACTAGCTCGTCGTACGGAAGAAAGCCCGGGTACCTCATGAACACGAGGCTCATCTGCGCCAGGACGAACAAATTGCCCACGGCTGTAATTACGTCTTTCTCCTCAGTGTTCCACTTGCCGGGAGCTCGAGTGGTCCTCAGAGCGGGTTGAATGGATGCTATCAACGCGAAGGCCGCAAAAAGCATGCTCAGGTACTTGAGACTGAGTTCGACGTGCCACATAGCCGATAGAACCCTATGGATGTTGGTATAGAAAGCATGAAGCTCTTGGGACTGGCGTTCGAGTTTTACGAGGGCTTTTGGTGAGATGCTGACCTTGTCTGGAAGAGCAGAAGTGGGCGGGTAGAAAAGGCGACATGGCTGAGAGGGCTCGCAGCGTAGGGTGAAGCCAAAAGGTACTTCTGGGAGGGGTCGCTGATCATAGCGTATTTTGCTAGTATCAACACTAGCCAGAGCATGCCGAGTGAGGGCAGAAGCGTTTGCAGTGGGAACAGCGCTCAAGCAGCGAGTCCAGATCCAACTGGCCTGCTGCCGCATAAAGCCCAGTGCTTTCTCGAGCGTACGACGAGAGCGATAACTGAGGCCCGCCCAACAAGTCAATACGGCTTGCTGTGGGGTTGGGTCCTGTATCACTATCTGCGGTGTGTGCTGGAGCCTCCCGCAGCTCTCCGTCGTCCAGTCCATGACTTGCATGCGGATATTGGGGTACTGAAATCCAAGCCCGAGAAGCTCGTAGTTAGCCTTCTCAAGACCACGGACGAGACAGTTCTCGTGAGTCTCGATGAATCCACGACCCAGCTGGCTAGAGAGGAGCTTATCCAGACGACCGTACAATATTTGCTCGGCATACAGGGTGGTTGACTGGGCCCTGAATTCGTCTAGCGCCCGATCATATCTAGGGTATATAAAGTTTGCGAGATTTATCAGCCCGATGTTGACAGATGTGATGGCCGTACTGAGGTATAAGATGCAAGCCACAAGGAGCAGGACGCGCGGATAGACGGTTTCGAGTTTGATGGGGTATCGAGTCTTCGTCTTGGGGGGCTTGGATCTGGCGGACTGGTTCTTCTGCTGTGACTGGCTTCGAGCAGGCATAACGCTGCGCTCTGCTCGAGATGCCACGTCGCCAGGGCCCACCATGCTGGACAGCATCGTAGCGCGTGCTGGTGCTTGAGCCTTGTTGTAGGTAGCTTCCGTAGTGCAGGTATTGCGAGTGTTGTGGTTATGCATCTGCCAGTGCCGAACCTGTGGGATTTTGTGTCGAAGGTGTGTGGCTGAGCGCCTGGCTACGCTATGCTAACCGTACCACAGATGAGGTCGCAAGAAACAAGGGACAGCACGTGCTTGGTCAGGCAGCGCTTGATTGAGTTCACCGCACACAGATGATGGCGAAGAACATGGTGCTGTCAGGAGTGGTTTCGGGACGGTCGCAGTAATCACAGAGAACAAAAACGAGAAGCCAGGACGAAAGCTCAGTCGTGTCCTGCTGCCCAGTGCCGACTGGAAGGTGCCATGTAGTGTGCATGACGACAGGGCCCACACGTGATACCAAATCGACGCGAAGGAAAGTGACACGGTGTTTGGCCGTTGCATCCGTGGATGCTTCTGGTGTTGGAGGTCAGGTTGTGTGGCTTCAAATATCGTGGCCGTGTATACTACTTCTTCCTCTGCGTCCTTTTGCGAGGCGCTTGCCCAATGTCCTCTATATCTACCGCACCTTCCACATCTTCCGCTATGATCTCGCCAGCATCAGCAACCACCGTCTCCTCCTTGACTACCACCTCTTGGTCGCCGCTGGGCGCTTCGACTTTGACAACAGCTTCTTCTTTCTTGACTTTCGTCTTCTTAGCTACGACTGCTGAAGGACACAGGCCTCGATCTGCCAGTCTGCAATCACCGCATTTCCTGCCCACAGGCAAGCATATGGTCTGCCCAAAGCCCACAAGCAGATTATTGATGTCATGCCATTTGTCCTTGGGCAGCCACGACTCAAGTGCGGCACGCGTCTGTTCTGGTTGCTGCGTCTTGTGCCAGCCCCATAGGTTGGTGATTCGATGGACGTGAACATCAACCCCAATGCCCTCAGTCTTGCCCCAGGCTGCGCTCAAGGTGAGGTAGCCCATCTTAGGTCCGACACCAGGTAGCGACACAAGTCCTTCGATAGTATCTGGTATATCCGAGTTCCACTTGTCTCTCAATATCTCCGCCGTCTGCTTGATGTACTTGGTCTTGAGGTTGTGGAAACCCACTTTGTTGATGAAAGCGTTCAGTGCTGGGGGTTCTAGTGCGAGAACAGATTCGAGATTGAAACCCTGTACCGCGTTAGTTGTGAACAAGTAGACACCTTGAGTTCAACATACCCCCGGCATGTTCTCCTGCATGCCTCGCATGACAGGCGCCGTCACGGTGTCTTTCGTCTGACTGCTCAGCATCAAGGCTACGAGGGTCTGGAACCGTCGATCTCGAGGCGACCTGTTCTTCTCCGCCAGACTCTCACATCCCATAGTATCTACCGGTGCGATGTTCTCATTCCGCATCTCCCTCGTCAGGGTATACATCTCTTCCCAGTTCGCAGGCGGCTCGATCTTGACAGATCCATCGCTGCCCTTCGTCTTCTTTGCAGGCGCACGCCGTGCTTTCTTGACCTTTTCGCCTTTCTTCGGCGATGCGATTGTAGCGATAGTCTCCTCTACCTCCTGCTTTACAATCGTGGGCGTTTCCTGGCCCCTTTTCCTCTTCATTGGCATGCGTCGCGCTTCTCCATCTGAGGCCGAGTCTGTGGGAACTGAGCTCAGCTCTGAACTCGCCCCAGCATTCTCATCGCTGCCTGTCTCTCGTTTGATGGGTTTTGGCGCATTGGTCGCGCTTTGTGTCTGGCGTAATGCTCGTTGCGTGCGACTCGCGGCGACGATGCGGGACGTGTCGCGGGAAACTCGTGAAGTCCGCATTGTAAGGCCAATTGAAAGAGAGTAAACAGTATACGACAAGCGAGTGATCTTTGCGATAGGCTTTCTGGCCAAGGCTCGCACATCAATGCGTAGCGCGCAGTGATGACGACAAAGACGCGACCCAGCAAGTAGCCAATGAGAGCCCTTCGATTTCAGGGGTCTAACGCGACGGCACGTGCAGTGCCGCGCCTGTGAGGGCGTCAGGGAGGACTGGACCAGAAGCTCGATTGAAGATACTGCCGCTGCAATCCACGCCTTTGCAACTTGCCTGATTAGGAAATCAGTTATCTGAATGAAGGTGAGACAGGTATTGGGTCGTTGACTCCACCTACCCCTGAGTCAGACCCTGTGTATTGGAAGGTAGCTGCTATGCTCGCGATACTGTCTGCCCTGTCCTTGGCTTCGACCAGAATGCGAGGAACCTGACCCAAAATATCTGGGCCTGCAACCAATCATAGACCTTTTGCATGTTAGCTAAGATGTATAAGCGGAGGGCTGCGCCGAACGGATGGCTCGTGCAGCAAACTAGTTTGGTTCGTGCCGAGACGTCACGACATATCCAGCCACACCACCCGCTGTATACACCTTCTGTCACCCGTGGATTCGCTGTCTCTCCCAACACCAATTGACAACATCTCACGCAATAGGCCTTCCGAATACACCGCACTCCGGAAAATGCTACGCGAGCAAATGAAAGAGGTGGACCTTTTGATTCTGGGCGCTGGCTGGACGTCCACTTTTTTGATCCCCCAATTGGAGGACACCAACATAACCTATGCGGCAACCACAACTACTGGAAGAGATGGCACGATACCGTTCAAGTTCGACCCCGATTCCGGCGATGCAGAGCCATACAAGCGTCTTCCTGCTGCGCAAACCGTACTCATCACGTTCCCACTCCTAGGACACTCGCAGTCAAGGACTATTGTCGGTCTTTACCGCTCGGTTCACGGCGCAAAGAACAATTGGGTGCAGCTAGGCTCAACATTCATCTTCAACAAGGTGCCCAATGACTGGAGCACTGATGACGCGCCGTATGACAAAGAAGACAAGCGGGCTATTGCGGAGGACGAATTACTCTCGCTTCACGGTTGTGTGCTGAATCTATCGGGTTTATACGGAGGCGAACGCGTCCCCGCTAGATGGCTCCCTCGCATCTGTCAATCAAAAGACGATGTGCGGAAGCGAGGAGCGGTTCATTTCATCCACGGAGAAGATGTCGCACGAGCTATAATCGCAACTCATCGGAAGTTTACTTCGGGAAAACGCTGGATCATCGCTGACCTGCGTGTCTACGACTGGTACGATCTCATTCTGAGCTTCAGCGCTACGACCGAGCCATCCATGACTAACGAAGAGCTGGAGACCCGTCAGGAGTTCGCCAAGTGGGTTGGGGAGCTCATGGAAGAGCAGAACATCCGTGCTTTACCGCGGGATATGGATGCATTGGGCCGGAAGCTGGACTCTTGGGGGTTCTGGCACCATCATGGGCTTTGGCCTCGACACAAGCGTCTAGCATAGTGGGTCGGGTCCTCGAGAAATTCAACGTTGGAGTCACATACCTACGATTCTGACCAGGCCGCGGGTGTCTCTGACGGTCTCGATTGGCTTCAAGGTAGCGTCTGGGTCTCCCATAGTCCAAACTCTGGTCCAGCTGACTATGCTACCACGTTTGTTGGACAATCTCTAGGTTCTCTACTGGCCTCAGCACGAGTGTATGGCTGTACTGTAGTCTCAAGGCCCCGTCCATAGCAGTTCTCGTGATGAAATTGACTCAGGCGAACCAGAGTTACAATGTACCGAAAATTCCAGTCTCTTTTTTCTCTCTTCGCTGCAAAACTCTCTGCTCATTGTGCCTCCCTCTTCTTTTCTTCCTCACTTCAGACCACACAGCCATTCACTGCCACAAGTTTTCGAAAGTCTCTCCAACTACCCAATTCCCTTCCCAAACATACCAACTCAATACCAACCATCCCCTTCTCTTTCACCAACATGTTCTCTTCCGCCAACCCCAGAAGCCAAGATGACTTCATCTGGTGCGACCACGCGCGCCAGCGCATGAACATCAGCGGCCTAAGACCAAGCTTCAATCCACAACAAGCGAGCATGCCACAGCTCCCTTCTCGTCGGTTGATGGGCATGACACAGCCCGTTCAAACTAGCTCCGGAGCTTATGGTCGCGTTCCTCGGGTTGTATCGCAACCATTATTTTCTTCTCCTGGCGTCGCTGCTACTAATTGCTATCCTACTGGTTTCGTCCCCAACCAGCAATCTTTTCACCACCAGGACAGGTCACAACCCATGTATCCTCCTGGCGTCGCTGCCACAAATCGCTTTCCTACTGGTTTCGTCCCCAATCAGCAATTCCTTCACAATCAGGGTAGGTCACAGCCCGGATATTCTCTCGGCGTCGCTGCTACTAATTGCTATCCTTCTGGTTTCGTCCCCAACCAGCAATCTTTTCACCACCAGGGCAGGTCACAACCCGTGTATCCTCCTGGCGTCGCTGCTACTAATTGCTATCCTTCTGGTTTCGTCCCCAACCAGCATGTGTTTGCTCCTCAGGCCCAGGCCTATGGCGGACAGTATGGCATGATTGCCTTCACGGCACCACAGCAGGACCAGTATGCGGCTCAGAATCCTGCGAGGACCTTCACGCCATACCATCAGGAGGCACAGCAGCAGCAGCAGCAGCAGCGAACAGATTTCGTAGATGCTGCTAGCAACAGTGAGTATTTTGACTTCACTGGAGATGATGAAGAGGTGTATACCACAGCGCCAGCAGCACCAGAACCAGCAGCAGCCCCTGAGGTCCCCGCCTCTACTGTCCAAAAAACGGCTCTACCCACCCCTGAGCCCACGCCCTCTGAGCCTTCCACCCCTGAGGCACCCAGCCACCTCAGCGAGCGGCTCAAGCACCTCAAGTTAACCATCCACGCGAACTACTACCCCTGCGCATTCCGCCTCCTCCGCAGCTTCGAGTACATGGAGAAAAGGCAGCAGCGCAATTACTGCGCCTTATTCTGGCCTTCCAACGAAGCAGCCCACGCCGATATACTCGACATGGCCACACTCTGTCCGGAGTTCTCCATCATATACGCCCACCGGACCTGGTGGCACGCCATGGAAGCCGAGCCCATGGACGACAAGCAACGCGAAGCCCATGACAAGAAAGTCCTGGAGCAGCGCGCTGAGCTGCAGCGAACTTGCAAGGCTAGGCTGCAGGACAGGCTTAATGAAGAGAGTTTGAGCCAATTCCACCAAGCGCTCACTACCACCAAGGGGAAGAAGAGCAAGGCCGCTCAGGCGGCACGGCAAGAGGAGTACAAGGAGGAAGTCGCAAGGGTGGCGAGAGAGAAGCGAGAGAGGTGGGCGAAGCTAGATCTAGAGCAGGGCTCGGATGCGCCTGCTGCCCCAAAGCGGAAGAGGGTTGATGAGGAGCCTGCTCCTTCTCCTGCTCCTAAGAAAAGAGGGAGACCGAAGAAGGTTAGGGCTGTAGAGGAGGAGGGAGTGGTGAAGGAGAAGAAGAAGCGGGGGAGGCCGAGGAAGGTGGTTCAGGTACAGGACCCGGTTCCTGACCATACCGATGAGGCGGAGAATAACGCGGCGCTGGAAGCAGCACTGATTGCTGGCTTGTCCGGGGATGTCGTGGAAGAGGATGAGGATGCCGTGGCCTTGGAAGCGGCACTGATTGCTGGCTTGTCCGAGGATGCCGAGGGAGAGGACGAGGACGCCGCAGCCTTGGAAGCAGCACTTCTCGCAGGCTTGTCCGAGGATGTCGAGGAAGAGGACGAGGATGCCGCCGCGCTAGAAGCAGCACTTCTCGCTGGCTTGGCGGAAGATGATGTCGAGGAGGAGGAAGCTGCTGTGGAGTCCTCGTGCCAACTACAAGGGCACGAGGAGGAGAGTAGTGTTGCTCCAGCTACGGCTGACGACCTCCCGGCTGCCTTTTGGGACGAGGCTCCGGCGGCTGAGAGTGCTGCAGAGGTAGACAGCCTATTTGAAGAGCAGGGGGATGTAGAGGAGAGTGGCGGTGATGTCGTCATGGGGGATGACGACGACATAGACGCGTTGTTTGCGGACGATGGTATCGCTGACTATGTGGAGGTGGACGGGCCGCCTCAAGAGGAAGTTTACGAGGCGCCAGATGACATCGACGCACTCCTGGCTGAGTTTTTGGCGGCCGATTATGTGGATGGCGGTGTTTTTGAGTTGGACAGCTTCCTTGGTGGGGATGCTGTGAATGATATTGATGCTACGCTAAACAGCAAATTCGACTTTTAGCTAGGCATTTGGAAAAGGAGGTACTAAGAATAGTGCATGCGATGCTCCCAAACCTTCAACGTCACGCTATGCGAATGTACTTGAATGCCGTGAAGGCTAACAAAAAGAGAACAACAAACACTGCTTCTACTGCACCAATCATGCGCCCATGCCTACCTACTCACTCTTCGTAAAGTTACTCTCTAAACCTCAATGTTCTCAAAAGGATCCCGATCCGGCGGTAATCCCCTGTAGATGACACTGCCACTTGCATCCAACCTTGCGTTCACACTCGTAATCCACACGCGCTTGGTAAAGGCACTAGTCCGCTGGATCTCATCCTTAGCAACACCCAGATCATCGTGAGGAATCCAAACGGCTGGTTGAATAGCGCGAGTAGCTGGATGCTGGAAGGAACGTTTGATGAGCTTTTGGCGTGCCTCGGGTTCGATATCGGCGAGCTCGTCGTCGACTTCGTCGAATAGGTTGCCAGCCGGCAAGACCTGTGCTTCTACATCGCGGATGGGTCGTGCAACGTCGTCAAGACCCTTTTTGAGCGTGTTGGTAATTATGTCTAGAGGGTCTTTGCGTTTGTTGTGCTGCTTGTGGTGAGAGTGCGAGTGCGAGTTGGAACTACGACGAGAGCGACCAGCCCAACTGGAGTTGTGGCGACGGTTATCGGGTCGAGGTGACTGTCCGTGGCCAGTGGACGGCATGTTACCATCCAGGTTGCTTAGCTCATATGATCCCGGGCCATAGGATGATTCGCGCTGTTTTCTGTCCTCAAGAAGGTTTTGTTCGTCTAGATGGGCTTGTTCGCGCTCTTCGGCCGTTTGCTGAGCAGTAAGAGATTGATGTTCGTCGTCGTTACGTTCCCACTTGCTGGCCTGCGCTCGCTGCCACTCCTCATCTCTTAAAACCGCTTCATCTTCAAACGTGATTGGCAGGTACGTGAAAAGAGGCCCGAACGCTCTGTTTAGTACGACTTGGAAGAGCACAGTAAATACGCCCATTATGATCATGACGATACCCTGAGGGAAACAAGATTGTGCCCCCTGCTCGTCTTCCTGCAGGAAGAACAAGCCAACCATGCAGAGCTCAAGGAAGTAAAGTCCGGTGAACAGTTGATTAACAGCTTTCGGGAAGATGAGGCCGTTGGTTTCGGCCTTAGCGTAGCTAACGTAGATCATCTGATACCGGTAGGTGAACCAGAAGAGGCTGAATGTGATCAACATCATGATCAGGATCAAAGGTGCGACTACGGAATAGATGAGGCCTGCGGGCTGTTAGCTAATACGGATAGCATGTAATTCTTGAACTTACCAATGGCGGCAAGGTTGGTGTACACCGGAATCATAGTACCCCAGTTGATACCAGGTCTTTGCAACACTCTTGACACCTTCTCTCGTGGTGTTGTGTCGAGGAAACGGAGGAAGATGATAACGACGACAGCACCAATCTGTAGCAAAGTACCAGAACTAATACTGAGCGCTTGCAGAATCATGTAAGAGAAGAAGTAGTTGGCGGCCTTGGGGAGGTTCTGCGCCAACGTCTGCGGCACACTGAGCGGATCATTGACCAGGTCGTCGATGGTTGAGGTGATACCTGTCGAGATCGATACCACTAAGAATAATTGAACAAAGACGAAGGCGAAGTAAAAGTTTTGCACGAGCAACTCGCGTTCACCCGATGTTGTCGTACCGGTAAGGCCAGCCAGGAATCTCAGAAGTATAGGTAGTACAGCAAAGAGAATGGCCAAGAAGACTGGTGGAAGCACACCCTGTACCAGACTTACTACCCAATCAGGAAGTTTGTTGATGAAGCCTAGCCAAGGCAACGCTTCGGTCAAGGTGTCGACCTGGGACAGAGCTCCTGTGAAACTGACGGGAATACCCCAGAAGACGACAAGTCCGGCGATGAGCAGAATGATTCCGAACATGCGCAAGTAACGCTCCCACCACTTCATAGTCAAATTGTCCCAGAGCACATAGTTGGGGTTTACCTCCACAGTTCGCGGATTCATCTGCCTTGGGATATGGTAGGTCAATGACTGACAGGCCATATGCGCCGCGACCTGATGATTGAATTGAATAAAGGCCGAGTTCATCAGCGGGAAGCGTTCTGGGTGGGCCTGATCGTCGGCAATCTCAGCGTTGAGACGAGCGAGTTCCTTGCGGCAATGATAGATTTTGTCCACCTTCTTGCCGATCAGCGGAAGGGACGGCCACCACGATACATTAAAAATCGGTAGGCGCATCGTTTCTCTGTCTTTTGGCTTCATGTATTTTCTCCATAGAGCATCCTCGCCATCCTCTTCCATAGACTCGTCATACAATCCCGAGAGATCATACTTGATTTTACTGGAATCCTTGACCTCTAATGGCAGCTCTTCTCCCTCTTTCTCGAATGGCTTGGGACTTATGAAGTCACCCTGACCAACGTAGACGGCCTTGAGCTTATTAAAGGGGTGCTTCCATCCAGGCTTGATGGGCTTTTTTTCTTTGGTATCAGTCTGAGTTGCGGGTGCTTTCAAGTCTATCTTGGGAGAATTCAGCTCGGTTGTAGTACCGTCGGAGGCATAAGTTTCCTTATTGGCCAGAGGAGTATGGGTGTCAGAACTAGCCCCCCTATGATGGAAGTCGGCAGAGGTCGGCGATGATCCTGGCACCTCATCAGGACCGTCGAAATTTGCTTGTGCTTGCTCAGATGCCAGCGCTTGGCTAGCCTGACGAGGCTTTGCGCCAAAAACACCACGCACTCCACCGTAGACCTTTTTGTTGAAGCGATCAACACCATGACCGACGTCGCGGAAGCCTTCACCAACGGCGTGCATGCCTTCGCCCAAGAACTGCATCGGAATCATGCCGCGCTTGCGATCTGGTGAGGTCGATCGTGAAGAAGATTTAGACGACGAGGGGGACTCTTCAAGGACCTTTTGGAGTTGTTGCTCGATCTCGTGGGGATTACCAGCGTCGACACCTGGATCGTGGGTCTCCTGGTTGATTGTGTGGTTTTCGATAGCTATGTCGTGCTTCTTCTCGTTTCTCGACCTCTTCTTCTTCCCTGCTGCCTTTGCTGCCTTCTCCTCCATCTTCTTGTGCTTCTTGGTGCATGTAATGATGAGGTTCGTTTCGGCAGCTTCGAGGGCCCTTGCGATCTTGGTTCGGTCGTTGACCTTGTCCATCAGATCGTCGTAGTTGCGGTTTATCCAGATATCCTTGATACCACCGGGGAAGACGTCGTAGAGGGCGTCGAGGGCCGGGGCTGTCAGCCATTTCTCAGGAATGCTCTGCACAAGAATGGTGGTGGCAGATGCTAGAATGCGGTGTTCTGGTCGGGTAAGGACGGTCTGCCTGAGGCGCACGAATTGCCTCAAGGCCAAGTAGAAATTGAAGCACACCCAGCACACGACTAGTACGGCAATGACACAATGTGCCCACAAGCGATGTCGCTTATTTGGAAAGGCTACGTTGGGCCAAGCGAACGAGTCCAAGCCAGAGACGCCGGGCTCGTCGCCGTTGCGATTAATGGGTAGGAGGATAGGTAGGATGATGATTGTCATGGGTATGAATATGCGGAGCAGGAGCTGCAGGTATTGGAGGAAGAGGTAGCCATCGACGCCAGCAATGCGGATGAGTTCGTTGTCGCTAATCGTGAAAACATTCTTAAAGGACTCGATAGCGGTCGTTGGGGCTGCGATGCGCTTTGCTAGAGGTACGTAGGCGGTCTTGTAGTAGCTGCTTCTTGTTAGTGCCTGTCGGTCATGGGTGAGGTGGGAGTGTTCCATACTAGATCTTGTGGAACAGACTCTGTCGCGCAGCCGCCTTATCGCCCTCAACCTTCTTGGGTCTTTCCTTGTGTAGTTTCCAATTGCCGCTGAGAATCAAGAAAATACCAATCTGGACGCCGAAGATGACTGCTGCTGTCGACAGCGACGCAGCGAAGTTCTCGATACTCTGGTTTTCTTTTCGCTGAGCAGAGCCCGCGGCAGTAGTTGACTCTGGCGAAGCCGAGGGGTCGGACATGGCTCAGAGTGGTACAGGTCGCGTAAGTGGTGGAGTTGTGTATCGGAATCCCCTTGTCTTAAGCTCTGGTTGCCATGGAAGAAAAGTAGGGAGGAGCAGCCGCTGCTGTGTGCGGTTGCAACGTGAGGGGAATATTATTAGTAGGGTAGTAGATTCGCAAAAAGGTCGGTGAATTCAGACAAGGAAAGAGAAGGTTTGAAAGGCTTTGATTACCGATTCACGGGTGACTTGGGTAGTCGACGTGTTTCAAGCCTTACATTCCCTGATGCGCGCTCCGTCGGTGGCTTGGCAGCGTCACTGGCGCCAACTGGTGCGCTATCTTGCTAGCCGCCCGCCGTTTGAGCCAAACGGTCGCTGGCTTTGTTGTGAATCTGAAACTGCTGGTAGACGTTTTGTAAGTGGTCGCTTGATCCATCAAAGCTGGCATGAACTAGGATTGTTGTGCTTGACAGATGTTTTTTTCTCAACATGAGCTTCATTACCGAGACACGTCCTTGTGGGCGAGGGAACAGGGATCATTAAGATTGTGGCGCTGTGGCACCGACGTGGACCCGATCTGAGCCTCCCCCCCGTACTATGACGTTGCTCCTACCAGAAATCGCTCCGTATTGCCGTATCAGCCATGTGCACGTGCCAGCCCGTTCCCACCTTCCAGGACGAGCGACGCCACAGCCGAGCCCCACGGCAACTGACAGCCTGAGACCATTGGCCGAACCTCGAAATCTTGAACAGCATGGCGAATCCTTCTCCGCCTTTGACTCTCACCCCTCATGTCTCTCCGCAGCCCTCTGCCGCTTCTTCTTCAACACCACGATGAGCGTCAAACAAGCAACAACACAATCAATCTCGTTGCCGTCTACCACCAACGTCCCACCGGTGACAAAACTACCCCACCACTTCTGCCCATACTTGCCCACTTCGACCTTGCTCTGCTGCTCACCGCTCCCCATCACGCGATACAGCGTCATGTTTGTCGAGTGCCATAAGCTGTCCATTTGCCAAACGTACTGCTGCGAATTGCAAACAAACGACTCGGTGCGCAGTCCCCAGCGTTTGTTGCTCAAACTGATAGGATGCGATGAGTGAGGCGAGTCGTCTGGAAATGTGACGACGGCTTCACCAACCGACGACCAGGGATGCGACCAATGTGCGACTTTAGCGTCCTGGCCGTCGGTAATTTCATACTCGAGACCGAGCCAGGTACGACGGTGGCAGGTCAGTACCGGCGCGTAGGAGTGATCCTTTATGGTTTTTTCGATCTCGCCTTTGTATTCGGTTGTCATGCCAGTATATGACACATCCATATCTTTGGTCAAGTCAAGGATCGTAATTTTCTTGCTGAGCAAGCCATGAGGGGTGACCCAGTATACTGCCGTTGGGTTGAGGGAGCGAGAGTCAAGGGGCAGACCGGAAGATACCACGTCGCGAGGAGTGTGCAGCCATGGGTCTCCCAATTGAGAGGATAATTTGGACTCTATATGTGTCTTGGAGGGTTTGCGGTGGCGCACGGTGTCGTCGTTTGCATCTGAGAGGCTCATATTCTGCAGAGCAATGGAGGTAGACATCTTGGGCGATAGTAGGGACACACTTGAAAGCTGAACAATGGGGGTGTTCTTGAGAATTGGGGTACATGAAGAAAAAATATGAGCCATGTGGGAAAAGGTCACTTTTGAATGCTCTCAACTCGGTTTGCCATTCGCATTACTCTTCGTCGCCTTGTCGCCGAGAAGGCAGACCTGAAATATACGAGGCTCTGCAGTGCTGCTCGCCTATACGCTCATTGAACAGAGACTTCGAAACTCAGCCTGGCAGGACAATCTCTCGCATTGCTCGCTTTAAAGATTCTACGCCGAGCTGCACAGCCGCAACAATCCAAGATCGGTAATGGGACCAAGATTGCGGAACGTGCAGCGAACGACATATCCTTAACAACCGTTGTCAGCTTTCACTACTCAACAGCCGAGAACAGCAAGTTTCTTTTGGATGTCGATTGCTGCAGGCACCCCGAGGAGTTAATTATGCGCTGTCTCAATTAGGTAAAGCTTGATCTCAACGCGCCGCGCTAGTCCCCGCGATCCAGTGCACATGTCTGTGACATTGATCACCAAACCTCCTCAACAATCTCACAATGGATCGACGCGTGCCAGCCGCAAGGTCGAAACAAGGTACCGTCGTCGAGCAAAAGCA
Organism: Alternaria sp. 'sect. Undifilum'; assembly: GCA_024321975.1. NCBI lineage: Eukaryota > Fungi > Ascomycota > Dothideomycetes > Pleosporales > Pleosporaceae > Alternaria > Alternaria sp. 'sect. Undifilum'. The sequence goes on from JAJJZI010000001.1 coordinate 11,789,220, forward strand.
AAGATTCCTCCAGACCAGGAAACACATTCTATCGCGTGGAATACCGCCGTCAGAACGTCTGCGTACACTGGCGCAAGATGGTGGGATTGAGCTTAGTGTCATGAAGGGAGTACTAGATAAAGGTACATGTCATACGGTTTATGGTATACTCTATCTTCCCGTACTAATACCAAGCAGTCAACCGCGACCTCAAACAGCACTCCCGCAAAGTCTACAGCCGCCAAATGATCGAGCACGTCGTCGAGCAAATAGACATACTATACTGGGAATCTGGCGCGCAACACGTCGACGAAGACGAAGATGCAAACGCTCCATCTGATACCCACGAAGACGATGCGCATGCACTATACCAGAACGACGACCTAACGCTTGACGAAAACATTGCGAAACTGCCCACGACATGGCCCGACCGTGACGCCCAAGTCACACAAGACGAATACCTCTCCTCCGTCTCCCGCCTCCAAGAACTCTCTGCACGCCGGCAGACGCTTCAGAACCGACTTGATACATATCGCACGCTGCTATCGCTACTAGAACCTTATCGCAAGCCCAAGGAGAATATACAGCCGAATCTGGTGTGGAAGGATGCGCCGCTTGCGCCGGAGCTGGCAAAGACACGCACATTGGCGATACGCGTTGCCGCACGGGTGGAAGAGAAAATTGGAAATATTCAGGTCCCTTCTACGGCAGAAGATGAAGAGAACGTTGATATGGAGGGGCTAGAAAATGAAGGAAGGCGGAAGGTGGATAAGTTGTTGGAGAGCTGGTACTATTGACCACCCTAGCTGAGTTTGGTTTGTAGATTTTGCTTTGGCGTTTGGATATGATACCCCTGTGTTTTTACCTTGCAACCTGCACAGCCACTTCTCACTTTCAGGCCGACCGACCTCGTGGCACAAAGGTTAACACATCTGCGGTCACCACCCGCGGTTGCCTATCACAACAAATGAGCTGGCTCGGTCGCAAGTTTGATTGCGACGTGTCGTTATGTTGTTGCAGTCGAAATTGCTAAACTGGGTGAGGATCTTCGGAAGGGAAACTTGGGATCAGGAACACCCATAAGAAGAAAAATTGTTTAGCTTCTTACTCTTCGAAAGCTGAAAAAGCCGCCAAGTACCCGCGGGAAGGTTTCGCGGCTTTGTGGGTGATTTCGCAGATGAAATTGCAGCTAAGAGTTACTAACTTTGCCCTTAAGCTCTACCGTTCTTGCAATCTCAGCTCCAATATCTGACCCCATGGCCCTGAAACCATCTATGACACCTTGTTGATCACCGGCAGACATCTCTTGACTCATTTTGTTCTTTCCGCCGATATCCGTTATCTCGATTTGGATACCGATGATTGCTTTCTTTAATAACTCAATGTACGAAGCGGGCGCGTCTTCCACCTGCCACGGCTTCTCGTAACACATGATGTCTCTCTCAGACTGGAGGGACAGATCCCTGATCTGTTTGTCGAGGAATTCACCTGTGATGGCGGCCTTGGTGTCGTAATAGACAGAGGCGCGGCCGTATACCTGCACCGCTGAGTAGTTCCATGTGGGAACTACTTTCCCGTTTGCGGGCTTGGTCTCTTTGTAGAACTTAGGTGTGACATAGTGGTGGGCAGGTCCATTGAAAAGGATCATGATATCGCGTGAGACAGTCCGAATGTGCTGAGCCCCATCACTTTTCTCGTTGTCGGGTTGGGAATCGAGGTGTTCGATCAAAGCTTTAGCTTGTGGATTGGCTCGAGCGAGATGGCCCCGGAGAACGCCAAGATGGACCTCGTCGGCTGTATCTTCGGTATCCAAGACGAAGGGAATATGACTCGATTGAAGAAAAGGAAACGACTTGGATTCAATGGCTGTGGTAAAGATGCCCAATGGGTTGGCGCGGATGAATTGGTGCAGCTTGGCAATGTCTTTCTCGGCGTGGACGGCACGGAGGTACATCTTAGATAGAATGAAGATTGTTAACCCTAGAGTAGAAGTTGTTTAGGGATTGTTCCAGTCCGATGTTGGAGCTTGAACTGTCTAGCGCTCTACACGTAGATAAGAAAACTGCATTAGATGGCGCGGGGGAAGAACACCGACAATGGCGTCTACAGCGTGTAACAAAGTACCGTGTCCGTGCGCGCAATGCCCGTGTTCGCGCAATGCCCACCCCAACAAAAAAAGATTGTAGAAAAATAAGGCTGTAGAGCCACCACTAATAGCTAGTATCGCGAGATTATGTAGAGTTATAGTAAATATATTATTATAATTAATTTGCGCTACTTATATTTACTTAATAAGTTAACGTTACGCTTGCAGCAGGTGGTGCACGCTAAGGCAGCTAGTGCAGCTACTTTAGCTTTAACATAAGATAAATTAATTATAATACGTTTTTAATACTTTTACTTTTAAGTAGAGGATTATAAGGCTCTGTGCTTACTTATTTAGAATAGTTATATTGTTGGAGTATTAACATACGGTGTTACAAGTAACAAGAAGGATTCTTCCCTTAACGTACAGACGGGGGTTGAAGGTCAACCAGCCACTACGCCAGAAGGCAATAATCCGCGCAAGGCGCTAATCACGTAAATTAATATCCCGCTAAGGCTAGCTATCTAGGATAGCTGTGCATAAAAAGATAGCAACGCTATCACAAACCTCCCTCTTAGAAAGGATGTACAGGATAGCAGGACAAGGAGCAATAAGTATAAGAATGTATTAGATTTTATTATTACACTTATTATAGTTAACATAAATAGTTTATCTCTTGCATAAATTGTTAACTAGTTATTCTATTAGTTATAGAATTAGTATTGCTTATCTTTAGTTAATATTAATAACTCTTTTCTACCTAAACATTTCCTACAATACCTTACAGGCTACTGCTTTAGTCTACCTTACGGTCCTTACCTTAGTATAGACTAAGCCTAGAGAAGTATAGCTAAACTCTGTGTAACACTTTAACTACTAGGAATTTTAGTAAACAATTTAACTAATAAGTTGCTTAATTAAAATTTAGAATAGTATCTTAGGGAATTACTTAGAACAATATAGCTTAGAGTCTAAGACCTTCTGCGCTAAGCTAACTAATGTCTAAAAATAATAAGATACTTAATATATCTAACTCTAACACTAAAGACAACCTTAGTACTTAGGAAATTAAGAATCTTAAGCAACAGCCCTATGTCTAGGCACAGCAAGTAGCCTTAATAATAAATATAATTAATTAGCTTTTAAGTCAGCTAATAGCTACCTTAAATAAACAGCCTGCTGCTATAAGAAAACCTAAGATAGCGCTACCTAAGAAGTATAAAGAGGACTAAAAGAAACTGTAAATGTTTTTTACCTACACTAACTTATACTGCAAGTATAACAAAGTCTTTACTAATTAAGAAAAGATTCTTATAGTAAGTACATGTATAAAAGACAAAGCTTTTAACTAAATGTAACCTTATGTAAACAACTACCTACTTAATATAAAATATAAAGAGATTAAGGCTAAGACTTAGGCCCTATTTGCAAGCAAGACAGAATTTAGATAAAAAATAGAATGCATTTTTAGAGAAGTAGACACTAAGAACTAGGCTAAGAAGAGAATTACTCGCCTAAGGCAGACCACGTTAGTATTAGCATACACAGCAGAATTTAAGTAACTACAAGCACAATATAATTAGAATAATAAAGTACTTTAAATAGTATTTAAAGTAGGCTTAAAAAAGAATGTTAAAGACAGCCTTATACACTATAACAAGCCTAACATACTACACGCCCTAGTTAAGCTAGCAATTTAAATTAATAACAGGCTTTAAGAGTAACACAATAAAAAGAAATACTTTTAACTTAATTTAGCTAATATAAGAAGATAGCGCAGTAGGTACAATAAGAATAGCAACGCTATTATAACTAGCAAGGTACAAGATAATGCTAAAGACAAAAATACTTGAAAAAAAAGCACAATAGCCTCTCTAAAGAAGAATGCTAAAAGCGTTATAATAATAAAGCTGGCTTCAGCCTTTTAAGACAACCTTTTAATGTGACTACACATTTTGTAGACACCTTTTTAGTAAAAAAAGATTTATTGCTAACAACAAGTATCTGGGCTCACGCCCCCTTATTTAGTATTACTAGCACGCAATTAGTGTGTCGCATGTTTAGACAGAAACAAAGAAAAGTAAGACAAAGACGCAAATCGCCTCCTAACTTAACGCGCTTTATCCTACCTATTCTTGTTACTTTACTGCTAGGCGCTCTTAGATAAAGTAAAGCAGTAACACTATTATTACCTTGCTTGCTAACTTATAGACGCGACAATAGAAAGCCTACTCCTTCTTTTCTACCTCTTTCTTCTTTATTGCTAATTTAACGTCTTGTAATAGCTATTAAAGCTAAGTTCTAGTCTCTGTACTTAGCCCTTACACAACAAATAAGAAGAAGAGGATGCTAAAGTAATAGATCTTAAGTACTGTACTAGTATTAGTAAATACTTTAGAGATTGTGTATTCCTTGCACAACTAGCTAAATTAGGGCTTAACAATCTTTTTGTATATAAGGATATTATAGATAAGAGACTTATTTAAGGATTTTATAAACTTAGAAGTATAGCTAGGTAGTTAAGTTTTAAGATACTTAATAAATTTAGGTATCTGCATAAGCAGTTTAAGTTAGACTAAATTAGGTGCTAAGTAGACAGTAGCAAAGGATGCTTTTTCTAGAAGAGAGCCTAGAATAAGGAGATACTTGCTGTAGAGGTTGTACGCTATTGCAGTGTATTGTATGCGAATTGTTCGTATGCAGTACTATTTAAAAGGTAAGAAGCAGTAGGTAAGTAGTAGCAGCTTTAGCTTTATAAAGTATTGTAGGCTCCTGCTGCAGTACTTACGTGTCCTTTCCCTCCTCTATCGCATTATGTTGCAATCCTATTGCAATCCTACTGTAATCCTATTGTCAACTATAGGCTAGCAATCGCTGTTAGACACGTTTCAACTAGTGTCGTTTTTTAGTACCTTAGCAAATTTTTTTGACCCTAATTATTGCTCGGTAGTCTGAGCTTTCCTCCTAGAACTTATCTACCCACTGTTCGAATCTCGTTAACTACACACAATCTTTTTTTTTGACTTTTGCGATTAATTAGTTGAGGGTAGCTGCTTTTCACTTTTTTGGAACCCCATTTTGACTACAACAATAACCACTACCTTTGACACCTTAAAAAATAAATAAATAAATCATAATAAAGCATGTATTTAGTGTAGCAAAGTTAAACACTTTGCTAGAGACTACAAGAAAGAATAAGTTAAACAGGTAGCTATTAAGATTAGGATAATTAGACAAGGAACGCTATACCTAGCTTAAACAAAACTAAATAACAACCTAAGCAACCTAGACCTCTATAAAAAAGCACGCGTAGTAGACAGCTATAAGATTATACTACAACTTAAACTAGATAATAAAGTTCTTACTTTAAGCAAACCTAAGTTAATAGACTAAAAAGTAAGAACAAGGTTGTACTAGAACAATTAGCTAACAACTAATATTAGGTATACAGAACAACAACGCACTACGCTAATAAATATATAATTTAAGCAAGAATTATAATTACTAGCAAGAACGCTAAGAAGGTTAGATATTAGGCAATACACTAACAACCCTACTTTAATAATCTAGTAGCTAAGGTTAAAGACTAAGAAGCTAAAAAAGTAAAAAGTACTTGAAAGTATACAGAGTTATGTTAGTACAATTGCAAGCTTAATTGCAAGTTCTATAAAAAAAATAAAAAAGAGTGTAGGATAGACTAAAACTAGTGCTGTTACCTAAACCTGTAGGCAGATAAGTGCTTAGCGAACAAGTGTTACCTCCACGAACTTAAGAAAGTAGAGATCTACTACTAACTCCTATAGACGCAATGCAAGGATAGATGCGATTTCTATTAGCAATAATTTAAAAAAGCATAGTAAGTAAACAACTACTACTATATTACCTTATTATTGAACATTTATAAGGTAGAGGACTGCCTAATTTACAAAGTAAAAAAGCTAGAACTAAGAAAACAAGCCTTAAAGTAAGAGATACCTTACTAAAACTTCTATTAGAGCTTTTGTTACAATAATAGCTACTTAATATAATACAGCACTAAGTACAGTGCAGGTTACTTTTCTAGAAAAAAAAAGCAAGTAGGCAAAAAACTAAGATGCCGCTAGAGACAAAGTTACACTAGTATAAGCATACCTAAAACAACTTTTAAGAAGGTATAAGATACTAATAAATAAGTAAGACAGTTACTTATAACTATATCTATACAAAGTTAGAACATGCAGGCACTTATAGATAGTAGAGCTGCACAAATAATAATCTCTCTATAAGTAGTAAAAAAGCACAAGATACTATATTAGGTTAAAAGTAAACTAATCCTAATAATACTAGCTAACAAGAAACCTATAAAATATAAAGACAGCATAATATAGTTAAAGACTAAGTTAACAAAGCTATAAATAGCAGGCATAGAGTGCTAGATAAATATTAACATTATAGATCTAGGAGGACTAGACATGTTAATTAGTTATAACTAGCTAGATGCCTATAACCCCGCCATTAATTAGCAAATAAAAATAATACTTAGAAAAGAACCTATGCACAAGGTTGCTAGAGTACATAAAAAAATACGCCTAAAAAATTAGAGCTTACCCTAAAACAAGAAATTGAGCAATATCTTGCTACATAAAATTAAAAGAATTTATATAAAAAACCTTTAGAAAATAAGAGTTATCTAGATAAAACAAGTCGCAACTATAAAGGAAGAACCGTTACTACTAGAAATACTAAAAGAGTATTAAACTAACAAGTTTAAGAAACTCCTTAAGAAAAACAAGGCTATAGAGCTAGCAGACTACTAAGATTAAAATTACAAGATTATCCTAAATAATAGAGCTTAGCTAAGCTTAGAACTAATATACCTAATATCGCCTAAGCACAATGCTAAGCTAAGAGATAACATCTAGAAGAATTTAAAGAATTAATTTATCTAACTAGAATTAGGCCTAATAGCCTTACCTATTTTATTTATAAAAAAGCCTAATAAAAAGTAGCAACTATATATTAACTTTAGAAAGTTAAACAGCATAACGCAAAAGAACTAATATCTTTTACTACTAATTACAGAGCTTAGAGATTAACTCTAAGGAGCTAAGTAGTTTACAAAATTTAACGTCTAGGAAGAATTTTACTAGATTAGGATTAAAGAAGGTTATTAATAAATAACAGCGTTTATAAAAAAGTATAGACTATTTAAGTATATAGTTATACTTTTTAGATTAACAAACGCACTAGAAACCTTTTAATTAGTTATTAACAACGCCCTTTATAAGTACTTTAGAATCTTTGTTACAGCGTACCTAGACAATATACTAGTATACTCTAGCAGAACACTTAAGAAACATGTAGAATATATTAAAAAAGTACTTAAGAAGCTTAAAAATTACAAGCTATACCTACAGCTAGAGAAGTGCAAATTCTATATTAAAGAGACAAAATTCCTAGGCTTTATAATATCTATATAAAAAGTTAAAATAAATCTAAAGAAAATTACAGCTGTGCAGGAATAGCTAACACCTAAAACAGTTAAAAACGTGTAATCCTTCTTAAGATTTGCTAACTACTATTAGAAGTTTATTAAAGATTACTTAAAGATTACAACACCCCTCTCTAAAATTACAAAAAAAGAAGTAAAATTTAGTTAGAATAAAAAATAGCAAAAGGCGTTTAACTAAATTAAACAAATATTCCTTAAAGCACCTATACTAGAGATATACAACCTAAAACAGGAGACGCAAGTTAAGACTAATACGTTAGACTATATACTTAGAGCTATATTATTACAGCAGTACACAGACAAGAAATAGAGACTAGTATTCTACTATTTAAAAAAGTTCTTTAGAGCAGAACTTAATTACAACATTTACAATAAGAAACTACTAAGAGTAGTTAATACCTATAAACAGTAAAAAGTCTACTTATTAAGACTACTATACTAAATTAAAGTTTTTACTAATTACTAGAACTTAGTAGAGTTTATAACAACAAAGAAACTTAACTAAAAACAAGTTTAATAAGCTAAAATATTAGCTTAGTTTAACTTTAAGATAACTTACTGCGCCAGAACACTTAACAAAGCAGCAGATGCTCTAAGTAGAAGATTTAACCTACGAAAGGAAAGTTACAAAGAACCCTATAATACTATATTTAGAAAAACGCTAGGCGGCAGTCTACGTTATAACTAGCTAGAACTAGCTAAGGTAGCTAAAGTAGCTAAGCAGGTAGAAACACTACAATAGCAGTAGCAGTAGAGAGTAGCTAGCTAGCAGTTTAAGCCTAAAGAGAACAGCTCTAAGAAACTACTACAAGATAAGCAAAAGTACTAAGATATAGTTTAAAGAAATTAAATATATATACCTCTACACATGAAACTAAGTCTTATTAAGAAACTATACAAGTACCTAGAATACAAACATGCAGCAATTAAAGAAATAGTTAAATAACTAGCTAAGGTATTTGTAATACTACGCTTGTAAGCAAAAGTACAAAATATACTAAGCAACTATTTAGCTTGTTAATAGAACAAGCCTAAGAGATGTAGGCCTTATAGCTTATTATAATCTTTATAGCCACTAAAGAAACTATAAAGCAGCATAATAATAGACTTTATAGTAAAGCTCCTAAAATTATTAAAACTAAAATTAGCTTAACTTTACAACACTATTCTAGTAATTATTAATTAATTAACTAAGGCGGCAAAGTTTATACTTATAAAAAAAACTATTACAGCAGAAAGCTGCGCGTACAAAGTTATAAAGGCACTAGTGTTAAAGTATAAGATACTTAAAAAGTTTATTACTAATTGTAACAAACTATTTACATCTAAATATTAAAACATATTTCTAGCAAAATTAAGTATAAAGAAGAAGCTTTTAACTAGCTTCTACCCTAAAATAGATAGCTAGATAAAACAAACAAACTAGACACTAAAACAGTATCTAAGAATATACGCTAATAAGCTGTAAGACAACTAGGTTAAACTCTTGCTAACAGCATAATTAGCTTACAACAACATAAGATTAGCAACTACAAAGCACTTACTACACTACGCAAACTATAGATATAAGCTAGCTGCTTATTAAGATTTAAAGAATATAGAAAGTATTGCAGTAGGTATAGATAACAAAGCCTACTTAATGCAAGAGCTACACAAAGAATTAAGCAAGAACATAGCTTACAAGACCTTTATAATAACTAAAGCAGCTAATAAGTAAAAAATTATAAAACTGACTTTTTAAAAAGAGGACAAAGTTTTCCTGTTACAACAGAACTAAAAAACTAAGCAACTAAGCAATAAACTAGATAACCTCTAAGTAAGACTATTTAAAATTTTAAAAGAAATAGGCACAGTAAACTACAAACTTTAATTGCTACTAAGGATATACGTTTACTTTGTCTTTTACAAAAAACTCCTAGAACTAGTACCTCTAAATACTAAGCTAGCAACAGATATAGAGCTTAAAGACAACAAGTACAAGGTTAAAGAGATTAAGAACTTATAGAAAATTAGTTATTAGTAAAAATACTTAGTTAAGTAGTAAAGATAGCTAGAAAGCTAGAACACTTAAGAACTAAAGAAAAATTTAATAAACTATAAGTTATAGGTACTTAAGTACTATTAGAAACACCTAGAGAAGCAAGGACTAAGTCCTTAAAAGAAAGAAAGTAATTAGAAAAAAAATTAAAGAAAGCGTTAGCTTATAACTAGCTTAAGTTAGTTAGCAATCTAAGTAGCAATAGTTTAGTTGTTAAAAAGTCTATACTAAAAGTAAGGTTCCCTTTAGCTTACTCTTTTGCACAATCCTAAAGATTTAAAATAGCAAGATCTTAATTAGCAAATAACTACTTTTGCGCCTTAGTCTCTAAGAGCTCTAGCTTACTTTAAGCTAGCTAAGCCTTTAGACGCGCAACCTTAAGACATTTTTTATACTTTTTACACTAAATCTTCTTCTACTCTTCCTTAAAAACAAACAGACTATACTCTGCTTTTACAAAAATACAACTAGCGTAACAGCTAGTTATAGTATTTATAAAGTAGTAGAAGTTCTTTGCCTTATACTACTTACAATAAGAAAATATTTCTAGACTTAACTTTTTTTTTATATAGTTAGCGCAAGTGCGACGTTTAAAAGTAAAGTTTTATAGGCAAGAATAGCAAGAAGATAGAACTTTAGGCATAGTTAGGAAGGCAGGAAGAAAAACAAGCGTATAACATAATAAGCATACTAAGACTTTATATGCGGCTAGTAATTTAACACGCAGCACAGGAAAACAATATTTTAGAGTATTAAGACTGTCGCAACGTGTATATGTGTTCATCGAACACCAACTTTTCGAGGCGAGAAAAAGGTCTGGCGTAGCCTTTTTCTCGTCTCAACTATCTTAAACGCCTTCCCAAAATTAGTTTCCAACACCTGTTTTCTTGGTGCAGGTGTTGTAGCGCGCACGCTGGCCGTTTGTAGAAAACAGAGTAGTTAACTGTTGAAAACTCTGCAAGTGGTCTGTGCGTAAGCTGATTTTGGAGTTTGATTGAAGGCCATTCGACTCCTACTCGACAAAGCAACGGCTTTCTACTTAGGTAGATAGATTTATTGGCGTAGTGAACTAATAGATTTATCTACCTAGCTATCTATTACTCGAAATCCCTATACTGACTCGATATACCGACCTCCTATATCGACCTACACATCCGAAATCTATCCCGACTCAATATACTGACCTAATATACCGACCTACACATTAGAATTAATAGCTAGACCCCTAGCTATCTACCTACACCGAATTCCCCCATACTAACTTGATATACCGACCTAATATACCGACCTACACATTAGAATGGATAGCTAGTACTCCTAGCTATCTACCTACACTAAAATCCCTATAACAACTCAATATACTGACCCAATATACCGACCTACACATTAGAATGGATAGCTAGTGCTCCTAGCTATCTACCTACACCGAAATCCCTATACCAACTCGATATACTAACCTAATATATCGACCCTATACCGAACTGCTTAGCGTACCTATATAAGCAATACAAGAGGGCAGCTAGCATAGCCTATAACAACAACAAATAAGAAGTAAAGGAGATAACTAGACTAGCATACTAGCTCTATATACTTCTTACAAAACAAAGGACTAAGAGAGATACTTGTTAAAACTACTCTAGGCTTTAAGCCTAATAAAGGACTGAGAAAGCTACTCGTTAAAACTACCCTAGGCTACGAGCCTTACCTTCATTTAGACGAACCCCTCCTTGTAAATAAATTATATATTAGAAAACACTACGTAGATACCTGTAGGTCCTAAACCTACACGTCTTATATAGCCTTTTAGGCTGAGAAAGGACGTTAAACTACAATAAAAAAAACGTGTATATGTATCCTCTAGCCTGAGTACGATTCATCGATCGGTTGGTATTTTGCCTCTGACAAAGACAATATACCCAAGAGGGGGGATAATATTATAAGTAATAAGGATTCTTCTCTTAACGTACAGACGGGGGTTAAAAGTTAACTAGCTACTACGCTAGAAGGCAATAATCCGGGTAGGGCGCTAATCACGTAAATTAACATCCTACTAAGGCTAGCTATCTAGAATAGCTATGCATAAAGGGATAGCAACGCTATCACAAACCTCCCTCTTAGAAGGGATATACAGGATAGCAGGACAAGGAGCAATAGGTATAAAAATATATTAGATCTTATTATTACACTTATTGTAGTTAACTTAAATAGTTCATCTCTTACACAGATTATTAACTAGTTATTCTATTAGTTATAGAATTAGTATTGCTTACCTTTAGTTAATATTAATAACTCTTTTCTACCTAAACATTTCCCACAATACCTTACAGGCTACCGCTTTAGTCTACCTCGCCTTAGTACGGACTAAGCTTAGAGAAGTATAGCCTAACCCTGTGTAACATACGGATTACCCTAGTGATCAGGTGATCCTGGTAAGCTAAACACGTGACGACCACGCTAGCGCCTATATATATAGGCTAGATCGTCTTAAGTCTCTTTAGTAGTTATTAGACACTTAGTTGTAGCACTTAGTTGCTTAACACACTTATTTTCTACTTAATTAATTAATCAATTGCTCCTTCTCAGCTCCTACAGTTATAAGCCCAGCTGCTTAATTATAGTTTTAATTACTACTGCGTAATTAGCAAGCTAGAAGGTTAACTGTTTAATTATTATCTTACTCTCCTCTATTCTTCTACAGTACAGCTAGCAGATCGCTGCAGCTACTGTACCTCTTACTTACTTAATTATATAATTAACCTTCTACTAATATATTCTATAAACTACAGGCTACTGTTATTGTTAACACAGCTACCTACTAACTAACTAATTAATCTACTGTTACCTTAACAATAACTTATGTTGTAATCTACACAAAGTATCTTACTAAGATAGACTTTACTAATATACTGCTTGTTGCCTTAGAAGTAATTCTTAAGGCTTAATTAGACTAGCTAACCTAGTTTGCTCTATTAAGACTGCACTGCTTAGAAAAAGGTATCTAGGATTAGGTCAACCCTAATCTCCCGGACGTGCTCTTATTAGATTACCAGGAGCTATAGTATCTAGAACTACCTAAAGATTTTAATTAGCTAGTTGCTCTTTTACCTAGCGCTAGCGCTTAAATACAAAAGGACTATAAAATTACTTAATATAAATATAAGGCTTAAATACTTAATGCTAAGTATAAAAAGATAATTATAATAAGCTAGTTAATAGGTATAAGGTACACACTGCTTAATAAATAAGGAAGGTTACTAAAATTACTAATATTAAAGACTAGATTAGCAAGACTGTACATCTAAGACTACTATTAAACGCCTTAATAAGTATAATTACTTAGAACATTACTAGCCTTTAAGCCTTAGTAAAGATCCTAAAAGAGGATCTCGCACTTATAGATTAGAATACTTAGTATTTAATTAAGGCGCAGTATAGATTACACCTAGACAAGGCTTACTAAAGACAAATAGGCCTTAAGTAATAGTTTAGTAAATAGCAGCTTCTGTATTAACGAGCAACAATCTACTCGCTCTCTAAAGTTGTTAGGCTATTAGCAGTTACTAATTTTTTAGACGCCTTAGGCACTAAGATTGCACTAGACTAGTCGCGTAAAAAACGTAACAAGCTAGCATAAGCAATAGCGCTTAGTAGAGCTTAATTAACTTTTTATAATCTAGGAAAGATTTTTAGTGTCTTGTTGCAGGATTAGTTAATTATTTTCTTAAAAAGAAAAGAACACGCAGTATTTTAAACTAGATCTAGATTAAGGATAGCTTAATAATCTTTAAATAACTTAAAGTTAAATAAAAGTAGTAGGTAATTGTACCCTTGCCTCTGCAAGCCTACTAAAGGGCTTATAAGCAAGCACTTATAGATACTGCGCAACTGCTACTAACTCTAGACTGCAGTAACTAGATTAAGCTCTTCTAGCAATATACTAATTAAGCTAACAGACGACGAGAAAAAGAAGATCTTTAATTAATAAAATAGTGACAAATAGGCAACCCTGCGCACCTAGATCAAAAAGGACGGCTAGAAGACTAGCACTAGCAGATTAGCCGCTAATAAGTCTAGTAGATTATACTCTAGCTTATTAGTTTTAGCACTAATTAACCTAAGAGACTTTATTAAGGAAATTAGGCTAAACGTGTTTAGCGTAGTATTTACCTCTTATGCTTTGTTCCTTTGTATAATTATAGATAGCAGAGCAGCAGTCTACTTAGTTAACAGTATAGATTACCTAGTACTAGGCACCTTTAGCGAATGTATTAAGAACAAAACTATTAAGGCAGGCACTTAATCTATTCTAGTTACTAGAACAAGAAATAGGCTACTTAAGAACGTTCTGCATAGCAAGGCTAGTCCTAAAATAGCTAATTTCTTGCTTACTAACATTAAGCTTGTACTAGGCTTTTATGTTAATATTATATTAGAAGCAAGGCTTAAGTAGGCAGACATTTAGTATTTAGAATATAATTACACTATGCAATTTAGAACAATTAAGAAGAATATCGTTTTAGTTAACCTAGAGTGCTACTTTAATCTTTTATTTGTTAAATACAAGTAACTTACTTATTATACTGCTTAACTGCTGCTCGTAAACGCCGTAGCACAATTAAAGAAACTTTAGGCGCGCACTAGTAATAAAGAACTATAGCATTAATAATTAGGCTATTTAGCTCAACAAGCTATTAAAGCTCTAGTCCGCTTAGCGCAGAATGTTAAGATTACTAGTAGGAAGCTGTTAGGATATAATTACTGCGCAACAGCTTATGCCTTGTAAGTAATCTTACAATAACTAAAAAGAAAATTACTATAACTTTTTTATAAAATCTTATAGAATCTATTTAATTTCCTAACTAGTTAGCTACTTAAGAAATAGGCACTAATTATTAAAGAAGACTACTTAGGCAAGCTGTACAATTATAATATCTAATTAAAGACATTAAACAATATTATGCTAGTAATTAAAGGCTTCGCTACAAGAATTGAGAGAAAATATTAGTAGAAAATTGTAGAAATTTATTAAGATAACAATACTGCTACGCTGCCTTAGAAAGGGCAATTAAGATATAAAGAATAGGTAATAAAGAAAAAAAATTGTAATTAAAGCGCCACTGCTATATACACATAAGCCTAATAGCTTAGCAAAAAGAGCTAGCTAAGAGCTAATTACAAAAGCCATTAAAATGCGTATAAGCGCTAACCTACTAGCTAAGCTTTAGCTAGTAATTATAAATACAGCTGCTTACCTACATAAAATAAGCCTAACTAAGAATTCAAGCTACTAATCTCTTAACTAGGTGCTTAAAGAATAATTTAGAAAGTATTTCTAATACTATTAACTACCTAAGATTAGACGCTAGACTGCTAATCTACGCCTAGACTAGAGTAGAATCTATACCTACAGCTGCTGAGCTTATCCTTTAAACAAGAAGAAGGCAGCTAAGCATAATTATTAAAGATTTAAAATTAATTCTCGCGGCTATATTAGTTATTTAGTTAGTTATTAACGTGGTTCACAAGCGAACGGCTCACCTAAGCGAACGGCTTACGCTCTACTAGCGCGCCGACGTTGACACTATAACGCGTAATGTCTCAACAACGCAACTATCTATTAACTTATTTTAAATTAGATCTTTAGCTTGCTCTTTTTAATATCTAATTACAACGTGTTTAAAGCTAAAAACGTGCTGCCTCTATCTATAACGTGCCTTAAAGAACTTTGTCTTCCTAACGCGCTAGAAGACGCTCCTAACGCAACTACAAAGCAAATTTAAAGCACTTAAATAAGCTAGAAGAGAAAGCTATAGTTAAGCATATTCTTAAGAAGTCTACGTAAGGATTTGCGCTTATAAAAGCTAATATTTAAGTAATAGCTAATAAACTATTGTATAAGTAGAAAAACAACTTTACTAGCAAGAACTAGGTTAATAACTTTATTAAGTAAACTTCTAAGCTCTGTACGCGCTAAAGCTATCTTTATAATTAGCAGCAAGCTGCCTACAAGGACCTAGTAGCTATCTAGCGCTAGTTTAACTTAGTCTAGGCAACAAAGCAGAAGTAGAGTATTATAAATAATAATATTTACAACTTTAACACAACTAGCTTTATAATAAGCAAGATTTGATTATAGTTAGTTACTATAGGCTTAAAGAAATATAGCACAAAAAAGCAGGTATAGCTAGGCAACTATAAGTAAGTTACTATAATTTAAGGCATAAGCGTGTTAAGTTGCTATTTACTACTTTTTATTGTCTTTGCTGGTAAGGTACTTATTAATATCTAGTTTTAGAATCTACCTACTAACTAAGTTCTTAAAGTTAGTTTTAATAGCTAAATAAATAATTAGCTTACTTTTGCGTAGTTAGAGCACTTTAATACGTATATAGAAGAAGTATACTATAAGTAAGTATTAACTACTTATTATTAATAGCTATAAGAGCTACTACTTTGTTAAATTTTAAGATTTTTATAAAAAGAAAAATAATATTTTTCTCTACATGCCTGCGCAATTGTTTTACTTATTATAGCTTTTTAATATTACTTGCTTCTTGCTGTTAAAGCGTAAGTATAGTAATGCTATTTTAAGCTTAGCACGTAACTGTATTAACTATATTGATAAAGAGACTTTTCTGCTAGCCTTTAAGGCTACTTTTAGGTAGTCTATTATAAAAGAGAATATCTAAGCTAGCTTTAAAGGCGCTAGTCTAGTTCTATATAACTTACAGGCTATGCTATTAAAGCTTAATATAGTAGTGTAAACACTACAATAATTACTATAATAAGTAGCTACTTAGAAGGCATAGACACTACGCAACGCGCGCAAAGTTAAGGCTTAAATTAGTTTTATTTAATAAAGTATAAAAAAGCGTTGTAAGTCTTCTAATAATTCTCTTACTAAGTAGATTACGCAGCTAAGTAAAGAGGCTTAGCAGATAGCACATAAGATAGTGCTTTTAATAAAGAAAATAACTACTTTTTAAAAGGCTCTAAATAAATTAAATAAGCATAAAAGCTGCAAGCAGCAATATATAAAGACAGAAGAGACTTTTACTATAGGCGAGGTACAAGAAGTATTAGCTAAACAGGCGGGTAGTAGGCGTAGTAATAGTAAGAGTGCGTTGAAGAGGGTGTGAGGAGAAAGGCGGTGCAGGCATTGCAAGTAGACTAGATACAACGCTTGTACCTGCGCAGTTGAGATAGATAGTGCAAGTGATAACGGCGATTCTAATAATTAATTTAGTATATTGCAATAATTAATTAACTGTAATAAAAGACTATAATAACGTGTCAACGTCGGCGCGCTAGTAGGGCGTAAGCTGTTCATTTAGGTGAGCCGTTCGCTTGTGAACCACGTTAAGCCTCTAATATATACTATATATAAGTACTAACTCTTAATTAGGTAATTACTACCTGTAATATAACCTTTAATAAACAACAGTTCTATAAAAGATATTACAAGAAAGAGCTTCTAAAAAATTAAGCAATTAAGATTATAGAGATTCTTTATAAAGGCAAGCTAGTTAATTCTAGAGAAAACTTAAAAGTCCTGCTTGTTTAAGTAAGGGCAGATTAGAATATATAGCTAACTACTAAAAACTATAAAAGTAATCTCTCTACTATCTTAAGCAGTAAGGAAGGCCTACCTACTAAAGATAAAAGTAGATTAGAAGACGCTAAGCAAATAGAGCACAAGGCTAGTGCACTATTAAGAATTTGCTTAAATTAGTACCAAAATACTAATCTTACTACTCTAGAACTAACTTCTAAACTAGAGACCCTAGAGAGCGACAACTTAATTAATCGCAGGGTTATTAACAGTCAAACAGCAGTGCGCTCGCTAAAAAAAGCTAATCTATTAATATCTAAAAGTAAGGAGCCTCTTTTAAATAAGCCTAACAACTTATTACTAGTCTAATAGTCTATGCATAAAGACTCTAACGCGCTAGCTAATTAAAATAAAACCTTTATTTTTAGTAAGTAAGTTGCAGGGCGTAAATTATCTTACAAGTTAAAATCTTAGGCCTTAAGTAGTAGACAGAGTTAGTAATTATAAGCTAAACCTCTACTTACAAGACGTAGTGCTTAGATTACTAGCAAAAGGCTAAATTAGTTTACTAATTGTTATCTTTTACTGCGTAAGCTAGGTATCGGGCGTAAACGTAAGGACGCAACCTAAAATTCTAATAATTAACTAGAGAGTAGAAGCACAAGTAGTGTTAACGTATTAATCGCCGATTATAAAAATCTATTATAGAGCAACTTTTATAATACCTATCTGCTAGGCTTGCAAGCAACTTAAGAAAACTAAGCAAGCTATAAAACTCTTAATTACGTAGTTATAGTAGCTTTGCTTACTAAGCATAAACTAAATATATGAAATACTTAACTGCATTGTGACAATCTACCTCAACTACTAAAATTATAAAAGCAATTACTCTAGCATCATATAAGGGCCTTGTTTAGGAATGCCTGCAGAAAAGAGATTAATTAGTTAAGTAAGAATAAGACTTAGACTAAGATATTAAAAGAAAAAGTAAATAATTGCCTAATACTTATAAAGTAGGTCTAGACCTACAAGTTTAATTAGGACAGCTTCTTCTTTAAATACAAGGCGCAGATGATTGGAAAAAGTAATCTCTAAAAAAAGAACTTAATTAACTTAACATATGCTGCTACATTAGCAGCTAAGTCCTTTAGAGCAGCAATAGCAATCGCCGCTAAGAATAATCTAGAAATTAAATAATATAATGTTGTAAGAGCATTCTTTAATGCATTAATTATAGTAAATAACCTAGTAATTTGTAAAATGCTAGATAGCTTTAAGAAGCCTAGCAAGTGTGTACAGCTTAACTGCGCACTATATAAATTGCAAGACTCGCTAGTGTTGTAGTATAAGATGTTTTTAGAATTACTAAAGGAGATTAGACTAATTACCTTACTAGAGGAGCCCTGCCTATTCTTTAATTAAGAAAAGAGGATTCTAGTTTTGTTTTATGTAGATAATATCCTACTACTCTTTACAAAAGACTATAAGCAGAAAGTAATAAATCTTTAGTTAAAGATTATAGACAAGTACAAGATACAGGAACAAGAATTAGTTAAATAGTTCCTTAGTATCTAAGTAATTAAAGATTATAAGAAGCAAATAATTACGCTTGTGCACAATACGTATATTAATAAGATTATAAAGAAGTTTAAGCTAAAAAATAGCAGCTTTCCTAAGACTTTACTGCTGTTAGAGGAGCTAATTAAGTACACTAGCAAAGCAACTAAGTAAGAGATTAAGGCCTACTAAAGAAAAGTTAGATTAGTGCTGTATACAGCTATTATGCTACAACTAGACGTTGCCTACTTAATCTTAAAGCTCTTAAACTTCCTTACAAACTCTAGTAATTAGTATATAAAAGCTATTAAATAAGTAATTATGTACCTCTATTAGACAAGATAGGATGCAATCTAATATAGGAACTACAATAGCCTAGACCTAATAATTGCAGGCAACGCTTTCTTTACAGATAATTAAGAAACTTGTTAATTATCTTATAGATACATAGCTATTTTATATAGTAGTCTAATATTTTAAAAGGCAGCTTAGCAGACTACAGTAACTACGTTAACTACTAAAGCTAAGCTGCTTGCTCTTAAGCATACTACTAAAAAGGCTATAGCCTTTAAGCGCTTCTTTTTAAAGCTGTCCCTTAATCTAGAAGACGTCTGGACAGTCTAGTACAATAATTAACAAACAATTAGGCTTGTAGTTAGGAAGAACAAGCAGATTAGCACTTAATTAAGACATATAAATATATAGAATACGTAGCTATAGCAAGAATGAACTAAAGAATTATTTTAAGTTAAGTACCTAGAAACAGCAATTATGCTAGCGAATAGACTAACCAGCTACTTAACTTTTAGTAAGTTAAGCACTTAATTAAAGGTAAGAATAATTAACAAGTAAAATTTTTGTATTAAGCATCAACATCTATATACTAGGCTAAGTCTCCTCTTAATAGCTTAGAATAAGCGGGAGAACGTAAGCTAGACAAGCAAACAACTAGAACTAAGAATAAGCTTACTAATAAGCATTAAAATTATTATACTTGCTAGACTCTATTAGCAGATCTTGCTTAGCCTTTTAAGCTTTAGCAAGCTTAAGCGCATTATTAGCTATTCTAGCTTTAATAGCAAGGATTTAGAGGCAAGCACTATAAAGGCGCGTATCTAATCTATTACTTCTATATATTAAGTCGTGAAATAATTACCTGCTTAAACTAGTAGACACCCCGCAACTATACAGATAAGTTGTATAGCAATTAGAACGGTGCATGCAAGGGCGGCTATATAGAGTAAAAGAGAGCAGTATTTTGTAAGCATGCTGTTTTTAAAAGGTTAATTAACGCAGAAAATACTGCTATTACTGCTATTGCTGCTATTGCTGCAGCTGTTATTAATTATAAGCTAGCTATTAAGCAGGCTGCTACGCAGGTTAACTAGAAGCATAAGTAGCATAAAGCTGCGTATTATAAGGCTCTTGTCTAAAAGGACAACCTTAATTAAGACTTATAGCCTGCTAAGCAGGCTGTGTTTAGCGCAAATAATCCTTAGCATTATATTCTAGACTAAAAACGCTTACTAGAGCAGGAGCAGGCAGCAGGAGCTAAGCGGCAAGACTGCAAGATAATATCTTTTAAGCACAGCAATTATTATTAGGAGGCCTTTGCGTAGAAAGCTTTCTAGTAAACGTAACGCTGCTATTAATTTCTTTGCAGCAAGCAATAATATTCTTAAGTAGTTAAAACTTTAAAGCTTAGTATACCTTATTATTATTCTATCTCTAACAACTAGTTAGCAGGCTAAGCAAGAAGCTTAAAAAATTAAAAATTTACCTCTTTATCTCTATACAAAGCTATAAAATAATTAGTAAGATTAGTATTAACTGTATAGTAGGTGTAAGACAAGCGACTACTATAGCGTAAGCTGCTCTAACTACTAGTCTAAACGCAATTAAAATAATGCTTAGTATATAAACTATCTAGTATCTTTTTTATGCAACGCTTACAAGGCGGAATGCAAAGTTGTAACAAATTAGTAGTAATTTTTAAAAAGCTAGTAGGCGCCTTCTTCTAAGTAGATAAAGGCGCGTTGCGCCTAGTAAACAGCTTAATAGACGTATATAGCCTATTGCTGTTGCTATGTTACTGTTGTCAAATTTGAGGGCATCAGCGCGGTTGATCAGAAGGTCGGTGAGACTGGAGAAGGGGTCTGCAAGGGTGATCAAGGGGTGGCGCTCAAGGAAGCTAAACGCGCTAGCGCCGCCAAGGGCCACACAGAATCCTGATTATAAAAAGGGCACTTAGAGCATATACAATCAAAACATAGAACACTAACAATTAATTATTAATACTATTAACCTATCATCACTTATATTATTATTATCTTATCAGTATTACTTAACCTATAATATCTAACAATTAAGAGTCTCACTGCCTCAACTAAACGAGGTTCAACAAACTACTAAATTATACAAGCTATTAAAAGGATGTCTACCTTACCTCTACAAGACTCCTCCGTGATCCTTACTAATCACATAAACTAGATTAAATAGATCTGCCAGATTAAAACGCGCGCTAACTCCCTACGCGTGTAGGAAAAGATTGATCTAAACCTTACGATTAAACTTATTACTAAACTAGAGGTACCCTAAATGCCTTATCTAAGCGACTATTAAGCGTCGTAATAAGCGATTACTACGCACGCTGCATTGCACTAAGGTAATTACAGCAATAGCGCACCTATACTACCTTTCATACCTACACGGCCCGCAGATCTATTAACAAACGCGAGAGCCTTATACAAAGAGGATCTAGAGATCTATAAGTTAGAGCTAGATTAATACAAGACAGAAGATTAGAAGTACACAAGAGAGCAAGTAGCTTTAGATAAAATTACGCAGGAGATATAGCGTACAGTTAACAAGTACTTATATACAAACTGCTGTTAAGCAAGACAATTACATTATTAGTAGATTACTAATCTAATAGCTACTGTAGGCATTAACGCTAAAGATGAGATTAAGGAAGCTCAAGAGCAGTACAAAACCGCGATAAAGCCGCCTAGGGTAATTAACTTATAGGAGACATAGCTTACTAAAGTTAATTACGCTACAGCTAAGGGTAAAGCTGTTAGAATACCTAAGTACTAACTAGACGCGTACGTAAAGGAGGACTTTACCTAAGCTACAGCAAAGCACTTAAAACAATAAACTATATTATTTACATCTTATAGATTAAAGAGTCCTTTAATTATAGTTAAAGATATAATCCGCAACTATTAAGATTACATGCAGCTCTTCTACCTATCTAAAGCAAAGTTAACTAAGGCGTCCTTTAGAACAGCTACAGGAGCTAAATCACTAACGCTTAACAAGGATAAATTAGACAATCCTAGGTAGAAGCGCAAACAGCACTAAAATTAGAAACCTATTAAGAATACTTAATTAAACAATATCTAATACACTACAAGCAAATGCGAAGCTTGTAATATAAGACATGCGCTTAAGGATTGCTAGTACACGCACCCTAGCAACGCGCCAGACTAGTGGCAACCCTAATAAGACAGGATAGATTAAGTCTAATCGCGTATCAACAACAGCCTAGCTATATAAGAAATAATTTGCAACTCTAAGCAGCAATTACAATCTTAAAGACCTACAATTAAGAAATTACACACAGCAACGCCTATAGTTAAGTATAATAACTAACTATATAGTTAGAAGATTAGAGAGATTAACTACACGTTTATTTAGGCCTTATTTAAAGCAATCTAGGATACGTATCCTTTACAACTATTATAGATCCTTAACTCTAGATTAACCTGTTACGTCTCTAACAATACTAGTCAATTTACTAAAACACAATTAGCAAGGCAAAGAGACTTCCTATAAGCAGGTAACTTACGAGTATAGATTAAGGCATATAGATTAGTTACTTTAATAGTAGCTAGTAGTAGGACGCGAAGCTAACTACACCTAAAAGACGTAGTATACTGCCTAGATCTACTCTGCAATCTTGTCTTGTTTAGGATACTCCGCTTACAGGGCTTATAGTAGGATACTAAATACAATCTAACAGTCTTTTAATAATTACTTACTAATAATCTAATTGCTAACCTTACTAAGTTACATAGACAGTAGGTGCTTAAAGCAAACCTAATTACTAATTACGCAATAATAGCCTCTAGGGTAGTTAAACTGCAATATAATTAAAGACAGCGCGCATGAGCGCTTATATAGCATAAAAAGATAAGTTATCTAGGACTAAGTGCGTTAGAGCACCTCATACAACAATCTAAGGGGGTAAGGATTACTAGAGTGCTTATAGTAGCATGCGACGCCTATAGAAGAGCGAAAGCTAAAAGGCTAATCTGCCGTACACTGCGCAGGATTAATAAGTCTCTAGAAGAACGTATCTCCCTCAACTTTTATAATTATAAAGTTAACAGCTTAACAAAGGAAAGAAGCTAAATATTAATTATAGATTAAGTTACTAGATTTATGTAGGACTACTACATTAAGGATAATTTAACAGCGCAGGTAATTATTAAGTCTTTAGAATCTTTTATTATCTTTATAAAGACCTAATTTAATATTACAACAAAGGTTATTAAAACTAATAACAAGATTGTTACAGTTAAACTAGAAGTTGCTTAGTAGGCAAAGTCTTAAGGCATGCAGTTTAAGCTTTCTGCTCCTAATACCTAAGCATAGAACAGTAGAGCAGAACGCTTAGGGGGTGTAATTAAGAATAAAGTACAAGCAATGCAACTTAACGCTAACCTACTATAGCTACTGTAGCCTAAAATTACTTAATTAGCAGTATATTTTTATAATTAAACGCCCTAATACGTAAATTAATAGAGATTACTATATTAAGAGTTCTTTACGCATAACACATACAAAAATAAAATTGTTACCTTACTGCGCAAGCTACACTAAGGACACCTACAAGCATACAGGTGCAAGGCCTTTGTAATAACAAATAATACAAAGCGTAGTAAGCGCAAACTACAGTAGCTTAATCCTAAGGCATAGATTAGATACCTAGTTAGATATTAATCTACAAACATTTACTGTGTATAGGTGCTAACAATAGCTAAGGTAATTACTACACGCAATATAGTATTTGATAAAGAATTAATCTTTACTAAAGATAAGAAGGATTTTATAGATAACCTAATGCATAGCACTCTTAAAGAGATTAAAGCATAGATTAAGACTGTAGAACTTCCCCTAGGGATTATAAATAACTAAGAAGAGACGCAATCTTTTCTCAAGGATAAGTCTTTTAATAAAGGACTTATACATAAAGAAACACATAATTAATATAATTAGCGCAGAAGAAAGGTTTAAGTAGATTATTCTTTACCCCTGCTAACGCCTCTACTAGTAGCCCTCTTAACTAATCTTATAACAGCAGAGAGCATTAGGCGTGTAGATAATCCTCTTAATATTAAGAGTTAGAACGTCGCCCTTGCGCAGCTATTAAACCCTAGGCCTAATTACCCCTTAAGTACTAGCAGCAGCGAGTGTCCTAATCTACGCAGTGCTAATATAGGATTAAGTTCTGTTAGTAAGTCTCTCTAGAAAAACTAGATAGACCTATAGGCTTTAGCGTTTATAGCAGGTGCAAGAGCAGGAAAAGTTTAACAATTAAACAACAAGAAACTTAATAGTACAGCAGTTAATTAATTGCTTAAGGGTTAAAGTTATAACTAGATACCTTATTTAAGTAAGCTCCTGCTAGCGCTAAGTCTAAACTAACTAAAGGAGAATTATATATTCTACTAGTTATTTAAAAAGGCTAAAGAGGATTACCTTGCAAGCTACAAGCAATTGAACTTATAGTTAGAAGTCCTAACGCAAGAAGCATAACTAACAGACACCTAGATACTAGAGTCTATATAAGTATATACTTACAAAATTAATAAAGATTATTAGTTTGTTAAGTACAAAGCGCGCTTAGTTGTATAAGGTAATTAACAGCACAACATTACTGCTTAAGAAACCTACGCCGCTACGTTAGCAGGTCAATCTTTCTGAATAGCACTCGCAATCGCTGCCTAATTTAACCTTAAGCTTAAGCAGTACAACATTACTAACGCCTTCGCACACGCACTAATTAATTAAGTTATATATATAAGAATGCTGCGTAGATACGCAAGGAAGAGAACAATCCTAAAGCTTAACAAAGCTCTATACAGCCTGCAGATATTGCTACTGCTCTAGCAAAGGGACTTTACTACCTATCTCTAAAGATGTAGATTTACTACTGTCCTATATAAGCTATGCTGCATAATTTGCTAAAGAATCTTTATATTCTTTTACGTTAACGATATTATTGTAATATACAGCAAGAACTATAGATTAGATGCGTAAGCAGCTATTAAGGATATTAGAAAGAAGTACTGTATAACTAGAGGAGACAATCTGTATTAGTTTTTAGGCATAGAGTTAATTAGGGATTAATTACAGCGCAAGATCTAGATCTCCTAATTAGCATATATTAAGAAGATTAACTAACTAGTAAGCGATCACTTAATTAAGAGTAATACCCTAATAATTAAGGCTGAACTACTGCCCTAAGAATGCAACGCAACCTCTAGGGAAATTAACCTCTACTAACAAAAGATTAGATTACTCCTATTTGCAGTAGTTAACATAAGACCTAATACAGCCTTTGCAGTATTACGCCTAGCACAATTTCTTACAAACCCTAGCCCTAATTATTAGCTAGCAGCTAATCGCGTACTCCTCTACCTTAACTATACACGAACGCTCGCACTACAATTTAGTAGAGACAATTACCTAGTTGTTGCAAGTAACGCCTCTTTTGCTAACAATATAATTAATTGTAAAAGCTTACAAGGATACGTAATTAAGCTGTTTAGCAGACTAATAGCTTAGAGGGCAAACAAGCAAGATACAGTTACAACCTTAATAACTAAAGTAGAACTACTCGCGCTCTTATAAGTAGTAAAGGAAGCTATATTTATTTAGATGCTGCTTACTAAGCTCTAAGTTTAGATAGTTAACCTAATAATTACTATACAGTGCAATAACCTATAGACGATCTGATTGATCTTAGAGGAGATTTCCTAGTTAACTACAAAGCTACAGCACGTCAATATCTACAACTATTAGCTTAGGCAAGAAGTTTAGAACAAGTTAATTAAGGTGATCTACGTAGAATTAAGCAAGATGCTTACTAACAGACTCACTAAGCTATTACTAGCTAATTAATAGCTGAGGTTCTTACAACAGATAGGACTGATTAATCTAGGCATACGACTAAGACTAGAGGCTGATCTAGTATTAATAACTAATTAACTTGACGCCTTAGACCTATGATTAACTACCTTACAGAAGAAACAACGAAGGAGATATTTAGCTTAATTTGTACGCTTAAGCTAAGGGGGTGTGTTAGATTTGAGGGCATCAGCGCGGTTGATTAGAAGGTTGGTGAGACTGGAGAAGGGGTCTGCAAGGGTGATCAAGGGGTGGCGCTCAAGGAAGCTAAACGCGCTAGCGCCGCCAAGGGCCACACAGAATCCTGATTATAAAAAGGGCACTTAGAGCATATACAATCAAAACACAGAACACCAACAATTAATTATCAATACTATCAACCTATCATCACTTATATTATCATTATCTTATTAGTATTACTTAACCTATAATATCTGACAACTGTTTACGCGTTGCTGCTTGAGTAGTAAGCTGCTGTAACTTTTGCTTTAGCTCTTAAGGAGTCTTGCCTTTGCGCTAAGTTAATTACTTAGTTAAGCTCTTATTTAGATTGAAATTAAACTAAAGGCTTAATAGTAAGCTTAAGTTAATAGGCAAGTTAATTAGTCTCTAAGCAGAGCTACTAGAAGTCTTGTAATAAGCATATAGATTAATAGGCAGAGGCAACTAACTCTTATTATTTTAGAAATTAGCTGCTTGCTAAATTTTATTATTAAATAGGCTTTAGAGCGCGTAATGCTTATGCTTAGCACTGTTCTTACGTTGCTAGTGTAGGCTTTCTAAGCAACGATCACGCTCTTGACAACAGCTCTTTAAGCAACGCTTACGCTTATTACTGTTAGGGGTAGACTACACTAGAAAGATTAGTAGCTAATTAGTAAGAGAATAATTAGGTAATACTCTTACTATATTAAAAGTAGTAGTGCAGTAGAGATTAAGAAGGCTTAGTAATTAATATTAAGTAAGGCTAAGGACAAAGGTTTTAGAGGAGCAGTAGATGTAATCAATATTGTTGTAGTAACTACGCACTAACTAATTACGCGATATTTAGGGTCTATCTAATGTTTTAATATTACTAAGAGCTACAGGCTTAATTAAAACAAGCAGTATTACTATAACAACAGATAATTAAGAGGAGGAGCTATAATTACAGAGAGCTCTCTTAATTAACAACCTTAATTTGTTACAATTGACTAGTTAATTACAGCTTAGATTAATAGTATCTTACTAACCTAGGGGGTGTGTTAGAGTATTGACATACGGATCACCCTAGTGATTAGGTGATCCTGGTAAACTAAACACGTGGCGACCACGCTAGCGCCTATATATACAGGCTAGATCGTCTCAAGTCTTTTTAGTAGTTATTAGACACTTAGTTGTAGCACTTAGTTGCTTAATACACTTATTTTCCACTTGATTGATCAAGCAATTGCTCCTTCTCAGCTCCCACATATATAGCGTTTTAAGCGTCGCGAGCTAATTTCTAATACCTTTTTTTAGCTACTTTTTTAGCTTTTTTTATCTATTTTACTTTTTCAAGCTTTTTTTTTAATATACCTCTTCTTAGCTTATTAAGCCTTATATAATTAAGCTTGCTCTTTTAAGTAAGACTTCTTAGCTTTGTAAAGTTGTAGTAGTTATTATTTATATTATTAAACTACTTTATTGTTCTAAGCTTAACAGACTTTCCTAGGTAACTAGAAAATAGCACTACTATAGTACTTTTAAGGATTATTAAGTTAAAAAGTATAACTCTTTTTCTAGTAACTTTTTTTAAGCTGTAAATTTTTTTTAAAAAAATACTATTTAAAGCTAAATTATAGTAGAGGCTTTAATAATTTTCCCCCTTTTTATTGGGTTGATTTTACACTAAATACCGTATAAAAGTCTTTATCTTAAGTTAATTATTTCTACTAAGTATAAAAGCTAAAAATTTATTTTAACTAAAGGCTGTTTTATAAAAATTATAAAGAATAACTTTAAAATCAAGTAAGTAGACTCTAGTTACTAAAAAAGACTTTCTAATAGTTTATTTTTAAAAGCAGTACTCTAGGCCCTCTAAAAAAGAAAAAAAACTTTTTTTACTATTAGTAAAAGCCTCTAGCTTTGATTAGCTTTTTAAGATGTTAAAGGTAGTGTGTTACATAAGGTCTAGCTATACTTCTCTAGGCTTAGTCTGTACTAAGGCGAGGTAGACTAAAGCGGTAGTCTGTAAGGTATTGTATAGAATGTTTAGATAGAAAAGAGTTATTTATTTTTAAGGTATTAAAGGTGGTGGTTGTTGTTGTAGTCAAAATAGGTTTTCTAAAAAAGTGAAAAGCAGCTACCCTCTACTAATTAGTTGCAAAAGTTTAAAAAAAAGATTGTGTGTAGTTAACAAGATTCGAACAGTAGGTAGATAAGATCCACGCGCTAAGCGCTTAGAGCAGAAAAGCTTAGACCACTAAGCGAAAATTAGAGTTAAAAAAATTTGCTAAAAGTACTAAAAACAACACTTATTAAAACGTGTTTAATGGCAATTGCTAGCTTATAGCTAGCAATAAAATTGTAATAAAAATAGAAAAGAAGGGTAAAAACACGTATATTACTACAGCAGGAGCTTATAATACTTCTTTATAGAAGCTTTCTACCTACTACTTCTTACCTTTAGAATTTCTTACACTATATAGTACTGCATATAAACAACTTGTATATTCATAATATAATACTTAAACTATTCTTCTCCTTGTTTAACACAAAGACTAATAGCTTACATTAAGCAAAGTTAAACTTTACTAAGTTACTATACTAGAAGCTATAGTAGTGGATTGCAAAGCTAGCGTTTACTATAATTAAGCAGCTACCTTTATTAGTTAAAAAAAGCTAGTAGTAATAGTCCTTATACTAGTTAAGTTAGTATAGAAGTTAGAATATAACTATAGTTAAGACAATTTTTAATACGTCTAGTGTACGGGTGTTGAAGTGTATGAAGACATACTGCTACGAGGGCAGGAGATTACTAGTGGCTAGATTATGCAAGAACAAGGTTAGTAAGATAACAATCTTTTTATAGGTTAGTATAGAAACTATTAGTAGAAGAAGACGCCTATTCAATAGTACAGTACAAGGAGATAAAAAGAGTAGTTAATAAATAGTAACCCCTTTCCGTAGTACACAGAAGAGGTTATATACCTTAAGATTAAGTAGTTAAGCACTAACCTAGTGTGCAGTAGAGTATCACCCTGTGCACTAGCATAAACCTCCTCTTCCTACAAGCTTAGCTCTATTAAGCTCTTTATTCTATAGGAAAAAAAAAGAAAAATAGTAAAACAAAAGAAATAAAATAAAGAAAAATTAACTTAATTACTTAAGTTGCTGCCTAGTATTAATAGAACATATTTCTATGTAGTGGCCACAGATTCTAGGTATATAGTAAGCACCTAGATTTCGTAAGCTTAGCAATTTTTTTACTACATACTTATTCTAGGCACATCTTTACTATAGGCTTATCTTTTACTTTTTTAAACGCTTACTTTAACAAGGTTTTAAAGCGCTAGTAGTTATTATACTTAGTCTAGGCGCAGGTACTGTATTAGTAGAGGCAGCAAGAGCTTAAGTTTCTAAAATTAATTAAAGGTAACTATAATGCAGCTACTTAGTTAGAGTTGTTAGCACTAAAACGTTATTGAAAAACTGTACTAGATTAAAAGCGAGCGCAAAAAAGGCGCTATATAAAAAAGAGTATAATAGGATTTTTGCTCTCTTAGAAGACTTAGCGCTTATCTACCTTTAGGCTAAGCTCTTTTTAAAGGCGCTAGAGAAAATTAGCTTAAAAGAAATCAGTATTCTACTTATTTTAGTTCTTTGTTGTGTGTAGAAATTTTTTCTATTAGTAAAGAAGAATAATTAGTTAAAGATATCTTAGGTAAGATTAGTACAAAAAGCGGTTTTTTCTAATTCCTATACTACAGGCTACAAGTTAATAATTTATTACAAAACATAATTATTATATCTTTTAATATAATTATTAATTTATTCCTTATTAGCGTTTTACAACATGTTGTGCAGTTTCTTGTAGATAAGAGGATTGTTCTACTTAGCCTATCTAATAAAAGCCTTCTAGATCTAGAACTTGTACTTAATATAAATATTAGTAGAGAATAGCTAGTTAATCTCTCTAAAGTTGTTAAGATAACTAGAGAAATTGTAAAAAGTAGTAGTAAGATTATAGTATACTTTGTAAATCTCCTTATAAGTTCCTATAGTAAGCACCTTTATTACACTATCTTAAACTATAATAAACTAGAGAAAAATAGTACAATAATTTTAAGTAGTTGGCCTAGTAGATTAATAAAGTAAAAAAAGTAATAAAATTTAAACTTATTCTTCTTTATAAATTTATTTTGTCTATTAAAAGTTAAGAACTACCTTTTATACGTCTTCTGTCTAGTTAGTCTTGTCTTCTTATCTTTTAATAAAACTATTTAATAATTTAATGCCTACGTTTTTGCGCTAGCGTAGGTACTATAGCATATATTTATAAAATTCTAGTAGCATCTTTATACAGTTATTCTTGTCTTTATTGTTAAATAAGACACTACCTTAAATTATTATAGCACTAAGGCCTTTTTTTATTACTTGCTTAAAGTTAAGGTTAATGTGCTTAAAGTAAGTTTAATTACTCTTTTTAGCGTATTTAGCGTAAAAAGAGTAAGAAATTAGAGTATACTCTTTATAGAGCATTATATATTGTAACTAGTATTCTAGGTTAGCGCGTATAGCCTGTTAAATAAGCAAGTAGTATATATTACGCAACTATCTAAAGCTTAGCTGTCTATCTATATATTGCAAATAGAAGAGATATATCTTTAAAGTGTCTATAATAATGTTCTCTATTTGTCTGTCTCTAAACAGCTATATATAGGCGATAGTAATAATGCTTTCTATGCGTTAGAATTTATCCGCCTGCGGTTAAAATTCTATAGTGTTAATAATCTTATCCTAAGTAGAGAGAGAGTATAGATTAAATTAAGAAGGTAAATATTAGTGTACGGGTGTTGGAGTGTATAAAGATATACTGCTACGAGGGCAGGAGATTACTAGTAATTATATTATGCAAGAACGGCGTTAGTAAGGTAATAAACTTATTGTGGGTTGAGTAGGAAAGACTATTAGTAGAAGAAGACGCCTATTTAATAGTACAGTACAAGCGTTAAGCTATGTTGTAAAAGGATAATAAATAGTGTCTTTTCTCCGCGATCTAGAAAGCAGGTTATATACCTTAGAATTAGGTAGTTAAGCACTAACTTAGTAGGGCAGTAAGGTATTACCTTGTACACTAGCACAAACCTTCTCTTCCTGTAAGCTTAGCTCTATTAAGTAACCTATTTTAAAAGAAGAAAGAAAAGAAAAACAGCAAAACAAAAAGAATAGAACAAAGAAAATACAACTTAATTACTTAGGTTGCTACTTAGTATTAATAAAACGTATTTCTATGTAGTAGCTACAGAATCTAGGTGTGCAGTAAGCACCTAGATTCTGTAAGCTTAGTGATTTTCTTACTACATACCTATCCTAGGCACACCTCTGCCGTAGGCTTATCTTTTTACTTTTTTAAACGCTTACTTTAATAAAGTTCTAGAGCGCTAGTAGTTGTTATACTTGATCTAGGCACAGGTACTGTATTAGTAAAGGCAGCAGGAGCTTAAGTTTCTAAAATTAATTAAAGGCTACTATAACATAGCTGCTTAGTTAAAGTTGTTAACACTAAAACGTTATTTAAAATAACTATACTAAATTAAGAGCAAGCGCAAGGAAGGCACTATATAAAAAAAGTATAACAAGATTTTTGCTTTTTTAGAAGACTTAGCGCTTATCTACCTTTAGGCTAAGCTCTTTTTAAAGGCGCTAGAGAGAATTAGCTTAAGAAAAATTAGCGTTTTACTTATTTTAGTTCTTTGTCGTGTGCGGAGGGTTCGTTCTATTAGTAGAGAAGAATAATTAGGTAAGGACACCTTAGGCAGGATTAGTATAAAAAGCATTCTTTTCTAATTCTTATACTATAGGCTACAAGTTAATAATTTGTTGCAAGACGTAATTATAATATTCTTTAATATAATTATTGATTTATTCCTTATTAGTGTTTTATAGCATGTCGTGCAGCTCCTTGTAGACAAGAGAATTGTCCTACTTAGCTTATCTAATAAGGGCCTTCTAGATCTAGGACTTGTACTTAATATTAATATTAGTAGAGAATAGCTAGTTAATTTCTTTAAACTTGTTAGAATAACTAGAGAGAGTAGAAGAAGTAGCAGTAAGATTATAGTGCGCTTTGTAAATCTCTTTATAAGTTTCTATAGTAGGCACCTCTATTACACTGTCTTAAACTATAACAAACTAGAGAAGAATAGTACAATAATTGTAAGTAGTTAGCCTAGTAGATTTATAAAGTAGAAAAGGTAATAAAATTTAAACTTATTTCTCTTTATAGATTTGCTTTATCTATTAGGAGTTAAGAACTACCTTTTATATGTATTCTATTCAGTTAGTCTTGTCTTTCTATTTTTTAATAAGATTGTTTAATAATTTAATACTTACGTCTTTGCGCTAGCGTAAGTACTCTAGCACATGCTTATAAAATTCTAGTAGCATTTTTATATAGTTGTTTTTATTTTTATTGTTAAAGGAGATACTGTACGGGTGTTGGAGTGTATAAAGACATACTGCTACGAGGGCAAGAGATCACTAGGGGTTAGATCATGCGAGAACGAGGGTAGTAAGATAAAGATCTTATTATAGGTTGGTTATCGAAGAGAGGTACAAGAGTTGAGTTGTCAAGTAGAGGATTAATAGATGAATCTGTACCGCTCGTTTCGATCCCCGAAACGAGCTATATACCCTCAGATTAGGTGGTTGAGCACTGACCTCGTGAGCAGCAGGGTATCACCTTGTGCACCAGCACATACCTCCCCTTCCTACGAGCTTGGCCCTATCAAGCGACCTACTCAGCAGAAGGAAAAACAGCAAAACAAAGGAAATAAAACAAAAGAAATATAACTTAATCACCCTATATCTATCCTAGACACCTTCTCTTACTTCTTTAAACGCTTACTTCGGCGAGGTTCTTGAGTAGTAGTTGCAGCACGGGGTCTAGGCGCAGGTGCAGTAGTAGGAGCAGGGACAGGAGTAGCAGGCGCTTGAGATTCTAATATTAATTGAAGGCGACTATGACGAGCCTGCCTAGTTAGAGTTGTTGGCACTAAGACGTCATCTAAGATAACGGTACCTGATCGAGAACGAACGCTAGGAAGGCGTTGCGTAGAGGAGAGCATTGCAGGATCTTCGCTCTCCCGGAAAACTTGGCGCTTATCAGCCTCTAGGCCAAGTTCCTCTTAGAGGCGTTGTTGAACTAACAATCTACAATAATACGTTGTTGTCTTGGAGCGTTTGAAAGGATCTCGTCTACTAGGGTCTAGATGTTAATAACTCTAATGTTGTTACTAAGCTTCGCGAGCTTTAGTACCTTGTCTTAATGCTGTACGACCTTGGGGATTTAGTCCACGACGTAGTCTTCCTTCTTAGCAATAACTCTAAGGTTGTTAAAAACTCTTAATAGTCCTAGTGTTTGCGGCGGTTACGGCTGTAGCTGCTTGCCCTAGGCCTTGTCTAACAGCGCTAGAAGCATTATTTAAGCAGGTTAGCGAATATAAGTTAAATGTTGTCTTCAGCTGCTGCTAGTTTGAGAGGAGGGGAGATATTATTATTATTGTCGTCTTAGAAAGTAACTACCTTATTAAAAGGTAGTAAAGTTTGTGTAGCAGGAGAGTTAGATAGTTAGCAAGGTTGTAGTTCTAGTTCATGCGTAGTGGCGGTATCCTGCTAGCTAGCAGGTAGAGGTAAACAAGGTCTAAATCGCGCTAAAATAAACAGGTTTTGTAATTAAAATAGATGTTATAATTAGCTTTTGCCTTAAGAGTGGGTAAAATCAAGTATAGTATTAGTGTAGCAGTAAACACCTAGAATTAGTAGGATAGGTAGCTTGTACCTAAATTTTACATAGGAAATTAGTAAACAAGTAGCTGAAGGTAAAAGTAGGTACTACTAGCATAGTATCTCTACCCCTTCCTAAATTATAGGCCGTCTTATAGCTTATAAGTTGTCTAATGTAGTAGTATCTAAGTTAGAGTCTAAGCTTTTAAAGTCTTATTTGTATACACAACGCTCTTCTTCTGTAAGACGTTTAGTAATAACAACTTAAGGACGAAGCTTATTACTTATTGCAGGAGGTAAAAGTAGTTGTAGTTCTGTATGTAGCTTAAGTAAATCTGGTAAGATAAGAATGTCTACTGTAGGGCTAGTTCGTTCCTAATAATTAGGATCCTATAACTTTATATTTCCTTAATCTTCTTTAATAATATCCTGAACAAGTCTTTGTCTAAACAGCTTTAATTGCTATCTAGGTGTTATGTAGGAGAAGCGTGAACTATTAAGGTCCTTAAGATAATAAGTTCCTCTATTAAGTCTAGCTTTATAAATATAGTATAGGCCTAACTATCTTATATCTAGCTTGCAGTCTCACGACATATTAATTTCCTAAACAGAGTTCTAGAGAAGAACTAAGTCTCCTAGCTTTATGTCCTTATGTTGTATTTCCTTAGTGTCATCCTAGTATTCCTTTTTAGCAGCTTTTATCTAGTTAGTACAGGCAACATTATCCTTTGTAAACTAATCTCTAAAATCTAACTGTATTGCTTAAATTACAAGCAGCTGTGTATAGTCTTTTACTTCCCTAAATAGAAGCGTTTGCTATGTAGGTAGCGCGAGTTTAATAAGAAGCACTAGGTTCTGCTCTATAACTAACTAGTACAGCAAGTAACTTATCTATTCCTATATTAACATCCTGTCTGCATAGAGAACTGTTAGTAAGTTCTTAACCTAAGGTCCTAGTAGCTTTGCAAGGACGTTTACAATAGGCTTATACTCTCTTTTAATCTTTCTTATAGCTTAAGGGTTGTGTCCTAAAGACTAGACTTAGTTAATCCTGTACATATTTAATAGATGTAATACTACCTTAGCAAAATTAGGCCCTCTATTAACTATAAGTTTGCGCGCTGTGCTCTATTAATACATAATGTCTTTAAATACAAACTCTGCAATTGTCTTTAACTAGTTATTTAATAAGGCTTTTACTTTAAGCTAGCTACTAAGGTAGTCTCTTACGATAACTAAAAACTTCTTCCTAAAACACTAAGGTATGTATACTACATTAATTGTAATAGTCTCCTAAATAGCAAAACTGTAGGTGTTAGTAAGCATATTAACTTTCCTCTTAGAGGATTACAGTTAACAGTCTAGATAAGTTACTAGCTTTTGCTGCACGTGCTTATACATTCCTTTCTACTAGTATTACTAAGCAAGTATAGAGTGCAAGTATAGAGTACACTGCGTTAACTCCTCTATATCTAATCTAAGTATGTACGTTCTATACTATAGCTGTTCTTAGGTTAGTATTATCTACAACTCTCTAGATTACAATGTTCTTAGACGTTTTCCTAAAGAGTATCCTATCTTGTACGAAGAAGTTTAGAGCTTGCTTCTTCTATGCTTATAGTTCCTGTAGTTCTATATCTCTTAGAGTATTAAAGTTAACTAAAAATTAAGCGTATTATTCTAACTCTGTTAAGAATTCCTAACAGAGTATCCTTGCCTGTCCTATTAGTATTAGTGTATTTACATTTCTAATTATATGATTAATAAACTCCTCTAAATCCTCCTTAGGTTCTAGAGATAGTTCTTAATTATTAGGTTTTAGATACCTTAATAGTGCATCTACAACTACATTCTTCTGTCCTAGTATATGCTTAATGTTAAAGTCCTATAAAAGAATTATTAATATCTACCTATTTATAACAGATCCTAGATTGTTAGTAGATAAGCAATTTAGTTAAGTGATAAGGGTTGCTGCGTTAGTTTCTAAAGTAAAGTAAACACTATAGAGGTAGGTATAAAACTTCTTAAGAGCCTACAGCACAGCCTTACATTCTAACTTAGTAGAGTGCTATTACCTCTCTTACGCTAACTATAGTGTGCTTTTAAACTGCACTAGGTATTACTTATTATCCTCTTTAAGTTGTTTAATACATGCTCCTGCACTATCTTAACTTATATTAGTTATTAAGAATATCTTATAATCCTTAGTGTTAGTGTAGTTAAAGTTCGTAAGTATAGGTGCGTTATATATAGCCTATTTTAGCTTGTATATTACTACATCTTGTGTATCTCTTTATTTAAAAGGGACATCGTCTTGTAAGAGTGTAAATAAAGGTTTAGCAATCTTAGTAAAGTTCTTTACTTATATATAGTAGTAGACGCATATGCCTACAAAGGATTATACCTCCCTTTTATTCTTGCATAGTTGCTAGTTTATAATCTTCTTAACTTTCTTCTAGTTAGGATAACATCTTTATAGGCTAACTTTATAGCCTACAACCTTAAGCCTTTCTATAAGAAAATAACACTTCTTTCTTAACACAGTGCCTCTAGCGCGTTTAATATTAGTTAGTACCCTATCTAGTTGCAAGATATGCTTAAGAACATAACATTAAACTCTTAGTATTAATTCTTCTCTGCTATAATTAGTTTTTAGCCCTCTACATGTAATGTCGTTAATAAAGGGCATAATATTAGGCTAGTAGTCTTTTAGAATCTTTATTATTACACGTTGAAATGCTGCTATAGAGTTAGTAGCACCTATAACTATTGTGCATAATTATATAAGCCTAACTAGTGTTTAAAACGCTGTTATGTCTCTGCTTTCTAGATATAGTGTGATTTAGTTATATTCTAAAAATAAGTCTATAAGTAAAATAATCTTGCATCCTGCAAACTTCTTAGAAAACTCGTCTACTAATAGTAGTAAGTTCACATCTTGTATAGTAACTACATTTATTTGCTGCGCATTGCTAATCTATTAAACGCCTTCGTCCTCCTTAAGTACTAGGTGCTATAAGTTGTAATATTAACTATTACACCTTTCCTATGTTCCTTAATTTAGGCAGACGTTAACTATATCTACTACTTATAGCTTTAAAGCTTTTAGGATAGCAAACTCTTATACTTACTAAGCTTTATGTAGTATTCTTTGTATCTTGTATAGCAGATATATATTAGAGTAAATCCTTCCTAATTCCTTAAATTGCTAAGAGAGCGCTTCTTCTCTATTAAGAAGCATATATATAAATATCTCCTTTTCTAATAGCTGCAGGTAGTCTCTAGTATGTAGCTTATTAAGTTGTTCTTTAGTAAGCCTTGTTCCTCGCAGGAAAGCAGCATATCTTAGTTTAAATAGATAATTGCATAGCCCCTTATTAAGATCGCGAATGCTTATTCTAAGGAGTTGCTATTCTTTCGCCTTTTCTTTCTAGTCTTCTCGTCTAAATTCTATAGGCATCTCCTACTACAGGATGTTAATAGGTTAAACCTTCTTGTCTACTATCTTGTATAGTGTGTAAAGATTATTGTGTTGTTAAGCATATTTAAGTAGCTTTTCTTGTATCCACTAACAATTAAGCTTACATATAATTAAAAATTTACTAAGTTTATAGTTTATTGTAGAGTCTTTAGATTATCTAACTACATGCGTAAATACTTAGTTTATCTAGACTATCTAATCCTTCTTGCTGTCTTCTGTATACAGCATGTTAAATTTGCTAAATCTAGCTACTAGATTAGACTATGCAGCTTCTTATATATATTTTACTACAGCTGCTTATAGTTTGTTGCCTAATCTATTAGTAATTACATACAACTATATATTACCTACTATTTTTCTATCTAAGTTGTTGTTAGAGGCTTTGTTTCTAATCGTCTGCGTAGAGTAATTTAGAGATAGGTTAGACGCAACAAAGACTACGTTTCTTATACTACCTTTAGATAGGACTTAGCACGTAATTCGCCTAAACATATTATACTAAATTAATATCCTAGCGCTTGTCTACTAAGGTCCTCCTAGAATTGTAGATCTAGTGACATTAGTAATAATCCTAAACGTAGTCTTAATAGTGACCGTCTCTATTTGTATAGGTATATTAAATATAGTCCTAATAAACAGGTTATATGTGCTATTAGCTAAAGTAACACTAAGAGAAGACTGCCTTAGCTAGTACTCTATTATTTTATACAGTATCTTTAATGCTTACGTAGCACTTAGTCTTAGGATTTTTATTTGTACCTTAGTATTAATTAAGCACTTTAGAAAGCTGCTGTTTATAGTAACCTAGTATTCTAGTAGATTAGTTTAAGCAAAAGCTAGCCTATTTCTTTGCTAAACTTTTTAGACATCCTTTGTAAGTATATTTTCTAATTTATCTATCTAGAAATCTCTCTTTCTGCTTACCTTGTAGCAAGTTTATATATTAGATTAATACAAATTTATTGCATTGCAATACGCGCTCTTAGTAGGTAGTGTATTTAGTAAAATTCTATAGGTAGGGCCTGTGCGCTTGTTCAGCCAATTTAAGGCTATAACAGATCCTAGGTGTGATTTATCGCACCTAGTATCTATTAGCTCAGCGTTTTTTACACACGTTATAATATTAAGTGCACTTAAACTATTTATAACATTAACACTATTATTAAGAAGATTACGCAGCTGTTTTGAAATGCTAGCTTACTCTATAAGGTCTAATACTGTGACTCCTTACACTTCCTGTCTAAGTAGGGCAGTTGTAATACAGTTTAGCTGTCCTTACACTATCTCTTTAAGTTCTAGATTAGGAAGAGCGTTAATAAACTTTACAGCCTTCTTCTTTCTTCCTTACTGTAAGTGCTTTAGATCTACTAACATATTGTCGTCTTAATAAGCTAATTAAGGTAATTTAATAATTAAAAATAGTATATTATAAGGCTAACTTGTAAAAGGTATATTACTCTATATTTCTTTTTGCAGATACTGTATATTTATAGGCTGTAAGTTAGGTATAGGAGAGTTACTTTGTATTATTTAATCGCTTCCTTATGTGCTTAAATCCTTGCCTAGCTTTCCTCGCTTCTTTACTCCTCCCTCCTAGACATAATTAATATCCTAGTAAAGGGCAGGGCCTTTGCCTTTTAAGCGCGTAGTAGCATTTAACTTAGAGATGCTATGTAAAGCGTTTTTATTACCTTCTAGTATAATATTAGCTGTATCTATATTATTAAGCTTCTTAACGTATTCCTTAGCAGAAGGAGTGTATAGTTGTTCCTAGAATTGCTAGAACTACTAAAGGACGTTACTGTAGTAGCCTTAGCTTGTCGAACTAGTCGCTACATTTGTAGAATTAGAGTTTTTCCCCTTATACCTTAAACCTAGTCAAGAGTCTCCTCTAGTAAACTTCTCTAGTAGCATACTAGAGGCTAGTTAATTAAAACACGTTATTAGTGACGTTGTAGAACTCTTAGATCTTCGCCTTTAACTACAGCAAGACTTAGTTTAATAGTAGTTATCTTAAGATTTCTCCTAAACACTTATATAGTAGACTAAAGAAGTACGTTCTTTTCTTGCTAGAAATATCCTAGTTAAAACTAACTTATCTTATCTACTTTAGGGCGTAGTATTGTTCGCACTCCTTGAGCATATATTCTACTTTATTACACATACAGCAGAGAGGGTGTATCTCTATATTACTTATATATACTATACTTATCTTGTTAGATAACCCCTTTAGGGCCTTAGTAATAAAGGAACTATTCTTCTTCTTACTAAGGAATTCTGTATTAGT
This sequence comes from Alternaria sp. 'sect. Undifilum', assembly GCA_024321975.1. Lineage (NCBI taxonomy): Eukaryota > Fungi > Ascomycota > Dothideomycetes > Pleosporales > Pleosporaceae > Alternaria > Alternaria sp. 'sect. Undifilum'. Next base: position 11,828,856 of record JAJJZI010000001.1, read on the forward strand.
TGCTTATACAACAAAGTACGTATAGTTAGAGAGTTTCTCTAGGAGTCTCTTAGTTGTAGGATAAGCTATAAGCATATTAATAGTTAATAGTCTAAGCTTTAGGTTGCCTAGAGACTTAATAAGGTCCTTAACCTCTAAGTTAACGTCTACTAGCGTGCTCGTCTTCTTATGTGCTTTGCTTATCTTAATCCCTGCTTCTCTTACTTCCTCTAGGGTGAAGGTTGCTCGCTAGTTACAGAGGGGTGACATCGAAAAAGATACTTTTAAAAAGTTATACTTTTTAAAGCTTTTTATATAGTTAACTAGAGGTTCTAGGACTATGATTGTTAAAGTTTTGAAAAGCCAAGAACTTCCATTTCAAGTTAGGCTATTAGTCCGCCTGCTTAGTAAGCATAATTGAGGAGATAAAAAGCAGTAAAAACAGGTGGAAAAAATGGCTAGATAAATCTAGCTACAACTTTTTAATGAGCGTATCAAAATCGCTAAAATTAAGACATGTAATTCTAAATTATATAAGCATTACGTAAGCAAAGTCTTGGCACAAGTTTATAATAAAATAAGTTTAGAAATAAAAATATAAAAAAAGGTACGCTAAAAAAGTACGCTAAAATCACGTAAGCTTTTTTTAGCGTTAGTCTATATAATAATCTCTTTCTAACCTGAGATTTTCTCTTCTTTATTATCTCTCTATGTCGGTCAAACTTTCTAAGTTTGAAAAACAAGTCTATACTTTATCTTTACAACAAAAATCTACTAGTACTATTAGTACTATACTAGAAAAATCTTACAAATCTATTTATAATACTTTACAACGTATTAAAAAGAAAAAACCAACTTTTTTACCACTTTCTACGCCTAAACAGCGCCTGCCTACAAAGGTCTCTAAAAGAGCTACGGGAGTAGTTAATAGAGACCTAGAAAGAAGTCCTAAGAAAACAAATAAGCGTATTCTAGAAGAGAATATTTATCTTTTTCTACTAGAAGCTTACAACGCTTATTAAAAGCAGAAAAATACTCTATCTCTACTGCTAAGAAAAAACAGCTTTTAAACGAGAAAAGAGCTTTAAATCGCAAGAAATACGCCAAGAAGACTATGAAAATATTGAAAGATATTAACTTTAGAAAAGTTATATTTTCTGACGAGTCTTCTATTCAGCGTGGACACGGCGCTAGGCAACAATACGTCCGAAAAAGGAGAAATAAGCGACTTGGCAAGGAACAGGTGTCTACTACAAATACAAGTAAGTTTAAAAATATTTCAATTAACCTTAGAATTTCATTAGAAAATCTAGAATTTTTCTAGTATTTTGAATCATTTATAGCTAGCCTGCTGACTAAGATATAGCTCGCGATATTTCTATCTCTGTTTGGGGAGCTATTTGGCTAGGTGGTAGATCTAAGTTACACATAACTAGATCACCAAAAGATACTTCATCCTTTTCAAATACTCGATATTTAAAAGAAGTTTAAATCCTATTGTTAAACCTCTTTTTAAAAGAGGTAAGTACAAACTCTCTTATTTTATACTTTAAAAGGCTATAACTTTGTTATTACTTTATATTTTTTGATTATTATTTTATATTTAAAAAGCTTATAGCTAATTCTATTTAGGCTGGAAATTTCACCAGGATAACGCCAAGATCCATAAAACGCCACAAGTTATCGCCTGGTTTTCTAGAAACAGGATTCCCCTTTTCGAGCATCCTGCCTATAGCCCGGATTTAAATCCTATAGAAAACGTTTGGAGTCTACTTAAAAACGCGCTAGGAAAAAGGCCTATTGCCTCTTTAGGCACAGGTAAAAGCGTTAAAGCAGTAGAATTGTTTGAAAAGGCAATTTTAGAAGAGTGGGACCTTATACCACAACAGGCGATTGATAATTGTATTAATTCTTTACCTAGGCGTTATTTAGCTGTTAAAGCTGCTAAAGGTTGGTATACTAAGTACTAGTTACTAGCTTTAGCTACTTCATTATAAAAAAACCTTAAAAAATAACTCTCTTATCTAACTTTTCTAATAATAATTAGAATAATTTTTAATATGGATACACTATAGATCTTACACTATTATATAACACTTCTGACTTTTAGCTAAAAAGATACTGTGAATAAAAAGTTGTAGCTACATTTATTATGGCTATTTTTATTAGCTGTTTTTACTGCTTTTTATCTTTCTCATTAGGCTTACTAAGCAGGCTTACTAATGGTCTAGCTTAAAAAGGAAGTTCTTGGCTTTTCAAAACTCTAAAAATTATAGTCCTAGCACCTCTAGTTCATTATATATAGAGCTTTAAAAAGTATAACTTTTCAAAAGTCTCTTTTTCGGTGTCACCCTACTGTAGATAGCATAATCTAGCGCATCTTGGCATTAGCGCCTCCTTGCTCTAGCTAATAAATATTTTCTAGGCTAGTTATCTTCTTGTAGTAGGATTTTAGAAAAGAATAGATCTCTTCTAGTTTATGCGTATCCTAATTATCTCTATGTAAGGCAGAAGGCATATAGTACATAACTGCCTTTTTGTTAGTTCATAGTAGGCCTTAGAAGAAGAGAATACCTTCCTCTTCTTAAGGGATTTGCCTATTCTTGATATATATATTAGCGACAGAAGTAAAGTGCGTGTAGTACTCTACTAGACTAGGCTAGTTTTGTACACAATTATAGATGTAGGCTTAAAAGTATAAGCGTTTACCTATATTAATAGCTATATCTTTATTTTTCTACTATTCTTTTATGTGTGTCTGTAACTTAGACTAATCCTTCTTAGTATATCTAGGTAAGCGCTTTAGGATATAAGAGAGAGATTAATCCTTGTTAGAAAAGTAGTCTAGTAGAATAGAGACTTTTATAGCATTACAGATGCCTCTATTATTAGCTTATTAGTTAAAGTCCTTTAAGAATTCTGTAATATCTTTCTTAGTAAAAACTAATGTACTGTGTCTTAGTTAAATTATAGTTAACACTAAGTTGTGTGTAGGTGTAGCTATAGTGTTAATAACAGAGCTTAATAGGGTTAATAGTAGATTAGGGCTAGTAGTAGTAGGTCTAGAGAGAGGAAGCGTTGCGCCTTCCTGCCCTTAACCTGTTTTTTAATCCCTTTTTGACATCTAGGGTATAGTAAGACTTATATAAGTTCTTTATATAGATAGTTAACAAATGTTAGTAAAGAAACAGACAAGGTATAGTCTCTAGGAGAAAGAATATCTCTCTTTAAGTCTTTGTAGTGTATGTTTTTTTAAGTGTAGGTGTATTAATCTTTACTTCTTAGGTACTCCGTATTTCGCTAGGTGGGCTTAGATTTATACTTAAAGCTAGTACTTATATATAAGCTTTTAGTGCTATCTCTATTTTGCTAGACAACACTTTAGCTTAGTATTTCTTTACGTATATATTACTGTCTCTATTTTGCTAGACAGGTTACTACCTCTATTTTGCTAAGTAGACTTTAAATTAGCGTTTAATAATATATATAAGACTGTCTCTATTTTGCTAGACAGTTTACTACCTTTATTTCGCTAGACAGACTTTAAATTAGCATTTAATAACGTATTCTATTTTTTATTAGTAGATTTTGTTTTTCCTTATTGCTGTTGTTAGTGCTGACTTAGGTAACATCGTCCTTAACGTAGTCTATAATAGGGGATAGTGCTGACCTCTTAAAAGTAAGTCTAATAATAATCCTAAAGATTCTATGCTTGCGTAAGATTGTTATATTGTTCTTATAATAATTGTGCACTAGTACTTTTATGCACTAAGTAGTAGAGTATGTCCCTATATGCTTCGCTATTTGTACGGGTGTTAGAGTGTATAAAGACATACTGCTACGAGGGCAAGAGATCACTAGTAGTTAGATCATGCGAGAATAAGGGTAGTAAGATAAAGATCTTATTATAGGTTAATTATTAAAGAGAGGTACAAGAGTTAAGTTGTCGAGTGGAGGATTAATAGATAAATCCCTACCGCTCGTTTCGATCCCCGAAACGAGCTATATACCCTCAGATTAGGTGGTTGAGCACTGACCTCGTGAGCAGCAGGGTATCACCCTGTGCACCGGCACAATACTATCTTAAATTATTATAGTACTAAGGCCCTCTTCTATTGCATGCTTAAGGTTAAGATTAATATGTTTAAAGTAAGTTTCATTACTCTTCTTAGCGTATTTAGCGTAGTAAGGGTAAGAAATTAAAGTGTACTTCTTTCAAAGCATCGCGTATTATAACTAGTATTTTAAGTTAGTGCGTACAGCTTATGAAATAAGCAAGTAGTACATGTTGCGCAACTATTTAAAGTTTAGCTCTCTGTCTATACGTTGTAAATAGAAGAGATACATCTTAAAAGTGTTTATAATAATGTCTTCTATCTGTCTATCCTCAAACAGCTATATATAGGCATTAGTAACAATACTTCCTGTGCGTTAGAATTTCTCTGCCTGTAGTTAAAACTCTATAGTGTTAATAATCTTATTCTAAGTAAGGATAGGGTAGAGATTAAGTTTAGAGAATTAATATTAGTAGCTTAGCAGATCTTTATCCTGCTTTGTTAAGTAATACTTGCTAGTAAAAAGCTTAGAAATAACTAGGTCTGATTGGAATTTGTGCTAACAGCTCTAACTTATATATAGTAAAAGCAGAGACTTGTTAAGTATATTAGAAGACATAGCTCTTTTAAACAAACTTAAGACGCTTGCAGTAGTACGCTTATAAATAAAGTATACTTACTTGTAAAATAGATTATTAGAACTAGGTAGTTGTCTAATATTAACTTTATAATACTACTCCTTAATAACCTTAATGTAATTAAGATTAGTAATTAGCTTCTTTGCGTAGGCTTGCTTAAGTAGCTTAAAGAATGCAGAAGTAGGATTTATACAATAACACTTGGTCTAGAAGATCTCTTATTTCTAATTGCGGGTATTTAGCTTCTTATCTACATATAAATATTATTAAGCTTAGTATCTAGTTGTGTAGCTGCCTATTAGTAGGCTAGCGTTGCCTTGAGAGCACGAGAGCTTAGTAGAGGCAGTAGAGCAAAAACCTGCTAGCTACTAGCCTTAGCCCTAACTTGTCCTGCTTAGACGTTAGCAGCATTACGCCTTTAGCGTATAATAGTTATTCTGTTTATAAACTTATAATTTTTAACTATTACGTATTTATCTTGTCTTTGCCTAGTAGACATTCCTGTAGATTACCTTAAGTTTTTAGTTATAACTAATAGACTATAACTTCTTAGAGTGCAAGTCTTAGATGCTATAAAATTACTATAATAATTAATAAATTAAGCTTTATGTAGGGTCCTTCTTATTTTAGTAGTAATTAGAATAGGTACACTATATATTAAATACGTCTTTACGCTAAGCAGCCTATACTCTTTACTTAAGATATTTTGTGTAGAGTAGTGTTAACTAGTTTTAGGGTCCTCAGATTTAGCTATAAGTTAGAAAACCTTTTGCTAAAATATATACCGTGTCCGTGCGCGCAATGCCCGTGTTCGCGCAATGCCCACCCTAACAACATGAAGATTTTAGAAAAATAAGGCTGTAGAGCCACTACCAATAGCTAGTATCGCGAGATTTTGTAGTGTTGTAGTATATATAGTATTGCGATTAATTTGTACTACTTATATTTGCTTAGTAAGGTGACGTTGCGCCCGCGGCGGGTGGTGCGCGCTGGGGCAGCTAGTGCAGCTACCTCAGTTTTAACATAAGATGAATTAACAACAACACGTTTTTAATGCTTCTGTTTTCAAGTCAAGGCTTTTAAGGCCTTGCGCTTACTTGATTAGGATAGTTGTATAGCTTTTTAAGCGTCACGAGCTAATTTCTAACGCTCCTTTTTAGCTGCCTTTTCAGCCTTCTCTTTCTGCCTTACCTCCTTAAGCCTCTCCCTTTTAACACGCCTCTTCTTAGCTTGTTAAGCTTTATATAATTAAGCTTGCTCTTTTAAGTAAAACCTCTTAGCTTTTTAAAGTTATAGTAGTTATTATTTGTGTTGTTAAACTACCTTGTTGTCCTGAGCCTAACCGACCTTCCTAGGCGACTAGAAAACAGCACCACTATAGTACTCCTAAAAATTGTTAAGTTAGAGAGTATAGCTCTTCTTTTAGTGTTTCTTTTAACTAAAAGAGCCTCCTTTAAGCCTTAAATCTCTCTATAGAGGATACTGTTTTAAGCTAAGATGTAGTAGAGGCTTTAATATATCTTTTTTACCTCCTTAGTGCCCTAATCTCGCACTAAACAGCGTATAAGAGTCTTTATTTTAAGCTAATTATCTCTACTAAGTATAGAAGCTAAGAATTTATCTAAACTAGAGGCCTCCTGGCAGAATCTTTGAAGGATAACCTTAGGATTAGGTAGGTAGACCCTAGTTACCTAGAAAGACTTTCTAATAGTCTCCTCCTTAAAAGCAGTACCCTAGGCCCTCTAAAGGAGGAGAAAGAAGTCTCCTTTTACTATTAGTAGAAGCCCCTAGCTTTTATAAAGGTAGGATAAAAGCTTAGTTAAGTAGGCAGTTAAGAGAGGCTTAAATAATCTAACGTTAAGCAGTTAAAGCGTATAGATTAAATAAAAAGGAAATATAGCTAATAGGATCTTATAGTCGTTACAGTAATTAATAAAATCTATAGTTAAGTAAGATCTATAGCTGTTAAGGAGAAGTAATTAGTATCTTAAATAAGCTTTTTGTCTAGTCTCTCTCTTAAAAACCTCCTTAAGCTAGGCTAAACATATATTATTGTTAGTCTAGCTAGAAAGAGATAAGCTAACAAATACTAAGTGCTTTTTGTTATTAATATCCTTAACTTAGCTTGATTTTAGAGCTCTAACAGCTAACTAAAAAATAAGAGCTAGGGATAGAGCTGTACTATTGTCAGATATTATAAGTTAAGTAATACTATTAAGATAATAATAATATAAGGGATGATAGGTGGATTGTATTAATAATTAATTATTCGTGTTCTGTTTTGATTGTGCAGGTCCTGAGTGCCCTTTTTATAACCTAGATTTTGTGTGGGCCTTGGCGGCGCTAACGACTGTTAGGGCCACCCCCTGATAACCCTTGCAGGACCCTTCGCCAGTCTCCCCAGCCTTATAATTAACCTGCGCTGATGCCCTAAATTTGACACACCCCCTCAGCTTAAACGTACAGATTAAGTTAAAGACCTCCCTTGTTAGTTTCTTTTGTAAGGTAGTTAATTATAGGTCTAAGGCGTTGAGCTGAGTCGCTATTAATACTAGATCAGCTTCTAGTCTTAGTCGTACGCCTAGATCAATCAGTCCTATCTGCTGTAGGAACCTTAGCTATTAATTAGCTAGTAATAATTTTGTAAGTCTGTTAGCGAGCATTTTGCTTAATTCTACGTAGATTACCTTAATTAACTTGTTCTAAACTTCTTGCCTAAGCTAGTAGTTGTAGATATCAATATGTTGTAGCTTTATAGTCAACTAAGAAATCTCTTCTTAGATTAATCAGATTGTTTGCAGGTTATTGCATTGTATAGTAATTATTTAGTTAACTATCGAAACTTAGAGCTTAGTAAGCAGCATCTAAATAAACATAGCTTCCTTTGCAACTTGTAAGAGCGCGAGCAGTTTAGCTTTAGTTGTTAAAGTTATAACTATATCTTGTTTATTTGCCCTCTAAGTAATTAGTCTATTAAACAGCTTAATTACGTATCCTTGTAAGCTTTTGCGATTAAGTGTATTATTAGCAAAAGAAGTATTACTAGCAATAACTAGGTAATTATGTCTACTAAATTGTAGTGCGAGCGTTCGTGTATAGTCAAGGTATAAGAGTACGCAATTAGCTGCTAGCTAATAATTAGGACTAGGGTTTGTAAAGAATTAAGCTAGGCGTGATACTGTAAAGGCCGTATTAGGTCTTGTATTAACTACTACAAATAGGAGTAATCTAATCTTTTATTAGTAGAGGTTAATTTCTTTAAGAGTTGCGTTGCCTTCTTAAGGCAGTAGTTTAGCCTTAATTTTTAAGGTATTACTCTTAATTAAGTAGTCGCTTACTAGTTAGTTAATCTTCTTAATATATGCTAATTAAGAGATCTAAGTTTTGCGCTGTAATTAATCTCTAATTAACTCTATACCTAAAAACTAATACAGATCGTCTCCTCTAGTTATACAGTACTTCTTCCTAATATCCTTAATAGCTGCTTGCGCATCTAATCTATAGTTCTTGCTATATATTATAATAATATCATTAACATAGAAGAACACAAAGATCTCTTAGCAGATTATATAGCATAGCTTATATAGGACAGCAGTAAATCTACATCTTTAGAGATAGGTAGTAAAGTCCCTTTGCTAGAGGAGTAGCAATATCTAGAGGCTGTAAAGAGCTTTATTAAGCTTAAGAATTATCCTCTTTTTTATATATCTACGCGGCATTCTTATGTATATAACTTAACTAATTAGTGCATGTATAAAGGCGTTAGTAACGTTATACTGCTTAAGCTTAAGGTTAAATTAGGCAGCAATCGCAAGGGCTATTTAGAAGGATTAACCTGCTAACGTAGCAGCGTAGGTCTCTTAAGTAGTAACGTTACGCTATTAATTGCCTTGTACAACTAAGTGCGCTTTGCACTTAATAAACTAATAATCCTTATTAATTTTGTAAGTATATACCTACATAGACTATAGTATCTAGGTGTCTGTTAGTTGTGCTTCTTACGTTAAGACTTCTAACAATAAGTTTAATTACTTGTAGCTCGTGAGGTAATCCTCTTTAGCCTTTTCAAACAACTAGTAGAATATGTAATTCTCTTTTAGTTAGTTTAGACTTAGCGCTAGCAGGAGCTTACTTAAATAAGGTATCTAGTTATAACTTTAACCCTTAAGCAATTAATTAACTGCTGTACTATTAAGTTTCTTGTTGTTTAATTGTTAAACTTTTCCTGCTCTTGCACCTGCTATAAACGCTAAAGCCTATAGGTCTATCTAGTTTTTCTAGAGAGACTTACTAACAGAACTTAATCCTATATTAGCACTGCGTAGATTAGGACACTCGCTGCTGCTAGTACTTAAGGGGTAATTAGGCCTAGGGTTTAATAGCTGCGCAAGGGCGACGTTCTAACTCTTAATATTAAGAGGATTATCTACACGCCTAATGCTCTCTGCTGTTATAAGATTAGTTAAGAGGGCTACTAGTAGAGGCGTTAGCAGGGGTAAAGAATAATCTACTTAAACCTTTCTTCTGCGCTAATTATATTAATTATGTGTTTCTTTATGTATAAGTCCTTTATTAAAAGACTTATCCTTAAGAAAAAATTGTGTCTTATCTTAGTTATTTGTAATTCTTAGGAGAAGTTCTATAGTCCTAATCTATACCTTAATCTCTTCAAGGGTGCTATGTATTAGGTTATCTATAACATTCTTCTTATCTCTAGTAAAGATTAATTCTTTATTAAATACTACATCACGTGTAGTAATCACCTTAGCTATAGTCAGCACCTATACACAGTAGATATTAGTAGATTAATATCTAACTAAGTATCTAATCTATACCTTAGAATTAAGCTGCTGTAGTTTGCGCTTGCCGCGCTTTGTATTATCTATTATTATAAACGCCTTACACCTGTATACTTATAAGTAGCCTTAGTGTAGCTTGCGTAGTAAAGTAACAATTCTGTTCTTATATACGTTATGCGTAAAGAACTCTTAATATAGTAATCTCTATTAATTTGCGTATTAAGGCGTTTAATTATAGAGATATACTGCCAATTAAGTAATCTTAGGCTATAGCAGCTACTGCAAGTTAGCGTTAAGTTGCATTACTTATGCTTTATCCTTAATTACACCTCTTAAGCGTTCTGCTCTACTGTTCTGTGCTTAGGTATTAGGAGCAGAAGGCTTAAACCGCATGCCTTAGGACTCTGCCTACTAACTTACTTCTAGTTTAACTGTAACAATCTTCTTATTAGTTTTAATAACCTTTACAGTAATATTGAATTAGGTTTTTATTAAGATTACAAAAGACTCTAGTAACTTAATAATTATTTACGCTGTTTAGTTGTCCTTATAAAAGTAGTTCTACATAAATCTAGTAGCTTAATCTATAATTAGTATTTAGCTTCTTTCTTTAGTTAAGCTATCAACCTTATAATTATAAAAGTTAAGTAAGATGCGTTCTCTTAGAGACTTATTAATCCTGCGCAGTATGTAGCTAATTAGACTTTTAGCTTTTACTCTTCTACAGGCGTCGCATTCTACTGTAAGCACTCTAGTGATCCTTACCTCCTTAGATTGTTGTATAAGGTGCTTAAGCGCGCTTAGTCCTAGATAATCTATTCTCTTATGCTATATAAGCGCTCGTGCGCGCTGTCTTTAATTGTATTACAGTTTAACAACCCTAGAGGCTATTATTACGTAATTAGTAATTAGGTTTACTTTAAGCACCTACTATTTATGTATCTTAGTAAAGTTAGCAATTAGATTATTATTAAGCAATTATTAAAGGACTATTAGATTATGTTTAGTGTCCTACTATAAGCCTTATAAGTAGAGTATCTTAAACAAGACAAGATTGTAGAGTAGATTAAGATAGTATACTACGTCTTTTAGGTATAGTTAGCTTTAAGTCCTGCTACTAGCTACTATTAAAGTAACTAATCTATATGCCTTAATCTATACTTGTGAGTTACCTGCCTATAAGAAGTCTCCTTGCCTAGCTAATTATGTTTTAGTGAATTAACTAGTATTGTCAGAGACGTAATAGGTTAATCTAGAGTTAAGGATCTATAATTATTGTAGAAGATACGTAGCCTAGAGTACTTTAAATAAAGCCTTAATAAGCGTGCAGTTAATCTCTATAATCTTCTAGCTATATAGTTAGTTATTATACTTAACTATAGGCGTTGCTATGTGTAACTTCTTAATTGCAGGTCTTTAAAATTGTAATTGCTACTTAGAGTTGTAAATTGTTTCTTATATAGCTAGGCTGTTATTAATACGTAAGTAGACTTAATCTATCCTATCTTATTAGGGTTACTACTAAGATAGCGCGTTGCTTAGGTGTACGTACTAACAATCCTTAAGCGTATATCTTATATTACACGCTTTACATTTGCTTGTAGTGTATTAAATGTTATTTAATTAAGTATCCTTAATAGGCTTTTAATTTTAGCGTTGTTTACGCTTCTATCCTAGATTATCTAATTTGTCCTTATTAAGCGTTAGTAATCTAGCTCCTGCGGCTGTTCTAAATGACGCCTTAGTTGACTTTGCTTTGGATAGGTAGAAGAGCTACATATAATCTTAATAGTCGCGGATTATATCCTTGACTGTAATTAAAAGATTCTTAAATCGATAAGATATAAATAAGATTATCTATTATTCTAAGTGCTTAGCTGTTGCTTAGGTAAAGTCCTTATTAACGTATATATCTAGTTAGCACTTAGGTATTCTAACAGCTTTACCCTTAGTTGTAGCGTAATTAACTTTAGTAAGCTATATCTCCTATAAGCTAATTACCTTAGGCGGCTTTATCACGGTCTTGTACTGCTCTTAGGCTTCCTTAATCTTATCTTTAGCATTAATGCCTACAGTAGCTATTAGATTAGCAATCTACTAATAATATGATTACCTTGCTTAACAGCAGTTTGTATATAAGTAGTTATTAACTGTACGCTGTATCTTCTATATAATCTTATCTAATACTGCTTACTCCTATGTGTACTTCTAATCTTCTGTCTTGTATTAATCTAGCTCTAACTTATAGATCTCTAGATCTTCTTTATATAAGGCTTTCGCGTTCGTTGATAGGTCTGCGGGCCGTGTGGGTATGAAGGGTGGTATAGGTGCGCTATCGCTGTAATTACCTTAGTGTAATGCAGCGTGCGCATTTATTGCTTGTTACGACGCTTAATAGTCGCTTAGATGAGGTATTTAGGGTATCTCTAGTTTAGTAATAGGTTTAATTATAAAGTTTAGATTGATCTTCTCCCACACGCGTAGAGAGTCAGCGCGCATTTTAATCTAGCAGATCTATTTAATCTAGTTTGTGTAATTAGCAAGGATCACAGAGGAGTCTTGTAGAGGTAGGGTAGACATCCTTTTAATAACTTATATAGTTTAGTAACTTGTTAGTTATTAATCCTCGTTTAGTTGAGGCAGTAAGACTCTTAATTGTTAGATATTATAAGTTAAGTAATACTGATAAGATAATAATAATATAAGGGATGATAGGTAGATTGTATTAATAATTAATTATTCGTGTTCTGTCTTGATTGTGTAGGTCCTAAGTGCCCTTTTTATAACCTAGATTCTGTGTGGGCCTTGGCGGCGCTAACGACTGTTAGGGCCACCCCCTGATAACCCTTGCAGGACCCTTCGCCAGTCTCCCCAGCCTCATGATCAACCTGCGCTGATGCCCTGAATTTGACAACTATCTAAACAAACGCAGGCTAAGATAGTTACCTACTCCCTAGAACTGTCCTAAGTTGCAGCTGTTACTCCTTTTTAATTGTATATCCTCTTGTTAAACACCCTTTTTAAATTTCTAGTTACTCTAATTATAAAACCTTTCTTGTTTATATTAAAGATTTAAGAAGGCCCTATATTGTATTCCTTTATCTTCTTATATAGTAGCTTAAAGTAGAGGCTATATTTAGCCTTTAGATTAGCTTTGTGGCGATTGCGATCCATTCCTGCCTGCCAGCGTGAGATAAGATGGGTAGGATTCCTGTTGATGAAGCAAGTAACCCAGCTTTCTAAAACCTCTCTACTAGCTAAAGATAAGGCAAAGTTGCGTATTATTACTCGTGTAGGTGGTGTACGTCGTTTAGTAAGCGTAGTAATATACTGTAGGAGCTTAGTTTCTTAGTGTAGGTGAAGGAGTTGGTAGGCGAGTTGGCGTGGTTGAGTTTGGCCCTGGTGTCTTCGAGCGAGCGTTTAACGATTAATACTATACTTTGCTGCAAATCTTGTATAAGAAAAAGATGCGCCTGGTGCGCGCGATTCGATTTCTTCAATTGCTTTCTGAATCGGGTCCATGGTAGTTGAGTTATGACGCGATTTGTGTTGGTGGTTGTTGTGTTGGGGTGGGCATTGCGCGAACACGGGCATTGCGCGCACGGACACGGTAGAGATAGTTGAGCTTGTCTTAGTTATCCTTAGCTTTAGCATTAGGACGTAGCTTCTGTAAGTTAAAGACAATGTTATCTTTCTAAACTAAGAGGTTGGCACAGATAGCACAAAGTTCTGTTACCTCTTAGTTATTAATGTCTAAGTAAAGTCCTTTGTTGTAAGAGTTGTTTTAATTAATAAAGGCGTAAATATCCTTATATAGTAGCTTTACTATTACTTAATCTGCTAGTAACATATATTATTCCTCACATTAGTTCTTAGAGTTAATCTAATGTACTATTGCAGCGTTAAGGAAATAAGCAGCGTTTTTAAGATCTATACGCCTTAGTATAAAGGCTATAACTATTAATCTTTAGTAGTTAAGTAGCGTATAAGGCATGTAGATACTAACACATTCTTAGACAAATCCTAGAGCTAGCTTCTTTACTGCTAAGATAGCACTGCCTAGTTCTTTAGCTCTCCTATCATGCAACAAGGATGCTGCACTAATAATAAAATAGTGTTTCTAAAAACCTTTAACACTACTATATTTGTCTATAAGTCCTAGGAGCTAAGTACAAAGATCGCCTACTCCTAAATCAACTTTGAGAATTAATTTAAATTAGTAGAAAGCATTATTAAACTAATAGTCTACAATAATGCGCTGTTGCCTTAAAGCGTTTAAAAGAATCTTATCTAACAAGGTCTAGATGCTAGTAACTCTAATGCTGTTGCTAAGTTTTGTAAGCTCTAGTACTTTATTTTAATGCTAGACGACTTTAGAGGTGTAGTCTATAATATAGTCTTCCTTTCTAGTGCTAACCTCTAAGTCCCTAAAGACCCTTAATAGTCCTAGTATCTAAGGTAGTTGCTGCTGTAGCTGCTTGCCTTAAGCCTTGTCTAACAGAGGCTAAGACATTACTTAAACAGGTTAGTTAGTAGTGTATATAGTGCCGCGGCGGCTAATATAAGTTATATATTGTTCTTAGCCTCTATTAAATTAGGAAGGAAGAGACATTACCTTAATTGTTGTCTTTAAAGGTAAACACTCTAAGAAAAGGTAGTAGAGTTAGTGTAGAAGAAGAATTAGATAGTTAGTAGGGTTGTAGCTCTTCTTTATGCGTAGTAGCAGTATTCTGCTAGCTAGTAGGTAAAAGTAAAGGTAAACAGGGTTTATATTACGCTAAAAAAAGTAAGTTTTACAATAAAAATAGTTATTATAATTAGCTGTTGCATTAAGAATGCAAGAAACTAGGTATAGTATTAGTATAGTAGTAAAGTATTATAAGTTTATAGAATTTAGGGGCTTACTGCACACCTAAAATCTGTAGAATAAGCAGCTTATACCTAAATTTTACATACGAAATTAGGAAATAAGCAGCTAAAAGTAAAGGTAAGTACTAATAGCGTAGCATCCCCTCCTCTTCTTAAGAATATAGGCTATTTTATAGCCTATTAGTTGTCTAGTATAGTATATAAGTTAGAGTCTAAGCTTCTAAAGTCTTATCTATATATATAACGCTCTTCCTCTATAAAACGCTTAGTAATAACAACTTAAAGATAAAGATTATTACTTATAACAAAAAGTAAAAGTAATTGTAGTTTAGTAGGCAGTTTAAGTAAGTCTAGCAAGACAAGAATATTTATAGTAGAGCTAGTTTACTCCTAATAATTAAAATTTTATAACTTTATGTTTTCTTAATCCTCTTTAATAATATCCTGTATAAGCCTTTGCTAAAAAAGCTTTAATTACTAACTAGGCGTTGTGTGTAGAAAACGTGTACTATTAAAATCTTTAAGGTAGTAAGTCCCTCTATTAGGCTTAGCGTTATAAATATAATATAAACCTAACTATCTTATATCTAGTTTGCAATCTTGCGATATAATAATTTCCTAGACAGAGTTCTAGAGAAGCACTAAGTCTTCTAGCTTTATATTCTTATGATGTATCTCTTTAGTGTTATTCTAGTATTTCTTCTTAGCAGCTCTTATACAATTAGTACAAGTAACAGCATCTTTTATGAATTAATTTCTAAGATCTAGCTATATACCTTAAATAGCAAGTAGTTGCGCTTAATCCTTTACTTCCCTAAACAGAAGCGTTTGCTATATAAGTAGTGTAAGCTTAATAGAAAGCACTAGGTTCTGCCTTATAACTAGTTAGTATAGCGAGTAGCCTATTTATTTTTATATAGAGATCCTGTCTACAAGAAGAACTGTAAGTAAGTTCTTAACTTAAAGTCATATTAGCTTTGTAAAAGCGTTTACAATTAGTTTATGCCCTTCTTTAATCTTTTCTATAGCTTAAAGATTATGTCTTAATAATTAGACTTAGTTAATTTTGTACGTTTTTAATAAATATAAGACTACTTTAGCAAAAGTAAGTCCTTTATGAACTATAAGTTTGCGTGCGGTGCTCTATTAACATATAATATCTTTATATATAAACTTAGCAATTACCTTAAACTAGTTATTGGCTTCGGCCTTTTGAGACAACCTTTTGATGTGACCACACATTTTGTAGACACCTTTTTGGTAAAAAAAAAGATTTATTGCTAACAACAGGTATCCGGGCTCACGCCCTCTTGTTTAGCATTGCTAGCACGCAATTAGTGTGTCGCATGTTTAGACAGAAACGAAGAAAAGTAAGACAAAGACGTGAATCGCCTCCTAACTTAACGCGCCTTATCCTGCCTATGCCGCCTACTTATGTTAAGGCTTCACTTCTAGGTACTCTTAGACAAATTAAAGAAGCAGCACTATTATTGCCTTGCTTTCTAACCTATACATACGACAATAGAACGCCTACTCCTCTATTCCTACCTCTTTCTTCTCTATCGCTATTTTGACGTTATGTAACAGCTAGCCTAACTAGTTAATAGTTTCTTTACTTAGCCTATGCATAATTAACAAGAAGAGAGAGATACTAAAGTAGAGTATTTTAAGTACTTTACTAGTATTAGCAAACACTCTATAGATCTTGTATTCCTTCTACAACTAGCTAAGTTAAGGCTTAATATTCTTTTTGTATATAGAGATATTGCGGATTCTAGAGTTGTTTATAAAGAATATAATTATAAAGTCCTAAAGAGGCTAAGTTTGTAGATGCTTAATAAACTTAGGTGTCTACATAATTAGCTTAAGCTAAACTAGTTTAGGGGCTAGGTATACAATAAGAAAGCTTTTTGTCTATAGATAAGAGTTAAGATTAAGGAGATGCTTGTTGTAGAGGTTATACGCTATTACAGCGTATTATATGCAAATTGATTATATGCAGTGCTGTTTAAAAGATAAGAAGCAGTAGGTAAGAAGTAGTAGCTTTATAAAGTATTATAGGCTCCTGCTGCAGTACGTACGTGTCCTTTCCCTCCTCTATTGCATTATGTTGCAATCCTATTGCAATCCTACTATAATCCTGTTATTAGCTATAGGCTGGTAATTGCTGTTGGACACGTTTTAACTAGTGTTGTTTTTTAGTACCTTAGCAAATTTTTTGACCCTGATTATCGCTTAGTAGTCTAAGCTTTCCTCCTAGAACTTATCTACCTACTGTTCGAATCTCGTTGACTACACACAAGCTTTTTTTTGACTTTTGCGATTTATTAGTAGAGGGTAGCTGCTTTTCACTTTTTTGGAACCCTATTTTAACTACAACAAAAACCACCGCCCTTGACACCTTAAAAAATAAACTAGTTATTTAAGAGTACTTTAGCTTCTAGCTAACTACTTAGGTAGTTTCTTGCGATTACTAAGAACTTCTTCCCAAAACATTAAGGCATATATACTACATTAATTATAACAGTCTCCTAAATAGCGAAACTATAAGTGTTAGTAAGCATATTAACCTTCCTCTTAGAGAATCGCAGTTAACAGTCTAGATAGGTTGCTAGTCTTTTCTACACGTGCTTATACATTCCTTTCTACTAGTATTACTAAGCAAGTATAAAGTACACTGCGTTAACCTCTTTATATCTAATCTAGGTGTGTACGTTCTACACTGTAGCTATTTTTAAATCTATATCATTCATAACTTGTTAGATTGCAATATTTTTAAATGTCTTTCTAAAGAGTATCTTATTTTATACAAAGAAGTTTAATGCTTTTTTTTTCTATACTTATAGTTCTTGTAGTTCTATACCCTTAGGAGTTCTAAAGTTAACTAGAAACTAAGTATATTGCTCTAATTTTTTAAAAAACCTTTAATAAAGTATCCTTACCTGCCCTACTGATACAAGTGCATTTACATTTCTAATTATATAGTTAATAAACTCCTCTAAGTCTTCTTTAGGTTCTAGAGGTAGCTTCTAGTTATTAGCTTTTAAATACCTTAATAGTGCATCTGCAACTGCATTCTTCTTTCCTAGTATATGCTTAATATTAAAGTCCTATAAGAATATCAACACCAACGTCGACTTTTCTGGATATTGATCAGAAACAAACGAATCTAAAGAAAAATACCCGAGGAATCGATTGCGATACTTTTTGAAGCCTGCAGCAAGGGCGCGAGGGCGCGAGAGAGGGTGAAAGAGTCGCCCCCCCCTCCTTTGAGGAGAGAAAAATTTTCATTTTCCTCAAAAGCTCAGGCCACATGCTGAGGCATCTCAAGCTAATTGAGATTGAGGAGCTTATTGAAGCCTAATTCAACTAAGAAATTACAACTACTCAAAAAAACAAAAAACGAATCGCCTCTAGAGACTTAGGAGGAAAAAACAAAAAAACAAATGGAGATAGACGAGGATAATAGAGACAGTGGCCAAGCTACAACACCCCGCCTAGAAAGGCAAACCCTAGAGGAACCTTAAAGGCCTACCCACATTCAAACTAGGAGTAACTTTTCTCCTTTTATTAGTCCTATCCCTTGATACCTAATTAGAAATAAAACACTAAAAGCTACCTTAGTTAAAGAAGCACTTGAAATCGCTAGAAATTTAGTAATTTAAGCAGCTAATTTAGCTAAAAATAATCCTACCTAGCAAATAAGCCTCCTAGACTTAGTAGAAGTCTTTAAGGACTATACAGAAAATAGCAGAGTAAACAAGAAGAATACTGCTATCTTAGCAGACTAAATATTAAGCCTCTTAAACGTCTTAAGGGAGTTAAGAGAGAAAATTAGACGCATTAAGAAACTAACAACAAACACGCCTATCTAGAATACGCCTATCTAGAATACGCCTATCTAGAACACGCCTATCTAGAACACGCCTATCCAAAACACGCCTTACACTACTGCAGCTACTTTTGCTTCTATAGCAGGCAACAACAACAATTATCTATAGACGAATATCCAAAATACAAAAAAACTAAAGGCTACTAGCCTAAAAGAGCGCTAGCTAGTTCTAGTTAGCGAGACCCCAGCTGCATTTGATGCCTTTAAGCTTAGAAACGCCTTTAACAACGCCTTTGCGATAAAAAGAGGTGTACAATCGCCTGTAGTTGCCTTAATTACGATATCCTCTAAGGGAGACAAAATAGTTACAACTACACTAGCTTTTAAAGCAAAATACCTCTTAGAGAATTAGGCTATATAGCAAGATATTACAACCTTTAAGGATGCCTAACTTATTACGCCTTAGTTTAAGGTTGTTATCTACAAGCTTCTTACAAACTACAGCCTAGAGGTAGTAAAAGAAGAAATTAAAACCTTTAATAAAGGCTTAAAAGTTATTGGCAATCTTTTTTGGCTTACGCCTGAGGATAAAAGAGAAAACTAAAATTTTAGTTCAGCATGTGTGGCCTTCGCAACAGAGGAAGAAGCCTAAAGGGCTATTAGAGGAAAGCTCTATATTTTAGGAGAAAGCCTTCGAGCAGAAAAGCTTAGAGTTATAAGAAAAATAACTCTAGAACAACAATACGAAAGGTGCCAAGGCTTTAGTCACAACAAGGCTAGGTGCTTAAAAATAGCCTGCTAGCTCTGTAGTGAGCCTTACTACACAAGCTAACACAAGTGTAAGACTTGTTATACTAAAGGAGAGTCTTGTGTCTATACTATATATAAGTGTGTAAACTGCAACTAACCTCACGCAGCAAATAACCCTATCTGCAACTTTATCTTAGCAAGAGCTAGGCCTTAGCTTACACTAGGTGCTCTTTCCTTTTTGTTTTTTCTTTTATTTTTCCTTTCGTCTCCGCAAGCCCTCTTACTACCTATACACTCAGCAACGAGCCTCACCTTTATTTAGATGGCCCCCTCCTTGTAATTAAAAAAATCTTAGATAAAAACTACGTAGATACTTGTAGGTCCTAAACCTACACGTCTTATATAGCCCTCTAGGCTGAGAAAGGACGTTAAACTACAATAAAAAAAATAAACAGTCCTAAAAGAAGATTATTGATATATACCTGTTTATAACTAATCCTACATTATTAGTTTATAAATAAATTAGTTAAGCAATAAGAGTTGTAGCGTTAGTTTCTATAGTAAAGTAAATACTATAAAGGTAAGTATAAAACTTATTAAGAGCCTATAGTACTGCTTTGTATTTTAACTTAGTAGAGTGCTATTACCTTTTTTATACTAACTATAGTATGCTCTTAAACTGTACTAGGTGTTGTTTATTGTCTTTCTTAAGTTACTCTATGCAACTCCTGCACTATTTTAACTAGCATTAGTTATTAAGAATATTTTATAGTCTTTAGTGTTAGTGTAGTCTAGTTTTATAAGTTTAAGTATATTACATATAACTTGTTTTAGTATATACATCGCAGTGTCTTGCGTATCTTTTTATTTAAAAAGAGTATTGTCTTGTAGAAGTGTAAATAGAGGTTTAGCAATCTTAGTAAAGTCTTTTACCTATATATAATAGTAAACGCATATACTTATAAATAATTACACTTCTCTTTCATTCTTGCATAGCGGCTAGTTTATAATCTTTTTAACTTTCTTTTAGTTAAGGTAATAGCCTTAAGAGCGAACTTTATAGCCTACAACCTAAAGTATTTCTGAAAAAAGTAACACTTCTTTCTTAACACTATGCCTTTAGCTTATTTAATATTAGCTAGCACTCTGTCTAATTATATAATATGCTTAAAAACATAACATCGTACCCCTAGCATTGATTCTTCTCTACTAAAGTTAGTTTTAAGTCCTCTACATGTAACGTTGTTAATAAAGAGCATAGTATTAGGCTAGTAGTCTTTTAAAATCTTTATTTTTACTTATTAGAATACTGGTACAGAGTTAGTAGCACCTACAACTATTATACATAACTGTATAAGTCCTACAGGTGTTTAGAATACTGTTATATCTCTGCTTTCTAGATATAGTGTAATTTAGTCATATCCTAAAAAAAAATTTATAAGTAAAATAATCTTACATCTTATAAATTTCTTAAAGAACTTATTACTATTTGTTGGAGTACTGACCTGCGGATCAGTACAGATCACTCCTTTGACATCCGGATCACCCGGGTGATCAGGTGATCCTAGTGGGATATCACGTGATGGAGCTAGTAACGTGCATATAAACGAGTCGGATCGTCTAAAGTCTTTTTAGCAGTTATTAGACACTTTGTTGTGGCACTTAGTTGATCAATATACTCATTCCCCTCCACTAATTATTCAATTACTCCTTCTCAGCTCCTACAGTTATGAGCCTAGCTACTTAATCGTAGTATTAATTCCCACTGCGCAATTAGCAAGCTAGAAGATTATTTGTTTGATTAGATTTTACTCTCCTCTTTTTTATCTCCTACAGCACTAGCCAGCAGATCGCTACTGCTGCTGTACCTCTCTCACTCATTGATTATACGATCAACCTTTTTCTAACCTACCCTACAACCTACAGACTACTATCATCGTTAATACAGCTATCTACTAACCAACTAACTAATTAATCTATTGCACTCTAACGATAACCCACGTTGTGATCCTACAATAGCGTCTTACTAATATAGACCTTAACGACACACCGCTTGTTGCCTTAGGGGTGATCCTAAAGGCCTAATTAGACTAGCTAACCTAGTTTGCTCTGTTAAGGCTACACTGCTTAGAGAAAGGCATCTAGGATTAGGTTAATCCTAATCTCCCGGACGTACTCTTAATAGACTACTAGGAGCTACAGTATCCTAAACTGCTTAAGGATATTAAGAAGCTAATTGCTCCTCTACCTAACGCAAGTGCACAAGAACAAGAGAATTTTAAGATTACTTAACGCAAATACAAGGCTTAAGTCCTTAATACTAAGTATAAGAAGGATAATTACAGCGAGCTAGTTAATAGGTACAAAGTACAGGCCTCTTAATAGACAAAGAAGGTCGCTAATATTACTAATGTTAAGGACTAGATTAGCAAGACTGTCTATCTAGACCTGCTCTTAAACGCCTTAATAAGCATAATTACTTAAAACCTTACTAGCCTTTAAGCCTTAGTAAAGATCCTAAAGGAGGATCTCGCACCTACTGATTAGAATACTCAGTATTTAATCAGGGCGCAGTACTAATCCTACCTAGATAAAGCTCGCCAGGGACGAATAGGTCCTAAGCGATAGTTTACTAAGTGGCAGTACCTATATTAACGAGCAACAATCTACTCGCTCCCTAAGGTTGTTAGGCCGTTAGTAATCACTAATTTTTTAGACGCCTTAGGCACTAAAATCGCACTAGACTAGTCGCGCGAGAAGCGCAATAAGCTAGCATAAGTAATAGCGCTTAGAAAAGCTTTATTAACCCTTAATAATCTAGGAAAGATCTTAGTGTTCTGTTGCAGGATTAGTTAATCACTTTCTTAAAAGAAAAAGGACACGCAGTGTTTTAAACTAGATCTAGATTAGCGTTAGCTTAATAGTCTACTAGCGCTAACAACACTAAGTTAAACAAAGGTAGTAAGCAACCTTACCCTTGTCCCTGCAAGGCTAGTAAAGGGCCTATTAGTAAGCATACCTAGACACTGCGCAATTGCTATTAACTTTAAACTGCAGTTACTAGATTATGCCCTGCAGGCAATATACTAATCAAACTATTAGATAATAAGAAGAAGAAGATTATTAAGCGATAGAATAGCAACACTTAGGCATCCTTGCGCACTTAGATTAAGAAGGAAGGCTAGAAGGCTAGCACTAGCAGATTAGCTACTAATAAACTAAGTAGATCCTACCCTAGCTCACTAGTTTTAGCACTAATTAACCCAAATAACTTTATTAATAAGATTAGGCTAAATATCTTTAGTGTAGCCTTTACCCCTTATGCCTTATCCCTTTGTACAATCCTAGATAGTAGAGCAGTAGTCTACTTAGTTAATACTATAGATTACCTAGTACTAGGCACCTTTAGCGAATGCACTGAGGACGAGACTGTATTAGCAGGCACTTAATCTATCCTAGTTGCTAGGGTAGGAAACAGGCTGCTTAAGAACATCCTGCATAGCGAGGCAGGCCCTAAGACAGCTAATCTACTACTTACTAACGTTAAGCTTGTACTAGGTTTCTATACTAATATTGTATCAGAGGAACGGCTTAACTAGTTAAGCATATAGTATTTAAGATATAATCACACTATGTAATTTAGTACGCCTAACAAGAACGTTGTCTTAATTAACCTTAAGTGTTATTTTAATCTTTTATTTGTTAAATACAAGTAAGTTTCTTATTACCTTACTTAACTAACACTGCTCGTAAAGGCTGTAGCGCAATTAAGGATACTTAAGTTGCGCACTAGTGATAAGGACCTTTAGCACTAACAATTAAGTCACCTAGGACAACAAGCTCTTAAAGCCTTAGTCCACTTAGCGCAGAACGTTAAGATTACTAGCAAGAAGCTATTAGAATATAATTACTGCGTAATAGCTTATGTCTCTTAAGTAATCTCGCGGCGACTAAGGGAAAGATTACCACAACCTTTCTATAGGATCTTATAGAATTTGTTTGACTTTCTAACAGGTTAACTACTTAAGAAATAGGCACTAATTATTAAGAAGGACTACTTAGGCAAGCTGAATAATTACAATATTTAGTTAAAGACACTAAATAATATTATGCTAGTAATTAAAAGTTTTGCTAAAAGGATTAAGAGGAAATATTAGCAGAGGATTGTAGAAATCTATTAAGATAACAATACTGCTACACTGCCTTAGAGAGGGCAATCTAGATATAATGAATAGACTTTAGAGAAAGAGATCGTGATTAAAACGCCACCGCTATATACTTATAAGCCAAACGGCTCAGCAAAGAGAGCTAGCTAGAAGCTAATTACAAAAGCTATTAAGATGCGCATAAGCGCTAATCTACCTGCTAAGCTTTAGCTAGTAATTATAGACGCAGTAGCTTACTTGCATAGCATATACCCTACTAAGATCTATAGCTACTAATCTCCTAACTAGGTGCTTAAAGAATAGTTTAGGAAATATTTCTAATACTATTAAACACCTAAGATTAGACACTAGACTGCTAATCTACGCCTAGACTAGAGTGGAATATATGCCTATAGCTGTCAAGCATATCCTTTAGATAAGTATAAGGCAGCTAGGCGCAATTATTAAGGATTTAAGGTTAATCCTCGCGGCTATATTAGTTATTTAGTTAGTTATTGAGCCTCTAACATATACTATATATAGGTACTAACACTTAATTAGGTAATTACCACCTGTAATATAACCTTTAAACAATAGTTATTCTACAAAGGAAATTGCAAGGAAGAGCTACTAAAGGATTAAGTAATTAAGATTGTAGAAATCCTTTATAATAGCGAGCTAGTTAATCTTAGAGATAACTTAGAGGTCCTCTCTCCTGTTTAAGGAAGGGCGGATTAGGATACGCAGCTAACTACTAATAACCTTAGAAGTAATCTATCTACTATTATAAGCAGTAAGGAAGGCCTGCCTACTAAAGATAAGAGCAAATTAGAAGACGCTAAGCAAATAGAGCACAAGGCTAGTACGCTATTAGGAATTTGCTTAGATTAGCAGCAGATTACTAGTCTTGCTACCCTAGAACCTACTCCTAAACTAGAGACCCTAGGAAGCGACGATTTAACTAGTTACAAAGAGATTAATAATTAAACAGCAGTGTAACTACTTAAAGGAGCTAATCTATTAAGACTTATAGGTATAATACTTTATTGACTAGTCTAACAGTCTGTGCCTGTAGACTCTAACGCGCTAGCTAATTGTAATAGAACACCTGCTTGTGTAAGCAGGATAGCAGGGCGTGAATTATCTCGCAAGTCAAGATCTTAGGCAACAAACAGCAGACAGGGCGAGCGATTATAAGCTAGACTTCTACTTATAAGGCGTAGTGCTTATATCGCTAGCGAAAGCCTAGATTAGCCTACAAATTAATATCTTCTACTGCGTAAGCTAGGTAGCGGGCGTAAGTATAAGGACGCAACCTAAGATCCTAATAATTAACTAGGGGGTAGAAGCATAGGTAGTGTTAACGCATTAATTACAAATTATAAAGATCTATTATAGAACAACTTTTATAATACCTACCTGCTAAGTTTGCAAGCAACCTAGGAAGACTAAGCAAGCTATAAGACTCTTAATTATGTAGTTATAGTAGCTTCGCTTACTAAGCATAAACTAAGAACGGGAAATGCTTAACCGCATCGTAACAATCTACCTAAACTACTAAGATTATAGAAGCAATTACTCTAGCATCCTATAAGGGCCTTGTTTGAGGATGCCTACAGAAGGGAGATTAATTAGTTAAGTAAGACAAATACTTAGACTAAGATATTAAGAGAAGAGGTAATTAATCGCCTAATACCTATAAAGTGGGTTTAGACCTATAAGTTTAATTAGGACAGCTTCTTTCTTAAGTGTAAGGCGCAGATTGTTGTAAGAGGTAATCTCTAGGAAAAGGATTTAATTAATTTAACTTACGCTACTACCTTAGCAGCTAAGTCCTTCTAACAGCGATAGCTATCGCCGCTAAGAATAATCTAGAGATTAAGTAATATAATGTCGTAAGAGCATTCCTTAATGCGTTGATTATAGCAGACAACCTAGTAATCTGTAAGATGCTAGATAGCTTTAAAAAGCTAGGTAAGTGTGTATAGCTTAACCGCGCACTGTATAGATTGCGAGACTCGCTACTGTTGTAGTATAAGGAGTTCTCAGGGTCACTAAAGGAGATTAGACTAATTGCCTTACTAGAGGAGCCCTGCCTTTTCTTTAATTAAGAAAGGAGGATCCTAGTGCTATTTTATATAGATAATATCCTACTGGTCTTCGCGAAAGGTTATAAGCAGAGGGCGATAGATCTTTAGTCAAAGATTATAGACAAATACAAGATATAAAAATAAGGATTAGTTAAATAGTTCCTTAGTATCTAGATAATTAGAGATTATAAGAAGCAGACGATTACGCTTGTTTATAATATGTACATTAATAAGATTGCAAAGAAGTTTAAGCTAGAAGATAGTAGCTTTCTAAAGACTCTATTACTGTTAGAGGAGCTAATTAAGAACACTAGCGAAGCAACTAAGCAGGAGATTAAGGCCTACTAAGAAAGAGTTAGATTAGTGCTATACACAGCTATTATGCTATAACTAGATATTGCCTACTTAATCTTAAAGCTCTTACACTTTCTTACAAACCCTAGTAATTAGTATATAAAAGCTGTTAAACAGGTAATTATGTACCTCTATTAAACAAGATAGGACGCGATCTAATACAGGAACTACAATAGCCTAGACTTAACAATTACAGGCAATGCTTCCTTTGCAGATAATTAGGAAACTTGTTAATTGTTCTATAAATATATAGCTATCTTATATAGTAGTCTAATATTTTAGAAGGTAACTTAGTAGACTACAGTGACTACGTTAACTACTAAGGCTAAGCTGCTCGCCCTTAAGCACACTACTAAGGAGGCTATAGCCCTTAAGCGCTTTTTTCGTGAGCT
This sequence comes from Alternaria sp. 'sect. Undifilum', assembly GCA_024321975.1. NCBI lineage: Eukaryota > Fungi > Ascomycota > Dothideomycetes > Pleosporales > Pleosporaceae > Alternaria > Alternaria sp. 'sect. Undifilum'. The sequence goes on from JAJJZI010000001.1 coordinate 11,854,759, forward strand.
GTCTCTTAATCTAGGAGACGTCTAGACAGTTTAGTGCAACAATTAACAAACAATTAGGCTTATAGTTAGGAAGAATAAGTAGATTAGCACTTAATTAAGATATGTAGATATACAAAACATGTGGCTGTAGTAGGAATTTACTAAAGGATTATTTTAGGTTAAATACCTAGAAACAGTAATTATGCTAGCTAATAGACTGACTAAGTCGCTCACCTAACAACAGTTTAGGAAGTTTAAGCAGTTGCTCAACCTTTAGCAAGTTAAGCATTTAATTAAAGGAAATAATAATTGACAAGCAAAGGATTTGTATTAAGCAGCGACATCTATATACTAGGCTAAGTCTCCTCTTAATAGCTTATTTAAATGAGCGGGAGAACGTAAGCCAGACTATCAAACTAAGACTAGGAACCTTATTACTAATTAGTATTAGATTCATTATACTCGCTAGACTCTATTATCGCATCGCGCTCAGCTTGCTCAGCTTCAGCCAGCTTAAGAGCAGCTTAGGCTATCTAAGCCTAAGTAGTAAGAGTCCTAAGGTAAGTAGCGTTGCGTCTCGATTCTAATCTATCACTCCTATACATAGAGATATTTGATGATCGTCTCCTTACACTAGCGTAATAATCGCTGTTATACCATTAATTTATATATTAATTAGGACAGTGCATACGAGGGCGATTATATAGAATAGAAGGCGGCAACATTCCTTAGGCAGCCTGCTCTTGTAGTAGTAACCTTTAAGTAGGTTACTGCTGTCGCAGCTGTTGCTGTTGTAAATATTGCTGTTGCAGTTGCTACTAAGGGTGATAAGCTAACTGTATCGACTGTTGAGCGAGTTGCTGAGCAGGAGCGAACGCGGGAGTAGGAGCAGGAGCAGGAGCAGCAAGAGGTTAAGCAGCAAAACTGCGATACAACATTTCTTAAGCGCGACAATTAGTTGCGGGAGCTGTCTGCGCAGGAGGCTTAGTAGTTGTTACGCCGCTATTAATTTCTTTGCAGCGAGCAATAATGTCCTTAAGTAGTTAAGCTTTTAAAGCTTAGTACATTTTATTATTGTTCTATCCCTAAAACTAGTTAGCAGGCTAAGCAAGAAGGTTAACAGGTTAGAGACTTACCTCTTCATCTCTATACAAGGCTATAAATTAATTAGCAAGATTAATATTAACTGTGTAACAGGTGTAAGACGAGCAACTGCTACAGCGTAAGCTGCTCCAACTGCTAGTCTAAACGCGATTAAAATAGCGCTTAGCATACAAACTATCTAGCATTTTCTTTATACAGCGCTTACATAGAGGAACGCAAGGACGTGATAGATTAGCAGCAATCTTTAAGGAGCTGCTAGGCGCTTTCTTCTAGGTTAAGGGGGGCGCGGTGCGCTTAGTAGACGGATTAGTAGGCGTTTTAGGCCTATTGCTGTCGCTATGTTGCTGTTTACGCGTCACTACTTAAGTAGTTATCTGCTGTAATTTTTGCTTTAGCTCTTAAGGAGCCTTGCCCTTGCGCTAGCTTAATTGCTTAGTTAGACTCTTATGTAGATTAAAGTTTAATTAAGAACTCAACAGCGGACTTAATTTAGTAGGTAAGGCAATTAGCCTCTAAGCAGAGCCACTAGATATCTTGCAGTAAGCATACAGATTAAAGGGCAGGGGCAGCAAGCTCTTATTATTTTGAAGATTAGCTGCTTGCTAAATCTTACTGTCAAACAGCCTTTAACGCGCGCAACGCTTATGCTCAGCACTATTCTCACGTTGTTAACGTAGGCTTTCTGATCGTTAATCACGTTGACGGCAGCCCTCTGAGCTGCGCTCGTTGTTGCTTAAGGCAGACTACACTAGAAAGATTAGCAGCTAATTAGTGAGGGAACAATGAGGAAATACTACTCACTATATTAGTGATAGTAGTCAAGCAGGATCAGGAAGACTCAGTGACTAGATTGAGGTTAAGGATAAAAGAAAAGCTTTAGAGGGGCAATAGACGCGATCAATTTTATTGTGGCGATTGCGCACTAACTAATTACGCGATATTTAGGGTCTATCTAATGTTTTAATATTACTTAGAGCCGCTAGATCAATCAAAACAACAACACGCAGCATTACTACGATGATAGAAGATTACGTAGAGGAGCTATAATTATAGAGGCCCTCTTAATTGACGACTTAGATTAATTACGATTACTTAGATGCTTACAGCTCAGATCGATAGTATCTCACTAACCTAGGGGGTGTGTTGGAGTACTAACCTGCGGATTAGTACAGATCACTCCTTTGACATCTAGATTACCCGGGTGATCAGGTGATCCTAGTGGGATATCACGTGATGGAGCTAGTAACGTGCATATAAACGAGTCGGATCGTCCGAAGTCTTTTTAGCAGTTATTGGACACTTTGTTGTGGCACTTAGTTGATCAATATACTCATTCCCCTCCACTGATCATTCAATTACTCCTTCTCAGCTCCCACACTATTAGTAGTAGGTTTACATCTTATATAATAACTGTATATATTCTTTGTACATTGCTAATCTATTAAACATCTTTATTTTTCTTTAGTACTAGGTGCTATAAATTACAATACTAACTATTACCTTGTTCTTATGTTCCTTAATTTAGGCGGACGTTAATTATATCTACTACTTATAATTCTAAAGCCTTTAGGACAGCAAAGCCTTATACTTGCTAAGCTTTATATAGTATTATTTGTATCTTGTATAGTAGGTATATATTAAGGTATATCTTTTCTCATTTCTTAAATTGCTATAAGAGCGCTTCTTCATTGTTAAGGAGCAATTATATAAATATCTCCTTTTCTAATAGCTAGAGATAATTTCCTACATGCAGCTTATTAATGTATTCCTAGGTAAGCTTTATTTCATAAAAAAAAACAGTATATTTTGGTTTAAACAGGTAGTTGTATAGTCCTACATTAAGATTATAAATACTTTGTTAGAGAAGCTGCTGTTCTTTAGCCTTTTCTTTCTAATCTTCTTATTTAAATTCTATTAGTATCTTCTACTAAAAGATATTAACAGATTGTACCTTCTTGTCTATAGTTTTTATATTGTGTAGAAATTATTACGTTATTAAGTAAATTTAAACAGTCTCTCTTGCAATAGTTAGCAATTAAGCTTATATATAATTAAAAATTTACTAAGTCTATAGTTTTTTTATAGAGTTCTTAGACTGTCTAACCGCGTAAGTAAACACTTAGTTTATCTAAACTATCTAGTTGCCTCTATTACTGTCTGTATACAGCATGTTAAAGTTGCTAAATCTAGCTGTTAGATCTGACTATGCTACTTTTTATATATATTTTACAGTAGCTACATGCAATTTGTTATCTATTGCGTTAGTAATTATATATACTTATATATTACCTGCCGTTTCTCTGTCTAAGTCTTTATTAAAGGCTTTATTTCTAATTATCTGCGCAAAGTAATTTAGATATAAATTAAATATAACAAAGACTACGTTTCTAGTACTGTTTTTAGAGAAGACTTAGTATATAATCTGTCTAAACGCATTAAACTGTATCGCTATCCTTACGTATGTACACTAAGGTCCTTTTAGAATTACAAATCTAGTAACATTAGCAACAATTCTAAATATAGTCTTAATAGTAACTACCTCTATTTATATAGGTATATTAAACCTAGTCTTAATAAAAATATTATATATACTATTAGCTAAGGTAACACTAAGAGATAGCTGCCCTGGTCTATACTCTATTATTTTATACAGTATTCTTAATACTTGTGTAGCACTAAGTCTTAGAATATTTATTTATGCTTTAGTATTAATTAGGCACTTTATGAAGCTACTGTTTATAATAACTTAGTATTCTAGCAGGTCTATTTAAGTAAAGACTTGCTTATTTCTTTACTAGACTTCTTAGACCTCTTTAGTAGGTATATTTTTTAACTTATCTATTTAAGAGTTACTTTTTCTATGCACTTTATAACAAATTTACACATTTAATTAATACGCATTCATTACATTGTAATACACATTCTTAATAAGTAATGTAATTAGTAAAGTTTTATTAGTAGTGTGTTCTAGTTCTGTGCGTTAGTTTAGCTAATTAGCGGCTAGAACAAATTCTAGGTACGCTAAATTATACTTAAATTCTGTAATATCTCTACTAATTATAACGTTAAGCGTACCTAAACTATCTATAACACTAGTATTATTATTAAGAAGGTTATACAGCTGTTTTTAAATATTATCTTGTCTTATAAGGTCTAATATAGTAACACCTTGTACCTTCTATCTAAGTAGAGCAGTTGCAATATAGTTTAGCTACCTCTATATTATTTCTCTTAACTTAGAATTAAGAAGTGTATTTATAAACTTTATAGCTTTTCTTTTACGTTCTTGCTATAAGTGCTTTTGATTAGCTAACAGGTTGTTATTTTACTAAAATAATTATAGTAGCCTAATTATTAAAAATAGTATATTATAAATCTAAATTATAAAAGAAATATTACTTTATATTTTCTTTTACAGAAACCGCATATCTATTTATTTTTTTAAGGTGTTAAAGGCAGTAGTTGTTGTTGTAGTTAAAATAGAGTTCTAAAAAAGTAAAAAGCAGCTACCCTCTACTAATTAATTGCAAAAGTAAAAAAAAAAGATTATAAATAGTTAACAAGATTTGAACAGTAGGTAGATAAGTTCTAGGAGGAAAGCTTAGACTACTAAGTAATAATTAGGGTTAAAAAATTTGCTAAGGTACTAAAAAACGACACTAGTTAAAACGTGTCTAACAGCGATTGCTAGCCTATAGCTAATAATAGGATTACAGTAGGATTGCAATAGAATTACAACATAATGTAATAGAGGAGAGAAAGAACATGTACATACTGTAGCGGGAGCCTGCAATACTTTATAAAGCTAAAGCCGCTGCTACTCACCTACTAGTTCTTACCTTTCGAACAGCACCGCATACAAATAATTCGCATACAATACACTGCAATAGCGTACAACCTCTACAGCAAGTATCTCCTTATTCTAAGCTCTCTTCTAAAAAAGGCATCCTTTGCTACTATCTACCTAGTACCTAATTTAGTCTAACTTAAACTGCTTATGCGGACACCTAAATTTATTAAGTATCTTAAAACTTAACTACCTAGCTAGACTTCTAAGTTTATAAAAATCTTAAATAAATCTTTTATCTGCAATATCTCTATATATAAAAAAATTATTAAGCCCTAATTTAGCTAGTTATGCAAGGAATACACAATCTCTAGAGTATTTACTAATACTAGCGCATTACTTAAGATCTATTGCTTTAGTATCCTCTTCTTCTTGTTTATTATGCAAAGGCTAAGTACAGAGACTAGAACTTAGCTTAAATAGCTATTGTAAGACGTTAAATTAGCGATAAAGAAGAAAGAGGCAAGAAAAGAGGAGTAGGCTTTCTATTATTGCGTCTATAGGTTAGCAAGCAAGGCGATAATAGTATTACTACTTTACTTTATCTAGGAGCGCCTAGTAGTAAAGTAATAAGAATAGGTAGAATAAAGCGCGTTAAGTTAGGAGGCGATTCGCGTCTTTATCTTGCTTTTTTTTGTTTCTGTCTAAACATGCGACACACTAATTACGTGCTAGTAATACTAAACAAAGGGGCGTAAGCCTAGATACCTTTTGTTAACAATAAATCTTTTTTTACTAAAAAGGTGTCTATAAAATGTGTAGTTACATTAAAAGGTTGTCTTAAAAGGCTAAAGCTAACTGCATATCTATAAAATGTAAGTTAAGGATAAAAGCGTTACTTTATATTATTAATTGCTTTTTTCTATACTTATATTGTTGCTTAGCCTTCCTTGTTTCTTTATTCCTCTATCCTAGATATAATTAATATTTTAGTAGAGAAAAGGGCTTTTTCCCTTTAAGCGCGTAGTAGTATTTAACTTAGAAATATTGTGTAAAGCGTTTTCTCCGCCTCCTAGTATAATATTAGCAGTATTAATATTATTAGCTTATTAACGTATTTGTCTATAGCAAGATTATATAGTTATTCCTAGAACTGTTAGAACTGCTAGAAAACATTATTATAGTAACTTTAGTTTATTAAACTAAATACCACATTTGTAGAACTAAAGGCTTTCTCTCTAAACCCTAAACCTAGTTAAAACTCTCTACTAGTAAACCTCTTAGGTATTACACTAGAGGCTAGTAAATTAAGTACGTTGTTAGTAACATTGTATAACTCTTAGATATTTGCCTTTAACTATAGCAAAACTTAATTTAATAGTAGCTGTCCTAGAATTTCCCGTAGACGTTTATATAGCAGCCTAAAGTAGTAAGATCCTTTTTTAGCTGTAATATTCTAGTTAAAACTAACCTATTCTATCCTTTTTAGGGCGTAATATAGCTTACAATCCTTAAGCACATGTCCTATAACACTATATATATAATAAAGAGTGTTTATCTTAGCATTATTTAGGTATGCTGTACTTGTCTTAGTAGATAATCTCTTTTTAGTATTAGTAACAAAGAAACTATTATTTCTTTTACTAAAAAGTTCTATATTAGTTACTTATACAATAAAGTACGTGTAGTTAGTAAGTTTCTTTAAAAGTCTTTTAGTTGTAGAGTAAGCTATAAGCATATTAATAGTTAATAGTCTAAGCTTTAGATCGCCTAAAGACCTAACAAGGTTCTCTACCTCTAAGTTAACGTCTACTAGCGTGCTTATCTTTTTATGTGCTTTTTTTATATTGTAGTTTAACGTCCTTTCTTAGCCTAAAAGGCTATATAAGACGTGTAGATTTAGGACCTACAAGTATCTACGTAGTGTTTTCTCATATATAATTTATTTATAAGGAGGGGTTTGTCTAAATAAAGGTAAGGCTCGTATCCTAGAGTAGTTTTAATAAGTAGCTTTTTTAGTCCTTTGTTTTGTAGGAAGTATATAGAGCTAGTATACTAGTCTATTTATCTCTTTTAGTTCTTATTTGTTGTTATTATTATTGTTATAGGCTATGCTAGCTACCCTCTTGTGTTGCTTATATAGGTACGCTAAGCAGTTCAGTATAGAGTCAATATATTAGGTTAGTATATTAAGTTAGTATAGGGGAATTCAGTGTAGGTAGATAGCTAGGGGTCTAGCTATTAATGCTAATGTGTAGGTCAGTATATTAGGTCAGTATATTAAGTTAGTATAGGGAATTTAGTGTAGGTAGATAACTAGGGGTCTAGCTATTAATGCTAATGTGTAGGTTAGTATATTAGGTTAGTATATTAAGTTAGTATAGGGGAATTTAGTGTAGGTAGATAGCTAGGGGTCTAGCTATCAATTCTAATGTGTAGGTCAGTATATTAGGTTAGTATATTAAGTTAGTATAGGGAAATTCAGTGTAGGTAGATAGCTAAGAGCACTAGCTATTAGTTCTAATGTGTAGGTCAGTATAGGAGGTTAGTATATTAAGTCAGGATAGATTTTAGATGTGTAGGTCAATATAGGAGGTTAGTATATTAAGTTAGTATAAGGATTTCAAGTAATAGATAGCTAGGTAGATAAATCTATTAGTTCACTACGCTAATAAATCTATCTACCTAAGTAGAAAGCTGTTGCTTTGTTAAGTAGGAGTTAAATAGCCTTTAATTAAACTCTAAAATTAGCTTACGTACAGACTACTTACAGAGTTTTTAATAGTTAACTACTTTATTTTCTACAAACAGCTAGCGTGCGCGCTACAACACCTGCACTAAGAAAACAGGTATTAGAAACTAATTTTAAGAAGGCGTTTAAGATAGTTAAGACAAGAAAAAGGCTACGCTAGACCTTTTTCTCGCCTTAAAAAGTTAGTATTTAATGTTTTTATATGCTTTGCTAATCTTAGCTACTACCTTCTTTACTTTCTTAGAAGTAAAGGTTGTACACTAGTTAGATAGCATAATCTAGCGCATCTCTACATTAGCGCCTCCTTATTCTAGCTATTAAATCTTATCTAGGCTAGCTATATTCTTATAGTAGGATTTTAGAAAAGAATATATTAAATCTAATTCGTACGTATTCTAATTATTACTATTTAAGGCAGCAGGCATATAGTATATAACTGCCTCTTTATTTATTTGTAGTAGACTTTAAAAGAAAAAAATACCTTTCTCTTTTAAAGAAATTTGCTTATTCTTAATACATGTATTAGCAATAGAAGTAAAATAAGTATAGTACTTTACTAGCCTAAGCTAGTTTTGTACGTATTTATAAAAATAAGCTTAAAAGTAAAAACATTTACCTATTTTAATAGCAGTATCTTTATTTTTCTACTGTTCCTTTATATGTACTTATAACTTAGACTAATATTCTGCATATTTAGGTAAACGTTTTAAGATATAAGAGAGTAATGAATCTTTATTAAAAAAGTAGTCTTGTAGAATAAAGACTTTTATAGTATTACAAATACCTCTATTATTAGCTTATCTATTAAAGTCTTCTAGGAATTAAGTAACGTTTTTTCTAGTAAAGACTAATGTACTATGTCTTAGTTAAACTATAGACGGCACTAAGTTATGCATAGGCGTAGCTATAGTATTAATAACTAAGCTTAAGAGTATTAATAGTAACTTAGGACTAGCAGATGTAGGTCTAGTAGAAGAAAACATTTCGCCTTTCTATCTTTAACTTAACTTTCAATCCTTTTTTAATATTTGTAGTATAGTAGAACTTATAGAAGTTCTTTGTACAGATAGTTAACAGTAGTTAGTTAGTAAAGTAACAAACAAAGTTTAGTCTTTAAAGGAAACAAGATATTTATTCTTAGAGTCTTTGTAGTGTATGCTTATTTAAAAGTAGTTATATAATTCTTGCCTTTTAAGTACTCTTAATTCTGCTAGGTAAGCTCTAATTTATACTTATACTATTTTAATTATCAGTAAAGTCTTTATTTTTCTAAATAGATACCTTAAATCAGCGTTTAAAACATATTTAGTTGTAAGCTTTTAGCTTTAATCTAATTTTTACTTAATAGAACCTTAGCTCCTTATTTTTACGCATGTATAACTTGTTCTAATTTTTGCTAAACAGGCTTACTACCTCTATTTTGCTAAGTAGACTTTAAATTAGCGTTTAAATATATATAAGACTACCTTTATTTTGCTAGACAGTTTACTGCTTCTATTTTGCTAGTTAGACTTTAACTTAGCATTTATTAATACATTATTTTTTTTATCAGTAGATTTTTCTTTTTCTTTTCTTTTAATGTTAGTGCTAATTTAGGTAGCATAGTCTTTAACATAGTTAATAGTAGGAGATAGTACTAACCTTCTAAAAGTACATTTAGTAGTAATCTTAAAATTTTTATACTTACGTAAGATTGTTGTATTGATCTTGCAATAATTATGCACTAGTTTCTTTATATACTAAGTAGTAGAGTATGTTTTTATAGGCTTTACTATTTATATAAGTGTTAGAGTGTATAGAAACATACTGCTACAAGGGCAGGAGATTACTAGTAATTATATTATATAAGAACAGTGTTAGTAAAGTAATAATTTTATTGTAAGTTAAGTAGGAAAGACTATTAGTAGAAGAAGACGCCTATTTAATAGTACAGTACAAGCGTTGAGCTGTGTTGTAGAAAAATAATAAATAGTGTCCTTTCTCCGCGATCTATAGAGCAGGTTATATACCTTAGAATTAAGTAGTTAAGCACTAACTTAGTAGGGCAGTAGGGTATAACCTGTACACTAGCACATTAGTAGCTTAGCAAATCTTTATCCTACTTTATTAAGCAATGCTTACTAGTAAAGAGCTTAGAAATAACTAAGTCTAATTAGAATTCTTACTAGCAGCTCTATTCTTTATATAGTAAGAGCAAACACTTGTTAAGTATATTAAACAGCATAGCTCTCTTAAATAAACTTATAACACTTGCAGTAGTACGCTTATAAATAAAGTATACTTAATTATATAATAAGTTATTAAAGTTAGGTAGTTGCCTAATGTTAACCTTACAATACTACTCATTAATAACCTTAATATAATTAAAGTTAGTAATTAGCTTCTTTGCGTAGGCACGCTTAAGTAGCTTAAAGAACGCTAAAGTAAGATTCTTGCAATAACATCCTGTCTTAAGGACCTTAGTCTCCTAGTCTATAGTATATAGCTCTATATTTATAAAGAAAGTATTATTAAGCTTAGTATCTAGCTGTGTAGCTATAGGTCAGTAAGCTAGTGTTGCCTTTAAAGCACAAGAGCTTAGTAGAGGTAATAAAGTAAGAACTTGCTAGCTACTAGCCTTAGCCCTAACTTATTCTACCTAGATGTTAGCAGCATCGCGCCTTTATTATACAACATTTATTTTATTTATAAACTTATACTCTTTAACTATTATATATTTATTTAGTCTTTAGCTTGTAGACATTTCTATAGATTGCCTTAGGTTCTTAGTTATAACTAATAAACTGCAACTTCTTAGAGTGCAAGTCTTAGATGCTATAAAGTTACTATAGCAATTAATAGATTAAGCTTTATATAGAATCCTTCCTAGTTTAGCAGTAATTAGAATAAGTATACTATATATCAAATGCGTCTTTACGCTAAGAGGCTTAAACTTATCACTTAAAGTGTTTTATATAAAATAGTACTAACTAGTTTTTAAGTTTTTACATTTAGCTATAAGTTAGAAAACCTTTTACTAGAATGTATAGAGAAAATTAGGCTTATCTTAGTTATCTTTAGCTTTAGTATCAGGGCGTAGCTTCTATAGGCTGTTGATAATATTATTTTTCTAAACTAAGAGTTTAGCATAAATAGCATAAAGCTCCTTTACCTCTTAGTTATTAATATTTTAGTAGAGTCCTTAGTTATAGAGGTTATTTTATTTAATAAAAGTATAAATATTCTTATATAGCAGCTTTACTATTGCCTAGTTAGCTAGCAATATATATTATTTCTTACTTTAGTTCTTTAAGTTAATCTAATGTACTGCTGCAGTATTAAAGAAGTAAGTAGTATTTTTAAAATTTATACACCTTAGTACAAAGGCTATAATTAAAATTTTTTAGTAGTTAAGTAGCGTATAAGGCATGTAAATACTAATATATTCTTAGATAAATCCTAGAGCTAGCTTCTTTACTGCTAAGATAGTACTACTTAGTTCTTTAGCTCTCTTATCCTGCGACAAGGATGCTGCACTAATAATAGAATAGTGTTTTTAAAAACTTTCAACACTACTATATTTATTAATAAGTCTTAGGAGCTAAGTATAAAGATTACCTACTCCTAGAACAACTTTAAAACTAAGTTAAATTAGTAGAAGGCGTTGTTAAACTAACAGTCTATAATAATGCGCTATTGCCTTAGAGCGTTTAAAAGAATCTTGTTTAACAAAGTCTAGTTACTAGTAACTCTAATACTATTGCTAAGTTTCGCGAGCTCTAGTACCTTATCTTAATACTAGACAACTTTAGAGGTGTAGTTTATAATATAGTTTTTTTTTCTAGTACTAACCTCTAGGTCCTTAAAGACTTTTAATAGTTCTAGTGTTTAAAGTAGTTGCTACTATAGCTGCTTACCTTAAGCCTTGTCTAACAAAGGCTAAGATATTGCTTAAATAAGTTAGTTAGTAGTATATATAGTGCTGTAGCAGCTAATATAAGTTATGTATTATTTTTAGCTTTTATTAAATTAAGAGAGAGAAAATATTACTTTAATTGTTGTTTGTAAAGGTACATACTTTAAGAAAAAGTAGTAAAGTTAGTGTAAAAGAAGAGTTAGATAGTTAGTAGGGTTATAGCTCTTTCTTATACGTAGTAGCAGTATCCTACTAGCTAGCAAATAAAAGTAAATGTAAACAGAGTCTATATTGCGCTAAGATAAGTATGTTTTATAATAGAAATAGTTATTGTAATTAGCTATTGCATTAAGAATGTAAGAAATTAAGTATAGTATTAGTATAGTAGTAAAGTATTATAAGTTTATAAGATCTAAGTACTTACTGCATACCTAGAATTTATAGGATAGGTAGCTTATACCTAAGTTTTTTATAGGAAATTAGTAAATAAGCATCAAAAGTAAAGATAGGTACTAACAGCGTAGCATCCTCTTCTCTTTTTAAAAATATAGGCTGTCTTATAGCCTATTAGTTGTCTAGTGTAGTAGTATTTAAGTTAGAGTCTAAGCTTCTAAAGTCTTGTCTATATATATAACGCTCTTCCTCTGTAAAATACTTAGTAATAACAACTTAAGAATAAAAATTATGACTTATTATTATAGGTAAAGGTAATTATAGTTTAGTAGGCGGTTTAAGTAAGTCTAGCAAGACAGGAATATTTACAGTAAGGCTAGTTCGCTCTTAAAAATTAAAATTTTATAACTTTATATTTTTTTAATTCTCTTTAATAATATTCTGTACAAGCCTTTACTAAAAAGACTTTAATTGCTAACTAGGCGTTGTGTGTAGAAAGCGTGTACTATTAAGATTTTTAAGGCAGTAAGTCTTTCTATTAGGCTTAGCGTTGTAAATATAATATAAACCTAACTATCTTATATCTAGTTTACAATCTCGCGATATATTAATTTCCTAGACAGAGTTCTAGAGAAGCACTAAGTCTTCTAGCTTTATATTCTTATGATGTATCTCTTTAGTGTTATTCTAGTATTTCTTCTTAGCAGCTCTTATACAATTAGTACAAGTAACAGCATCTTTTATGAATTAATTTCTAAGATCTAGCTATATACCTTAAATAGCAAGTAGTTGCGCTTAATCCTTTACTTCCCTAAACAGAAGCGTATGCTATATAAGTAGTGTAAGCTTAATAGAAAGCACTAGGTTCTGCCTTATAACTAGTTAGTATAGTGAGTAGCCTATTTATTTTTATATAGAGATCCTGTCTACAAGAAGAACTAGAAGCAAGTTCTTAACTTAAGGTTTTAGTAGCTTTACAAGAGCGTTTATAATTAGTTTATACCCCTTTTTAATCTTTTTTATAGCTTAAAATTATATTCCAATAATTAGACTTAGTTAATTTTGTACATTTTTAATAAATGTAAGACTATTTTAGCAAAATTTAGTTTTTTACTAACTATAAGTTTGCGTGCTGTGCTCTATTAACATATAATATTCTTATATATAAACTTAGTAATTACCTTAAACTAGTTATTTAAGAGTGCTTTAGCTTTTAGCTAACTACTAAGGTAGTCTCTTGTAATTACTAAGAACTTCTTCTTAAAATATTAAGGTATATATACTATATTAATTGCAACAGTCTTCTAAATAGCAAAACTATAAGTATTAGTAAGTATTTAACCTTCCTCTTAGAGGATTATAGTTAATAGTCTAGACAGGTTACTAGTCTTTTCTGCACGTGCTTATATATTTCTTTCTACTAGTATTGCTAAGCAAGTATAAAGTATACCGCGTTAACCTCTCTATATCTAATCTAGGTGTATACGTTCTATACTACAGCTATTCTTAGATCTATATTATCTATAACTTATTAAATTACAATATTTCTAGATATTTTTTTCAAAAGTATCCTATCTTGTATAAAGAAGTTTAATGCTTATTCCTTCTATACTTATAGTTTTTATAGTTCTATACTTTTTAAAGTTCTAAAGTTAACTAAAAACTAAGCATATTGCTCTAATTCCTTAAAGAACTCTTAATAAAGTATCCTTGCTTGTCTTGCTAATATAGGTGCACTTACATTTCTAATTATATAATTAATAAACTCCTCTAAGTCTTCCTTAAGTTCTAGAAGTAGCTCCTAGTTATTAGCTTTTTAATACTTTAACAGTGCATCTTCAACTATGTTCTTCTTTCTTAGTATATACTTAATGTTAAAGTTCTATAAAGGAATTGTTAATATCTACTTATTTATAACGAATTTTGAATTATTAGTTAATAAATAATTTAGTTAAGTAATAAGAGTTGCAGCGTTAGTTTTTGTAGCAAAGTAAATACTATAAAAGTAAGTATAAAACTTTTTAAAAGCCTATAGTACTACTTTATATTCTAACTTAGTAGAGTATTATTACCTCTCTTATACTAACTATAGTGTGCTTTTAAACTATACTAAGTGTTGTTTATTATTTCTCTTAAGTTGCTCTATGCAAGCTCCTGCACTTTCTTAACTAGTATTAGTTATCTAAAATATTTTATAGTTCTTAGTATTAGTGTAGTCTAAGTTTGCGAGTGTAAGTGCATTACATATAACCTATTTTAGTATATACATTACAGTGTTTTACGTATCTCTTTATTTAAAAGAAGTATTGTCTTGTAGAAGTGTAAATAGAGGTTTAGTAATCTTAGTAAAGTCCTTTACCTATTTATAATAGTAAACGTATATATTTATAAACAATTGCACTTCTGTCTTATTCTTATATAGTAGATAATTTATAATTTTCTTAACTGTTTACTAGTTAGAGTAACAGCTTTAAGGGCTAACGTTATAGCCTATAACCTTAAGTATTTCTATAAGAAAGTAACACTTCTTTCCTAACACTATACCTCTAGCTTATTTAATATTAGCTAGCACTCTATCTAATTGTATAATATACTTAAGAACATAACATTACACCTTTAGTATTAATTCTTCTCTACTATAGTTAGTCTTAGGTCCTCTACACATAATGTTGTTAATAGAAGGCATAGTATTAGGCTAGTAGTTTTTAAGAATTTTTATTATTACTTGTTAAAATACTACTATAGAGTTTATAGCACCTATAACAACTGTGTATAACTATATAAGTCTTACAAGTCTTTAAAATGCTGTTATATCTCTGCTTTTTTAATATAGTATTATCTAGTTGTATTCTAAGAATAAATTTATAAGTTAAATAATTTTATATCTTATAAACTTCTTAAAGAACTTATTTACTATTAGTAGTAAGTTTAAATCTTATATAGTAACTTCATTTATTCTTTATATATCACTAATCTATTAAACGCCTTTATTTTTCTTTAGTACTAGGTGCTATAAATTATAATACTAACTATTACATTATTCCTATGTTCCTTAATTTAGGCAGACATTAACTATATCTACTACCTATAATTCTAATGCTATTAGGACAGCAAAGCCTCGCACTTACTAAGCTTAATATAGTATTATTGATATCTTATATAGTAAGCATATATTAAGGTAAATCTTTCCTTATTCTTTAAATTACTATAATAGCGCTCCTTCTCTATTAAAGAGCATTTATATAAATATCTTCTTTTCTAATAGCTAGAGATAATCTTCTATATATAGCTTATTAATGTGTTCCTTAGTAAGCCTTGTTTTTTAAAGAAAAGCATTATATTTTAGTTTAAATAAGTAGTTACATAGTCCTATATTAGAATTATAAATGCTTTATTAGAGGAGCTACTGTTTTTTTAGCTTTTTCTTTCTAATCTTCTTATCTAAATTCTATTAGTTTCTCCTGCTAAGAGATATCAATAAGTTATACTTTCTTATTTATAGTTTTGTATATTATGTAAAAATTATTGCGTTATTAAGTAGATTTAAACAGTCTCTCTTATAATAGTTAGTAATTAAGCTTATATATAATTAAAAATTTACTAAGTCTATAGTTTCTTATAAAGTCCTTAGACTGTCTAACTGTGTAAGTAAACACTTAGTTTATCTAGACTATCTAGTCACCTCTATTACTATTTGTATACAGCATGTTAAAGTTGCTAAATTTAGCTATTAGATCTAACTATGCTACTGTTTATATATATTTCACTATAGCTATATAAAATTTGTTATCTATTATATTAGTAAATACATCTACCTGTATATTACCTGCTATTTCTTTATTTTTTTCTTTATTAAAGGCTTTATTTTTAATTGTCTTCGTAGGGTAATTTAAAGATAGATAAGACGCAATAAAGACAATATTCCTAGTACTATTTTTAAAGAGAACTTAGCATATAATCTATCTAAACGTATTATACTATATTACTATCCTTGCGTATGTACACTAAGGTCCTTCTAGAATTATAAATTTCCTAACATTAGCAATAATCCTAAATATAGTCTTAATAGTAACTGCCTCTATTTATATAAGTATATTAAACGCAGTTCTAACAAAAAGATTATATATACTATTAGCTAATATAATACTAGGAGATAGCTGCCCTAGTCTATACTTTATTATTTTATATAGTATCTTCCTACTGTTATCCTGTTGTTAGCTATAGGCTAGCAATCGCTGTTAAACACGTTTTAACTAGTGTCGTTTTTTAGTACTTTAGCAAATTTTTTGACCCTAATTATTACTTAGTAGTCTAAGCTTTCCTCCTAGAACTTATCTGCCTACTGTTTAAATCTTATTAACTACACACAATCTTTTTTTTAACTTTTGTAATTAATTAGTAGAGGGTAGCTACTTTTTACTTTTTTAGAACTCTATCTTAAATATAACAACAACTACTACCCTTAACACCTTAAAAAAATAAATAGTATCTTTAATGCTTGTGTAGCACTAAGTCTTAGAATATTTATTTATGCTCTAGTGTTAATTAGGCACTTTAAGAAGCTGCTGTTTACAATAACTTAGCATTCTAGTAAGTTTATTTAAGTAAAGACTTGCCTATTTCTTTGCTAGACTCCTTAGACCTGCTTAGTAAGTATATTATCTAACTAATTTATTTAGAAGTTACTCTTTTTATACACTTTATAACAAATTTACATATTTAATTAATATGTATTTATTACATTGCAATGCGCATTTTTAATAAGCAATATTATTAGTAGAGTTTTATAAGTAGTGTGTTCTAAGTTAATGCGTTAGTTTAGCTAATTAGTAGCTAGAACAAATTCTTAGTGCGCTAAGTTACACCTAAATTCTGTAATTTCTTTACTAATTATAACGTTAAGCGTACTTAAATTATCTATAATATTAGTATTATTATTAAGAAAGTTGCGTAGCTGTTTTTATATTTTATCTTATTTTATAAAGTTTAATACAGTAACACCTTATACCTTCTATCTATGCAGAGTAGTTATAATACAGTTTAGCTACCCTTATATTATTTCTCTTAACTTAAGATTAAAAAGCGTATTTATAAACTTTATAGCTTTTTTCTTACGTTCTTGCTATAAGTGCTTTAAATTAGCTAACAGGTTGTTATCTTGCTAAAATAATTATAGTAACCTAATAATTAAAAATAGTATATTATGAGGCTAACTTACAAAAAAAAAATTACTTTTTATTTTTTTCTGTAGAAACTGTAAATCTATAAAATGCAAGTTAAAAATAGAAGCGTTACTTTATATTATTTAATTACTTCTTTCTATGCTTATATCCTTGCTTAGCATTCCTTATTTCTTTATTCTTCTATCCTAGACACAATTAATATCCTAGTAGAGAGAAGAGCTTTTTCCTTTTAAGCGCGTAGTAGTATTTAACTTATAGATATTATGTAAAGCATTTTCTCTGCCTTCTAGTATAATATTAGTAGTATTAATATTATTAAGCTTATTAACATATTTGTTTATAGCAGAATTGTATAGTTATTTTTAGAACTGTTAAAACTGCTAGAGAACATTATTATAGTAACCTTAGTTTATTAAACTAGATGCTATATTTACAGAACTAGAGGCTTTCTCTCTAAACTTTAAACTTAGTTAAGAGTCTCTACTAGTAAACTTCTTAGGTATTACACTAAAGACTAGTTAATTAAGTACGTTATTAGTAATGTTGTAAAATTCTTAGATATTTGCCTTTAACTATAGCAAGACTTAATTTAATAGTAGCTATTTTAAGAATTCTTTTAGACGTTTATGTAGCAGCCTAAAGTAGTAAGTTTCTTTCTTAGCTGTAATATCTTAGTAAAAACTAACGTAGTTCACAAGCGAACAGCTTACCTAAGTAAATAGCTTACGCTCTACTAGCGTGCTAATGTTAATACTATAACGTGTAATGTCTTAACAACGCAACTATTTATTAACTTATTCTTAATTAGATCTTTAGCTTGCTTTTTTTAATATCTAATTATAACGTGTTTAAAGCTAAAGATATGCTACCTTTATCTATAACATGCTTTAAAGAACTTTGTCTTCTTAATATACTAAAAGATACTCTTAACGCGACTGCAAAGCAAATTTAAAGCGCTTAAACAAGCTAGAAGAAAAAGCTATTGTAAAGTATATTCTTAAGGAGTTTACGCAAGGATTTATACTTATAAAAGCTAATATTTAAGTAATAGCTAATAAACTATTATATAAGCAGGAAGGTAACATTGCTAGCAAGAACTAAGTTAATAACTTTATTAAATAGACTCTTAAGCTCTATACGCACTAGAGCTGTCTTTATAATTAGCAGTAAGCTGCCTGCAAGGACTTAGTAGCTATCTAGCGCTTGTTTAACTTAGTTTAGGCAATAAAATAGAAGTAAAGTATTATAAACAATAATATCTACAACTTTAATAAGACTAGCTTTATAATAAGCAAGATTTTATTACATTTAGTTATTATAGGCTTAGAAAGATGTAGCAAAAAAAGCAGGTATAGCTAGGCAACTATAAGTAAGTTACTGTAATTTAAAGCATAAGCGCGTTAAGTTACTATCTACTACTTTTTATTATCTTTGTAGGCAAGGTACTTATTAACTTCTAGTTTAAGAATTTACTTACTAATTAAGTTCTTAAAGTTAGTTTTAATAGCTAAATAAATAATTAGCTTGCTCTTACGTAATTAGAGCACTATAATACTTATATAAAGAGGCATACTATAAGTAAGTATTAACTACTTATTTTTAATAGCTATGAGAGCTATTATTTAATTTAATTTTAAGATCTTTATAAGAATTTTTTTTTTTCTCTATATGCCTGCGTACTTGTCTTACTTATTATAGCTTCTTCATATTGCCTACTTCTTGCTGTTAAAGCGTAAGTATAGTAATGCTATTTAAAGCTTAGCACGCAACTATACTAACTATATTAGCAAGGAGACCTTTCTGCTAGCCTTTAAGGCTGCTTTTAAGCAGTCTATTATAAAGAAGAATATCTAAGCTAGCTTTAAAAGCGCTAGTCTAGTCTTATATAACTTACAGGCTGTGCTATTAAAGCTTAATATAGTAGTGTAAACACTACAATAATTACTATAACAAGTAGCTACTTAAGAGGCGTAGACATTACGCAACGTACGCAAAGTTAAGGCTTAAATTAGTCTTATTTAATAGAGCGTAAGAAAATACTGTAAGTTTTTTACTAATCTTCTTACTAAGCAGATTACGTAGCTAAGTAAGGGGGTTTAGCAAATTGCATATAAGATAACGTAGTTTACAAGTAAATTACTTACCTAAGCAAATTACTTACGCCCTACTAGCAAGGCAACTTCGCAACATTATTATAGCTTTTAACTACAGTATATCAGAAATTTTAATAAGCTAATTTACTCCTTAGATCTATTACTATTACTAGCACTATTAATTTTAACCGCACAGGTACAGGCGTTGTGTCTAGTCTACTTACAACGCCCGCACTACCTCTCCCCTTACACCCTCTTTAACGCGCTCTTACTATTACCACAACTACTACCTGCCTGTTTAGCTAATACTTCTTATACTTTGCCTACAGTAAAAGTCTCTTCTATCTATACATATTACTACTTACAGCTCTTACGCTTGTTTGCTATATCTAGAGCTTCTTAAAGAGTAGCTACTTCCTTTCTTATAAGCGTTATCTTATATGCTATTTACTAAGCCCCCTTACTTAACTACGTAACCTTCTTTTTAAGAGAACTTGTAGAAGACCTAAGGTAGTTTTTTACTCTCTATTAAATAAGAGTACTTTAAGCCTTAACTTCGCGCATGTTACGTAGTATCTGCGCCTCTTAGGCGTCTACTTGTTACAGTAATTAATGTAGTGTCTACACTACTATATTAAGCTTTAATAACACAGCCTGTAGATTATATAGGACTAGACTAGCGCCTCTAAAGCTAGCTTAAATATTCACTTTTATAATAGACTGCTTAAAAGCAGCTTTAAAGGCTAGCAGGAAAGTCTCCTTGCTAATATAGTTAGTGCAGTTACGTGCTAAGCCTAAAACAGCATTACTATACTTGCGCTTTAACAGCAAAAAGCAAGCAACATTAAAAAGCTATAATAAGTAAGACAAGTGCGCAGGTATATAGAGAAAAATAATATTCTTCTCCTTATAAAGATCTTAAAATTTAATAGAGTAGTAGCTTTTATAGCTATCAATAATAAGTAGTTAATACCTACCTACAGTGCAGCTCTTTGTATAGGTATTAAAGTGCTCTAGCTACGCAAGAGTAAGCTAATTATTAGTCTAGCTATTAGAACTAACTTTAAGAACTTAGTTAATAGGTAAATCCTTAAACTAGACGTTAATAAGCACCTTGCCTGTAAAGATAATAAAGGGTAGTAGATAGCAACCTAACGCGCTTACGCCTTAGATTACAGTAACCTACTTACAGTTGCCTAGCTGTACCTACTTCTTTTTTCTATATTCTTCTAAGCCTGTAATAACTAACTATAATAAAATCTTGCCTATTATAAAGCTAGTTTTGTTAAAGTTGTAAATATTATTATCTATAATACTCTACTTCTCCTTTGTTGCGTTGACTAGATTAAACTAGCGCTAGATAGCTGCCGGGTCCTTGCAGACAGCTCGCTAGTAATTATAGGGACGGCTCTAGCGCGTATAGAGCTTAGGAGTTTATTTAATAAAGTTATTAACTTAGTTCTTGCTAACAGAGTTGCTAGCATACTTATATAATAGTTTATTAGCTATTACTTAAACGTTAGCCTTTGTAGGCGCAAATCCTTGCGTAGACTCTTTAAGAATACGCTTAACTATAGCCTCCTCTTCTAGCTTATTTAGGCGTTTTAAATTCACTTCACAGTCGCGTTAGGGGCGCTTTCTAGCGTATTAGTAAGATAAAGTTCTTTAAGGCATATTATAAATAGAAGTAGTACGACTTTAGCTTTAAACACGTTGTAATTAGATATTAAAAAGAGCTAGCTAAAGATCTAATTTAAGAAAAGTTAATAGATAATAGCGTTGTTAAGACATAACGCGTTAGGGTGTTAACATTAACGCGCTAGTAGGGCGTAAGTAATTTACTTAGGTAAGCAATTCGCTTGTAAACCACGTTAGTACTTTTAATAGAAAAAATAACTACTCTTTAAAAGGTTTTAAATAAATTAAATAAGTATTAAAGCTGCAAGTAGTAATATGTATAGATAGGAGAGACTCTTACTGTAGGCAAGGTATAAGAAGTATTAGCTAAATAAGTAAGTAGTAGTTATAGCAATTGTAAGAGTGTGTTAAAGAGGGTGCAAGGAGAGAGGCAGTGCAGGCATTACAAGTAGACTAGATACAACGCTTATACCTGCGTAGTTAAGATAAATAGTATAAGTAATAGCAGCAATTCTAATAATTAATTTAGTATATTACAATAATTTATTAACTATAATAAAAGACTATAATAACATATTAACGTTAGCGCGCTAGTAGGGCGTAAGCTGTTTACTTAGGTAAGCTGTTTGCTTGTAAACTACGTTAACTTTTCTTATTTTTTTAAGGCATAGTACAGCTTATAATCCTTAAGCACGTGTTTTATAATCTATATATATAATAGAGAGTGTTTGTCTTAGCGTTATTTAAATATACTGTACTTATTTTAGTAAATTATCTCTTTTTAGTATTAGTAATAAAGAAACTATTATTATACAGGTGTTAGAGTGTATAAAGACATACTACTATAAGGGCATAAGATCACTAGTAGTTAGATTATGCAAGAACAAGAGTAGTAAGATAAAGATCTTATTCTAGGTTGTATTTAGAAGAGAAGTACAAGAGTAGAGTATAAAGTAAAGGATTAATAGATAATTGCGCTCGTTTTAATCCTCAAAACAAGCTATATACATCTAGATTAGGTAGTTAAGCACTGACCTAGTAAGTAGCAGGGTATCACCCTGTGCACTAGCACATACCTCCCCTTCCTGCAAGCTTAGCCCTATTAAGCAACCTACTTAGCAGAAAGAAAAACAGCAAAATAAAGGAAATAAAATAAAAGAAATATAACTTAATTACCTTATATCTATCCTAGACACCTTCTCTTACTTTTTTAAACATTTACTTCGGCGAGGTTCTTAAGCAGTAGTCGAAGCACGTGGCCTAGGCGCAGGTGCAGTAGTAGGAGCAGGGACAGGAGTAGCAGGCGCTTAAGATTCTAATATTAATTAAAGGCGACTATAACAAGACTACCTAGTTAAAGTAGTTAGCACTAAGACATTATCTAAGATAATAGTACTTAATTAAGAATAAACGCTAAAAAGGCGTTGCGTAGAAAAGAGTATTGCAGGATATTCGCTCTTCTAGAAAACTTAGCGCTTATTAGCCTCTAGGCTAAGTTCCTCCTAGAGGCGTTATAGAGAATTAGCTTAAGAGAAATTAGTATCCTACTTATCTTAGTCCTTTGTTATATAAAGAAGGTTCTGTCTAAAGTTAGTAAAGTATAAATAGTCTAGAAATCTTTAAACTAAATTAGTATAAAAAGCATCTTTTTCTAAATCTTATACTATAGGCTATAAGTTAATAATTTGTTACAGTATATAGTTGTAGTGTTCCTTAATATAGTTGTTAATCTACTCCTTGTTAGCGTTCTATAGCATGTTATTTAGCTCTTTATAGATAAGAGAATTATCCTACTTAGCCTATCTAATAAGGGCCTTCTAGATCTAGGACTTATACTTAATATAAATATTAGCAGGGAATAGCTAATTAATTCTTCTAAACTTATTAGCATAGCTTAAGAGAGTACAAGGAGTAGTAGTAAGGTTATAATAAGCTTTATAAATTTCCTTATAAGTTCTTATAATAGGCACCTCTATTACTCTATTACAGACTATAACAAACTAAGAGGGGATAGTGCAGTAGTTGCGAGTAGTCAGACTAGTAGATCTATAAGGTAGTTAAGGTAATAAAATTTCAACTTGCCTTTTTTATTAATTTACTTTACCAAGTAAGTATTAGGAGCCTATTTCTATATATCTTTTAGCTAGTTTATCTTGTCTTCTTATTCTTTAATAAGACTATTTAATAATTTAACGCCTACGTCTTTGCGTTACTTTAAGTACTCTAGCACATAGTTATAAAAGCCTAATAGCATCTTAATATAGTTGTTCTTATCTTTATTGTTAAATAATACGCTGCCTTAGATTATATCTATACTAAGGCCTTTAGTTATTGCTTACTTAAGGTTAAAGTTAATATGCTTAGAGTAAGTTTAATTACTTTTCTTAGCGAATTTAGCGTAGTAAGAGTAGGAAATTAAAGTGTATTCTTTATAGAGTATAGTATATTGTAATTAGTATCCTAGATTAGTACGTACAGCTTATTAGATAAGTAAGTAGTATATATTGCGTAGCTATCTAAAGTTTAGCTTCTTGTCTATACGTTATAGATAGAAGCAGTACATCTTAAAAGTTTTAATAATAATATCTTTAACTTAACTGTCTTTAAATAGCTAAGTATAGGTATTAGTAATAATACTTCTAGTGCGTTAGAACTCCTTAGCTTGTAGTTAAAACTCTATAGTATTTATAACCTTTTCCTAAGTAGGGAGGGGATAGAGATTAAGTTTAGAAAGTTAATAGTAGTAGCTTAGCAGGTCTTTATCCTACTTAGCTAGATAATACTTGCTAGTAAAAAGCTTTAAAATAATAAAGTCTAATTAGAATTCTTGCTAGGAGCTCTGTTTTACGTATAGTAAGAGCAGACACTTGTTAAGTATATTAGATAGTATAGCCTTCTTAAATAAACTTATAACGCTTATAGTAGTGCGCTTATAGATAAAGTATACTTACTTGTATAATAAGTTATCAGGGCTAGGCTGTTGTCTAATATTAACCTTATAGTACTACTCTTTAATAACCTTAATATAGTTAGGATTAGTAATTAGTTTCTTTGCGTAGGCTTGCTTAAGCAGCTTAAGAAAAGCTAAGGTAAATTTTTTATAATAACACCCTACCTAAAGGATCTCTTGTTTTTAATTAAGAGTATCTAGCTCCTTATCTATATAAGAAGCGTTATTAAAGTTAGTATCTAATTAAGTAACTACCTGTTAGTAGGCTAGTGTCGCTTTGAGAGCATAAGAGCTTAGTAAAGGCAGTAGTATAAGGACTTGTTAGCTACTAGCCTTAGTCCTAACTTATCTTGCCTAGATGTTAGTAGCGTTACGCCTCTATTGTACTATAGTTATTCTATTCTAAAACTTATACAACTTAATTTTTAAGTATTAGTTAGGTCCTTAACTAGCTAATATTCTTGTAGATTGCTTTAGATTTTTAGTTATAACTAATAGACTACAAGTCTTTAAAGAGCGAGTCTTAGATGTTATAAGATTTCTATAGTAATTAATAGCTTAAGCCTTATTTAAGGTCTTTCCTAGCTCTATAGTTATAGAGATAACTACACTATATGTTAGATGCGTCTTTACACTAAGCAGCCTATATTTATTACTTAAAATATTTTGTGTAGAGTAGACTAGGCTAGTTTTAGGGTCCTTAGCTTTAGTTATAAGTTAAAAAACCTTTTACTAGAATATATAAAGAGGATTAGGCTTGCTTTGCTTATCCTTTAACTTAGTATTAGGCTGTAGCTTCTATAAGTTAAACTTAATATCTTCTTTCTAGACTAGCAGCTTAGCGTAGATATTACAAAGCTCTTTTGCCTCTTGCTTATTAATATCTAGGTAAGGTACTTAGTTGTAAGAGTTATTTTAATTAATAAAAGCATAGATGTCTTTATATAGCAGTTTTACGATTCTCTAGTTAGCTATTAACATATATTATTCTTTACTTTAGTTCTTAGAGTTAATGTAGTGCGCTGCGGCAGCGTTAAGGAACTAAGTAGTATTCTTAAGATCTATACGCCTTAACATAAAGGCTATATTAGTTTATCTTTAGTAACTAAGTAGTATATAAGGCATGTAGATACTAACACATTCTCAAATAAATTCTAGAGCTAGTTTCTTTATAGTTGTAATAGCTCTACTTAGTTCTTTAGCTTTCTTGTCTCGCGTTAAGAATACTGCACTAATAATAAGATAGTGTTCTTAGAAACCTTTAACACTACTATTATATAGGTGTTAGAGTGTATAAAGACATACTGCTACAAGAGCAAGAGATTACTAGTAGTTAGATTATGTAAGAACAAGAGTAGTAAGATAAAGATCTTATTATAAGTTATATTTAGAAAAGAAGTACAAGAGTTAAGTTCTAAGGTAGAGAATTAATAGATAAATGCTACTTGTTTTAATTCCTAAAACAAGCTATATACTCTTAGATTAGGTAGTTAAGCACTAACCTAGTAAGCAGCAGGGTATCACCCTATACACTAGCACATACCTCCCCTTCCTACAAGCTTAGCCCTATTAAGCGACTTACTTAGTAGAAGGAAAAATAGCAAAACCAATAAAATAAAATAAAAGAAATATAACTTAATTACTTTATATTTGGCCTAGACACCTTTTCTTACTTCTTTAAACGTTCACTTTAGCAAGGTTCTTAAGTAGTAGTTAAAGCACGTGGCCTAGGCGCAGGTGTAGTAGTAGGAGTAGGGATAGAGGTAGCAGGCGCTTAAGATTCTAATATTAATTAAAGGCGACTATAACAAGGCTGCCTATTTGGAGTAGTTAGCACTAAGATATTATCTAAGATAACAGTACCTAATTAAGAATAAATACTAAGAAGGTGTTGTATAAAGGAGAGCATTACAGGATCTTTGCTCTTCTAGAAAACTTAGCGCTTATTAGCTTTTAGGCTAAGTTCCTCCTAGAGACGTTGTAGAGAATTAGCTTAAGAGAAATTAGTATCTTACCTATTCTAGTCTTTTATTGTATAAGGAGAGTTCTGTCTAAAGTTAGTAAAGTATAAATAGTCTAAGAATCTTTAAACTAGATTAGCACAAAAAGTATCTTTCTCTAATTCTTATACTACAAGCTATAAGTTAATAATTTGTTACAGTATATAGTTGTAGTGTTCCTTAATATAGTTGTTAATCTACTCCTTGTTAGCGTTCTATAGCATGTTGTTTAGCTCCTTATAGACAAGAGGATTATCCTACTTAGCCTATCTAACAAGGGCCTTCTAGATCTATAACCTATACTTAATATAAACATTAGTAGGGAATAGCTAATTAATTCTTCTAAACTTATTAGAATAGCCTAAAAGAGTACAAGGAGTAGTAATAAGGTTATAATAAGCCTTACAAATTTCCTTATAAGTTCTTATAACAGGCACCTCTATCACTCTATTACAGACTATAACAAACTAAGAGAGAATAGTGCAGCAGTTACAAGTAGTTAGGCTAGTAGATCTATAAAGTAGTAAAGGCAATAAAATTTAAACTTATCCTTCTTTGTAAATTTGCTTTATCTAGTAAGCGTTAGGAGCTAGTTTCTATATATTCTCTAGCTAGTCTATCTTGTCTTCTTATTCTTTAATAAGACTATTTAATAATTTAACACCTACGTCTTTACGCTACCTTAAGTACTCTAGCACATAGTTATAAAAACTCAAAAGCATCTTTGTATAGTTATTCTTATCTTTATTATTAAATAATACGCTACTTTAGATTATATCTGTACTAAGGCCTTTAGTTATTGCTTACTTAAAGTTAAAGTTAATGTGCTTAAAGTAAGTTTAATCACCTTTCTTAGCATATTTAGCGTAGTAGGGGTAGGAAATTAAAGTATGTTCTTTACAAAGCATAGTATATTGTAACTAGTATCCTAGATTAGTACGTATAGCTTGTTAGATAAGTAAGTAGTATATATTGCGCAGCTATCTAAGGTTTAGCTTCCTATCTATACGTTGTAGATAGAAGCGGTATATCTTAAAGGTTTTAATAATAATATCTTTAACTTAACTGTCCTTAAATAGCTAGGTATAAGTGTTAGTAACAATGCTTTTAGTGCGTTAAAACTCCTTAGCTTATAGTTAAAACTCTATAGTATTAATAACCTTGTCCTAAGTAGGGAGGGGAGAGAGATTAAGTTTAGAAAGCTAATAGCAGTAGCTTAGCAGGTCTTTATCCTGCTTAGCTAGACAATACTTGCTAGTAAAAAGTTTTAAAATAACAAGGTCTAATTAGAATTCTTACTAGCAGCTTTATCTTATGTATAGTAAAAGTAGACATTTATTAAGCATATTAGATAGCATAGCCCTCTTAAACAAACTTATAACGCTTGTAGCAGTGCACTTATAAATAAAGTATACTTACTTATATAATAGGTTATTAGAGCTAGGCTGTTATCTAATATTAACTTTATAGTACTATTCATTAATAACCCTTACGTAGTCTAAATAAGTAATTAGCTTCTTTGCGTAAGCTTACTTAAGCAACTTAAAAAAAGCTAAAGTAAGATTCTTGTAATAACACCCTGCCTAATAAATCTCTTATTTCTAATTAAGGGTATCTAGCTCCTTGTCTATATAGGAAGCGTCGTTAAGGTTATTATCTAATTAGGTAGCTACCTATTAGTAGGCTAGTGTCGCTTTTAGAGCACAAGAGCTTAGTAAAGGCAGTAGTATAAGGATTTATTAGCTACTAGCCTTAGTCCTAACTTATCCTGCCTAGATATTAGTAGCGTTACGCCTCTGTTGTACTACAGTTATTCTATTCTAAAACTTATACAACTTAATTACTAAGTATTAGTTAGGTCCTTAACTAGCTAATATTCCTGTAAATTGCCTTAGATTCTTAGTTATAACTAACAGACTACAAGTCCCTAGAGAGCGAGTTTTAGATGTTATAAGATCTCTATAGCAATTAATAGCTTAAGCCTTATTTAGGGTCCTTCCTAGCTCTACAACTATAAGGATAACTACACTATATATTAGATACGTCTTTACACTAAGCAGCCTATACTTATTACTTAAAACGTTTTGTGTAGAGTAGACTAGGCTAGTTTTAGAGTCTTTAGCTTTAGCTATAAGTTAAAAAACCTTTTACTAGAATGTATAGAGAAGATTAGGCTTGCCTTGCTTATCTTATGCTCTAGCATTAGGCCGTAGCTTCTGTAGGTTAAACTTAATATTTTCTTTCTAGACTTGCGGCTTAGCGCAGATATTACGAAGCTCCTTTACCTCTTGCTTATTAGTGTCTAGGTAAGGTGCTTAGTTGTAAGAGTTATTCTAATTAATAAAAGCACAGATGTCCTTACATAGCAGTTTTACTATTACCTAGTTAGCTGTTAACACATATTATTCTTTACCTTAGTTCTTAGAGTTAATACAGTAAGCTGCTGCAGCGTTAAGAAACTAAGTAGCATCTTTAAGATCTATTTATTTTTTAAGGTGTTAAAGGTGGTGGTTATTGTCGTAGTCAAAATAGGGTTCTAAAAAAGTAAAAAGTAGCTACCTTCTACTAATTAATCGCAAAAGTCAAAAAAAAGATTGTATGTAGTTAACAAGATTTGAATAGTAGATAGATGAGTTCTAGGAAGAAAGCTTAGACCACTAAGCAATAATTAGAGTTAAAAATATTTGCTAAGGTACTAAAAAACGACACTAGTTAAAACGTGTCTAACAGCGATTGCTAGCCTATAGCTAACAACAGGATTACAGTAGGATTGCAATAAGATTACAACATAATGTAATAGAGGAGGGAAAGGACACGTACGTACTGCAGCGGGAGCCTACAATACTTTATAAAGCCGCTGCTGCTTACCTACTACTTCTTATCTTTCAAACAGTACTGCATACAAATAATTCGCATATGATACACTGCAATAGCGTACAACCTCTATAGTAAGTATCTCCTTATTCTAGGCTCTCTTCTAAAAAAAGCATCTTTTGCTACTGTCTACCTAGCACCTAATTTAGTCTAACTCGAACTGCTCATGCAGACACCTAAATTCATCGAGTATCTCAAAACTTAACTACCTAGCTAGACTTCTAAGTTCATGACTTTAAGATCTATACACCTTAACACAAAGGCTATATTAGTTAATCTTTAGTAACTAAGTAGCGTACAAGGCATGTAGAGCCTGATGCATTCTTAGACAAATCCTAGAGCTAGTTTCTTTACAGTTGTAATAGCTCTATTTAGTTCTTTAGCCTTCTTGTCTCGCGTTAAGGATGCTGCACTAATAATAAGATAGTGTTCCTAGAAACTTTTAACATAACTATATTCGTCTATAAGTCTAGAGAGCTAAGCACAAAGGTCACCTACTCCTAGGACAACCTTAAGAATTAAGTTATATTAGTAGGAGGCGTTGTTAAACTAATAATCTATAATAATACGTTGTTGTCTTAGAGCGTTTAAAAGGATCTCGTCTACTAGAGTCTAGATATTAATAACACTAATATTGTTGCTAAGCTTTATAAGCTTTAGTACCCTGTCTTAATGCTGTACAACCTTAGGGATTTAGTCTGCAACGTAGTCTTCCTTCTTAGTAATAACTCTAAGGTTGTTAAAAACCTTTAATAGTCCTAGTGTTTACAGCAGTTGCAGCTATAGCTACTTACCCTAAGCCTTGTCTAACAGCGCTAGAAGCATTATTTAAGCAGGTTAGCTAATATAAGTTAAATATTCTCTTTAGCTACTGCTAGTTTATAAGAGGGGGTATTATTGTTATTATTATCTTAGAAAGTAACTACCTTAATAAAAGGTAGTAAAGTTTATGTAGTAGGAGAGTTAAATAGTTAGCAAAGTTGTAGTTCTAGTTTATACGTAGTAGCGGTATCCTGCTAGCTAGTAGGTAGAGGTAAACAGGGTCTAAATTGCGCTAAAATAAGCAGGTTTCGCAATTAAAATAGTTGTTATATTTAGCTATTGCCTTAAGAGTGCGTGAAATTAAGTATAGTATTAGTATAGCAGAAAACACCTAGAATTAGTAAAATAGGTAGCTTGTACCTAAATTTTACATAAAAAATTAGTAAACAAGTAGCTAAAGGTAAAAGCAGGTACTACTAACATAGTATCTCCTCCTCTTCCTAAAATTATAGGCCGTTTTATAGCCTATTAGTTGTCTAATGTAGTAGTATTAGAGTTAGAGTCTAAGCTTTTAAAGTCTTGTCTATATACATAACACTCTTCTTCTATAAGATGTTTAGTAATAACAACTTAAGGACAAAGCTTATTACTTATTACAGGAGGTAAATGTAGTTGTAGTTCTGTATATAGCTTAGGCAAGTCTAGCAAGATAAGAATGTCTACTATAGGGCTAGTTTATTCTTAATAGTTAAGATCCTATAACTTTATGTTTCCTTAATCTTCTTTAATAATATCCTAGACAAGTCTTTGTCTAAACAGCTTTAATCGCTATCTAGGTGTTATATAAGGGAAACGTGAACTATTAAAGTCCTTAAGACAATAAGTTTCTTTATTAAGTCTAGCTTTATAAATATAGTATAGGCCTAACTATCTTATTTCTAGCTTATAGTCTCGCGACATATTAATTTCTTAAACAGAGTTCTAGAGAAGAACTAAGTCTCTTAGCTTTATATCCTTATGTTGTATTTCTTTAGTGTTATCCTAGTATTCCTTTTTGATAGCTCTTATTTAGTTAGTACAGGCAACAGCATTTTTTATAAACTAATCTCTAAGATCTAACTATATTGCTTAAATTACAAGCAGCTATGCATAGTCTTTTACTTTCTTAAATAGAAGCATTTGCTATGTAGGTAGCGCAAGTTTAATAGGAAGCACTAGGTTCTGCCTTATAACTAACTAGTATAGTAAGTAACCTATCTGTTCCTGTATTAAGATCCTGTCTATATAAAGAACTATTAGCAAGTTCTTAACTTAAGGTCCTAGTAGCTTTGTAAGGGCATTTATAATAGGCTTATACTCTCCTTTAATTTTTCTTATAGCTTAAAAGTTGTGTCCTAAAGACTAGACTTAGTTAATCCTATACATATACAATAGATGTGATACTACCTTAGCAAAATTAGGTCCTCTATTAACTATAAGTTTGCGCGCTGTACTCTATTAACATATAATATTTTTATATATAAACTCTGTAATTGTCTTTAACTAGTTGTTTAATAGGGCTTTTGCTTTAGGCTAGCTACTAAGGTAGTCTTTTGTAATAATTAAAAACTTCTTCTTAAAACACTAAGGCATGTATACTACATTAATTGCAACTATCTCCTAAATAGCAAAACTATAAGTATTAGTAAGCATATTAACTTTCTTCTTAGAGAATTATAGTTAATAGTCTAAACAAGTTACTAGCTTTTACTGCACGTGCTTATATATTCCTTTCTACTAGTATTACTAAGCAAGTATAGAGTATACTGCGTTAACTCCTCTATATCTAATCTAAGTGTGTATGTTCTATACTGCAGCTATTCTTAGGTTAGCATTATCTACAACCCTCTAGATTATAATATTCCTAGACGTTTTCCTAAAGAGTATCCTATCTTGTATAAAGAAGTTTAAAGCTTACTTCTTCTATACTTATAGTTCTTGTAGTTCTATATCTCTAAAAGTTTTAAAGTTAACTAAAAATTAAGCGTATTATTCTAACTCTAGCAAGAATTACTAATAGAGTATCCTTGCCTGTCTTATTAGTATGAGTGCATTTATATTTTTAATTATATAATTAATAAACTCCTCTAAATCCTCCTTAGGTTCTAGAGGTAGTTCCTAATTATTAGGTTTTAGATACCTTAATAGTGCATCTGCAACTACATTTTTTAGTCCTAGTATATGCTTAATGTTAAAGTCCTATAAAAGAATTATTAATATCTACCTATTTATAACAAATCCTAGATTGTTAGTAGATAAGTAGTTTAGTTAAGTAATAAGAGTTGCCGTGTTAGTTTCTATAGTAAAGTAAACACTATAGAGGTAGGTACAAAACTTCTTAAGAGCCTACAGCACAGCCTTACATTCTAACTTAGTAGAGTGCTATTACCTCTCTTACGCTAACTATAGTATACTTTTAAACTGTACTAGGTATTGCTTATTATTCTCTTAAAGTTGTTTAATACATGCTCCCGCATTATCCTTACTTATATTAGTTATTAGGAATATCTTGTAATCCTTAGTATTAGTGTAGTTAAGGTTCGCAAGTGTAGGTACGTTGCATATAGCCTATTTTAGCTTATATATTACTGCGTCTTGTGCATCTATTTATTTAAAAGGGACATCGTCTTATAAGAGTGTAAATAGAGGTTTAGTAATTTTAGTAAAGTCTTTTACCTATATATGGTAGTAGACGTATATACC
Organism: Alternaria sp. 'sect. Undifilum'; assembly: GCA_024321975.1. Classification (NCBI taxonomy): domain Eukaryota; kingdom Fungi; phylum Ascomycota; class Dothideomycetes; order Pleosporales; family Pleosporaceae; genus Alternaria; species Alternaria sp. 'sect. Undifilum'. The sequence continues at coordinate 11,886,911 of JAJJZI010000001.1, forward strand.
TATAAAGAATTATACCTCCCTTTTATTCTTGCATAGTAGCTAGTTTATAATCTTCTTAACTTTCTTCTAGTTAGGATAACAGTCTTGTAGGCTAACTTTATAGTCTATAACCTTAAGCCTTTCTATAAGAAAGTAACACTTCTTTCCTACTATAGTGCCTCTAGCTTGTTAAATATTAGCTAGCACCCTGTCTAGTTGCAAGCTATGCTTAAGAATATAACATTAAACTCCTAGCATTAATTCTTCTCTACTATAATTAGTTTTTGGCCCTCTACATATAATGTCGTTGATGAAGAGCATAGTATTTAGCTAGTAGTCTCTTAGAATCTTTATTATTACACGTTGAAATGCTGCTACAGAGTTAGTAGCACCTATAACTATTGTGTATAATTATATAAGCCTAACTAGTGTTTAAAACGCTGTTATGTTTCTACTTTCTAAATGTAGTGTAATTTAGTTATATCTTAAGAATAAGTCTATAAGTAAGATAATCTTACATCTTACAAACCTCTTATAAAACTTATCTACTGTTAGTAGTAAGTTTGTATCTTATATAGTAACTGCATTTATTTACTGCGTATTGCTAATCTATTAAACGCCTTTGTCCTTCTTAGGTACTAGGTGCTATAAGTTGCAATATTAACTATTATACCTTTTCTATGTTCCTTAATTTAGGCGGACGTTAACTATATCTACTACTTACAGCTCTAAAGCTTTTAAGATAACAAACTCTTATACTTACTAAGCTTTGTGTAGTATTATTTGTATCTTGTATAGCAGACATACATTAGAGTAAATCCTTCTTAATTCCTTAAATTACTAGGAGAGCGCTCCTTCTCTATTAAGAAGTATATATATAAATATTTCCTTTTCTAATAGCTGTAAATAGTCTCTAGTATATAGCTTATTAAGTTATTCTTTAGTAAGCCTTATCTCTTGTAAGAAAGTAGTATATCTTAGTTTAAATAGATAATTGCACAGCCCCTTATTAAAATCGCGAATACTTATTCTAAGGAGTTGCTGTTCTTTTACTCTTTCTTTCTAGTCTTCTTAGCTAAATTCTATAGGCATCTCCTGCTGCAGGATATTAATAGGTTAAACTTTCTTATCTTCTATCTCCAATAATGTGTAAAGATTATTGCGTTATTAAGTATATTTAAGTAGCCTTTTTTGTATCTACTAATAATTAAGCTTACATATAATTAAATATTTACTAAGTTTATAGTTTCTTATAAAGTCTTTAGACTATCTAACTGCATGCGTAAATACTTAGTTTATCTAGAATATCTAATCCTTCCTGCTGCCTTCTATATACAGCATGTTAAAGTTGCTAAATCTAGCTACTAAATTAGACTATATAGCTTCTTATATGTATTTTACTACTGCTGCTTATAGTTTGTTGCCTAATCTATTAGTAATTACATACAACTACATATTACTTACTATTTCTCTATCTAAGTTATTGTTAGAGGCTTTGTTTTTAATTGTCTACGCAGGGTGATTTAGAGATAGGTTAGACACAATAAAAACTATGTTTCTTATACTATCTTTAAATAAGACTTAGCACGTAATTTGCCTAAATATATTATACTAAATTAATATCTTAGCGCTTGTACACTAAGGTCTTCCTAGAATTATAGATCTAGTAACATTAGCAACAATCCTAAATATAGTCTTAAAAGTAACTATCTTTATTTGTATAGGTATATTAAATGCGGTCCTAATAAACAGGTTATGTATACTATTAGCTAAAGTAATACTAGAAGGAGGCTACCCTAGTTAGTGCTCTATTATTTTATACAGTATTTTTAATACTTACGCAGCACTTAGTCTTAAAATATGTATTTATGCCTTAGTGTTAATTAAGCACTTTAGAAAGCTACTGTTTACGGTAACCTAGCATTCTAGTAAGTTAGTTTAAGTAAAAGCCTGCCTATTCCTTTACTAAACTTCTTAGACAACCTTTGTAGGTATATTATCTAACTTATTTATCTAGAAATCTCTTTTTCTGTTTACCCTGTGGCGAGTTTGCGTATTAAATTAATATAAATTTATTACATTGCAATACGCGCTTTTAGCAGGTAGTATATTTAGTAAAATTTTATAGGTAGAGCCTGTGCGCTTGTTTAGCTAATTAGAGACTAGAACAGATCTTAGGTATAATTGAGCGCACTTAGTATCTATTAGCTTAGCATTTTTTACACACGTTATAATATTAAGCGTACCTAAACTATCTACAATATTAACACTATTATTAAGAAGATTACGTAGCTGTTTTTAAATGCTAGCTTGCCTTATAAGGTCTAATACTGTAACTCCTTATACTTCCTATCTAAGTAAGGTAGTTATAATATAGTTTAGCTATCCTTGCACTATCTCTTTAAGTTCTAGATTAAGAAGAGCGTTAATAAACTTTACAGCCTTCTTCTTTTTTTCTTACTATAACTGCTTTAGATCTGCTAATATGTTGTTGTCTTAAGAAGCTAATTAAGGTAGTTTAATAATTAAAAATAGTGTATTATAAGGCTAGCTTGCAAAAGGTATATTACTTTATATTTCTTCCTGCAGATACTGTATATTTATAGGCTGTAAGTTAGGAATAAGAGAGTTACTTTATATTATTTAATTACTTCTTTGTATGCTTAAATTCTTGCTAAGCTTTTCTTACTTCTTTACTCCTCCCTCTTAGACACAATTAATATCCTAGTAGAAAGCAGGGCCTTTACCTTTTAAGCACATAGTAGCATTTAACTTAGAGATACTATGTAAAGTGTTTTCTTTACCTCTTATTATAATATTAGCTGTATTTATATTATTAAGCTTCTTAACGTATTCCTTAGCAGAAGAAGTGTATAGCTATTCCTAGAATTGCTAGAACTACTAAAGGACGTTATTGTAGTAGCCTTAGCTCGTCAAACTAGTTACTATATTTGTAGAATTAGAGTTTTTCCCTTTATACTTTAAACCTAGTTAAGAGTCTACTCTAGTAAACTTCTCTAGTAGCACACTAGAGGCTAGCTAATTAAGCACGTTATTAGTAAAGTTGTAGAACTCTTAGATCTTCGCCTTTAACTATAGCAAGACTTAGTTTAATAGTAGTTACTTTAAGATTTCTTTTAAACGTTTGTTTGTAGACTAAAGTAGTACGTTCCTTTCTTACTAAAAATATCCTAGTTAAAACTAACCTATCCTATCTACTTTAAGGCGTAGTATTATTTATACTCTTTAAGCATGTGTCTTACTATATTATATATACAGCAGAGAGGGTATGTCTCTATATTACTTATATATGCTATACTTATCTTGTTAAATACCTCTTTTAAGACCTTAGTAATAAAAGAACTATTATTCCTCTTACTAAGGAATTCTATATTTGTTACTTGTGCAATAAAGTACGTATAGTTAGAAGGTTTCTTTAAGAGTCTTTTAGTTGTAAAATAAGCTATAAGTATGTTAATAGTTAATAGTCTAAGCTTTTAGTTGCCTAAAGACTTAATAAGGTCCTTAACCTCTAAGTTAATATCTACTAGCGTGCTTGTTTTCTTATATACTTTGCTAATCTTAATCTCTACTTCCCTTACTTCCTCTAGGGTGAAGGTTGCTCGCTAGTTAGACAGCATAATCTAGTATATCTTAGTATTAGCGCCTTTTTGCTCTAGCTAATAAATCTTATCTAGGCTAGTCATCTTCTTGTAGTAGGATTTTAGAAAAAAATAAATCCCTTCTAGTTTATACGTATCCTAATTATCTCTATTTAGAATAAAAGGTATATAGTATATAACTGCCTCTTTATTAGTTTGTAATAGGCCTTAAAAGAAAAAAATACTTTCCTCTTTTTAAGGGATTTGCCTGTTCTTAATACATGTATTAGCAATAGAGGTAAAGTGCGTATAGTACTCTACTAGACTAGGCTAATTTTGTACGTATTTATAAATATAGGCTTAAAAGTATAAGCGTTTGCCTATCTTAATAGCTATATCTTTATCTTTCTACTATTCTTTTATGTGTGTCTGTAATTTAGACTAATCCTTCTTAGTATATCTAAGTAAGCGTTTTAGTATATAAAAGAGATATTAATCCTTGTTCAAAAAGTAGTCTAGTAGAATAAATACCCTTATAGTATTACAAATACCTCTATTATTAGCTTATTAGTTAAAGTTCTCTAATAATTTTATAACATTCTTCCTAGTAAAAACTAATGTACTATATTTTAGTTAAATTATAGTTAACACTAAGTTGTGCGTAGGTATAGCTTTAGTGTTAATAACAGAGCTTAATAGAGTTAATAGTAAATTAGGGCTAGTAGTAGTAGGTCTAGAGAGAGGAAGCGTTGCGCCTTCCTACCCTTAACCTATCTTCTAATTCCTTTTTAACATCTAGGGTACAGTAAGACTTATATAAGTTCTTTATACAGATAGTTAATAAGTGTTAGTAAAGAAATAGACAAGGTATAGTCTCTAGGAGAAAGAATATCTCTCTTTAAGTCTTTGTAGTATATGTTTTCTTAGGTATAGACGTATTAATCCTCACCTTTTAGGTACCTCTTATTTTACTAAGTAGGCTTAGATTTATACTTAAAGCTAGTACTTATGTATAAGCTTTTAGTGCTATCTCTATTTTACTAAATAGTACCTTAGCTTGGTATTTCTTTACACATGTATTACTATCTCTATTTTGTTAGATAAGTTGCTAGCTCTATTTTACTAAGTAGATTTTAAATTAACGTTTAGAACATATGTAAGACTACCTCTATTTTGCTAAATAATTTGCTACCTCTATTTTACTAGATAGACTTTAAATTAGCATTTAATAACGTATTCTGTTTTTATTAGTAGGTTTTGTTCTTCCTTATTGTTGCTGTTAGTGCTAACTTAGGTAACTTCGTCCTTAACATAGTCTATAATAGGGGATAGTGCTAACTCCTTAAAAGTAAGTCTAGCAATAATCTTAAAAATTCTGTGCTTATAGAAGATTATTATATTGTTCTTATAATAATTGTGCACTAGTTCCTTTGTGTACTAAGTAGTAAAGTATATCCTTATAGGCTTTGCTATTTATACAGGTGTTAGAGTGTATAAAGACATACTACTATAAGGGCAAGAGATTACTAGTAGTTAGATTATGCAAGAACAAGAGTAGTAAGATAAAGATCTTATTATAAGTTATATCTAGAAAAGAAGTACAAGAGTTAAGTTCTAAGGTAGAGGATTAATAGATAAATCCTGCTCGTTTTGATCCCTAAGACAAGCTATATACCCTTAGATTAGGTGGTTGAGCACTAACCTAGTAAGCAGCAGGGTATTACCTTGTGCACTAGCACACTATATTCGTCTATAAGTCTAGGGAGCTAGGCATAAAGGTTACTTACTCCTAGAACAACCTTAAGGATTAGGTTAAATTAGTAGGAGGTGTTGTTAAACTAACAATTTATAATAATACGTTATTATCTTAGAGTATTTAAAAGGATCTTGTCTACTAGAGTCTAGATATTAATAACACTAATATTGTTGCTAAGCTTTATAAGCTCTAGTACTCTGTCTTAATACTATACAACTTTAGGGATTTAGTCTACAACGTAGTCTTCCTTCTTAGTAATAACTCTAAAGTTGTTAAAAACCTTTAATAGTCTTAGTGTTTGTAGCAGTTGCAGCTATAGCTGCTTGCCTTAGGCCTTTTCTAATAGCGCTAGAAGTATTGCTTAAGTAGGTTAGCTAATGTAAGTTAAATATTATCTTTAGCTACTGCTAGTTTAAGAGGGGAGAGAGATATTATTTTTATTATTGTTTTAGAAGGTAACTACTCTAATAAAAGGTAGTAAAGTTTATATAGCAGGAGAGTTAGATAGTTAGTAAGGTTGTAGTTCTAGTTCATGCATAGTAGCAGTATCCTGCTAGCTAGCAGGTAGAGGTAAACAGGGTCTAAATCGCGCTAGAATGAGTAGGTTTTGCAATTAAAATAGTTGTTGTAATTAGCTGTTGCCTTAAGAGTGCGTAAAATTGAGTATAGTATTAGTATAGCAGTAAGCACCTCTTATTTAGCATTGCCGGCACGCAATTAGTGTGTTGCTCCAGCATGTTCGGACAGAAACGAAGAAAAGCAAGACAAAGACGCGAATCGCCTCCTAACTTAACGCGCTCTATCCCGCCTATGCTACCTACTTATATTAAGGCTTCACTTCTAGGTACTCTTAGACAAATTAAAGAAGTAGCACTATTATTGCCTTGCTTTCTAACCTATACATACGACGATAGAACGCCTACTCCTTCTTTTCTACCTCTTTCTTCTCTATTGCTATTTTAACGTTATGCAACAGCTAGCCTAACTAGTTAATAGTTTCTTTACTTAGCCTATGCATAATTAACAAGAAGAGAGAGATACTAAAACAAAGCATTTTAAGTACTTTGCTAGTATTAGCAAATACTCTATAGATCTTGTATTCCTTCTACAACTAGCTAAGTTAAGGCTTAATATCCTTTTTATATATAGAGATATCGCGGATTCTAGAGTTATTTATAAGAGATATAATTATAAAGTCCTAAAAAGGCTAAGTTTGTAGATGCTTAATAAACTTAGGTGTCTATATAATTAGCTTTAGCTAGACTAGTTTAGGAGCTAGGTGTACAATAGGAAAGCTTCCTGTCTTTAGATAAGAGTTAAGGTTAAGGAGATGCTTATTGTAGAGGTTGTACGCTATTATAGTGTATTATATACAAATCGTTAATATGCAGTGCTATTTAAAAAGTAAGAAGTAGTAAGTAAGAAGTAGCAGCTTTATAAAGTATTGCAGGCTCCTGCTGCAGTACGTACGTGTCCTTTCCCTCCTCTATTACATTATATTGTAATCCTATTGCAATTATACTGTAATCCTGTTGTTAGCTATAAGCTAGCAATCGCTGTTAGACACGTTTTAACTAGTGTCGTTTTTTAGTACCTTAGGAAAAATTTTTAACCCTGATTATCGCTCAGTGGTCTGAGCTTTCCTCCTAGAACTCATCCACCCACCGTTCGAATCTCGTTAACTACACACAATCTTTTTTTTTGACTTTTGCGATTAATTAGTAGAGGGTAGCTGCTTTTCACTTTTTTGGAACCCCATTTTGACTACAACGACAACTACCACCTTTGACACCTTAAAAAATAAATAAATAAATAGCTAATAGATATGCAGTTTCTATAAGAGGAAATATAGAGTAATATACCTTTTGTAAGTTAGCTTTATAATACACTATTTTTAATTATTAAACTGCTATAGTTATTTTAGCAAGACAACAGCATAGCTCCTAAACTAGTCTAGCTTAAGCTAATTATATAGACACCTAAGTTTATTAAGCATCTACAAACTTAGCCTTTTTAGGACTTTATAATTCTATCTCTTATAAACAACTCTAGAATCTACAATATCTCTATATATATATAAAATATTAAGCCTTAACTTAGCTAGTTGTAGAAGGAATACAAGATCTATAAAGTATTTGCTAATACTAGCAAAGTACTTAAAATACTCTACTTTAGTATCTCTCTCTTCTTATTAATTATGCATAAGCTAAGTAAAGAAACTATTAACTAGTTAGGCTAGCTGTTGCATAACGTTGAAATAGCAATAGAGAAGAAAGAGGTAGGAAAGAAGGAGTAGGCGTTCTATCGTCGTATGTATAGGTTAGAAAGCAAGGCAATAATAGTGCTACTTCTTTAATTTGTCTAAGAGTACCTAGAAGTGAAGCCTCAACATAAGCCCCAATACCTATTGTTAGCAATAAACCTTTTTTTTACCAAAAAGGTGTCTACAAAATGTGTGGTCACATCAAAAGGTTGTCTTAAAAGGCCGAAGCGCGCATTCTTTATAAGCAATATAATTAGTAGAGTTTAATTAGTAGCGTGTTCTAGGTCTGTGCGTTAGCTTAGCTAATTAGTAGCTAGCACAAATTCTAGGTGCGCTAAATTACACCTAGATTATGTGCTTTCTTTACTAATTATAACGTTTTTTTATATTGTAGTTTAACGTCCTTTCTCAGCCTGAAGGGCTATATAAGACGTGCAGGCCGAGGCCTGCAGGTATCTATGTAGTTTTTTCTATCTTTGAGTAATTTACAAGGGGTGGTTTATCTGAATGAAGGTGAGGCTCTTAGCCTATGGGTAGAGGTAGAGAGAGGGGAGGAGAAAGAGGGGAGGAGAAAGAGGAGAGGGGGAGGAGAGGGGGGGTGCTTAGAGCTTGATCGCCTAGGTAGACGATTGCATCTAGTTGACGGAGTTTCCTTTTTACTAGGCCTGTGTACTAACCCTAGTTTCTTGAATAAAGGCTATCGTAGCCTTAATACCTGCTTTTGTTTAGAAAAGATATTGTAGAGAGATTAGCTCTGTACAAAAGTTTTGAAGTATAGCTCTACTATCCTTATATAGTTAGCACCTAAGGATTATATGAGCCGTGTCTTGAGTAGCTCTAAAATTGCATAGGCAAGTTTTAGATTCTACTTTGCCTCTCTTAAATAGATAGCTCTTTAGGTAGCTATGACCTAGTTTTAATTAAAAGAAAGAGCTAGATATATCTCTCCTAGTAGAAGGGATAAGTATCTGTTTCTTTATTTTCCATTTAAAGGTTGCTAAGTAGGTGCTTAAGTTCTTAGTAGGAGCCTTTTTCCTGTAGTTCTCAAGGAGGCTTAACTAATTAACATTAGCTAGTTGTTTCATTTGTGAGCTAACAACTGCTAGGCTTGTTTTATTTGTTAAAGGGTTTATTTTTGTAGCCTCTTTTACGAGTAGGTCTGCTTAATCGTTTCCTAGTATATCTTGGTGTCCTAGGACCTAATGTAGTGTAGGGGTAATGCCTTTTTCTTCTAGTTGAGTTGCTGCTTTAATACACCTAATTTGCCACACTTAGCTAGGGTTGTTTAAGGTGTTTTTTAATTAAAATAAAGCCGCCTAATTGTCTGCGTAGATATTAACGTTTTGGCATATGCTTAATAGGCTAACTGCTGTCTCTAGCCCTAAGGTAATACCTTTAAGTTCACCGTTGTAAACTAGTTAGTTATTTCCTATATTTGCTCGTAGTTCCTTGATAAGAGTAGCTCCCTTGTAGAAGGCAACGCCTACGCCTATTCCTTTGCTATCCCTTGTAGCCGAGGCATCTGAGTATATTGATAGAAGGTTGTTGTCCGCTGATAGTTTCCTTTGGCTTTCTGCTTCAATCTCTTTTGGCTTGTTTGATATAAGGACCTTGTAAGGAGTCCTAGCGTTCCATGGCGTAAAGGCGTAGTGTTGTATTTCCTCTGTCTAATTATAACGTTAAGCGTACCTAAAATATCTACAACACTAATATTATTATTAAGAAATTTACATAGCTGTTTTAAAACATTATCTTATTTTATAAAGTCTAATATAGTAACACCTTATACCTTCTACCTAAGTAGAGCAGTTATAATACAAACTAGCTACTTTTAAACTATCTTTTTTAACCTAAGATTAGAAAGTGTATTTATAAACTTTACAGCTTTTTTTTTGTGCTTGCTGTAGGTGCTTTAGATTAGCTAACATGCTGTTGTCTTGCTAAAATAACTATAGCAGTTTAATAATTAAAAATAGTGTATTATAAAGCTAACTTACAAAAGGTATATTACTCTATATTTCCTCTTATAGAAACTGCATATCTATTAGCTATTTATTTATTTATTTTTTAAGGTGACAAAGGTGGTGGTTGTCGTTGTAGTCAAAATGGGGTTCCAAAAAAGTGAAAAGCAGCTACCCTCTACTAATCAATCGCAAAAGTCAAAAAAAAAGATTGTGTGTAGTTAACGAGATTCGAACGGTGGGTGGATGAGTTCTAGGAGGAAAGCTCAGACCACTGAGCGATAATCAGGGTCAAAAAAATTTGCTAAGGTACCAAAAAACGTCACCAGTTGAAACGTGTCCAACGGCGATTGCTAGCCTATGGCTGACAACAGGATTACAGTAGGAACACTATATATACAGCAAAAGGTGTTTATTTTAGCATTATTTAGATATGCTGCACTTGTTTTAGTGAATAATCCCTTTTTAGTATTAGTAATAAAGAAACTAATCAGCACAACACCAACGTCGACTTTTCTGGAGATTGATCAGAAACAACCAGATCTATAGGAAACAACCCTAAGGAATCGATTGCGACACATTTCAAAGCCTGCAGCGAGGGCGCCAGCGCGCGAGAGAGGGTAAAAGAGTCGCCTACCCCCTCTTTAGAGGAGAGAAAAAATTCTTATTTTCCTCAAAAGCTTAGGCCACATGCTAAGGCGTCTTAAGCTAATTAAGATTGAGGAGCTTATTAAAGCTTAACTAAACTAAGAAATCGCATTTACACAAAAAATTAACAAAAAACAATCTGCTTCTAAAGATCTAGGAGGAGTAAATAAAAGGCAAATAGAGATAGAGGAAGACAACATAACAACGCCGCGCTAAGAAAGGCAAAATACAGAAGAACCTTAAAGGCTGACTCATATTCGAACAAGGAGTAATTTTTCTCCTTTTATTAGACTTATTCCTTAATATCCTATTAGAAATAAAACACTAAAAGCCACCTTAGTAGAAGAGGCTCTTAAGATAGCTAGGAACCTAGTAATCTAAGCAGCTAATCTAGCTAAAAACAATCCTACCTAGCAATTAAGTCTCCTAGACTTAGTAGAAGTCTTTAGAGATTATACTAAAAATAGTAGAGTAAACAAGAAGAATACTGCTATCTTAGTAGACTAGATATTAAGTCTCTTAAACGTCTTAAGAGAGTTAAGAGAGAAAATTAGACGTATTAAGAAACTAACAACAAACACGCCTATCTAGAACACCTCTATCTAGAACATACTTATCTAGAACACGCCTATTGCTACTACAGCAACCTTCGCTACTATAGTAAGTAATAACAAAGATCAACTGTAAACAAATATCTAAAAGATACAAAAACTAAAAGTTACTAGCCTAAAAGATTGCTAGCTAGTTCTAGTTAGCAAGACTCTAGCTGCATTTAATACTTTTAAACTTAGAAATGATTTTAACAATGCTTTTGTAATAAAAAGAGGCGTGTAATTGCCTGTAGTTGCCTTAATTGCACTATTCTCTAAAGGCAATAAAATAATTACAACTACACTAGCTTTTAAGGCTAAATACTTCTTAGAGAATTAGGCTATATAGCAGGATATTATAACCTTTAAAGCTGCCTAACTTATTACGCTGTAGTTTAAGGTTGTTATCTATAAGCTACCTACAAACTATAGTCTAGAGGTTGTAAAAGAAGAAATTAAAACCTTTAACAAAGGCCTAAAAGTTATAGGTAATCCCTTTTAGCTTACGCCTAAGGATAAAAGAGAATACTAGAACTTTAGCTTAGCATGCGTAGCATTCGCTACAGAGGAGGAAGCCTAGAAAGCTATTAGAGGCAAACTCTATATCTTAGGGCAAAGCCTTAGAGCAGAGAAACTGCAAGTTGTTAATATCTTAAAGCAATACACTAAATGCTAAGGATTTAGCTACCTTAAGGTTAGATGCTTAAAATTAGCCTGCTAAATTTGTAGTAAAGCACACTATACTAGCTAATACAAGTGTAAGTCTTGTGCTAGTAAAGGAAAACCTTGTATCTACACTATATTTAAGTGTACTAATTGTAGCAGACCTTATGCAGCAAACAGCTAAGAGTGTGAAATCCTACAGGCTAGGACAGCTAGGAACAATCAAACTAATTAGTATAATTAAAGCCCTACAAATAAATGTTAATAGAAGTAGCCCTGCTATAGAAAGCGTGATTAACCTAGCTATTATAGCAAACGCTACAATTATTGCAATATAAGAGCCTTAGTTAATAAGAGGACCTTATGAAGATACTAGGTCAATTGCTTATCTAGACTTTACGCAAATACTACTAAATTATTAAGGCCTACAACCTAGAACTCTATTCTATATTTAAAAGGATTTAGAAGTAAAAGTTAATCCTTATATTAGCAACGACAACGACTTTTAAGCTATTTTAATACAACTTAATACAAGAAAGATCTACGTCTATAACATTTATAATAAAAAGAGCCTAAGATAAGGGCTAAATACAACAACAATCTAAAGACGCCTCTAAGGAGAGCTAATTAAATTATATTTAATTATCTTAGGGGATTTTAATTACCACTACCCTAGATAGAGCCTACAAGAATGCAACACAAATTAACAAGCAGAGGATTTAGTAGAGTAGGTTGATAACTAAAACCTATCTCTATTAAATACTATAGGAGTTAGCACTCTCTTTAGAGCTTATATGCAAAAAGAGAGCGTACTAGACCTTACTTTTTTAACAAGTAATATAGCTTCTATAATTATAGACTAGCAGGTTATCCCTAAAGTTAGATTAAACTATCACGCTATCCTGTTTAGTATTGTCAACTAAGGGCAGCTACCTAGCCAGCTAAAGAAGTACAACACAAAAAAAAATTAGAATCTTTTTAACACTGCCTTATAGGAGGAGATAGCCTAAGTAAAGCTAGAAGATTAATTACTAGCCTTACTACACGCCTCAAACTACCTCTTAAGACAATTACTTCTAGGCCTTAATAATCGTTTAGAGGAGAGGCTAGATAAAATAGCAGAGGATCTTATAACAACAATTCAACAAGCGCTTAAGAGATCTACCTCCCTTACAAACTAAAAACTAAAACTAAAGCCTTAGTAGACTAGTGATCTAGATCTCCTTAAAGCTATCCTAAGCAGGACCTCTTAAGATTACAGGCGAGCAGCAAGAAGAGGAGACAACACGCTATACCTATAGAAAAGGGATTACCTGCTAGCTAAAAACAAGTACCTTTTAGCTATTAAAAAAGCTAAACTTAACTATTAAGAGCAATTTCTCTAAAACAAATCGCCTAAGGAGATATTTAAAGCAATAGCTTATACAAAAAACAACCTTTCTACTAGAATCCCTACTATTAGGGGCAAAGAATCCTTTAGAGAGAAGTGCTAAACCTTTAGAGAGGAGCTATTTCTGCCCCCTCTTTCTACTCCTCCTTAATCGCTCAACAATTACTAAGGAAACCTTAAATAGGAATAGCTAATTCTATCTATAGAGGAGCTCTACACCGCCTGTCAGAAAATAAAAGCTACCTAACTAGGACTAGATAAAATCAGCCAAGAAGTTATCTTAAAAGTATACAATTACTAACTAGGCATCTTCTTTAAGGTGTACTTAGTCTTGTTTAACCTAGGATACTAACTAAGATGCTAGCGAAAAGCAAGAGGGTTTATCCTTAGAAAGCTTAACAAACTAGACTACTTAATCCTAAAAGCATATAGAGTTATGTCCCTCTTATGCTGCCTTAGGAAGGCACTAGAAAGGCTCTATTTAAAAAGACTAGGTATCCTAGCAGAAACAACTAACCTACTCTACCCCTCCTAAATAGGAGGCAGATTAAAGAAATCAGCTATTGACGCAGGACTCCTTTTCTATAATAATATACAACAACAGAGAAAGAAAAACAGAGTTACCTTAACAGCCTTTTTAGACATTAGAGGCGCTTTTAACTATTTATCTAAGAACAAGCTTCTAGAAAATATAAGCCACTAGCAGCTACCTGTATGCCTCCTATTATAGACAAACTTATTCCTTATAGAAAGGCTTTAAGAGTTATCCTTTAATAGGCAAACAGAGAACCTATAGAAGGTTAATACTAGTGCACCTCAAGGGAGCCTAGCCTCTCCTATCCTTTTTCTAATTTACACGAAACCGCTATTTTAATTAATAACAGCAAACGACAATATATACTTTTTATCTTATATAGACGACCTTCAAATCTTAATATTAACAACATCTATTAGGAAAAACATTAAACTGCTTGAAAAGGAGTTAGTAAACCTCTTTAACTAAGCAAAGGAGTTAGCTATTAAGTTTAATAGCTTAAAAATAGAATTAGCAAACTAGACAAGATTAAGAAAAGATATAAACAGAGTCCTTACGCTACCTACTTAAGAGACCTTTTAGCTAAAAGGACTAGTTAGGTGGCTAGGTATCTTCTTTGATAATACCCTAAAGTTTAGAGACCACTGCCATATAAGGGTACAACAAGCAAACTAGGCCTTTTTCCGCCTAAGCAGGCTAGCTAACATTAATAAAGACCTCTTACTAAAAGTAATAAGGCAGTTATACCTAGCGTGCATTACTAGCGTAGCTGATTACAGATGCTAGCTATTTTAGAAAGGCTAACAACACGTCCTTAACAGTAGGCAAAAACTCCAAAACTAGGCCTGTAGAAAGATCTTAGGGACTTTTAGATCTTCTCCTGCAATGCCTAGTAAGGTAGAAGCTGCTCTATTTCTACCTAGAGTTAGGCTAGACAACAGTATAAAGAGATATGCCTTTGGATCTACTTTATTAGATCTAAGCCACCCTCTAAATGCAGCTATTAACAACAACAGAGGAGAGCAACTCAATTAAATACAACTATCTATTACCTTAGCCCTCTTAGACAATACAGAGAAAATACAACACTACGCCTTTATGCTATAAAATGCTAGGACTCCTTACAAGGTCCTTATATTAAACAAACTAAAAGAGATTAAAGTAGAAAGCTATAAGAAACTATTAGTAAACAACAACCTTCTATCAATATACTTAGATGCCTCGGCTACAAGGGATAGCAAAGGAATAGGCGTAGGCGTTGCCTTCTACAAGGGAGCTACTCTTATTAAGGAACTACGAGCAAATATAGGAAATAACCAGCTAGTTTACAACGGTGAACTTGAAGGTATTACCTTAAGGCTAGAGAAAGCAGTTAGCCTATTAAATAACTGCTAAAACGTCAATATCTACGCAGATAATCAGGCAGCTTTATTTTAATTAAAAAACACCTTAAACAACCCTAGCTAAGAGTGGCAAATTAAGTGTATTAAAGCAGCAACTTAACTAGAAGAAAAAGGCATTACCCCTGCACTACGTTGGGTCCTAGGACACCAAGATATACTAGGAAACGATCAAGCAGACCTCCTCGCAAAAGAGGCTACAAAATTAAACCCTTTAACAAATAAAACAAGCCTAGCAGTTGTTAGCTCACAAATTAAACAACTAGCTAATATTAATTATTTAAGCCTCCTTGAGAACTACAGGAAAAAAGCTACTACTAAGAACCTAAGCACCTACTTAGCAACCTTTAAGTGGAAAATAAGGAAACAGATACCTATCTCTTCTACTAGGAGAGATATATCTAGCTCTTTCTTTTAATTAAAACTAGGTTATAGCTACCTAAAGAGCTATCTATTTAAGAGGGGCAAAGTAGAATCTAAGACTTGCTCATGCAATTTTAGAGCTACTCAAGACACAGCTTATATAATCCTTAGGTGCTAACTATACAAGGATAGCAGAGCTATACTTTAAAACTCCTGTACAGAGCTAATCTCTCTACAATATCTTTTCTAAACAGAAGCAGGTATTAAGGCTACGATAGCCTTTATTCAAGAAACTAGGGTTAGTACACAGGCCTAGTACAAAGGAAACTCCGACAACTAGATGCAATCGCCTACATAGGCATCAAGCTCTAAGCACCCCTCCCCTCTCCTCCTTCTCCTCCCCTTCCTCTACCTCCACCTCATAGGCTAAGAGCCTCACCTTTATTCAGATAAACCACCCCTTGTAAATTACTCAAAATATAGAAAAAACTACATAGATACCTGCAGGCCTCGGCCTGCACGTCTTATATAGCCCTTCAGGCTGAGAAAGGACGTTAAACTACAATAAAAAAAAGAAACTATTATTTCTTTTACTAGAGAGTTTAGCATTAGTTACTTGTGCAATAAAGTACGCGTAGTTAGTAAGTTTTTTTAGAAGTCTCTTAGTTGTAGAGTAAGCTATAAGCATATTAATAGTTAATAGTCTAAGCTTTAAATTGCTTAGAGACTCAATAAAGTCTTCTACCTCTAGATTAATATTTACTAGCGTGCTTATCTTGTTATGCGCTTTGCTAATCTTAACTACTACTTTCTTTACCTTCTTAAGAGTAAAAGTTGCACGCTAGTTAGATAGCATAATTTAGCGCATCTCTACATTAGCGCCCCCTTATTCTAGCTAATAAATTTTATTTAGGCTAGCTATCTTCTTGTAGTAGAATATAAGAAAAGAATAGATGAGATCTAATTTATACATATTTTAATTATTACTATTTAAGGCAGTAGGTATGTAGTATATAACTACCTCTTTAACTATTTATAGTAGACCTTAGAAGAAAAGAATGCCTTTTTCTTCTTGAGGTATTTGCTTGTTCTTAATGCATATATTAGCAATAGAAGTAAAATAAGTATAGTACTTTACTAGCCTAAGCTAGTTTTATATGCATTTATAGATGTAAGCTTGTACGTACGTGTCCTTTCCCTCCTCCATCGCATCATGTTGCAATCCTATTGCAATCCTACTGTAATCCTGTTGTCAGCCATAGGCTGGCAATCGCCGTTAGACACGTTTCAACTAGTGTCGTTTTTTGGTACCTTAGCAAATTTTTTTGACCCTAATTATTGCTCGGTGGTCTGAGCTTTCCTCCTAGAACTTATCCACCCACCGTTCGAATCTCGTTGACTACACACAATCTTTTTTTTGACTTTTGCGATTGATTAGTAGAGGGTAGCTGCTTTTCACTTTTTTGGAACCCCATTTTGACTACAACAACAACCACCACCTTTGACACCTTAAAAAAATAAATAGATGTAAGCTTAAAGGTAAAAACATTTGCTTATCTTAATAGTAGTATCTTTGTTCTTCTACTAATTCTTTTAATGTGCTTATAACTTAGACTAATCTCTCTCTATATATCTAGGTAAACGTTTTAAAATACAAAAGAGCAATTAATCTTTATTAAAGAAATAGTCTAGTAAGATAAAGACTTTTATAGTATTATAAATACCTCTATTATTAGCTTATTTATTAAAGTCTTCTAAAAATTTAGTAACATCTTTTCTAGTAAAGACTAATGTACTATATTTTAGTTAAACTATAGACAACAATAAGTTGTACGTAGGCGTAGTAATAGTATTAATAACTAAGCTTAATAGTGTTAATAATAACTTAGGACTAGCAGCTAAGGTCTAGTAGAAGAAAGCGTTTCGCCTTCCTATTCTTAACCTAACTTCTAATCCTTCTTTAATATCTATAGTATAGTAGGACTAATAAGAGTTCTTTGTATAGAAAGTTAATAGTAGTTAGTTAGTAAAGTAATAGACAAGGCTTAGTCCTTAAAAAAACAAAATATATATTCTTAAAGTTTTTATAGTATATACTTATTTAAGAGTAGTTGTATAAATTCTTACTTCTTTAGTACTTTTTATTTTGCAAAGTAGGCTTTAATTTATACTTATGCTATCTTAATTATCAGTAACGTCTTTATTTCGCTATATAAATACCTTAAATTAGCGTTTTAGATACTGTTAGTTATAAGCTTTTAGTCTTATTCTAATTTTTACTAAATAGAACTTTAGCTCTTTGTTTTTATATATGTATAACTTGTCTTAATTTTTGCTAGACAGGCTTTCTACTGTTATTTTACTAGGTAGACTTTAAATTAGTATTTCAATATTTATAAAACAACTTCTATTTTGCTAAACAGACTTTTACTTAGCATTTATAAACGCAGATTTATCTTATTAGTAAGTTTTTTTTTTCTTTGTTGTTAGTACTAACTTAGGTAGCATAGTCCTTAACATAGTCTATAGCAAGGGATAGTACTAACCCTCTAAAAGTATATCTAGTATTAATTTCAAGAGATGTAGTTTCTTTAGTGTTCTCTTAAATTTTATACTTATATAAAATTATTATGTTATTCTTGCAATAGTTGTGCACTAGTTTCTTTATACAATAAGTAGTAAAGTATATTTTTATAAGTTTTGCTATTTGTGTAAGTGTTAGAGTGTATAAAGATATACTACTACAAGGGCAGAAGATTACTAGTAGTTAAAATATGCAAGGACGAGGTTAGTAAGATAATAATCTTATTGTAGGTTAGTATAGAAACTATAGGTAGAAGAAGACGCCCATTTAATAATACAGTAAGAGGGGATAAAGAAAGAAGAATAATAGTTTCTTTTCTTTCCGCGATACACGGAAGAGGTTATATACCTCAAGATTAGGTAGTTGAGCACTAACCTAGTGTGCAGTAGAGATCACCCTATGCACCGGCACAATACTAGAAAAGAAGAATGTTGTTGCGGATGCACTGTTAAGGTATCTAAAAGCTAATAATTAGAAACTACCTCTAGAACCTAAGGAGGACTTAGAGGAGTTTATTGACTATATAATTAGAAATATAAATGCACTAGTACTAGTAGGACAAGCTAAGATACTCTGTTAGAAGTTCTCTAAAGAATTAGAGCAATATACTTAGTTTTAGTTAATGTGGAGAACAAGGAGCTGGTAACAATAGCTTAGGAGAACCTAATAATTGATTCTGTCTTTCTACCTGCGTCTAAGACGCTCTATAAATACAAAGGAAATACTATAGTCTAGAACAACAGTTGTAGAGCTTAGAGAGATGTCTCTCAGTACAGTAAGTGTTTTGTGGAGCTTAGATGCAAGTATCTAAGCTTAACGTGAAATCTCTAAGCCTTAGCGTGAAGGCTCTAATCCTTAGCATGAAATCTCTAAGCCTTAGCGTAAAGGCTGTAAGCCTCAGTCGCTTAGCGCTGCGCGTGCCGCGCAGGCCCGCGCAGGCTCTGACGCTTGGGCCTAGAGCCTCGTGGCTGAGGCGCGTGGCTGATATATGCGACAGTTAACCTTAAGACTTCTAAGGGAATAGAACTACAAGAACTACAAGCATAGAAGAAGTAAGCATTAAACTTCTTTATACAGGATAGTATACTCTTTAGAAAAACATCTAGGAATATTGTAATTTAATAAGTTGTAGATAATATAGATCTAAGAACAGCTATAGTATAGAACGTACACACCTAGATTAGACATAGAAAAGTTAATGCAGTGTACTCTATACTTGCACAGCAATACTAGTAGAAAGGAATATATAAGTATATGTAAAAGAGACTAGTAACGTGCCTAGACTATTAACTGCAATTTTCTAAGAAGAAGGTTAATATGCTTACTAACACCTATAGTTTTGCTATTTAGGAGACTGTTACAATAAATATAGTATACATACTTTAATCTTTGAGGAAAAAGTTTTTAGTCATTACAAGGGACTACTTTAGTAGTTAGCTTGAAGCTAAAGTACTCTTAAATAACTAATCTAAGACAGTTGCTAAATTTATATATAAGAATATTATATGTTAATAGAGCACAGCGCGCAGACTTATAGTTAATTTATTTTTAAGGTATCAAAGGTGGTGGTTGTTGTTGTAGTCAAAATGGGTTTTCCAAAAAAGTGAAAAGCAGCTGCCCTCTACTAATTAGTCGCAAAAGTCAAAAAAAGATTGTGTGTAGTTGACGAAATTTGAACAGTAAGTGGATAAGGTCCACGCGCTAAGCGCTTAGAGCAGAAAAGCTTAGACTACTAAGCAAAATTAGGGTCAAAAAATTTGCTAAAGGTACTAAAAAACGACACTAATTGAAACGTGTTTAACGGCGATTGCTAGCCTATAGCTGGCAACAAGATTGCGATAGAGGTAGAGGAGGTAGAGGTGGAGGAGGGTAAGGACACGTACGTTACCGCAGCGGGAGCCTACAATACTTTATAAAAGCTCCCTGCCTACTACTTCTTACCTTTAGGATTTCCCACACCACACAGTACTGCATACAAACAATATAATGCTTAGACTATTCTTTTCTCTGTTTAACACGAAGACTAATGGCTTATATTAAGTAAAGTTAGACCTTACTAGGTTACTATATAAGAAGCTATAGTAGTAGATTACGAAGCCTGCGTTCACCTTCGTTGAGCGGCCTCCCTAGTTAGTTGAAGAGGAGCTGTTGGCGGTAGCTCCTATAGTAATTAGGTAGACGCAGAGGTCAAATTCTGTTATTTATTAACACCTTATTAATGCGTCTAGTATTATAGATGTTAAGGTCACAATAGAGGTTGTGAAAGGCTTGTTTAGTAGCAAGTCTATTAAATACGTTACGCATGTTAATAGTCTAGGTGCAGTAACAGTGTGTTATCTTACAAATCTCCTCCTGCGCAAATGCAACTTTAGTAGAGAGACCTTGTAGTAGCTCTATAAGAAGCAAGAGCGTGTCAAAACAGCTATTAAGCAGCTAGGACAAACTAACAAGCAGGAGGATTTTATAAGTTACCTCTAGGGATAGGAGAGCCGTGCTTGGATAGTGACGCTGTTGTCGTATGTTCACATCTAAGTATAGGCGCCAGAAACGCCGCGACTGCAACACCGCCGGGATGGCAACAGAGACGACAGAAGTTGCAGTTAGCGGTAAATAGTCATTAGTAAATAGTTATTAGTCAAGAGGGTTAGTTGGAGGGATATCGCGCATCTTCGTTTCCGTCCGAACATGCGACACACCAATTGCGTGCCGGCAATGCTGAACAAGGGGGCATAAGCCCGGATACCTGTTGTTAGCAATAAATCTTTTTTACTAAAATGGTGTCTACAAAATGTGTGGTCACATCAAAAGGTTGTCTCAAAAGGCCGAAGCCAGCTACTATATATAAAGTTAAACTATAAATCTGCTAACTATTTAACTTTTCTTCTACTCTAACCTTAATACTCTTTATTAGAGTATTTACCTTTAAAGATAATAATTAAGGTAATATCTTTTTTTTTCTAATTTAATAGAGGCTGAAGACAATACACAACTTATATTAGATATTGTAGTACTATATATACTACTAACTAACTTGTTTAAATAATGTCTTAGCCTCTATTAGATAAAGCTTAAGGCATGCAGCTATAGCAGCAACTACCTTAGATACTAAAACTATTAAAGTTCTTTAGAGACCTAAAGGTTAGTACTAAAACGAAAGACTACGTTGCAGACTACACCCCTAAAGTTGTCTAATATTAAGATAAGGTACTAGAGCTTGCAAAACTTAGCAATAGCATTAAAGTTACTAGCATCTAGACTTGAGTAGACAAGATCTTTTTAAATATTTTAAGGTAATAGCGTATTATTGTAGACTATTAGTTTAACAACGCTTTTTACTAATTTAACTTAATTTTTAAAGTTGTCTTAAGACTAGGCAATCTTTATGCCTAGCTCCTAAGACTTATAAACAAATATAGTAGTATTAAAGGATTTGAAAAACACGATTCTATTATTAGTATAGCATCCTTGTCGCCGGATAAGAAGGCTAAAGAACTAGGCAGTACTATTTTAGTAGTAAAGAAGCTAGCTCTAGGATTTGTCTAAGAATGTGTTAGCATTTATATGCCTTATACGCTACTTAACTACTAAGGATTATTAGATATAGCCTTTATACTAAGGCGTATAAATTTTAAAAACGCTACTTACTTCCTTAACGCTGTAGTAGTATATTAGATTAACTTTAAAAACTAAAGTAAGGAACAATATGTGTTGCTAGCTAACTAGGCAATAGTAAAGCTCCTTTGTAAAGATATTTGTGCTTTTATTAATTAAAATAACTTCTACAGCTAATAACCCTACCTAGATATTAATAACTAAAAAGTAAAGAAGCTTTGTGCTATCTGTGCTAAACTCTTAGTTTAGAAAGATAACATTGTCTACAGCCAGTAGAAGCTACGTCCTAATACTAGGGCAAAAAATAACTCAGACAAGCCTAATCCTCTCTATGTATTTTAGTAAAAGGTTTTTTAACTTATAGCTAAATCTAAGGACCTCAAAACTAGTTAGCACTATTTTACACAAAACACCTTAAGTAATAAGTTTAAGTCTCTTAGCATAAAGACCTATCTAATATATAGTATACTTATTTTAATTACTGCTAAACTAGGAAGGACCCTATGTAAAGCTTAATTTATTAATTACTATAGTAACCTTATGTTGGAGTATGGACATGCGGATCACCCTGGTTATCAGGTGATCCTAGTAAGCTAAACACGTGACGATCACGCAAGCGCCTATATATACAGGCCAGATCTCCTCAAGTCTTTTTAATTGTTATTAGACACTTAGTTGTAGCACTTAGTTGCTTAACACACTTATTTTCTACTTAATTAATTAATCAATTGCTCCTTCTCAGCTCCTACAGTTATAAGCCCAGCTGCTTAATTATAGTTTTAATTACTACTGCGTAATTAGCAAGCTAGAAGGTTAACTATTTAGTTATTATCTTACTCTCCTCTATTCTCCTATAGTACAGCCAGCAGATTGCTGCGGCTGCTGTACTCTTTACTTACTTAATTATACGATTAACCTCCTACTAATCTATCCTACAGCCTACAGGCTACTGTTATTATTAACGCAGCTACTTACTAACTAACTAATTAATTTGCTGTTACCTTAACAATAACCTACGTCGTAATCTACATAAAGCATCTTACTAAGATAGACCTTACTAATACACTGCTTGTTGCCTTAGGAGTAATTCTTAAGGCTTAATTAGACTAGCTAACCTAGTTTTCTCTATTAAAACTACACTGCTTAGAGAAAGGCATCTAGGATTAGGTTAACTCCAATCTCCTAGACGTGCCCTTAATAGATTACTAGGAGCCACAGTATCTAGAACTACCTAATGATATTAATCAGCTAGTTGCTCTCTTACCTAGCGCTAGCGCTTAAATACAAGAGAACTATAAGATTGCTTAACATAAATATAAGGCTTAAATACTTAATGCTAAGTATAAAAAAAAATTATAATAAGCTAGTTAATAGGTTGTCAGATTTTATAGGTTAAGTAATACTGATAAGATAGTGATAATATAAGTGATGATAAGTGGATTGTATTGATGATTGATCGTTGGTGTTCTTGTTTTTCGATTGTGCAGACTCCGAGTGCCCTTTTTATAACCGGGATTCTGTGTGGGCCTTGGCGGCGCTAGCGCGTTTAGCGTCCTTTAGCGCCACCCCCTGATCACCCTTGCAGACCCCTTCTCCAATCTCACCGACCTCCTGATCAACCGCGCTGATGTCCCAAATTTGACATAGGTACAAGGTAAACACTGCTTAATAAATAAGAAAAGTTACTAAAATTACTAATATTAAGGACTAGATTAGTAAGACTGTACATCTAGACTTGCTGTTAAACGCCTTAATAAGTATAATTACTTAGAACCTTACTAGCCTTTAAGCCTTAGTAAAGATTTTAAAGGAGGATCTCGCACCCACGGATTAGAATACTTAGTATTTGATTAAGGCGCAGTATAGATCCTACCTAGATAAGGCTTGCTAAGGACAAATAGGCCTTAAGCAATAGTTTACTAAGTAGCAGCTTCTGTATTAATAAGCAACAATCTATTTGCTCTCTAAGGTTGTTAGGCTATTAGCAGTTACTGTGCCGGTGCACGGGGTGATACCCTGCTGCTTACTAGGTCAGTGCTCAACCACCTGATCTGAGGGTATATAGCTCGTTTCGGGGATCGAAACGAGCATAAGATCTATCGATCCTCCACCTCACAACTCAACTCTTGTACTTCTCTTCGATAGCTAACCTATAATAAGATCTTTATCTTACCACCCTCGTTCTCGCATAATCTAACTACTAGTAATCTCTTGCCCTTGTAGCAGTATGTCATTATACACTCTAACACCCGTACAAATAGCGAAGCCTATAAGGACATACTCTACTACTTAGTGCACGAAAGAACTAGTGCATAATTATTACAAGAACAATATAACAATCTTACGCAAGTATAGAATTTTTAGGATTATTACTAGATATACTTTTAAGGAGTTAGCACTATCCCCTATTACAGACCACGTTAAGGACAATGTTACTTAAGTCAGCACTAACAATAATAATAAGAAAAAGCAAAATCTACTAATAAAAAAATAGAATACGTTATTAAATGCTAATTTAAAGTTTATCTAGCAAAATAGAGGCAGTAAACTGTCTAGCAAAATAGAGGTAGTCTTATATATGTTCTAAACGCTAATTTGAAGTCTACTTAGCAAAATAGAGGTAGCAACCTGTCTAGTAAAATAGAGACAGTAATATATGCGTAAAGAAATACTAAGCTAAGGTGCTATCTAGTAAAATAGAGATAGCACTAAAAGCTTATACATAAGTACTAGCTTTAAGTATAAATCTAAGCCTACTTAGCGAAATAAGGGGTACCTAAGAGGTAAGGATTAATACACCTATACCTAAGAAAACACACACTATAAAGACTTAAAGAGAGATATTTTTTCTTTTAAAAACTATACTCTATTTATTTCTTTACTAACACTTGTTAACTATTTGTATAAAGAACTTATATAAGGCTTACTGTACCCTAGATGTTAAAAAGGGATTAGAAGATAGGTTAAGGGCAGGAAGGCGGAAAGCTTCCTCCCTCTAGACCTACTACTACTAGCCCTAATCTACTATTAACCCTATTAAGCTCTGTTATTAACACTATAGCTATACCTACGCATAACTTAGTGCTAACTATAATTTAACTAAAACACAGTATATTAGTTTTTACTAAGAAGAATATTACAGAATTCCTAGAGGACTTTAACTAACAAGCTAATAATAGAGGCATTTATAATGCTATAAGGGTCTCTATTCTACTAGACTACTTTTCTAATAAGAATTAATCTCTCTCTTGTATCCTAAAACGCTTACTTAGATATGCTAAGAAGGATTAGTCTAAATTATAGACACACATAAAGGAACAGTAGAAGGATAAAGATATAGCTATTAAGATAGGTAAACGCTTATACCTTTAAGCCTATATCTATAAATACGTATAAAACTAGCCTAGCTTAGTAGAGTACTACACGCACTTTACTTCTATTGCTAATATATATATTAAGAACAGGCAAATCCCTTAAGAAGAGGAAAGTATTCTCTTCTTCTAAGGCCTACTACAAACTAATAAAGAGGCAGTTATGTACTATATACTTTCTACTTTAGATAGAGATAATTAGGATACGTATAAACTAGAAGAGATCTATTCTTTTCTACAATCCTACTACAAGAAGATAACTAGCCTAGATAAGATTTATTAGCTAGAGCGAGGGGGCGCTAATGCTAAGATGCGCTAGATTATGCTATTTAACTAGCAAGCAACCTTCACCCTAGAAGAGGTAAGAGAAGCAGAGATTAAGATTAGCAAAGCATATAAGAAGATAAGTATGCTAGTAGATATTAACTTAGAAGTTAAAGACCTTATTAAGTCTCTAGGCAACCTAAAGCTTAGACTATTAACTATTAACATGCTTATAGCTTATCTTACAACTAAGAGACTCCTAGAAAAACTCTCTAACTATATGTACTTTGTTACATAAGCAACTAATACAAAATTCCCTAGTAAAAAGAATAATAGTTTCTTTATTGCTAAGGCCTTAAAAGAGTTATCTAACAAGACAAGTACAGTGTATGTAAGTAATATAGAGATATACCCTCTCTACTATATGTGTAATATAGTAGGACATATACTTAAGGAGTACAAATAATACTACGCTCTAAAGTAGATAGGATAAGTTAGTTTTAACTAAGATATTTCTAGTAAGAAGGGAACGTACTACTTTAGTCTACTATATAAGCATTTAGAGGAAATCCTAAGGTAACTACTATTAAACTAAGTCTTGCTGTAGTTAAAGGCGAAGATCTAAGAGTTCTACAACGTTACTAATAACGTGCTTAATTAGCTAGCCTCTAGTGTACTACTAGAGAAGTTTACCAGAGGAGACTCTTAACTAGGTTTAAAGTATAAATAGAAAAACTCTAATTCTGTAAATATAGCGACTAGTTTGACAAGCTAAGGCTACTACAGTAACGTCCTTTAGTAGTTCTAGCAATTATAGGAACAGCTATATACTCTTTCTACTAAGGAATACGTCAAGAAGCTTAATAATATAGATATAGCTAATATTATACTAGGAGGCGAAGAAAACACTTTACATAGTATCTTAGAGTTAAATGCTACTACGCGCTTAAAAGGCAAAGGCCCTGCTCTCTACTAGGATATTAATTGTGTCTAAGAGGGAGGAGTAAGAAGTAAAGAAGGCTAAGCAAGGATTTAAGCACACAAGCAAGTAATTAAACAATATAGAGTAACTCTCTTATTCCTAACTTATAGCCTATAGATATACAGTATCCGCAAAAAGAAATATAAAGCAATGTACTTTTTGCAAGTTAGCCTTATAATACACTATTTTTAATTATTAAACTACCTTAATTAGCTTATTAAGACGACAACATGTTAGCAGATCTAAAGCACTTATAGTAAGGAAAGAAGAAAAAGGCTATAAAGTTTATTAACGCTCTTCCTAATCTAGAACTTAAAGAGATAGTACAAGGACAGCTAAACTAGATTGCGACTACCCTACTTAGACATGAAGTATAAGGAGTTATAGTATTAGACCTTATAGGGCAAGCTAGCATTTAAAAACAGCTGCGTAATCTTCTTAATAACAAGGTAGATGTTGTAGATAGTTTAGGTACGCTTAATATTATAACGTGTGTAAAAAACGCTAAGCTAATAAATGCTAGGTGCACTAAATTACACCTAAGATCTATTCTAGCCTCTAATTAGCTAAATAAGCGTACAGGCCCTACCTATAGAATTTTACTAAATACACTACTTACTAAGAGCGCGCATTACAATATAATAAATTTGTATTAATCTAATGCGCAAACTCGCTATAAGGTGAGCAGAAGGAGAGATTCCTAGATAGATAAATTAGATAATATACCTACAAAGGATGTCTAAGGAGTTTAGCAAAGAAATAGGCAGGCTTTTGCTTAAACTAACTTACTAGAATACTAAGTTACTGCGAATAGCAGCTTTCTAAAGTACTTAATTAATACTAAGGCACAAATAAATATCTTAAGACTAAGTGCTACTGTAAGGGTGCGTTGGTTTGACCAAAGATGCAAGGTAAACGGTGAATGAATTAGATACAGAACCATAGAGAGACTACGTGGGTTTTTATATCCAATCCGGATAGTTAGGACTAACCAAGGTTAGGACTAACTAAGGTTATCGGAGGTCGCCGGGTCAGCTGACAGTTAGCGTAACTAGTGCGGCCGATAGTCAGCAGCTAGTGCTGAGGTGCTAATGCTGAGGTAAGAAAAGCCAACGAAGGCCACAGGCCGAGTACTAGAGAACATCAAGGCTTCAGCCCTTTACAATTACGCGAGCATTAAAGATACTATATAAAATAATAGAGCACTAGCTAAGGTAGCCTCCTCTTAGTGTTTCTTTAGCTAATAGCATATATAACCTATTTGTTGGGACTGCATTCAAATATACTTATATAAATAGAGACAGTTACTATTAGGACTATATTTAGGATTGTTACTAATGTTACTAAATCTATAATTCTAAGAGGACCTTAGTGTGTAAGCGCTAAGATATTAATTTAGTATAATGTATTTAGGTGAATTACGTGCTAAGTCTTATCTAAAGATAGTACAAGAAACATAGTCTTTATTACGTCTAACTTATTTTCAAATTACCCTACGCAGACAATTAGAAATAAAGCCTCTAACAACAACTTAGACAGAGAAATAGCAGGTAATGTATAGTTACATATAATTACTAATAGATTAGGCAATAAACTGTAAGTAGCTGCAGTAAAATACATACAGGAAGCTACATAGTCTAATCTAGTAGCTAGATTTAGCAACTTTAACATGCTATATATAGAAGGTAGTAGGAAGGATTAGATAGTCTAAATAAACTAAGTGTTCACGTACGCAGTTAGATAGTCTAAGGACCCTATAAGAAACTGCAAACTTAGTAAATTTTTAATTATATATAAGCTTAATTATTAGCAGATGTAAGAAAAGCTACTTAAAAATACTTAACAACGCAATAATCTTTACACACTATATAAGATAGTAGACAAGAAAGTTTAACCTATTAATATCCTGTAGTAGGAGATGCCTATAGAATTTAGATAAGAAGACTAGAAAGAAAATGTAAAAGAACAGCAACTCCTTAGAATAAGTATTTGTAATCTTAATAAGGGGCTGTGCAATTATCTTAACAAGCTATATACTAAGGCTGTGCAATTATCTATTTAAACTAAGATATGCTACTTTTCTACTAGAGAAGGAGTGCTCTCTTAGCAATTTAAGAAATTAGGAAAGATTTACCTTAATGTATGTTTACTATACAAGATACAAATAATACTACACAAAGCTTAGCAAGTATAAAAGTTTACTATCCTAAAAGCTTTAGAGCTGTAAGTAGTAGATATAGTTAACGTCTGCCTAAATTAAGGAACATAGGAAAGGTGTAATAGTTAATATTACAACTTATAGCACCTAGTACCTAAGAAGGACAAAGGCGTTTAATAGATTAGCAATACGCAGTAAATAAATGCAGTTACTATATAAGATACAAACTTACTACTAACAGTAGATAAGTTTTATAAGAGGTTTGTAAGATGTAAGATTATCTTACTTATAGACTTATTCTTAAGATATAACTAAATTACACTACATTTAGAAAGTAGAAACATAACAGCGTTTTAAACACTAGTTAGGCTTATATAATTATACACAATAGTTATAGGTGCTACTAACTCTGTAGCAGCATTTCAACGTGTAATAATAAAGATTCTAAGAGACTACTAGCCAAATACTATGCTCTTCATCAACGACATTATATGTAGAGGGTCAAAAACTAATTATAGTAGAGAAGAATTAATGCTAGGAGTTTAATGTTATATTCTTAAGCATATCTTGCAACTAGACAGGGTGCTAGCTAATATTAAACAAGCTAGAGGCACTATAGTAGGAAAGAAGTGTTATTTTCTTATAGAAAGGCTTAAGGTTATAGGCTATAAAGTCAGCCTACAAGGACGTTATCCTAACTAGAAGAAAGTTAAGAAGATTTTTTTTTTAAGGTGTCAAGGGTGGTGGTTGTTGTTGTAGTTAAAATGGGGTTCCAAAAAAGTGAAAAGCAGCTACCCTCTACTAATTAATCGCAAAAGTCAAAAAAAAAGATTGTGTGTAGTTAACGAGATTCGGACGGTGGGTGGATGAGTTCTAGGAGGAAAGCTCAGACCACCGAGCGATAATCAGGGTCAAAAAATTTGCTAAGGTACCAAAAAACGATACTAGTTGAAACGTGTCCAACGGCGATTGCCAGCCTATGGCTGACAACAGGATTACAGTAGGATTGCAATAGGATTGCAACATGATGCGATGGAGGAGGGAAAGGACACGTACGTACCGCAGCGGGAGCCTGCAATACTTCATAAAGCTGCTGCTGTTAAGAAGATTATAAACTAGCTACTATGCAAGAATAAAAAGGAGGTACAATTCTTTGTAGGTATATGCGTCTACCACTATATATAAGTAAAGCGCTTTACTAAAATTGCTAAACCTCTGTTTACACTCTTACGAGACGATGTCCCTTTTAAATAGAAAGATGTATAAGACGCAGCAATGTACAAGCTAAAACAGGCTATATGTAATGCACTTATACTTACGAACCTTAACTACACTAACACTAAGAATTACAAGATATTCTTAATAACTAATACAAGTTAAGACAGTGCAGCAGTATATATTAAATAACTTAAAAAGGATAACAAGCAACACCTAATGCAGTTTAAAAGCACACTATAGTTAGCGCGAGAGAGGTAATAGCACTCTACTAAGTTAGAATGCAAGGCTGTGCTATAGGCTCTTAAGAAGTTTTGTACCTACCTTTATAGTGTTTACTTTACTATAGAAACTAATGCAGCAACCCTTATCACGCAACTAAATTACTTATCTACTAATAATCTAGGATCTGTTATAAATAGGTAGATATTAACAATTCTTCTATAGGACTTTAACATTAAGCATATACTAGGACAGAAGAATGTAGTTGCAGATACACTATTAAGGTATCTAAAACCTAATAATTAGGAACTACCTCTAGAACCTAAAGAGGATTTAGAGTAGTTTATTAATTATATAATTAGAAATATAAATGCACTAATACTAACAGGACAGGCAAGGATACTCTAGCAGGAATCCTTAATAGAGTTAGAACAATACGCTTAATTTTTAGTTAACTTTAAGACTCCTAAGGATATAGAACTATAAGAACTATAAGCATAGAAGAAGCGAGCTCTAAACTTCTTTATACAAGATAGGATACTCTTTAGGAAAACATGTAGGAACATTATAATCTAGAGAGTTGTAGATAATATTAACTTAAGAACAGCTGTAGTATAGAACGTACACACTTAGATTAGACACAGAGGAGTTAACGCGGTATACTTTATACTTACTTAGTGATACTAGAAGAAACAAATATACGAGCACGTGTAGTAAAAGCTAGTAACCTATCTAGACTATTAACTGCAATCCTCTAAGAGGAAAGTTAATATGCTTACTAATACCTACAGTTTCGCTATTTAGGAGACTATTATAATTAATGTAGTATACATGCCTTAGTGTTTTAGGAAGAAGTTTTTAGTTATTACAAGAGACTACCTTAGCAGCTAGCTTAAAGTAAAAGCCCTATTAAATAACTAGTTAAAGAAAATTGCAGAGTTTATATATAAGGACATTATATATTAATAGAGCACAGCGCGCAAACTTATAGTTAATAGAAGGCCTAATTTTGCTAAAGTAGTATCACATCTATTAAATATGTATAAGATTAACTAAGTCTAGTCTTTAGAACACAACCTTTAAGCTATAAGAAAGATTAAAAGAGAATATAAGCCTATTATAAACGCCCTTGCAAAACTACTAGGACCTTAAGTTAAAAACTTACTAATAGTTCTCTATTTATTTTTAGGGTATCAAAGGTGGTGGTTGTTGTTGTAGTCAAAATGGGTTTTCCAAAAAAGTAAAAAGCAGCTGCCCTCTACTAATTAGTCGCAAAAGTCAAAAAAAGATTGTATGTAGTTAACGAAATTTGAACGGTAAGTGGATAAGGTCTACGCGCTAAGCGCTTAGAGCAGAAAAGCTTAGACTACTGAGCGAAATCAGGGTCAAAAAATTTGCTAAAGGTACTAAAAAACGACACTAATTAAAACGTGTTTAACAGCGATTGCTAGCCTATAGCTGGCAACAAGATTGCGATGGAGGTGGAGGAGGTAGAGGTGGAGGAGGGTAAGGACACGTACGTTACCGCAGCGGGAGCCTGCAATACTTCATAAAAGCTTTTTGCCTACTGCTTCTTACCTTTAGGATTTCCTACACCACACAGTACTGCATACAAACAATACAATGCTTAGACTGTTCTTCTCCCTATTTAACACGAAGACTAATAGCTTACATTAAGTAAAGTTAGACCTTACTAGGTTACTATATAAGAAGCTATAGTGGTGGATTACGAAGCCTGCGTTCACCTTCGTTGAGCGGCCTCCCTAGTTAGTTGAAGAGGAGCTGTTGGCGGTAGCTCCTATAGTAATTAGGTAGACGCAGAGGTCAAATTCTGTTATTTATTAACACCTTATTAATGCGTCTAGTATTATAGATGTTAAGGTCACAATAGAGGTTGTGAAAGGCTTGTTTAGTAGCAAGTCTATTAAATATGTTGCGCATGTTAATAGTCTAGGTGCGGTGACGGTGTGTTATCTTACAAATCTCCTCTTGCGCGAATGCAACCTTAGTAGAGAGACCTTGCAGTAGCTCTACGAGGAGCAAGAGCGTATTAAAACAGCTATTAAGCAGCTAGGACAAACTAATGAGCAGGAGGATTTTGTAAGTCGCCTCTAGGGATAGGAGAGCTGTGCTTAGATGGTGACGCTGTTGTTGTATGTTCACATCTAAGTATAGGCGCATGCTAGAAACGCCGCGACTGCAACACCGCTAGGATAGCGACAGAGACGACAGAAGTTGTGGTTAGCGGTAAATGGTCATTAGTAAATAGTTATTAGTTAAGAGGGTTAGTTGGAGGGATATCGCGCATCTTTGTTTCCGTCTGAACATGCTAGAGCGACACACCAATTGCGTGCCGGCAATGCCGAACAAGGGGGCATAAGCCCGGATACCTGTTGTTAGCAATAAATCTTTTTTACCAAAATGGTGTCTACAAAATGTGTGGTCACATTAAAAGGTTGTCTCAAAAGGCCGAAGCCAATAGTTCTCTATATAGACAGGATCTTAATACAGGAATAGACAGGTTACTCGCTATACTAGTTAGTTATAAAGTAGAACCTAGTGCTTCCTATTAAACTTACGCTACCTATATAGCAAACGCTTCTATTTAAGGAAGTAAAGGACTATGCATAGCTACTTGTAATTTAAGTAATATAGTTAGATCTTAGAGATTAGTTTACAAAAAATGCTGTTGCCTATACTAACTAAATAAGAGCTGCTAAAAAAGAATACTAGAATAACACTAAAGAAATACAATATAAAGATATAAAGCTAAGAGACTTAGTTCTTCTCTAGAACTCTGTTTAAGAAATTAATATGTCGCGAGATTACAAGCTAGATACAAGATAGTTAGGCCTATACTATATTTATAAAG
This sequence comes from Alternaria sp. 'sect. Undifilum', assembly GCA_024321975.1. Lineage (NCBI taxonomy): Eukaryota > Fungi > Ascomycota > Dothideomycetes > Pleosporales > Pleosporaceae > Alternaria > Alternaria sp. 'sect. Undifilum'. Next base: position 11,919,341 of record JAJJZI010000001.1, read on the forward strand.
CTAGACCTAATAGAGGTACCTATCGTCTTAAGGACCTTAATAGTACACGCTTCCCCCACACGACACCTAGATAGCAATTAAAGCTATTTAGACAAAGACTTAATTAAGATTTTATTAAGAAAGATTAAGGAAATATAAAATTATAAGATCCTAATTATTAGGAATAAACTAGCCCTATAGTAGACATTCCTATCTCGCTAGACTTGCCTAAGCTACATACAGAACTACAACTACTTTTACTTCCTGTAATAGGTAATAAGCTTTGTCCTTAAGTTATTATTACTAAATATCTTATAGAAGAAGAGCGTTGTGTATATAAATAAAACTTTTAAAGCTTAGACTCTAACTTAAATACTACTACAGCAGACATCTAATAGGCTATAAGACAGCCTATAATTTTAGGAAGGGGAAGAGATACTATACTAGTAGTACCTGCTTTTACCTTTAGTTACTTGTTTACTAATTTCCTATGTAAAATTTAGGTACAAGCTACCTATCCTACTAATTCTAAGTGCTTACTGCTATACTAATACTATACTTAATTTCACGCACTCTTAAGGTAATAGCTAATTATAATAACTATTTTAATTACGAAACCTGCTTATTTTAGCGCAATTTAGACCCTGTTTACTTCTACCTGCTAGCTAGCAGAATACCGCCACTACGTATAAACTAGAACTACAACCCTGCTAACTATCTAACTCTCCTACACATAAACTTTACTACCTTTTATTAGAATAGTTACCTTCAAAGACAATAATAATAATAATACCCCCCCCCTTTTAAACTAGCAGCAGCTAAAAACAATATTTAACTTACATTAACTAACCTGCTTAAATAAGGCTTCTAGCGCTGTTAGACAAGGCCTAAGGCAAGCAGCTATAGCTGTAACTGCTGCAAACACCAAGACTATTAAGGGTTTTTAATAACTTTAGAGTTATTGCTAAGAAAGAAGACTACGTTGTAGACTAAATCTCTAAAGTTGTATAGCATTAAGACAAGTTACTAGAGCTTGCGTAGCTTAGCAACAACATTAGAGTTATTAATATCTAGACTCTAGTAGATAAGATCCTTCTAAACGCTCTAAGACAACAACGTATTATTATAGATTATTAGTTTAATAACGTCTCTTACTAATTTAACCTAATCCTTAAAGTTATCCTAGGAGTAGGTAACCTTTGTACTCAGCTCCCTAGACTTATAGACAAATATAGTAGTGTTAAAAGTTTCTAGGAACACTATTCTATTATTAGTACAGCATCCTTAACGCGAGATAAGAGAGCTAAAAAACTAGATAGAGCTATTTCAACTGTAAAGAAGCTAGCTCTAAAATTCGTCTAAGAATGCGTTAGCATCTACATACCTCGTACGCTACTTAGTTACTAAGGATTAACTAACATAGCCTTTGTATTAAGGCGTATAGATCTTAAGGATGCCGCTTGGTTCCTTAACGCTACAGCAGCTCACCGCATTAACTCTAAGAACTAAGGTAAAGAACAATATGTGTTAACAGCTAACTAGGTAATAGTAAAACTGCTATGTAAGGACATCTGTGCTTTTATTAATTAGAATAACTCTTACAACTAAGCACCTTACCTAGACACTAATAAGCAAGAGGTAAAGGAGCTTCGTAATATCTGCGCTAAGCCGCAAGTCTAGAAAGAAAATATTAAGTTTAACCTACAGAAGCTACGGCTTAATGCTAGAGCATAAGATAAGCAAGGCAAGCCTAATCTTCTCTATACATTCTAGTAAAAGGTTTTTTAACTTATAGCTAAAGCTAAAGACTCTAAAACTAGCCTAGTCTACTCCGCATGAAACGTTTAAAGTGATAAGTATAGGCTACTTAGTGTAAAGACGCATCTAATATATAGTGTAGTTATCTCTATAACTGCAGAGCTAGGAAGGACCCTAAATAAGGCTTAAGCTATTAATTGCTATAGAGATCTTATAACATCTAAGACTCGCTTTCTAAAGACTTATAGTCTGTTAGTTATAACTAAGAATCTAAGGTAATCTACAGGAATGTTAACAAGTTAAGGACTTAACTATTACTTAGTAATTAAGTTATATAAGTTTTAGAATAGAATAACTGTAGTATAATAGAGGCGTGACGCTGCTAACATCTAGGCAGGACGAGTTAGGACTAAGGCTAGTAGCTAACAAGTCCTTGCACTACTGCCTCTACTAAGCTCTCGTGCTCTAAAAGTGACACTAGCCTACTAACAGGTAGCTACCTAATTAGATACTAACTTTAACAACGCTTCCTATGTAGATAAGGAGCTAGATACCTTTAATTAGGAACAGGAGATTTTTTAGGCAAGGTGTTATTGTAAGAATCTTACCTTATTTTTCTTTAAGCTGCTTAAGCGAGCCTATGCAAAGAAGCTAATTACTAATTCTAACTGCGTTAAGGTTATTAAGGAGTAGTACTGTAAGGTTAATATTAGATAACAGCCTAGATCTAATAACTTATTGTACAAGCGAGTATACTTTATCTATAAGCGCACTACTGCAAGCATTATAAGTTTGTTTAAGAAGGCTATGCTGTCTAATATACTTAATAAATATCTGCTCTTACTATATATAAGACAGAGCTACTAGTAAGAATTCTAATTAGACTCTATTATTTTAAAACTTTTTACTAGCAAGTATTGTCTAGCTAAGTAGGATAAAGACCTGCTAAGCTACTGCTATTAGCCTTCTAAACTTAATCTCTATCCCCTCCCTACTTAGGACAAGGTTATTAATACTATAGAGTTTTAACTATAAGCTAAGGAGTTCTAACACACTAGAAGCATTGTTACTAACGCCTGTACCTAGCTGTTTAAGGATAGTTAGGTTAAGGATATAATTATTAAAACTTTTAAGATATACTACTTCTATCTACAACGTATAGACAGGAAGCTAAACCTTAGATAGCTGCGTAATATATACTACTTACTTATCTAACAAGCTGTACGTACTAACCTAGAATACTAGTTGCAATATGCTATGCTCTATAAAGAACATACTTTAATTTCTTACCTCTACTATGCTAAGTACGCTAAGAAGAGTAATTAAACTTACTTTAAGCACATTAACTTTAACTTTAAGCAAGTAATAACTAAAGGCCTTAGTGCAGATATAATCTAAGGCAGCATATTATTTAATAATAAGGATAAGAACAACTGTATAGAGATATTCCTAGGCTTTTACAACTATATGCTAGAGTACTTAAGGTAGCGTAAAGACGCAGGCGTTAAATTGTTAAATAGTCTTATTAAAGGATAGGAAGACAAGACAGACTAGCTAGAGAACACATAAAAACTAGCTCCTAATACTTACTAGGCGAAGTAAATCTATAAGGAAAGGCAGGTTTAAATTTTATTACCTCTACTACCTTATAGATCTACTAGCCCTACTACTTACAACTGCCGCACTATTCTCCTTTAGTTTGTTATAGTCCGTAATAGAGTAATAGAGGTACTTACTATAGGAACTTATAAGGAAATTTGCAAGGCTTATTACAACCTTACTACTGCTCTTTATACTTTCTTAGGCTATCTTAACAAGTTTAGAGGAATTAATTAGCTATTCCCTGCTAATATTTATATTAAGTATAAGTCTAAGATCTAGAAGGCCCTTATTAGACAAGCTAAGTAGGACAATTCTCTTGTCTATAAAGAGTTAAACGACATGCTATAGAATGCTAACAAGGAGTAAATTAACAACTATATTAAAGAATACTATAACTATGTGCTACAACAAATTATTGACTTATAGCTTATAGTATAAGAGTTAAAGAAGGATGCTTTTTGTACTAATCTAGTTTAAAGATTCCTAGACTGTTTGTACTTTACTAACTTTAGACAGAACCCTCTTTATACAACAAAGGACTAAGATAAGTAAAATACTAATTTCTTTTAAGCTAATTCTCTACAACGTCTCTAGGAGGAACTTAGCCTAGAGGCTAATAAGTGCTAAGTTTTCTAGGAGAGCGAAGATCCTGCAATGCTCTCCTCTACGCAACGCCTTTCTAGCGTTTGTTCTTAATTAGGTACTGTTATCTTAGATAATGTCTTAGTGCTAACTACTCTAACTAGGCAGCCTTGTTATAGTCACCTTTAATTAATATTAGAATTTTAAGTGCCTGCTACTCCTGTCCCTGCTCCTACTACTGCACTTGCGCCTAGGCCACGTGCTTTAACTACTACTTAAGAACCTCGCTGAAGTAAACGTTTAAAGAAGTAAGAGAAGGTGTCTAGGTTAAATATAAGGTAATTAAGTTATATTTCTTTTATTTTATTTCCTTTGTTTTGCTGTTTTTCCTTCTGCTAAGTAGGTCGCTTAATAGGGCTAAGCTCGCAAGAAGGGGAGGTATGTGCTAGTACACGGGGTGATACCCTACTGCTTACTAGGTTAGTGCTCAACCACCTAATCTAAGGGTATATAGCTTGTTTCGGGGATTGAAACGAGCATAAGATCTATTATTCCTCTACCTCACAACTCAACTCTTGTACTTCTCTTCAATAGCCAACCTATAATAAGATCTTTATCTTACCACCCTCGTTCTCGCATGATCTGACCACTAGTGATCTCTTGCCCTCGTAGCAGTATGTCATCATACACTCCAACACCCGTACATTACTAATTTTTTAGACGCCTTAGGCACTAAGATTGCACTAGACTAGTCGCGCGAGAAGCGCAATAAGCTAGTATAAGTAATAGCTCTTAGTAAAGCCTAATTAAATCTTAATAATCTAAGAGAGATTTTTAGCGTCTTAGTGCAGAATTAGTTAATTACTTCTTTAAAAGGAAAAGGACACGTAGTGTTCTAAATTAGATCTAGATTAAAGATAGCTTAAAAATTATTAAATAACTTAAAGTTAAATACATAGGGGTGACAAAAAAAGATGTCAAAAAGGTTATAGTTTTGAAATCTTTATATTTCTACAACCAGAAGGACTATACCAAAAAGAGTTAGTGATTTGGAAAGCCAAAATCTTCCTCTTTAAGTAAGGCGACCTAGTAGGCTGCTTAGTCAGCACCACTGTGCTTAACTTCCGCAGTGAATATAAAGATTAAAAAACTCAAGATTAATGAACAAAATAACTTTTTTTTGAAGGTGTAAAAATCATTATAAATTACATATATTAAATAATACTAGCTTATCTCTTTTGTGTGTTACTTTGAACATAATTGTAAAATAAACTATTAAGTAATAATATAGAGCTTGTTTTTAGGGTTTTTTCTAAATAAATAACTAAAAAAGCTTACTAATACTTAGTGTACTAGCCCTCAGCTTGCTTAACATCTAAATAACGCCTTGCTAAAGATAGAATACAAATATCAATCGCCTTTTGAGGTAATTAATCCCATTCCTCCCTTATAGCAGCCTTTTGGCTTCGGCCTTTTAAGACAACCTTTTGATGTGACCACACATTTTGTAGACACATTTTTAGTTAAAAAAAAATTTATTGCTAACAACAGGTATTAGGGCTGATGCCCTCTTATTTAGCATTACCAGCACGCAATTAGTATGTCGCTCTAGCATGTTCAGACAGAAACAAAGAAAAGCAAGACAAAGACGCGAATCGCCTCCTAACTTAACGCGCTCTATCCTGCCTATGCCGCCTACTTATATTAAGGCTTTACTTCTAGGTACTCTTAGACGAATTAAAGAAGCAGCACTATTATCGCCTTGCTTTCTAACCTATACATACAATAATAGAACGCCTACTTCTCCTTTCCTACCTCTTTCTTCTCTATTGCTTTTTTAACGTTATGCAACAGCTAGCCTAACTAGTTAATAGTTTCTTTACTTAGCCTATGCATAATTAACAAGAAGAGAGAGATACTAAAGTAGAGTATTTTAAGTACTTTGCTAGTATTAGCAAATACTCTATAGATCTTGTATTCCTTCTACAACTAGCTAAGTTAAGGCTTAATATTCTTTTTATATATAGAGATATCGCGGATTCTAGAGTTATTTATAAGAGATATAACTATAAAGTCCTAAAGAGGCTAAGTTTGTAAATGCTTAATAAACTTAGGTGTCTGTATAATTAGCTTAAGCTAGACTAGTTTAGGGGCTAGGTATACAATAGGAAAGCTTCCTGTCTTTAGATAAGAGTTAAGGTTAAGGAGATGCTTATTGTAGAGGTTGTACGCTATTACAGCGTATTATATACAAATTGTTTATATACAGTGCTGTTTAAAAGGTAAGAAGTAGTAGGTAAGAAGCAGTAGCTTTAGCTTTATAAAGTATTGCAGGCTCCTGCTGCAGTACGTACGTGTCCTTTCCCTCCTCTATTGCATTATGTTGCAATCCTATTGCAATCCTACTGTAATCCTATTGTTAGCTATAGGCTGGCAATCGCTGTTAGACACGTTTTAACTAGTGTCGTTTTTTTAGTACCTTAGCAAATTTTTTAACCCTAATTATCGCTCGGTGGTCTGAGCTTTCCTCCTAGAACTTATCTACCTACCGTTTAAATCTCGTTGACTACACACAATCTTTTTTTTAACTTTTGCGATTGATTAGTAGAGGGTAGCTGCTTTTCACTTTTTTGGAACCCCATTTTGACTACAACAACAACCACCACCCTTAACACCTTAAAAAATAAATAGCAGCCTTTGAGGCTGCTATACTTTTTTCATTATTTCCTATACCTAAAGAAGAAATAGGCCTTTTAGCTAAAGCGTGTTTCAGCAAGGCCCACACGTTTTCTATAGGATTTAGATTAGGACTATAGGCAGGATGCTTAAAAAGCGATATCCTATTCCTAGAAAACCAAGATAAAACTTCTGGAGTTTTATGAATCTTAGCGTTATCCTGCTGAAACTTCCAGCCTATATAGAGGTTAGTAAGTCCTTTTATTATATAAAAAAAGATCGCAACTTTAAAATTTAGATATAAAGTAATAAGCCTAAAAGTAAGAAAAAGGAGTAGATATAACTTACCTTTTTTCATCGCAGGTTTTACTATAGAAATTAGGATCTTATTAATATAGTTTGAACTCCTAAAAGGAGTAGTAATTAAAGGGCTTTTAATTACTACTGTACGGGTGTTGGAGTGTATAAAGACATACTGCTACGGGGGCAAGAGATCACTAGTGGTTAGATCATGCGAGAACGAGGGTAGTAAGATAGAGATCTTATTATAGGTTGGTTATCAAAGAGAGGTACAAGAGTTGAGTTGTTGAGTGGAGGATCGATAGATAAATCCTACCGCTCGTTTCGATCCCCGAAACGAGCTATATACCCTCAGGTGGTTAAGCACTAACCTCGTGAGCAGCAGGGTATCACCCTGTGCACCAGCACATACCTCCCCTTCCTGCGAGCTTAGCCCTATCAAGCGACCTACTCAGCAGAAGGAAAAATAGCAAAACAAAGGAAATAAAACAAAAGAAATATAACTTAATCACCCTATATCTATCCTAGACACCTTCCCTTACTTCTTTAAACGCTCACTTCGGCGAGGTTCTTGAGTAGTAGTTGCAGCACGTGGTCTAGGCGCAGGTGCGGTGGTAGGAGCAGGGACAGGAGTGGCGGGCGCTTGAGATTCTAATATTGATTGAAGGCGACTATGACGAGGCTGCCTAGTTCTTTAGCCCTCTTATCTCGCGTCGAGGATGCTGCACTAATGATGAGATGGTGTTCCTGGAAACCTTTGACACCACTATATTCGTCCATGAGTCTAGGGAGCTGAGCACAAAGGTCACCTACTCCTAGGACAACCTTAAGGATTAGGTCAAATTAGTAGGAGGTGTTGTTAAACTAACAATCTACAATAATACGTTGTTGTCTTAGAGCATTTAAAAGGATCTTGTCTACTAGAGTCTAGATATTAATAACTCTAATAATGTTACTAAGCTTTGCAAGCTTTAGTACCCTGTCTTAATACTGTACGACCTTAGGAATTTAGTCCACAATGTAGTCTTCCTTCTTAGTAATAACTCTAAAGTTATTAAAAACTCTTAATAGTTCTAGTGTTTACAGCAGTTACAGCTATAGCTGCTTACTTTAGGCCTTGTCTAACAGCGCTAGAAGTATTGTTTAAGCAGGTTAGCTAATATAAGTTAAATATTGTCTTTAGCTACTACTAGTTTAAGAGGAGGAGCAATATTATTATTATTATCGTCTTAGAAGGTAACTACCTTAATAAAAGGTAGTAAAGTTTGTATAGCAGGAGAGTTAGATAGTTAACAAGGTTGTAGTTCTAATTTATACGTAGTGGCGGTATCCTGCTAGCTAGCAGGTAGAAGTAAACAGGGTCTAAATCGCACTAAAATAAGCAGGTTTTGCAATTAAAATAGTTATTATAATTAGCTGTTGCCTTAAGAGTGCGTAAAATTAAGTATAGTATTAGTGTAGTAGTAAGCACCTAGAATTAGTAGGATAAGTAGCTTGTACCTAAATTTTACATAGGAAATTAGTAAATAAGTAGCTAAAAGTAAAAGTAGGTACTACTAGCATAGTATCTCCTCCTCTTCCTAAAATTATAAGCTATCCTATAGCCTATTAGTTGTCTAATGTAGTAGTATCTAAGTTAGAGTCTAAGCTTTTAAAGTCTTATCTATATACACAACATTCTTCTTTTTTAAAACGTTTAGTAATAATAACTTAAGGACGAAGCTTATTACCTATTACAGGAGGTAAAGGTAGTTGTAGTTCTATATATAGCTTAGGCAAGTCTAGCGAGATAGGAATGTCTACTATAGGGCTAGTTTGTTCCTAATAATTAAGATCTTATAACTTTATATTTCCTTAATCTTCCTTAATAATATCTTAAATAAGTCTTTGTCTAAACAGCTTTAATTGCTATTTAAGTGTCGTATAGGGGAAGCGTGAACTATTAAGGTCCTTAAGATAATAGGTTCTTCTATTAGGTCTAGCTTTATAAATATAGTATAAGCCTAACTATCTTATATCTAGCTTATAGTCTCACAACATATTAATTTCTTAAATAGAGTTCTAGAGAAGAACTAAGTCTTCTAGCTTTATATCCTTATGTTGTATTTCCTTAGTGTTATCCTAGTATTCCTTTTTAGCAGCTCTTATCTAGTTAGTACAGGCAACAGCATCTTTTGTAAACTAATCTCTAAGATCTAACTATATTACTTAAATTGTAAGTAGCTATGTACAGTCCTTTACTTCCCTAAATAAAAGCGTTTACTATATAAGTAGCGTAAGTTTAATAGAAAGCACTAAGTTCTACTTTATAACTAACTAGTACAGCAAGTAACCTATCTATTCCTGTATTAAGATCTTGTCTATATAGAGAACTGTTAGCAAGTTCTTAACCTAAAGTCTTAGCAGCTTTATAAAGGCGTTTACAATAGGCTTATACCTTCCTTTAATCTTTCTTATAGCTTAAGGGTTATGTCCTAAAGACTAGACTTAGTTAATCCTGTACATATTTAATAGATATAATACTACCTTAGCAAAATTAAGCCCTTTATTAACTATAAGTTTACACGCTGTGCTCCATTAACATATAATGTCCTTGTATACAAACTCTGCAATTGTCTTTAACTAGTTGTTTAATAGGGCTTTTGCTTTAGACTAGCTACTAAGGTAGTCTCTTATGATAACTAAAAACTTCTTCCTAAAACACTAAGGTATGTATACTACGTTAATTATAATAGTCTCCTAAATAGCAAAACTATAAGTGTTAGTAAGCATATTAACTTTCCTCTTAGAAGATCGCAGTTAATAGTCTAGAAAAGTTACTAGCTTTTAACACACATGCTTGTATATTCCTCTCTACTAGTATTACTAAGCGAGTATAAAGTATACCGCGTTAACTCCTTTATATTTAATCTAAGTGTGTACGTTCTATACTACAGCTGTTCTTAGGTTAGTATTATCTACAACCTTCTAGATTATAATATTCTTAGATATTTTCTTAAAGAGTATCTTGTCTTGTACAAAGAAGTTTAAAGCTCGCTTTTTCTATACTTATAGTTCTTATAGTTTTATATCCTTAAGAGTCTTAAAGTTAACTAAAAATTAAGCGTATTATTCTAACTTTATTAAGAATTCTTAATAGAGTATCTTTGCCTGTCTTATTAGTATTAGTGCATTTACATTTCTAATTATATAATTAGTAAACTCCTCTAAATCCTCCTTAGGTTCTAGAGGTAGTTCCTAATTATTAAGTTTTAGATACCTTAATAGTGCATCTGCAACTATATTCTTCTATTTTAGTATATACTTAATGTTAAAGTCTTATAAAAGAATTGTTAATATCTACCTATTTATAATAGATCCTAGATTGTTAGTAGATAAGTAATTTAGTTAAGTAATAAGGGTTGCCGCATTAGTTTCTATAGTAAAGTGAACACTATAGAGGTAGGTACAAAACTTCTTAAGAGCCTACAGCACAGCCTTATATTCTAACTTAGTAGAGTGCTATTGCCTCTCTTACGCTAACTATAGTGTGCTTTTAAACTATACTAGGTGTTGCTTATTATCCTCCTTAAGTTGTTTAACATATGCTCCCGCACTATCTTAACTTATAGTAGTTATTAAGAATATCTTGTAATCCTTAGTGTTAGTATAGTTAAGGTTCGTAAGTGCAGGTGCGTTTTATATAGCCTATTTTAGCTTGTATATTACTGCGTCTTGTGCATCTTTTTATTTAAAAGGAACATCGTCTTATAAGAGTGTAAACAGAGGTTTAGTAATCTTAGTAAAGTCCTTTACCTATATATAGTAGTAGACGTATATACCTATAAAGGATTATACCTCCCTTTTATTCTTGTATAGTAGCTAGTTTATAATCTTCTTAACTTTCTTCTAGTTAGGATAACATCCTTGCAGGCTAACTTTATAGCCTATAACTTTAAGCCTTTCTATAAGAAAATAACACTTCTTTCCTAACATAGTACCTTTAGCTTGTTTAATATTAGCTAGCACCCTGTCTAGTTGCAAGATATGCTTAAGAATATAACATTAAACTCCTAGCATTAATTCTTCTCTACTATAATTAGTTTTTGACCCTCTACATATAATGTCGTTGATGAAGAGCATAGTATTTGGCTAGTAGTCTCTTAGAATCTTTATTATTACACGTTGAAATGCTGCTATAGAGTTTGTAGCACCTATAACTATCGTGTATAATTATATAAGCCTAACTAGTGTTTAAAACGCTGTTATGTCTCTGCTTTCTAGATGTAGTATAATTTAGTTATATCCTAAGAACAAGATTATAAGTAAGATAATCTTGCATTTTGTAAACCTCTTAGAAAACTCATCTACTATTAGTAGTAGGTTTATATCTTGTATAGTAACTGCATTTATTTACTACGCATTGCTAATCTATTAAACGCCTTCGTCTTTCTTAGGTACTAGGTGCTATAAGTTGTAATATTAACTATTACACCTTTCCTATATTCCTTAATTTACGTAGACGTTAACTATATCTACTACTTGCAGCTCTAACGCTTTTAAGATAGTAAACTTTTATACTTTCTAAGCTTTGTGTAGTATTATTTATATCTTATATAGCAGATATACATTAGGGTAAATTTTTCTTAATTCTTTAAATTGCTAAGAGAGTGCTCCTTCTCTGTTAAGAAGCATATGTATAAATATCTCCTTTTCTAATAGCTATAGGTAGTCTCTAGTATGTAGCTTATTAAGTTATTCTTTAGTAAGCCTTGTCTCTTATAGGAAAGCAGCATATCTTAGTTTAAATAGATAATTATACAGCCCCTTATTAAGATCGCGAATACTTATTCTAAGGAGTTGCTGTTTTTTTACCCTTTCCTTCTAGTTTTCTTGTCTAAATTCTATAAGCATCTCCTGCTATAGGATATTAATAGGTTAAATCCTCTTATCTACTATCTTGTATAGTATGTAAAGATTATTGCGTTATTAAGTATATTTAAGTAGCCGTTCTCGCATCTACTAACAATTAAGCTTATATATAATTAAAAATTTACTAAGTTTGTAGTTTCTTATAGGGTCTTTAGACTATCTAACTGCATGCGTAAACACTTGGTTTATCTAGACTATCTAATTCTTCTTACTGTCTTCTGTATACAGCATGTTAAAGTTGCTAAATCTAGCTACTAGATTAGACTATGCAGCTTCCTATATATATTTTACTGTAGCTACTTACAGTTTATTACTTAATCTATTAGTAATTATATGTATTATATATTACCTGCTGTTTCTCTGTTAAAGTTGTTGTTAGAGGCTTCGTTTCTAATTGTCTATGCAAGGTAATTTAGAGATAAGTTAGACGTAATAAAGACTACGTTTCTTATACTACCTTTAGATAGGACTTAGCACATAATTCGCCTAAACGTATTATACTAAATTAATATCCTAGCGCTTGCATACTAAGGTCCTCCTAGAATTATAGATCTAGTAACATTAGTAATAATCCTAAACGTGGTCCTAATAGTAACTATCCTTATTTGTATAAGTATATTAAAAGTAGTCCTAATAAATAGATTATGTGTACTATTAGCTAAAGTAACACTAGGAGAAGGCTGCCCTAGCTATTACTCTATTATTTTATATAGTATCTTTAATGCTTGTGTAGCACTTAGTCTTAAGAAATTTATTTGCGTCTTAGTGTTAATTAAGCACTTTAGAAAGCTGCCGTTTATAGTAACCTAGCATTTTAGTAAATTAGTTTAAGCAAAAGCTAGCTTATTCCTTTACTAAACTCCTTAGACATCTTTTGTAAGTATATTATCTAATTTATTTATTTAAAAATCTCTCTTTCTACTTACCTCGTAGCAAGTTTGTATATTAGATTAATATAAATTTATTGTATTGTAATACGCGCTCTTAGTAAGTAGTGTATTTAGTAAAATTTTATAGGTAGGGCCTGTGCGCTTGTTTAGCTTATTAGAGGCTAGAACAGATCTTAAGTGTAATTTAGCGCACCTAGTATCTATTAGCTTAGCGTTTTTTACACACGTTATAACATTAAGCGCACCTAAACTATCTACAACATTAATACTATTATTAAGAAGATTACGCAGCTGTTTTTAAATGCTAGCTTGCTCTATAAGGTCTAATACTATAACTCCTTACACTTCCTATCTAAGTAGAGTAGTTGTAATACAGTTTAGCTGTCCTTGCACTATCTCTTTAAGTTCTAGATTAGGAAGAGCGTTAATAAACTTTACAGCTTTCTTCTTCTTTTCTTGCTATAAGTACTTTAGATCCGCTAACATATTGTTGTCTTAATAAGCTAATTAAGGTAGTTTAATAATTATAAATAGCGTATTATAAGGCTAACTTGCAAAAAGTATATTGCTCTATATTTCTTCTTGCAGATACTGTATATCTATAGGCTATAAGTTAGGGATAAGAGAGTTACTTTATATTATTTAATTGCTTCTTTGTGTGCTTAAATCCTTACCTAGCCTTCCTTACTTCTTTACTTCTCCCTCCTAGACATAATTTATATCCTAGTAGAGAGTAGGGCCTTTACCTTTTAAGCGTGTAGCAGCATTAGACTTAGAGATGCTATATAAAGCATTTTCTTTACCTCTTAGTATAATGTTAGCTGCATCTATATTATTAAGCTTCTTAATATATTCCTTAGCAGAAGGAGTGTATAGTTATTCTTAGAATTACTAGAACTGCTAAAGGACGTTACTATAGTAGCCTTAGCTCGTTAAACTAGTCGCTATATTTGTAGAATTAGAGTTTTTCTCCTTATACCTTAAACTTAGTTAAGAGTCTCCTCTAGTAAACTTCTCTAGTAGCACACTAGAAGCTAGTTAATTAAGCACGTTATTAGTAATGTTGTAGAACTCTTAGATCTTCGCCTTTAACTACAGCAAGACTTAGTTTAATAGTAGTTATCTTAAGATTTCTCCTAAACGCTTATATAGTAGACTAAAGTAATATGTTCTTTTCTTGCTAGAAATATCCTAGTTAAAACTAACTTATCCTATCTACTTTAGGGCGTAGTATTATTTACACTCTTTAAGCATGTATTCTACTATATTATATATACAGCAGAGAGGGTGTGTCTCTATATTACTTATATATACTATACTTGTCTTATTAGATAACCCCTTTAGGGCCTTAGTAATAAAGAAACTATTATTCTTCTTACTAGAGAATTCTGTATTAGTTACTTATGCAACAAAGTACATATAGTTAGAAGGTTTCTCTAAGAGTCTTTTAGTTATAAGATAAGCTATAAGTATATTAATAGTTAATAGTCTAAGCTTTAGGTTGCCTAGAGACTTAATAAGGTCTTTAACTTCTAAGTTAACGTCTACTAGTATACTTGTCTTCTTATGTGCTTTGCTTATCTTAATCCCTGCTTCCTTTACTTCCTCTAGGGTGAAGGTTACTCGCTAGTTAGATAGCATAATCTAGTGCATCTTAGCATTAGCGCCTCCTTGCTCTAGCTAATAAATCTTATCTAGGCTAGTTATCTTCTTGTAGTAGGATTTTAGAAAAAAATAAATCCTTTCTAGTTTATATATATCCTAATTATCTCTATTTAAGGTAGAAAGTATATAGTATATAACTACTTCTTTATTAGTTTGTAGTAAGCCTTAGAAGAAGAGAATACCTTTCTCTTCTTAAAGGATTTGCCTGTTCTTAATACATATATTAGTAATAGAAGTAAAGTGCATATAGTACTCTACTAGACTAGGCTAGTTTTATACGTATTTATAGATATAGGCTTAAAAGTATAAGCGTTTACTTATCTTAATAGCTATATTTTTATCTTTCTACTATTTCTTTATGTATGTCTATAACTTAGACTAATCCTTCTTAGTATATCTAGGTAAGCGCTTTAAGATATAAGAGAGAGATTAATCTTTATTAGAAAAGTAGTCTAGTAGAATAAAGACCTTTATAGCATTACAGATGCCTTTATTATTAGCTTATTAGTTAAAGTCTTCTAAGAATTCTATAATATTCTTCTTAGTAAAAACTAATGCACTGTGTCTTAGTTAAATTATAATTAATACTAAGTTATATATAGGTGTAGCTATAGTATTAATAACAGAGCTTAATAGGGTTAATAGTAAATTAGGGCTAGTAGTAGTAGATCTAGAGGGAGGAAGCGTTGCGCCTTCCTGCCCTTAACCTGTCTTCTAATCCCTTTTTAATATCTAGAGTATAGTAAGACTTATATAAGTTCTTTATATAAATAGTTAACAAATGTTAGTAAAGAAACAGACAAAGTATAGTCTTTAGGAGAAAGAATATCTCTCTTTAAGTCTTTGTAGTATGTGTTTTCTTAAGTATAAGTGTATTAATCCTTACCTCTTAGGTACCCCTTATTTTGCTAGGTAGGCTTAGATTTATACTTAAAGCTAGTACTTATGTATAAGCTTTTAGTGCTATCTCTATTTTACTAGATAGTACTTTAGCTTAGCATTTCTTTATGCATATATTACTGTCTCTATTTCGCTAGACAGGTTACTACCTCTATTTTGCTAGGTAGACTTTAAATTAGCGTTTAATAATACATGTAAGACTGCCTCTATTTTACTAGACAGTTTGCTGCCTTAATTTCGCTAGATCGACTTTAAATTAGCATTTAATAACGCATTCTATTTTTTTATTAGTAGATTTTGTTTTTCCTTGTTGTTGTTGTTAGTGCTAACTTAGGTAACATCGTCCTTAACGTAGTCTATAATAGGAGATAGTGCTAACCCCCTAAAAGTAAGTCTAATAATAATCCTAAGGATTCTGTGCTTACGTAAGATTATTATATTGTTCTTGCAAACATTATGCACTAGTTCCTTTGTGCACTAAGTAGTAGAGTATATTTTTATAGGCTTCGCTATTTGTATAAATGTTAGTGTGTATCAAGACATACTGCTACAAGGGCAAGAGATTACTAGTAGTTATATTATGCGAGAACGAGGGTGGTAAGATAGAGATCTTATTATAGGTTGGTTATCGAAGAGAGGTACAAGAGTTGAGTTGTCGAGTGGAGGATCGATAGATGAATCCTACCGCTCGTTTCGATCCCCGAAACGAGCTATATACCCTCAGATCAGGTGGTTGAGCACTGACCTCGTGAGCAGCAGGGTATCACCCTGTGCACCGGCACACTACTAGTTTGGATCTACCACCTATCCAAATCGCACCCCGAACTTAGATAGACATATCTTGACCTATAACTAGATTAGTAAGCGTGCTAAAAATAGATTAAAATAATAGAATTTTTTTAGATATATCAAAGTATTTTTTTAGTTAAATAGAGTTTTTTTAAACTTACTTGTGTTAGTTATAGAAACTATATTCCTTCTAACCCTATTTTTTTGACGTGATCGATAGTATTCTGTCCTAGCACTGTGCCCTCGCTTAATAACAGACTCGTCTGAAAATATAACTTTATTAAAGTTTATATTTTTGAGGTTTTTAAGTATTTGCTTGGCGTAAATATGACAATTATGAGCCTTTTCAGCGTCTAAATGCGTCTTTTTTCGAGAAATATTAACAGAATAGTTCTACTCTATTAGAAAGTGTTGTTAGCTTATAACAGAAAGATCTAGACTATTTTCTTTTAAAAGACGTCGATTTGTCTTTTTGGGCTTCTAGTAAGGTCTCTATGAAGCACTCTTTTTGCTTTATTTGAGATCTTTGTAGGACGACCTTTTTTAGGTCTAAAAGTAAATGTAGAAGCTTTTTTTTTGTTTAATTCAATAAATAGTGTTAGTAATACTTCTAGAAGACTTTTCTAGTATATTACTATTTAAAGAGATAGGCTTGTTTTGTAAATATAAAGTATAAACTTCTTGCTCAAATTGAGAAAGATTGCGAGACATAGAGGAGGTACTACAAAACAAGCAAGTTAGGATAAACAAGAGGAGTTAATATATTAAAAGATTACTAAGCTATTACGTAATTAGCGCTTACGTAAGCAACCCCTATTTTTTCGCCCTTTAATTAAACTCTAAGTAAATAAGATATAAGCCTCCGAAGTTTGCTTACGTTATACTTACGTAAGCTTATTAAACTTAGTTTTTTCTTAGCAATTTTTATACGTTTATAGAAAAGTTGTGCTGAAATCTATTTTTACTTTTTTCTCATCCCATTTCAAGCGAGATTACAGGCGCAATCGTGCTGACTAAGCAGCTTACTAAGTCTCCTAACTTAAAGAGGAAGATCTTGACTTTTCAAATCACTAACTCTTAATGGTATAGTCCTTCTGGTTGTAGAAATATAAAGATGTTAAAAGTATAACTTTTTTAACATCTTTTTTTTTGTCACCCCTCTGTAAGGGTAGTAGGTAATTGCACTCTTGCCCCTGCAAGCTTACTAAAGGGACTATAAGCAAGCACTACTAGACACCGCGTAACTGCTATTAACTTTAAACTGTAGTTACTAGATTAAGCCCTCCTAGCAATATACTAATTAAGTTGTTAGATAAAGAGAAAAAGAAGATTGTTGATTAATAGAACAGCGATAAATAGGCAGCGATGTGCACCTAGATTAAGAAGGACAGCTAGAAGACTAGCACTAGCGTATTAGCTGCTAATAAGTCTAGTAGATTATACTTTAGCTTATAAGTTTTGGCACTAATTAACTTAAAGGACTTTATTAAGGAATTTAGGCTAAACGTGTTTAGCGCATTTTTTATTTTTTATACTTTGTCCCTTTGTATAATTATAGATAGCAGAGCAGCAGTCTACTTAGTTAACAGTATAGATTACTTAGTACTAGGCATCTTTAGCGAATGTATTGAGGACAAGACTGTTAAGGCAGGCACTTAATCTATTCTAGTTGCTAAAATAGGAAATAGGCTACTTAAGAACGTCTTGCATAGCAAGGCTGGCCTTAATACAGCTAATCTTTTGCTTACTAACATTAAGTTTATACTAGGTTTCTATGTTAATATTGTCTTAGAAGTACAGCTTAAGC
Organism: Alternaria sp. 'sect. Undifilum'; assembly: GCA_024321975.1. Classification (NCBI taxonomy): domain Eukaryota; kingdom Fungi; phylum Ascomycota; class Dothideomycetes; order Pleosporales; family Pleosporaceae; genus Alternaria; species Alternaria sp. 'sect. Undifilum'. Next base: position 11,937,200 of record JAJJZI010000001.1, read on the forward strand.
AGGCAGGCATTTAGAATATTAGATATAATTACACTATGTAATTTAGAATAATTAAGAAGAACGTTGTTTTGATTAACTTAAAGTATTACTTTAATTTTTTATTTATTAATATAAGCAACTTACTTATTACACTACTTAACTGCTACTTATAAGCGCCGTAGCAAAATTAAGGAAACCTTAGTTGCGCACTAGTAATAAGGATTTATAGAATTAATAACCAGGCTATGTAGGACAATAAGCTTTTAAAGCTCTAGTCCGCTCAGCGCAGAATATAAAGATTAATAGCAAAAAGCTATTAAAATATAATTACTACGCAACAGCTTATAACTTGCAAGTAATCTTACAATAACTAAAAAAGAGATTACTACAACCTTTTTACAGAATTTTATAAAATTTATTTAATTTCCTAACTGGTTAGCTGCTTAAGAAATAGGCACTAATTATTAAAGAAAACTACTTAGGCAAGCTATACAATTACAATATCTAATTAAAGATAATAAACAATATTATGCTAGTAATTAAAAGCTTTGCTACAAGGATTAAGAGGTAATATTAGTAGAAAATTGTAGAAATTTATTAGGATAACAACACTACTATGCTGCCTTAGAGAGAGCAATTAAGATATAAGAAATAGGCTATAGAGAAAAGAATTATAATTAAAGCGCTACTGCTATATATACATAAGCCTAATAGCTTAGTGGAGAGAGCTAGCTAAGAGCTAATTACAAAGGCTATTAAGATGCGCATAAGCGCTAACCTACTAGCTAAGCTTTAGCTAGTAATTATAGATGCAGCCGCTCACCTACATAGAATAAGCCTAACTAAGATCTATAGCTACTAATCCCCTAACTAGGTGCTTAAAGAATAGTTTAGGAAGTATTTCTAATACTATTAACTACCTAAGATTAGACGCTAGACTGCTAATCTACGCCTAGACTAGAGTAGAATCTATGCCTACAGCTGCCGAGCCTAACTTTTAAACAAGGAGAAGGCAGCTAGGCATAATTATTAAGGATTTAAGGTTAATCCTTGCGGCTATATTAGTTATTTAGTTATTTATTAAGCTTCTAACATATACTACATATAGGTACTAACCCTGAATTAGGTAATTACTACCTATAATGTAACTTTTAATAAACGACAGTTCTACAAAAGATATTGTAAGAAAGAGCTACTAAAGAATTAAGTATTTAAGATTATAGAGATTCTATACAAAGGCAAGCTAGTTAATTCTAGAAAGAACTTAAAAGTCCTGCTTATTTAAAAAAGGACGGATTAGGATACGTAGCTAACTACTAAAAGCCTTAGAGGTAATCTATCTACTATCTTAAGTAGTAAGGAAAGCCTGCCTACTAAAAATAAAAGTAGTTTAGAAAACGCTAAGCGAATAGAGCACAAGGCTAGTGCACTATGAGAAATTTACTTAAATTAGCAGCAAAATACTAGTCTTACTACTTTAGAACTAACTCCTAAACTAGAGACTTTAAGGAGCGACAACTTAATGAATCATAGAGTATTTGATAGTTAAATAGCAGTGCGTTTACTTAAAGGAGCTAACTTGTTAATACTTAGAGGTAGGGAGCCTCTTTTAAATAAGCCTAATAACTTATTACTAGTCTAATAGTCTACGCCTAAAGACTCTAACGCGCTAGCTAATTAAGATAAGACTCTTATTTTAGATAAGCAAGTTGCAGGGCGTAAATTATTTTACAAGCTAAGATCTTAAGGCCTTAAACAGCAGACAGGGTAGGCAATTACAAGCTTAACCTCTACTTACAAGATATAGTGCGTAAATTACTAGCAAAAGGCTAGATTAGCTTATAAATTATTATCTTCTACTACACAAGCTAGATAGCAGGCGTAAGCATAAGAACGTAACCTAAGATCCTAACAATTAACTAAGAAGTAAAAGCATAAGTAGTGTTAACGCATTAATTGCAGATTATAAGAATTTATTATAAAGTAACTTCTATAATACCTACCTGCTAGGTTTGTAAGCAACTTAAGAAGACTAAGCAAGCTATAAAACTCTTAATTACGTAGTTATAGCAGCTTTGCTTACTAAGCATAAACTAACTATAGCAAATACTTAAACACAGTATAATAATCTACCTAAACTGCTAGGATTATAAAAGCAATTGCTTTAGCATCTTATAAGGGCTTTGTTTAAGAATATCTGCAGAAAGAAATTAATTATTTAAGTAAGAATAAGACTTAGACTAAGATATTAAAAGAAGACGCAAATAATTACCTAATACCTATAAAGTAGGTTTAAACCTATATGTTTAATTTAAAATAGCTTCTTCTTTAAATGTAAGGCGCGGATTATTGTAAAATGTAATTTTTAAAAAAAAAACTTAATTAATTTAACATATGCTGCTACATTAGTAGCTAAGTCCTTCTAAGCAGCAATAGCGATCGCCGCTAAGAATAATTTAGAGATTAAGCAATATAATATTGTAGGAGCATTCCTTAATGCGTTAATTACAGCAGACAACGTAGTAATTTATAAAATGCTAAATAGCTTTAAAAAGCCTAAAAAGTGCGTATAGCTTAACCGCGCACTATATAGATTGTAAGACTCGCTACTGTTGTAGTATAAAGAGTTCTCAGGATTACTAAAAGAGATTAGACTAATCGCCTTACTAGAGGAGCCCTGCCTATTCTTTCATTAAGATAGGAAAATCTTAGTTCTATTTTATATAGATAATATCCTACTGCTCTTTGCAAAAAATTACAAGCAGAAAGCAATAGATCTTTAGTTAAAGATTATAGACAAGTATAAGATACAGAAACAAGAATTAGTTAAATAGTTTCTTAGTATCTAAGTAATTGGAGATTGCAAGAAGCGAACAATTACGCTTATATATAATACGTACATAGACAAGATCGCAAAGAAGTTTAAGCTAGAGGATAGTAGCTTTTTTAAGACTCTACTGCTATTAGAGAAGCTAATTAAGTATACTAGCGAAGCAACTAAGCAAGAGATTAAGGCCTACTAAAAAAAGGTTAGATTAGTGCTGTACATAGCTATTATGCTACGACTAGATATTACTTACTTAATTTTAAAGCTCTTACACTTCCTTACAAACCCTAGCAATTAGCATATAAAAGCTATTAAACAAGTAATTATGTACCTCTATTAGACAAGATAAGATGCGATCTAATATAGAAACTATAATAGCCTAGACCTAACAATTATAGGCAATGCTTTCTTTACAGATAATTAGGAAACTTGTTAATTGTCCTAGATATATAGCTATCCTATATAGTAGTCTAATATTTTAGAAGGCAGCTTAGCAGACTACAGTAACTACGTTAACTACTAAGGCTAAGCTACTCGCCCTTAAGCACACTACTAAGAAAGCTATAGCCTTTAAGCGCTTCTTTTGTAAGCTATCTCTTAATCTAAGAGACGTCTAGACAGTCTAGTGCAACAACTAATAAACAATTAGGCTTTTATTTGGAAAGAATAAGCAGATTAGCACTTAATTAAAACATATAAATATACAAAACATGTAGCTGCGGTAGAAATATGCTAAAGAATTATTTTAGGTTAAGTACTTAGAAACAGCAATTATGCTAGCTAATAAACTAACTAAGTTGCTTACCTAACAATAGTTTAAGAAGTTTAAGCAGTTACTTAACTTTTAGCATGTTAAGCACTTAATTAAAGGCAATAATAATTAATAAGCAAAGAATTTGTATTAAGCAGCAACATCTATATACTAGGCTAATGGTCCTCTTAATTGTTTAGAATAAGCAGGAGATTAAAAGCTAGATAAGCAGAAAAACTAGAACTAAGAACAAGCTTCCTAGTAAGCATTAGAATTATTATACTTGCTAAACTCTATTAGTAGGTCTTGCTTAGCCTTTTGAGCCTCAGCAAGCTTAAGCGCATTATTAGCTATCCTAGCTTAGATGGCAAGAGTCCGGAGGCGAGCAGCATAAAGGCGCAAGTTAGATCTATTGCTTCTATACATTAAGTTGTAAGATAATTGCCTACTTACTCTAGCAAACGCCTCGCGACTATATAAGCAACTTGTATAGCAATTAGGACGACGTTAGAAGCAAGGGCGATTATATAAACTAAGAGGAAGCAGTATTCCACGAGTATGCTGTTCTTAAAGGGTTAATTACTGCAAAAGCTGCTACTGTTGCTACTAATGCTGCTACTGTTGTTGCTAAAGCTGCTGTTGCTGCAGCTGTTATTAATTATAAACTAGCTATTAAGTAGACTGCCACGCAAATTAACTAGAAGCATAAACAGCATAAGGCTGTGGATAGTAAGGCTCTTGTCTAAAAGGACGACCTTAATTTAAACCTATAGCCTGCTAAGCAGGCTGTGTCTGGCGCAAATAATCCTTAGCATTATATCCTAGATTGGGGGCGCTCACAGGAGCAGGAGCGGGCAGCAGGAGCTAAGTAGCAAGGCCGCGAGGCGCGTAATGCGCAAAAGGCTTCCTAGTAGACGTAACGCCGCTATTAATCTCTTTGCGGCAAGCAATAATGTTTTTAAGTAGTTTAGCTTTTAAAGCTTGGTACATCTTATTATTGTTCTATCCTTAATAACTAGTTAGTAGGCTAAGCAAGAAGCTTAAAAGATTTAAGACTTACCACTTTATTTCTATATATAGCTATAAAATAATTAGCAAAATTATTACTAACAGTATAGCGGGTGTAAGACAAGTAGCTGCTACAGCGTAAGCTTCTCTAACTGCAAGTCTAAACGCAATTAAAGTAACGCTTAGTATATAAACTATCTAGCATCTTCTTTATACAGCGCTTATAAGGAGGAACGCAAGAGTATCATAGATTAGCAGCAATTTTTAAAGAGCTACTAGGCGCCTTTTTCTAAGTAGATAAAGGCGCGTTGCGCCTAGTAGACAGCTTAATAGGAGTGTATAGCCTATTGCTGTTGTTATATTGCTGTTTACGCGTTGCTGCTTAAGTAGTAAGCCGCTATAACTTTTGTATTAGCTCCTAAGGAGCCTTGCCCTTGCGCTAAGTTAATTGCTTAGTTTGGCTCATATGTAGATTAAAATTTAAATAAGAGCTTAATAGTAGGCTTAATTTAGTAGACAAGTTATTTAGTTTCTAAGCAGAGCTACTAGAAGTCTTACAATACGTATATAAATTAACAAGCAGCAGCAACTAATCCTTATTATTTTAGAAATTAGCTGCTTGCTAAATTTTATTATTAAATAAGCTTAAACGCGCGTAATGCTTATGCTTAGCACTATTCTTACGTTACTAGCGTAGGCTTCTTAATTAACGCTCGCGCTTGTTGCTGTTAGAGGCGGACTACACTGAAAAGATTAGCAGCTAATTAGTAAGAGAACAATAAGGCAACACTGCTTACTATGTTAGTGGTAGTAGTGCAGTAGAGATTAAGAAGGCTTAGTGATTATTATTAAGTAAGGCTGCGGACAAAAGTTTTACAGAAGCAGCGGACGCAATTAATATTGTTGTAGTAACTGCGCACTAACTAATTACGCAATATTTAGGGTCTATCTAATGTTTTAATATTACAGAGGGCTGCTGGCTTAATTAAAATATTAACAAGCAGTATTACTACAACATTAGGGGATTAAAAGGAGGAGCTATAATTACAAAGAGCTCTCTTAATTAACGACCTCGATTTGTTACGATTGCCTAGTTGATTACAGCTTAGATCGATAGTATCTCACTAATCTGGGGGGGGTGTTGGAGTATTGACATGCGGATCACCCTGGTGATCAGGTGATCCTGGTAAGCTAAACACGTGACGATCACGCTAGCGCCTATATATACAGGCCAGATCTCCTTAAGTCTTTTTAGTAGTTATTGGACACTTAGTTGTGGCACTTAGTTGCTTAATACACTCATTTTCCACTTGATTGATCAAGCAATTGCTCCTTCTCAGCTCCTACACCTTATAGCATCTAAGACTCGCACTCTAGGGAGTTGTAGCCTATTAGTTATAACTAAGAACCTAAGGTAATTTATAGAAATGTCTACTAGCTAAAGACTAAATAAATACGCGATAGTTGAAGAGTATAAGTTTATAAATAGAATAACTATTGTGTAATAAAGGCGTAATGCTGCTAAAGTCTAGGCAGAACAAGTTAGAGCTAAAGCTAGTAGCTAATAAGTTTCTACTCTGCTGCCTCTACTAAGCTCTTATGCTCTAAAGGCAACACTAGTATACTAACAAGCAGCTACGCAACTATATACTAAGCTTAATAATACTTTTTATATAAATAAGAAGCTAGATACTATAGACTAAAAGACTAAAGTCTTTAAGATAAGATGTTATTGCAAAAATTCTACCTTAGTATTCCTTAAGCTACTTAAGCGTGCCTACGCGAAAAAGCTAATTACTAACTCTAATTATATTAAGGTTATTAAGGAGTAGTATCGCAAGGTTAACGTTGAATAACTACCTAACTCTAATAACCTATTATATAATTAAGTATGCTTGTATCTATAAGCGCACTGCTACAAGTGTTATAAGTCTATTTAAAAGAGCTATACTATTTAATATACTTAATACGCGCTGGCCGTTTGCAGAAAACAGAGTGGTTAACTGTTGAAAACTCTGCAAGTGGTCTGTGCGTAAGCTGATTTTGGAGTTCGATCGAAGGCCATTCGACTCCTACTCGACAAAGCAACGGCTTTCTACTTAGGTAGATAGATTTATTGGCGTAGTAAACCAATAGATTTATCTACCTAGCTATCTATTACTTGAAATCCCCATACTGACTCGATATACCGACCTCCTATATCGACCTACACATCCGAAATCCATCCCGACTCGATATACTAACCTCCTATACCGACCTACACATTAGAACTGATAGCTAGTGCTCCTAGCTATCTACCTACACCGAATTTCCCTATACCAACTCGATATACCGACCTAATATACCGACCTACACATTAGAATTGATAGCTAGACCCCTAGCTATCTACCTACACCGAATTCCCCCATACCAACTCGATATACTGACCTAATATATCGACCCTATACCGAACTGCTTAGCGTACCTATATAAGCAACACAAGAGGGCAGCTAGCATAGCCTACAACAACAACAACAACAAATAAGAAGTAAAGGAGATAACTAGACTAGCATACTAGCTCTATATACTTCCTACAAAACAAAGGACTAAGAAAGCTACTCGTTAAAACTACCCTAGGCTACAAGCCTCACCTTTATTTAGACGAACCCCTCCTTGTAAATTAATCATATATTAGAAAACACTACGTAGATACCTGTAGGTCCTAAACCTACACGTCTTATATAGCCTTTTAGGCTGAGAAAGGACGTTAAACTACAATAAAAAAAATATACTTAATAAGTATTTGCTCTTACTATACAAAAGATAGAGCTGCTAGCAAGAATTTTGATCTAACTTTGTTATTTCTAAACTTTTTACTAGCAAGTATTGCTTAATAAAGCAGGATAAGAATTTACTAAGCTACTAACATTAATTTTCTAAACTTAATCTCTACTCTATTTCTGCTTAGAATAAGATTATTAACACTATAGACTTTTAACTACATGTAGAGGAATCCTAACGTATAAAAAGTATTGTTACTAACGCCTGTATATAGCTGTTTAGAAACAGCTAGATATAGAATATTATTATAAACACTTTTAAGATGTATTGCTTTTATCTACAATATATAGATAGGAAGCTAAACTTTAAGTAGTTACGTAATATATACTACTTGCTTATTTAATAGGCTGTACGCACTAACCTAAACTACTAGCTATAATACGTAATGCTTTACAAAGAATATACTTCAATTTTTTACTCCTACTACGCTAAGTATGCTAAGAAGAGCAATTAAACTTACTTTAAGTACTTTAACTTTAATCTTAAGCGTGTAATAGAGGAAGGCCTTAGTGCTAAGATAATTTGAAGCAGTGTCTTGTTTAACAATAAAGACAAAAACAACTATATAAGAATACTACTAGAATTCTATAAGCATGTGCTAGAGTACCTACGCTAGCGTAAAGACGCAGGCATTAAATTGTTAAATAGTCTTATTAAAGAATAGAAAGACAAGACTAACTAGATAGAAAACGCATAAAAGGTAGGTTCTAACTTTTAATAAATAAAGTAAATTTATAAGAGAAGATAGGTTTAAATTTTATTACTTTTTCTACTTTATAGATTAACTAGGCTAACTACTTACAATTATTGTACTATTTTTTCTTCGTTTATTATAGTTTAAGACAGTGTAATAAAAGCGCCTATTATAAGAACTTATAAGGAGATTTATAAGGCTTACTACAACGTTACTACTGCTTTTTGTACTCTCTTTAGTTATTCTAATAAGTTTAAAGAAATTAACTAGCTATTCTTTACTAATGATTATATTAAGTACAAGTCTTAGATCTAGAAGGCTTTTATAAAATAAGTTAAGTAGGACAATTCTCTTATCTGCAAGGAGCTAAACAACATGCTATAAAATATAAATAAAAAGTAAATTAATGATTATCTTAAGAAATATTATAACTATATTTTATAACAAATTATTAACTTATAGCCTATAGTGTAGAAGCTAGAGAAGAATACTTTTTATGCTAACCTTATCTAAGGTGTCTTTAACTAATTATTCTTCTCTACTAATAGAAAGAACTCTCCGCATACAACAAAGGACTAGAATAAGTAAAAAACCAATTTTTTTAAGCTAATTCTCTCAAGCGTCTTTAAAAAAAGCTTAGCTTAAAAGTAAATAAGCGCTATGTCTTTTAAGAAAGCAAGAATTTTATTATACTTTTTTTTATATAGCGCCTTCTTTGCGCTTACTCTTAATCTAGTACAGTTATTTTAAATAACGTTTTAGTGCTAACAACTCTAACTAAGCAGCTGTGTTATAGTCGCCTTTAATTAATTTTAGAAATTTGAGCTTTTGCTACTCTTACTACTACACCTGCGTTTAGACTAAGTGCATTAACTACTACTACTTAAAAACCTTATTAAAGTAAGCGTTTAAAGAAGTAAAAGATAAGCCTATAATAAGAATATACTTAGAATAGGTATATAGTAAGAAAATTGCTAAGCCTACAGAATCTAGGTGCTCTCTAAACACCTAGATTTTATAGCTACTACATAGATATGCGTTCTGTTAATACTAGGCAATAACTTAAGTAATTAAGTTATATTTTTTTTTGCTGTTTTTCTTTCCTTTTCTTCCTGTAGAACAAAGAGCTTAATAGGGCCAAGCTCGCAGGAAGGGGAGTTTTGTGCTGGTGTATAGGGTAATCTCTACTACACACTAGGTTAGTGCTTAACTACCTAATCTTAAAGTATATAACCTCTTCCGTGTATCGCGGAAAGAAAAGAGAGGACTATTATCCTCTTTTCTTTATCCCCTCTAACTGTATTATTAAATAGGCGTCTCCTTCTACCTATAGTTTCTATACTAACCTACAATAAGATTGTTATTTTACCAACCTCGTCCTTGCATGATCTAACTGCTAGTGATCTTCTGCCCCCGTGGAAGTATGTCTTCATACACTCCAACACCCGTACAGTAGTAGGCGTGAAAGTAGGTAAAAGATTGTTGTTTTTTGATTGAATTCGTCGAATAGTATTATAAATACTACTAAGAGGCTTTTCTAGTATAGTACTTATAGAAGAGATTGATTGGTTTTGTGTAATTAAGATATAAACGTTTTCTGTAAACTTTGAAAGTTAAGGTGATATTGTAAAGATAATTAAAAAGAGAAAATTAGGAATAGAAAGAGAAAACTATATAAAATAGGATTAGTAATGTATTTTAGTCTAATTGCTTACCTAAGCGACCCCCATTTTTTTAAATTGCTTATTAAACTTTAACAAAGTAAGAAACTATAGGTTAAAATTAGCTTACATAATACCTACGTTACCTAATTAAATTAAATTTCTTTTTAGAAATTTTAATAGCCTCACTAATTAGAAACGATAAGTTCTATTTTTATGTTTTTCTTTCTCTGTTTTCAAGTTAATCAGCGTGCATACTAGTGCTGACTAATCTGCTTAGTAAGTAGCCTAACTTTAAGGGGAAGTTCTTGGCATTTCAAATCACTAACTCCTTTTAGACTAGCACATTCCGTTACTTAGTTATAAGCAATTGAAAACTATAACTTTTTTCATTTGTTTTTTTTTTGTCACCCCTCTGTAGCAAAAAGGTTCTACTTGCTTACTTGCTTGTGACCTACGTTATAAAAAAAACAAGAGTAGAATACACTCTGTCTATAGAGATAATTGTAGAAGGGTTTATAAAAGTGCTTCTAAAAACTTCTTTAACTATATTAGCTTAGTAGAGATTAAGAAACTAGCCTTCTTTTAAGAAATAATTATAGAAGAGGTATAGTAGTACATGTCAGAAGACTTGGGCAACCTTGACGATATATACTATCCTGCACAACATGATCAGTTGTTCACTAATCATATCTACCCTTTTGGTTGTTTGGCGTAGTGGTGCAGGGCTGCGTTCTAACAGTAGATAGATAACCCTACGCTCGCGTAATAAGCATTAAATAAAAAGATAGCTTATAATATTTTAAAGCTAAGACGGTGTATAAGATCTAATAAGCATTTTTAGGTTGGATCAATATAACTAAACATAGACCCTATGCTTAGCGCCTAGCCCCCCTGATTTAAGGACCTTAAAAAGGTTACATTACCCACTAGCAGTGCAGAACAGCACAACACAATCAATACAATTATTAAAACTATCTATTAGTTTACTATTATTTATTACTGTGTAATCTGACAATGGTAATGATAATCTATTTCTGCCTACCAACGCAAGATAAGATAGGTAGAATTCTTATTGATAAAGTAAATAACTTAGCTTTTTAAAACGTCTTTATTAGCTAAAGATAAAGTAAAATTGTATATTATTACTTGTATAAGTAGTATACGTTGCTTAGTAAGCGTAGTAATACATTACAGTAGCTTATTTTCTAAGTATAAGAAGAAGAAAAATTAGGCAAGTAACAAGTTAGCATAAGTGTGCTTCTTCTTAGTGCCTTTAAAGAAGCGTACTACAAATAATACTATACTTTTCTGTAAACTTTATATATAAAAAAGATATGCTTAGTGCGTGTAATTTAATTTTTTTAAATTGCTTTATAGATTAGGTCCATAGCAGGTGAGTTATGACGCGATTTGTGTAGGTGGTTGTTGTGTTAGGGCAGCGCATTGCGCGAACCCAACAAATATAGATTTCAGAAAAATGAGGCTGTAGAGCTACCACTAATAGCTAGTATCGCGAGATTTTGTAGAGTTGTAGTATATATAGTATTGCGATCAATTTGTACTACTTATATTTGCTTGGTAAGGTGACGTTGCGCCCGCGGCAGGTGGTGCGCGCTAGGGCAGCTGGTGCAGCTACCTCAGCTTCAACATGAGATGAATCAACAACAACACGTTTTTAACGCTTCTACTTTTAAGTAGAGGCTTGTGAGGCCTTGCGCTTACCTAATTAGGACAGTTGTATAGCTTTTTAAGCGTCGCGAGCTGATTTCTGACGCTCCTTTTCAGCTGCCTTTTTAGCCTTCTCTTTCTGCCTCACCTCCTTAAGCCTCTCTCTCTTAACACGCCTCTCCTCAGCTTGTTAAGCCTTATATAATTAAGCTTAATCTTTTAAGTAAGATCTCTTAGCTTTTTAAAGTTATAGTAGTTGTTGTTTGTATTGTTGAACTACCTCGTCGTCCTGAGCCTGACGGACCTTCCTAGGTGACTAGAAAACAGCACTACTATAGTACTCCTAAGGATTGTTGTGTTAGAGAGTATAGCTCTTCTTTTAGTGTCTCTTTTTAACTAAAAGAGCCTCTTTTAAGCCTTTAATCTCTCTACAGAGGATACTATATTGAGCTAAGATGTAGTAGAGGCTTTAACGAATCTTTTTTACCTCCTTAGTGCCCTAATCTCGTACTGAACAGCGTATGAGAGTCTCTATTTTAAGCTAATTATCTCTACTAAGTATAGAAGCTAAGGATTTATCTAAACTAGAGGCCTCTTTGCGGAATCTTAAAAGGATAACCTTAGGATTAGGTAGGTAGACCTTAGTTACTTAGAAAGACTTTCTAATAGTCTCCTCCTTAAAAGTAGTACTCTAGGCCCTCTAAAGGAGGAGAAAGAAGTCTCCTTTTACTATTTGTAGGAGCCCCTAGCTTTTATAAAGGTAGAATGAAAGCTTAGTTAAGTAGGTAGTTAAGAGAGGCTTAAATAATCTAACGTTGAGCGGTTAAAGCGTATAGGTTAAATAAGGAGGAAATACAGCTAATAGGATCTTGTAGTTGTTATAGTAATTAATAAAATCTATAGTTAGGTAAGATTTATAGCTGTTAAGGAGGAGTAATTAGTATCCTAAATAAGCTTTCTGTCTAGTCTCTCTCTTAAAAACCTCCTTAAGCTAGGCTAGACCTATATTATTGTTAGTCTAGCTAGAAGGAGATAAGCTAACAAATACTAAGTGCTTTTTGTTATTAATATCTTTAACCTAGCTTGATTTTAGAGCTCTAACAGCTAACTAAAAGATAAGAGCTAAGGATAGAGCTGAACTGTCTAAACAAACGCAGGCTAGGACAGTTACCTACTCTCTATTACTGTCCTAAGTTGCAGCCTTAACTCCTTTTCAGTTGTATATCCTCTTATTAAACACCTTTTTTAACTTTCTAGTTACTCTATTTATAAAGCCTTTCTTATCTATATTAAAGATTTGAGAAGGCCTTATATTGTATTCCCTTATCTTCTTATATAGTAGCTTAAAGTAGAGGTTATACTTAGTCTCTAAATTAGCCTTGTGGCAATTGCGGTCTATTCCTGCCTGCTAGCGCGAGATAAGATAGGTAGAATTCTAGTTGATAAAGCGAGTAACCTAGCTTTCTAAAACCTCTCTACTAGCTAAAGATAAGGCAAAGTTACGTATCATTACTTGTGTATGTAGTGTACGTCGCTTAGTAAGCGTAGTAATATATTGTAGTAGCTTAGTTTCTTAGTGTAGGTAGAGGGAAAGGTAGGCGAGTTGGCGCGACTGTGTTTCTCCTCGGTGCCTTCAGATGAGCATACTACGAACAACACTATACTTTTCTGCAAACTTTGTATACGAGAAAGATGCACCTAGTGCGCGCGATTCGATTTCTTCAATTGCTCCCTAAATCAGATTTATATTGGTGGAGTTATGACGCGATTTGTGTAGGTGGTTGTTGTGTTGGGGCCGCGCATTGCGCGAACCGGCGCATTGCGCGCACGGACACGGTAGCTTGCGCAAAGATCCAATTCGAGCTCGTCACAGCCTCAACCCGTGCCGCCTCCCATCACGCCAGCAATGTTTTTCCTAATAGCTGTCTTGCTGATCGTTGTACCTGCGTTGACTCATTATGTCTCTACAACGCTGCTTTACCAAAACGCGAAAAGCACCGCGTCAGGAAAAAGGCCGCCAACGATTCCGTATTTTGTACCAGGAGTTTTCCATGCTTTCAGTCTAGCGTATGAAGGACCGCAGAAGTACTTTGCGACGCTACTGTACGATCCTCCATGTAGTCGTTACTTTCTAAGTGCTAATATCTGTCAGCAAGGACTATGGCTACTTTGCGCCGTTCGTCGTCAAGGCGGGCTTGCAGCCATTCATTGTTCTTCGGGACCCCGAGCAGATGAAGAAGGCTATCCAGGCATATGAGCAGCGAAATCCAGTCACCACCGGAAAGAACATGTACGAGATCATCTTAGGTTCTCCCCAAGCTGTTGCAAATTTGTACTCGGACGCGGTTATCGATAAAGGAGCCATCGAGCGTGCGCGCATAGCATCGACGCGAAAGTACCTAGAAGGCGACTCCTTGACAGCCATAAACAACCTGTATGTCGCAACTCTTTTGCGCAATTTGCATGATAAGATGTTCCAAGTTGGCAGCTGGACTCAGATAGAAGATTTCTGGTCATTTTCACAGCAAGTCCTCACAAGGTGTTCGATGGAGACGCTCTTTGGTTCAGCAATCTTTAAGCAGTACCCTGGACTCATCAAGGACTACTGGAAGTTTGAAGATGCCATTGAGGGATTTGTGCCGGGAATGCCATGGTTTACGAAATCTACAGCATACAAGGAGCCGCGCGATCGGCTATACAAAGGCGTTGAGAAATGGTTGAAAGCTAACCACAGCGGTACTGAATTTGCAAAGATAGGCAATGATGACGCAGATTGGGATGATCACAAGGGCTCAAAGTTCATTCAAGAACGCGATGACTTACTTTCAAAGGCCCCGTTACCTCTTGAAGCTAGGACAGCGGAAATGTTGGACATCATGCACTGGTAAGGATCATCTGGAGAAGTGTTATCTGCATGGTATTCAGTCATTCTGACATACTTACAGCTCGAATGTGGACCTGATCCCTTCCGCTGTGTGGACAATAATTGAAATTCTGCGCAAACCGTACTTGGAGGAGCGCATTACTACCATCGTCTCTGAGCAGCGATCATCAAAAGCGGCCACGTACGATTTCAACGGTGTTGCAGCAATGCCATTTATCCAATCTTTACAAGCGGAAGTCGGCCGTCTCCGCGTTGCACAGTACATGACATGTGCCAACAAATTTGCCGAGGTTTCCATTGACAGCCAGTGGATACTTCCCAACGAATGCAACGCAATCTCTTTCTCGCATGACATTGCGTTGAACACCAAAGCGTGGGCAAATGCGCGGTCACGTACTGTCGAAAGACCATTGGATGAGTTCTGGGCTGAGCGTTTCCTGGTCCCTGATGAGCATAGCTCAAAGGTACAAGGTCAACGAAAGAGCAGGGATGACCTCGAAGCTGGGAAATTTGACGCGCAGAATCTCGAGCTGCTGGCTCCTGTCTTTTGCGACCGGCAGAGTTTTGGACTCGCTAGCGACTATGCCAAAGCCATGCAAGCAGCAACTCTGGCTGTCTTATTGACCGAGTTTGAGATGCAGCTATGCGACCCGGAAGCGACTCAGGAGGCGATGCCAGAATTGCGAGAGTCAGCTTTCGGGCAGGTACGACCGCGGAAGAGAATATCCGTACGCATACGCAAACGTAATGTTGGGAAGAGGCAATGAAGGGACCCCGCATTGAGACATGTGACGC
Organism: Alternaria sp. 'sect. Undifilum'; assembly: GCA_024321975.1. NCBI lineage: Eukaryota > Fungi > Ascomycota > Dothideomycetes > Pleosporales > Pleosporaceae > Alternaria > Alternaria sp. 'sect. Undifilum'. The sequence goes on from JAJJZI010000001.1 coordinate 11,952,290, forward strand.
GACTTGCCAGCAAAGCCATTCATATAGACCCTTGCCAACAATCAACTAAATCTGACTTACCTTCAAAACCCCAGCCATTTAGCCACTTGGTGTAGACCTCTGACTGCCTTCGAACTGTCACTCCATTGACAACAGTTGCTTACACCCCATCAAACATGGAGCTAGACAAGCTCACTACGATCGCGGGCTTCGCTGCCATCGCCTCAACATACTGGCTTAGCAAGGTCATCTATAACCTCGTCTTCCACCCTTTGGCCGGCTTCCCGGGTCCGCGATGGGCAGCTGCATCATACTTTGCTGAGTTCTACTACGATGTCCTACAAGGCGGGCGATATTACAAGAAGGTCATCCAGATGCACGAGGAGCATGGTGAGTATTCGCGGTTACGCACAATCCGCTGAACAAGCATATGCTCATGATGGGCAGGCCCACTCGTACGAGTCAATCCCGATGAGCTCTCATTCAACGACCCCTTCTTCTACGACCAGGTCTACTCAGCCGGCGGACAGAAGCGTGGCAAAAACCCTGCTCTTACAATTATCCTGCCTAAATCTATTTTATCCACCAACGAACATGAATTACACCGGCAACGTCGCGGCTATATTAGCAATTTGTTTTCGAAGAGATCTATCTCGGATCTGGAGTCGGTCATCCAGTCCAAAGTCGATAAGTTGATCACGCATATGGAGGAAGCCTATCGAAGCGGAGAGACGCTCATTGGACCTCTCATGTTTGGCAGTCTAGCGGTCGACGTCATCTCACATTATGCATATGGCGAGAGCTTTGGAGATCTCGACAAGCCTGGGTTTCCTTGCGAGCTCGAGCTCGACGTCAAAGGCTTATTATTGACTGCACACGTGCGCCGGTTCTTTCCTGCCATTGATGCGTTCATGATGCGTCTTCCAACCTGGCTGATCACCCGTATAAGCCCTTCTATCGTTAGCTATCTGGATTTCGAAAACAGGATTACAAAGTACTCCAAAGAAGCGCTCAAGAAAAGCCAGGAAGGAGATGAATCAGCCAAACCCAGGACGATCTTCGAAGCACTGGTCAGCTCCAAGGTACCTACACCAGAGAAGACGCTCCAGCGACTAAAGGATGAGAGCACACTTATCTTGTTCGCCGGGGTAGATACCACAGCCCGATTCTTAACATGTATCATGTGCTACTTGACCATTTATCCTAACATACTCGCGAAACTGCGTGCAGAGCTACAACCCCATTCCAACTCAACCTGGACCCAGCTCGAAGCTCTGCCATATCTGGTAAGCCATTTACTGCATCTATCCATACTTTCTGACATAGACTAGACGGCTGTCATTAACGAGTCGCTCCGATTTGAAAGTCCCTTCACAAACCGCTTTCCACGCGTAATTGTCGAGCCGCTCGATTATAAGGGTAGACTCATACCTTCAGGTGTAAGTACAGAACTTGCTTGAGTGTTTGGGTTGAATAACAGTATCACAGACTACCATCGGTGCAATGCCATATCTACTCAACAGCCACCCCGATGTATTCCCTGATCCCCATGTCTTCCGACCCGAGCGATGGATTGAAGCCAAAGCCCGCGGAGAATATCTCGACAAGTACCTCGTCACCTTCACGAAAGGCAGTAGAGTTTGTCTTGGTATCAAGTAAGCCATACGTTTCGTGTTTATGACTGACCAGCACTAACAAGATCTAGCCTCGCCTACGCTGAATTATACCTCACCATTGCAGCTATGGTTCAGAACTTCGACCTGGAGCTTGTAAACTCTTCTATCGAGAACATTACTCCGGACCGAGACTTTGGCCTAGGTTTTGACAAGGACTACAACTTTGGTGTCAACTTCAGGGTCACGAAGATACTGCGAAACTAAAGGACTTGCGAGTCCGGTTCAGAACGACCTACCTTTTCGTGGAATTGGAACATGTGCAGGACGTTTTCATACCAAACGGGTGCCACAAAATTGTACCATGTCAGGGTCTATAAGCTTTACGATATCTCATGAGGGACAGATTGAACATAATTGATAGTCTAGTCGTTCCCGCAACACCTCGATCGCTATGGAAAGCAATCAATGTCAGTCAAAAATCTGATCCCAAACCCAAATCCTCGTCCCTTCATCAGCCAACCCAGGATCCTTCACATTTGAACGCACACTCATCTCTACACCACGCATCCTTTCTAATAACCTCACACTCGCATGTCCAATAACATCGGACAGCATTTTCTTGACATGGCTGTGTTGCAATCAGCCCCTTTCTTCTCTTGCACCCTTCGCTACATCCTGCCGCATCTCAGGGTAGATACTGGCAGACTGACCTTAGTACATTTCCTCATGTTGCCCTTGCATTGGAGACACTTGCTCGATTCAGTGGAGGTGACGCGTTGGTGGTGCCCATCGCGTCTGGGAAGAGACAAAGCCGATGGTTTGTAGTATATGGGTGGGAAGGTGGGGGGTTGGGGATTGGTTTGTCAAGGGGAGGTGTTGCTGCGAGAGTGTGTATGATGAGGAGTGTAAATACGATGAAAAGAGTCGTCGAGGGTGCGCGCGGAGACTGGCAAGCCATAATCGCCGTAAAAGTGCGAAATGGCCAAGACTCAACGGTAAAGAAGAAGGGAAACGGCCGCGACAGACCGCATGCAGGGAGTGAGGAAAGCTACATGCGCGCGAACGGACGAGAGAGAAAATAAATCACTCGTCATCGTGTATCCAATAAGATATTCAGTCACTATCACTATCACCATCCCGAACCCCCCCTTAAATGCGTAGCGTCCCCAACTAATAGGAATCCCATCCAAACATCGTAACAAGCTCGATGGCTAAATAAGAAGCCCATCCCGTAGAAGCTAAACCCCAATATACGCGTATCACCTCTCCGTACCACAGCAACCTCCCAATCAAACCCATCTAGCCTACCCGTCCCACCCGCCCACACCACAACCACCACCACTCAGTTCCCCGGGCAATTAAACCCACACGCGCTCTCACACAGCAAATTTATCCTAGTAGCCTTACACACACATTTAGTCCTGCAAGCGATCCCCGGGGGACCCTTTGCGCAGAACTGGTGTTCGATATCAGTCAAACAAGTTCCAATGCAATTGTGTTGAAAGGCTTTTGATTCAAGGAAAAGAGAGAAAGAGAAAGACGTACGGCTTGGCATGGTTTGATTAGGACTTTGCACATGTTGCAGATGCTGGTGGGGTCGTCGAGGATGAGTCCTTGTCTGCGGCCGAGGGGGGATACGGGGGAGGCGGTGGATAGAGCGAGGAGTGTGGTTGGGAGGAGGGTTGTGAGGTTCATGGTGGTGATGGGGGTTTTGTGTGTAGGGGTGGTGTGAAGGAAGAGTTTGGGTTGTTTGGGTGGATGGTTGGCTGTGTAGGATGGAGTGGAGACATGGAGATGGCGTTTCGAGTATTTATCGATGTAGAGTGAGAAGGAGAGTGGAGAGTAGATTTCCTGTGTTGGATAGTGAAACGTTCTTTGATACTCAATCTGCAAGTATGTGGTGTGGTTTCCTTTGTCGTTCCTTGCATTCTGCCCAATAGATGTGCGAAGAGACAAAGATAGAGCCAACATGACGATGAGGGTTGGCGATCCGATGTAAGGATTCAGTCCTGACTGGCGATGATGCATCTTGCAGTTAGCCAATATATCACACGAACAAGACACTGTGGTGAGATCGTGAGACTCGGCAATGCATTATCCCTTCATGGCTACTCTGGTCCTCCAATATCGCTTCTTTGTATGCACCTACATGCACTCAAGCGCCCCGTCCACCTCTCTCGTCCTGCATACCAATAGCTGGGTCTGGAGCTTCAGGGAACTCCTTCTTCGCCGTCTCCTTTCCGCCAGCCGAGTCCTTTCCTTCAGTCGCATGACCACCGCTGCCCTCTTTTCGTGCGCTGCTGTATTGTATTAGCCGTATGTTGCCATAAGCCACCCTCGTTTCATTCATCCCCTTGCATAAGCAGTATATCGCTGAAGATCACTTACTCCATGCCTGCCTTTGCATTGCTCTCATGGATATTGTGCGTGTCGCCCTGTCTGACCTTATCTTGTACCGCGTGGGGGCTATCGCTGTCGTATTTGTCTGTCTTGGTCTTTGAGTTGGTGCTCAGGTTGTTTGGGTACTGCTCAACCCTTCTTGACGCTGAGATGGAGAAAGGGCGTGCGGATGGGGCGCCGAAGCGAAGGGTTCTCGGTGACCGGGTCATGGTGTTGCGGAACATGGTCGTTCAGATGGTCACTTTGAGCTGTGGATTACGAGGGTGATAAGAGTTGAAGGTTGTGTCGTGTATATGCCGATTGGATCGGTTTAATGTTTGATGTCAAGGTGGATGGGTGCAAGGAAGCAAAGATTCGGCAGAGACCGAGATGTGCAAGAGCGAATGACGCATGACGCGTTTGTACATTTCCGCTACCAAATGATGATGAATGACGCCCTCGAATTGCACCTGGCTTGGGGCGCGGGTCATAGCTTCCCTGATCGCGCCTTACCGCATAGAGATGCGACGCTACCCCTCCCCCATATTTTGCGAATTGAGCCTCATCGCGAAGATCGGGCTAGTATCTTGAAGCGCAGATTGGGCCAGCGTCTAACTTTGCGGAAAAATAAATCACTACCAGCGGCGCGACGAGAGCATCGACAACATGGCGGGCCGAACAACCTGGAAACAAGAGGACTTTCCCTGCACCCTGTACACATCCCCCATATCAAACGGTTACCAGGCAGACTAACGCTCCTCCAGCACCCTAAACATACCCTTTCCCTCCACCCACTTAGCCACTACCGCCCAGCGCGCCCTCTCTGTCGACGCCGAACTCTCCCCCCTCGTCCGCCGCGCCTTCTCCCTCACCACATCTTCCGAGTCCCCAGAACAAAGCGTCCTTCAGGTAGACTATGCAGCAACCACGAACCGCATGCTGCGCGTCGCCGTGAACGGTTTCATAGAAAGCATCGGCGTTGTGATTGGTGTCATGAAGGAGCTAGATACAGATGTTGTGTACGAGCCTACAAAGGAGGGGCTGGAAGGCGTACAGGGGTTGGATGCGGCGGACGTAGGGTGAAGGAAGGATCTGCGAAGTGACAGCGTCATTTAATCAAGTCTACAAGAGACGAAACTACGTGCATGGACGAATGCGGGAGAGGAGCAAGACAAGTGTAGAAGATGCTATTCGGGGGATGAGGGAAGCAAGCCCGCTGCCTGCGAGGGAGATTGCGGAGAGTACCATGAAGTGGGAAAGCCGACGCTGTGTTGTTCGGAGCATCGGCCTCGGGAAGAAGATGTGTTGATGAAGCCTTTATGTATTTCAGGTCAGAATGCGTCTCTAGGCGCCATGATACAGGCCGAACATGTGTGTCATCTCAAGATAGCCAAACGCCTAACGCTATGCTGCAATGAATATGTCCCCGCCATATGGCCATACTATGAACCCTTGCCCCTGCTTGGTATACTAACTACATTTTCCAGCTTCGACCGTTTTTAATGTTGCTTCTTTGCTGGAAGCTTTTCGCTATCGCCCTTCTCCCCATCCTCCTTATCTAACTTTCTCTTGGGCGCTGGGTTTCCTTCAAGAACCGCCATCTTCGCTTCTGTAACCATCGACGGGGCGGTTGGGGCCTGCTCTGGCGGTTTCTCCGTTGGCATGGGCGGGTACACACCATCATCTCTGATCTGCCAGCCATCAATCTTCAGAAGCTTCCACCTCTCCTTGATCTTGCATCTAATTAGCTCGCCAGTCGTTCGCGCATCCTCGTAGCTGTCGTGACCAGCGGCACCCCCTTGCTGGATCTGCTCACCAAGATAATCTGATGCCAGTTTGCGCAAGCCAAAACGGAAGGGCAGACCACTTGGATTCGGGTAGAGGAGCACCGTGTCGATGATGGTTGGATGGATAAGACGAATGGTGTTGAGGTCGTTTTCGAGAGCATGGCCGAGAACTGGGGTGGTAGGAGAGACATGGGAAAGAAACAGGTCTCTTGCCACATGCGGGGAGTCGACAATGCGAAGGTCCTTGCGAACTGGCTTTGGGTTTGCTGGATTGTACGGTTTCGCATTTAGAAACTGATCTGCGGTAATGCCAGAGAAACGGGTGTTGAAGTCCAACACGTGTCCAAGTGGGCGCACCAGCACATCAATAAGAGGCTTGTGTTGTGGCCACGTTATGACTGTGAGGCGAAGCATCTCGAGGCCGTTAGTAGTGTAGCCCATCTCGCAGTCGAAACAAACCGCAGTTTCCTTTGGGACTTTGTCGTTCTCCGGTGTTTCGACGAACGGCATGATGAGCGACAGACGATTTGGATCTTTGACGTTGTACACATGAGTGTTGTGTGTAGTGCAACCCTCTGATCCGACCTCCCCATTGCAACAACTGAGCTTTGTAGGTTCTGCTGCGGCGCTTCTTGATTTCTTAGGAAAAATGCGCCTTCCCCAGTGATGCTTGCACGGCCCTCCCGTCGTAAGTGCTCCATCTTCTTCTCTGCGCTCTGAAAAGACCTGGAAACGAGTATTGCAGCGGTCACATTGTTCCCAGCCGCCAGCTGCTTCGAGCGCTAGCCTCGTCTCGTTGAGGTCGGCGTCGGCGAGCAACCTAGTCACATAGCCATGCTTATCCAATCCGTCCTGGGGGCACACGAGCCTAGGGAGGAACGTGACTTCCTCTTTCGGGGTAAGGCCCGTGTCAACATGCTTCGGTGGAGCTTTCTTTGGTGGTTCCCCATTTTCCTTGGCTATAGCCTCGCGTCGTTCTCTAACCCATTCTTCTGCTGCCATGCTTTTCAGTTTGACCAGCCGCTGCTTAAGTATGTTCTCATACACTGAATAGTTTGATGTGGCGATGTTTTCCTCTTCATCAACCGCCAATTTGTTGAGTTGATTGGGAGATAGATGCAGTGCTTTGATCTCAGGTTTGACTGCTTTGAGGAGTTTGTCGTTCTGCGGCTTCATGTAGGTGTGCAGCGCCTTAAGTAGAGTAACCCGTTTAGTAAAGGTCGCCGGTTCTTTGTTGAGTTTTCGCGGCATCAAAGCAACAGGAGCATCGGGTTTGACAGCAGCCTTGGGTGCAGCTGCAACTGGGGGTGGTGATACTGGCCGCGTAGCAGATGATGGAAGAGGAGCAGCAGTACCGCTTCCGACAGAAGCTTTGGAGGGTGCGGAACTAACTGTCCTGGGCTTGTTGTTTGTCATCGGTGCCTTGGTCTTGGGCATGCCTGAGCTAACAAGGACGTTGAGGTTTGCCGGGGCGGGCGCAGGAGCGGCCTGTACATCGGGTTCCTTCGTGCTGTCATCGAGCTTCAACCTCTTCGCGATCGGCTCTGGATCAAATCTTGCCGCAGTTGGCGCTGGAGACCGTCGTGCTGTAGACGGCTTTGGTGTGTCGTGACTGAAGATGCAATGAGGTAGTTCGCATTTTGCACCTGAAGGACACGCTATGTTCGCAAAGCTTCTGTAAGCTGGTACTGAAGGCCACATGGCTGGTTCGATCGCGGCGTGTTCTTTCTTGTAAGTAGATACAACAACAAGCTTGACACGCTCGTGACCTACCAGGCTAGAACAACCGAGTAGCTATGCGCTGATCAAGGCGATTATATGGGATCTAATCTTGTATCTGGCACAAGCCATACGCTTGATCGCACGATCTTGCAAAGGTATGAACGAGTGACGGCCAAGCAATCAACATCGCAATGCGCAGGAAAAGACTGACGTAGAGGCAAGGGCGGCGGGTGAAACGGTCTGCGCGTTAACGATCGCCCTGCAGCTTCATCGAGAGCAGTATGGCAAGAGTGTGCTGCAATCAAGATTAGCCGCAAGCTCCAGTATGAGCCCCAGCTATCCCAAAGAAGCTAGAGTGGGCCAGACGGTGAAGGTGAGTGGTGAGGTGAGATGCGCGTCTCAGCCCTGTAGCTTTGTTAGCGCCGAATGCAGGGTCCACTCGACGGCCCCCAGACGCGGCTGCGGGCAAACCCGCGGCGGTGGTGTAATCGTTAATTCCGTCATGACGCTGTGATGTGACTGGTACGCATCTCGACCCTCCCTCTCGTTCACCTGTCCAACGCCGATGATATATGCGCAAGCGTCTTCAGAGTGAGTCTACACATACATACACCCATCTCAGACGACCGTGCTATTACACCGCCATATAACTGGTGTCCTCGTCGCAGGTGACTTGCTTTTGAGGCTGCGCGTGTCTCGGTCAGACCTGCGCCTCTCACGGACGACTTCTTGCCGACGGGGCGATATACATACTAATACGGCGCCCTTCACCCTAGATTTTCCAGTCGTCCAAACTCTATGCCTCCCGCCATGTCTGCCTCTACCAGCACCTTTAAGAAAGCTGACCACCTTTGTGTCCTCGTCCATGGGTACGTCTCTGCCGACTGTCTTCTCGCCTCTTATAACGTCAAGAAGAAACACTTCCGCTGACCGCAACCAGGCTTTGGGGGAACCCTGAGCATTTGAAATACGTCAGCACCACTTTGGGCGAAAGGTTCTTAGAGGACAATCTTCACATCCTCGTAGCCAAGCGCAACGCTGGCAGCTTCACATACGACGGAATCGATACCGGTGGCGAGCGTGTCGCAGAAGAGGTAGAAGGGAAGCTGGAGGAGTTGGCCGAGGCTGGACACGACGTGACTAAGATTAGTGTCGTTGGTTACTCGCTAGGAGGCTTAATAGCACGCTATGCTATCGGCCTGCTTTTCCACAGAGGCGTTTTCGACAAGATACAGCCAGTTGTACGTTCCTCCACGATCCCCCAACACCATATACTGACCCTTTCAAGAACTTCACAACTTTCGCGACACCACATCTCGGCGTACGAACACCCCTAAAAGGCTACCACAGCCACATATGGAACGTCTTGGGAGCGCGAACGATTTCCATGAGTGGGAAACAGCTATTTGGTGTCGACAAGTTTAGAGATACAGGTCGAGCACTTCTGGTTGTACTCGCAGATCCTGAGAGCATCTTCGTTCGAGGCCTCGCGCAGTTCAAGCACCGAAGTCTGTACGCAAACGTCGCAAATGACCGAACAGTCACGTACTACACCGCCTGTATCTCCCAAACCGACCCCTTCGTCAACCTAGACGACGTCAAGATAAACTATATCTCAGACTACGACAATGTCATTGTCGATGGCGAGCATCCAGTCTCACCAAAGGAGCCCGAAGAACCCTCAGCCTTCTCACAGCGGCTGGCGCAGGGTGCAAAAACAATTCTGGGACGGGCGACGATTGTCGTAGTTCTGACAATCTTCATACCATTTGGCCTGTTAGCCTTCCTCATCAACTCAGCAGTTCAATCGATCCGCAGCCAGCAACGTATAAGACTGCACGAGGAAGGTAGATCTGGCATCGACTACGCGCGCTATCGTATACCGCTCATGATCAACGCTGTACGACGGGAGGCTGAGGGCATGTACGAAAACGCGAATCATGCCCAGAGTCAAGACTATTTGAGCGATGGCTTCGAACATGTGACCTCTCCCACCCAGCCCATCTTACCGCGCAAAGGCGAGTCCAAATCCAATGTCGACTCGATACAAGAGGAGAAGGAGGGTGTGAAGCTCAACTTTCCTACATTAGCTCTTACACAGGACCAGTTCAAGATGATTGAAGGCCTGAACAACGTGGGCTTCACGAAACATCGAGTCTACATTCACAACCATCGACATTCGCATGCGGCCATTGTCGTACGCATAAACAAGAGCTCTTTCAACGAGGGCAAGGTAGTTATCAAGCATTGGCTGGACAACTTTGAACTCTAGTTAATCTTCCGGCGTGTTTTATGTTTGCAATTACGGCGCGGCGTATGGCGGATATTCGGGATGGAATGTCTAGAGATGTAGATTTTTTTTAATCGGGCGAGTTATACCTCTGTCCATTTGTTCACGCAGATGCTTCTTATCTATGAACGCTTAATGCATAGAGTACATCCTGAAGATACAAGTAGTCTCTGTTTTTACAAATAATCCGCTAGAATCCCACTTCAATGAGTCCAAACAAAAGTGAAGCCTCAGTCCAGCTCATGCTCCTCTCCTGCGAAACGAAACGTACATCCTTTCACAACTCGACTTTCACCTTCGTTCTCACTCAGTCCGATATCCACCCTCACTACTTCGTACTTGGCCGTCTCATACATGCACAGAGCATCTTCCTGTTTCTGCGAAACGACCTCGTACGCCCATCCATCAACCCGCGGCCCCGGGCTGTCAACCAGCGCATTGTACTTGCCACCCCAAGTCCTGAGCTTCCCGCCACGTATTGCTGCAGGAACCAGCACGTGTACCTCTCCAGTTGAGCCAAACAACTCAGCCAGAAACGAGCTGTTTGCCAGCGTACCATAGAAGAAATACCACACAGGGTACTGGTCTTGTGTCGGGAGGTAGTCAAACCCGGTGCTGCTCTGAGGGCGGTGATGGGGTAATGTAGTATCGTATCCAAGAGTTGGGTACGCTGAGAAGGGCGAAAGAGCCTTGCGTGCCTTGTTAATAGGTGCAAAGACTGGGGATACAGCTGGGTATGTCTTCGCAAGCCAGTCCTTGATCTTCGGGATATCGGGGCCCCTGACCTTACAGAATTGGGCGATGCCGTCTTCGCCTTCTCCTTGGATGATGTGGGGTTGGGAGGCGAGGATGGCGGCGGAGGCGAGGATTGTGGGGGTGATGGGGTCGCTGATCTTGAAGAGGTGGTCGATGCTGCTGGGTTTGCGCTTTCCTCCCTTGGTCGGAGTCTGGCGTTGCTGGGTTGAATGGAGGAGAGCTTCTAGCTCGGAAGATAGTTGAGGTGCGGATGTTTGATCAAGTGGCGCGGTATTGTCGTTTAGCTCGCTGAATGCGTTCATGGCGTCTTGGTCTAGGTCGTCGAAGTAATCCATTTTTTTGGTAGCAGTTTTCTTGTGAAATGTGCTTGGTTATAGACTCAATGAAGATTAGAAGTTGTGTTGTGTTGGAAGAAGAGTTGAGGATGAAATATGGGTTTTCTCAACATTCCAAAACGTTCTATATAACGTTGCTTTGATCCAATGGGAAAATTCGCTTATGCCTTTAATTAATGCCGAATCATGGTACTGAAAGTAAGTTGCCGCCTCAGTAATCACACAGCACTTCAATGGTAAGATAAGTAGAGTCGTCCATCTGGGAACCAACCGTCTTTGTCATGTAGAAGGAATTGCGGCACAAACAAAGACTGGAAATGACCTCACTCGTTCATAAGCTGCTATTTAATGCAAGTACCTGTGTGAGATTACGAAAAATCCAAATATGAGTCATCGAGAGGATTTGGATAACGAGTAAAACCATAGCCATCGTACACTACAGTGCTTCAAACACAGTTTTTGAGTTTTAAAAAAAAGATTGTTATGGCGGTTACTCTGAGCCCAAACGTTAACATGGCGATCTTGCGGAAGTGGTTTATCCACAGAGTTTCGAAGTAGACCGGCTCGATACTACATCCACACATGTCAAACAGCTTCGAGTTCATTGAGCATAGGTGGGCTTTTATTCGTTTTTCCCTCTTTCACTTTTGCCAGTGACATAACGACTTAATTTACAAGCAGTAGCTTACAGAGAGACGACAACGTCGAGAACCTCAGCCAAAATGCCACCTGAATACAATATAGTAGCATTAAGAAGGACAGCGGTCAAGTCTAAGAAACAGAAGAAGCAGTTTTCGTGAAAGTAGCGAGGAAAGGCTGCGGTCTTGCAGAACTCGCGGATTGTTACTTCCAAGTTATCTAGCTACTACCGTACCGGTAGCGGCACCCAGGGCAACCCTGAGACCGTGCATGCCAAACCCCAGGCTACAATACTGAGCACGACATAACCTCAATTGTGTCTCTCGCGCGAAAGAGACATTACAAACGAAGCACACCCCACCATTCAAGTATACTCGCGAAGGCAGCGGTGCCGAAACCACTGCTACAACGCCTTCTCCAACACCACCCTCTTTTCCATCTCCTCCTACTGCCGCCTCGAAGACCACAAACCCGGATTCATTAGCGTTACCATTTCCACCAGAGCGGACTCGGTTCTGGCTGGTGCGCCTGATAGTAAAGAGCTTGAAGATGGTAGTTTCGATCTACAATGGTACCAAAAGTACCCAAAGCCTTCTGTTGTCCAACGGCGGTCTCCAGGATCTTGAGCAAGGCTCGGGAGTTGCATCTGGAGAACATCCAGATGTGTGAGAGACTGTGCAAATCTTATTAGGCCCGATAAGTGGCAGACCGATACAGTTCTTCATTCATCTACTGTCACTTTCGTCTCCCTCATACCATGTACTTGGCAGCTTTTCAATCCACATACTGCCTGCTTCTAGTAATAAATGTCCTCCTTAAAGCGGGGCTCGTCCCTACGATTTCACTGAGACGACCCGATCGGCGGGAACCATGATCACCGCAGTTACTTGGCTGATACTGTCATAGCCCGATCAAGTCGAGCTTGAACACCGAGGCGATGAAAAGTCTTTGAAAGCTCCTTGAGCAAAGTCACTCCTACCTCACAATTCAACCAAGAAGCAACACAGCGTAATGATGTACGAGACAAAAAGTACTTCCCCAAACATCAAACACCCACACATTCTCTCCCCCTCACTCATACACGCAACCACCTCCATCGCCACCCGAATGCGTCACCGCGTGAACACACCCTCCTCTCCTGTCATCTCTCCCCTCCCCTCGCTAGCCCCAAAAACGTGGTAATCGGGCCGAAACGAAGAAATGCTAGTCTCATTACAAGGTCCAGGGCAGTTTGGAGAGGCGGAGAAAGAAGGTTGAGCAAGGGAAAGAAAAAGATCGACATGGGGATCCCCGGGACCGGGATTCTGCCTTGCATAAGGGCTTATTCTTGAAACCGGAAAGGGCTGGATCGTCGGGAACAAGAGAGAAAAATGAATTAAGATACTTGGTAAGGAGGAAAGTGGCTTCGGCCTTTTGAGACAACCTTTTGATGTGACCACACATTTTGTAGACACCTTTTTAGTAAAAAAAAAGATTTATTGCTAACAACAGGTATCTAGGCTTACGCCCCCTTGTTCGGCATTGCTGGTACGCAATTAGTGTGTTGTATGTTTAAACAGAAATAAAGATGCGTAATATCCCTTAAACTAACTTTCTTAACTAATAACTATTTACTGCTGACCGCAACTTTTGTTGTCCTGTTGCTATCCTGGCAGTGTTGTAGTTGCGGCGTTTAGTGCCTATTTTTTAGTGTAAATAAACAACAACAGCATACTATTTATACACAGCTCTTTTATTTTTAAAGGCAACTTACAAAATTCTTCTACTTGTTAGTTTATTTAGCTACTTAATAGCTGTTTTAACATGCCTTTGCTTTTTGCTAAGCTACTTCTAAGTTTTTTTGCTAAAGTTGTATTTGCGCAAGAGAAGATTGCTAAAGTAATACACTTTTACTACACTTAGACTATTAACATGTGCAGTGTGTATAGTGTACTAGCTAAACTAGCCTTTTACAGTCCTTTGTTACAAACCTAGGAGAAGGACACTAACTATGTATAAAGGATAGTAGCATGAAGAGATCCTAGGCAATCTAGACAAAGGGCAAGCCTTTGCGTGCTAGTAGATAGTGCCACCCTGCGGCAAGAACGTAATCCTACAGTCTTAGCGGAAAGCCTTTATAGGACAAGTTACATGCGTCCTATAATGTACTACAGAGTCCTATAATGTGCCACGCATAGGACAGCGTAGGACTTGTAGGACACTATAATACTTATTAGTATATAGTGTAGGCACTAAACCCTTATAGCTTAGTATGTTTAACTTGGAGTTTTACTTAGTAATTAATTTAAAATTCAAGACTTAATTCTTAACCCTTGTGTTATTACATTAATTTTTTAATTATGCTAATACACTTTTATACTATTATATTAATCTTCTAATTGTGCTAGTACACCCTGTGTTTTTAGTACTTGTTTACTCTCCTAAGAACTAACTTAGATTATCTTTAAATAATTTTTACACTTTAAATACCCTTAAAGATAAGCAATACTACTATAGACACACCTGCTAATTCCTACACTAGAGGAACTACAAGCCGCGCTAACAAGCCTAAGACGTATTATAGCAATTGTAGCAAGCTTAAGGCTTAGCTCCTCTAGGTTAACAAATACTTCTATATTAAAGAAGACAAGATTAATAATAACAATAAGGTAGTCTTAGCCTCTACGTATTTTTAAGAAGATGTAGAGAAGTAGGCTAACTTAATCCTATAACGCTATATAAATAGTTCTATTATAAACGCTAATAACACTGCCCTAGTTAAAGACTAGGATGCTTTTAAGGCAAAGATAAAAAAAGTTTTTTACTTTTTAAGAAATTTGTAATTGCAGAACAAAAAATGTAAAGACTATAACAAACTAAGTCTACTACTAACTACACAACTAAATACTAATAGTATAAGACAGTTATTAAATAGGACAACAACGCTTTAATATAAATGTACTAACAAAGTCTTAAACTTACTATACAATAGGAACTTATAAGAAGTAAATTTAGCTTTAACATGCTTAAAAAACTTATAGCTAAAGCTATTAAAGTAGACAATAAACTTTATAAGCTTATGTTAGAAGAACAATTATTTACGCAAGAGAATTGCGCACCTAAGAACATAGACGCTTAACTACGTTAAATATTTTAACGCCTGTACCCTAACTAAGGACGTTAGCAAAACTATACACTTAAGATTCTAAAGCATTACGCTACTAATAGCTACAAGCTAATACATCTTAATAACATTAATAAAGAACTAAGAAGAAAGAAGCTTACGCATAACAATAGTAATAAGAAAGTTATATAAAACAGAACTACTAAAGCTAAGGCAAAGTAACTTAATAACTAAGTGTTATTTACTATGCAGAACCTAATAATAATTTAGAGAACAAATAAAATATTATTACATAACTTATTATTATAATTTAAAGATAGAACTAAGTAAGTATTAACAGTCTAAATAACCTAATTATAATTAAGCTAGAGGAAACCTTAGACAACAACATTTCTAAAATAGTGCTAGACAAAAATATAAAAGCAACCTTAGTAGACTAAACTAAACATAGCAAGATAGCTAAGTTTTAGGAGAACTATTAACTAGCTACACTAATTACATAGGAAAAGCTAGTAGCATATAACAAAAAAACAGTTCTAATAGCTATATAAAAACTTCTTACCTACACTATAGAAGATAGATATAATGTTAGCATATAGGTACTATTACTTATAAAGACTAAATACTTAATAAATCTAGTAAAGAAAATTAACGCTCTGCTAAAGCAGCTTAGACAACTTAAAAAGATCTTTAAAGATCTTTACAAAGAAACATTTCTAGATTATAGCTAATATACTAATTTACTAGAGAAACTACAGAAGAAAGAACTTACTCTAGTAGTAACTATTAATAAAACTATACTGATAACTTAGTATAAAAATAGACTAAAAATGCTAAGGTATCCTAGTATAAACTAGTGTACTAGCTTTTAGACGAAAAGAGGAAGAAGATTTACAATAAACTTTAAGCAACACGCTAGCAGTGTAAAGCTTAAGATAACAGCTGCGCTAAAGATATATACTATTAGATACACCTGCGCAACTTAGAACATGCAAAGTATTTATTTATTTATTTATATACAACAGCTGTACAATTTACTATTCTAATACATATAAATTAAAATAGTTTCTTAAGAGACTGAAAAACATGCCTAAATATAAATACTAATAGTAAAAAAATTTAAACAAGAAATGCGCAGTATATATATAAGACAAGAGACACAGTCTATACTTTTATAAATATAATAATCTAGAAAAGAACCTGCAAATGTACATAACGCAGTAGAAGAACTATAAAAACAGAACTTATATATAAAAGTGCAACTAGCCTTTATAGCACACGTGCCTTAATATTAAATATAACTAATACATTGTTGCAAAGAAGTTTTATAAATTTAGTACACAGTCTTTTTTAAATAAACGCTTTAAACACTTAGAACTGCTAAAGAAATTAACACAATAAATTCTCTAAGCCTTCTTAAGCTTACAGTAAAGCTTAATAGATACTTGTGGGAGCTGAGAAGGTTCAATTGCTTGATCAGGAGGAGTGGAATGAGTGTATTAAACAACTAAGTGCCACAACAAAGTGATCAATAACTACTTAAGAGGAATAAGACGATCTAGCCTGTATATATAGGCGCTAGCGCGATTGTCACGTGTTCAGCTTACCAGGATCACCTGCCTAACAGGGTGACCTACATGTTGCGCATGTTAATACTCCAACACACCCCCTAGGTTAGTGAGATACTATTGATCTGAGCTGTGAGTAACTAGGCAATTGTAATAAATCGAGGTTGTTAATTAAGAGGTCCCTCTGTAATTATAGCTTTTCCTACCTAATCCTCTGTTGTTGTAGTGATGCTGCTTGTTAATGTTTTAATTAATCTCAGCAGTCCTAATATCAAAACATTAAATAGACCCTAAATATTACGTAATTAGTTAGTGCGCAGCCTCTACAACAATATTAATCGCGTCTACTACCCCTCTAAAACTTTTGTCCTTAACCTTACTCTAATATTAATTACTAAGCTTTTCAGGACTGTCTTAACTACTATTACTAACATAGTAAGTGTTGCCCTATTATACTCTTACTAATTATCTGCTAATCTTTCTAGTGTAGTCTACCCCTAGCAACAATAAGCGCAGCTTAGAGAGCCGTTGTTAACAACGTAATTAACGCTTAGAAAGCCTTTGCTAATAATGCAAGAATAGTGTTAAGCATAAGCGTTGCGTGCGCTAAAGCCTGTTTAACAATAAGATTTAGCAAGCAGCTAATCTCTAAAATAATAAGAGTTAGTTACCTCTGCCTGTTAATCCTTTTGCTTACTGCAAGACATCTAGTAGCTCTACTTAGAGGCTAATTGCCTTACCTGCTAAATTAAGCCTGCTGTTAAGTTCTTATTTAAATTTTAATCTACATAAGAGCCTAACTAAGTAATTAAGCTAGCGCAAAAGTAAGGCTCCTTAAGAGCTAAAGCAAAAGTTATAGTAGATAACTACTTAAGTAGCAACGCGTGAACAGTAATATAGTAACAGTAATAGGCTAAAAACGCTTACTAATCTGTCTACTAAGCGCATGGCGCCCCCCTTAACTTAGAAAAAGGCGCTTAATAGCTCTTTAAAGATCGCTGCTAATTTGTTACGCCCTCACGTTCTGCCTTGTAAGCGCTGTATAAAGAAGATACTAGATAGTTTATATGCTAAACGCTACTTTAATTACGTTTAGACTAGTAGTTAGAGCAGCTTACGCTGTAGCAGTTGCTTATCTTACACTTGCTACACAGTTAATATTAATCTTGCTAATTAATTTATAGCTATGTATAGAGATAAAGAGGTAAGTCTTTAACCTATTAACCTTCTTGCTTAGCTTGTTTACTAGTTTTTAGGGATAGAATAATAATAAGATGTACTAAGCTTTAAAAGCTTAACTGCTTAAGGATATTATTGCTTACTGCAAAGAGATTAAGAGCAGCGTTACGTCTACTAGAAAGCCTTCTTTGTAGAAGCCTCCTGTTTATAATTGTCACGCTTAAGAAATGTTGTATCACGGTCTTGCCGCTTAGCCTCCTACTCCTGCCCCCGCACCTGCGTTCGCTCCTGCTCCTGCATAGCAACCCGCACACTAGCCATAATAGTTAGCTTATTATCCTTAGCAGCAACAGCAGCAACATAAGCAGCCTTAGTAGTAACCTGCTTAAAAGTTGCTGCTTTAAGAGCAGGCTGCCTGTAGAATGTTGCCCCCTCCTAGTCTATACAATTGTCCTTCTGTTCGTCATCCTAATCGCTATATAACTTATTTATATAAGCGCGATTATTACGCTAGAGTAAGAAGGTAATTATCTAACAACTCTATGTATAGAAGTAATAAGTTAGAATTGCGCTGCAATGCTGCTTACCTCTAGACTCTTGCTGTTTAGGCGTAGATAGCTTAAATTGCTCTTAAGCTGGCTGAAGCTAAGCAGGCTAAGCGTAATGCGATAATAAAGTCTAGCGAGTATAATAAGTCTAATGCTTATTAGTAATAAGGTTCCTAGTTTTGGTTTAATAGTCTAGCTTACGTTCTCCCGCTTAATAAAATAAGCTATTAAGAGGAGACTTAGCTTAGTATATAGATGTTGCTACTTAATACAAATCCTTTGCTTATTAATTATTGTTTCCTGTAATTAAATGCTTAACTTGCTAAAGGTTAAGTAACTACTTAAACTTTTTAAACTGTTGTTAGGTAAGCGACTTAGTTAGTCTATTAGCCGGCATAATCGCTGTTTCTAGGTATTTAACTTAAAATAATTCTTTAGCAAATTCCTGCTGCAGCTACATATTTTGTATATCTACATGCCTTAATTAAGTGCTAATCTGCTTATTCCTCCTAACTATAAGCCTAATTGTTTATTAATTGTTACACTAAACTATCTAGACGTCTCCTAGATTAAGAGACAGCTTGCGAAAGAAGCGCTTAAGGGCTATAGCCTCCTTAGTAGTGTGCTTAAGGGCGAGCAGCTTAGCCTTAGTAGTTAACGTGGTTACTGTAGTCTGCTAAGCTGCCTTCTAAAAGATTAGACCACTATATAGGATAGCTATGTATCTATAGGATAATTAACAAGTTTCCTAATTATCTGCAAAGGAAGCATCGCCTGCGATTGTTAGGTCTAGGCTATTATAGTTCCTATATTAGATCGCATCCTATCTTGTTTAATAGAGGTACATAATTACCTATTTAACAGCTTTTATATGCTAATTACTAGGGTTTGTGAGGAAGTGTAAGAGCTTTAAGATTAAGTAGGCAACATTTAGTCGTATCATAATAGCTGTGTACAGCACTAATCTAACCTTTTCTTAGTAGGCCTTAATCTCTTGCTTAGTTGCTTCGCTAGTGTTCTTAATTAGCTCCTCTAACAGCAATAGAGTCTTTAGAAAGCTACTATCCTCTAGCTTAAACTTCTTTGTAATCTTGTTAATGTACGTATTATGTACAAGCGTAATTATTCGCTTCTTGTAGTCTCTAATTATCTAGATACTAAGGAACTATTTAACTAATCCTTGTTCCTTTATCTTGTACTTGTCTATAATCTTTAACTAAAGGTCTATCGCCCTCTGCTTATAATCTTTCGCGAAGAGCAGTAGGATATTATCTACATAAAACAGCACTAGGATCCTCCTTTCTTAATTAAAGAAAAGGCAGGGCTCCTCTAGTAAGGTAATTAGTCTAATCTCCCTTAGTAACCCTAAGAACTCCTTATACTACAACAGTAGCGAGTCTCGCAATCTATACAGTGCGCGGTTAAGCTGTATACACTTCTCTAGCTTCTTAAAACTATCTAGCATCTTACAGATTACTAGGTTGTCTACTGTAATTAATATATTAAAGAATGCTCCTACAACATTATATTGCTTAATCTCTAAATTATTCTTAGCAGCAATTGCTATTGCTGCTTAGAAGGGTTAGCTGCTAAGGTAGCAGCATAAGTTGAATTAATTAAATCCTTTTCCTAGAGATTACCTCTTACAACAATCTACGCCTTGCATTTAAGAAAAAAGCTATCCTAATTAAACTTATAGGTCTAAACCTACTTTATAGGTATTAGGTAATTAATTGCTTCTTCTTTTAATATCTTCGTCTAAGTCTTTGTCTTACTTAACTAATTAATCTCCCTCCTGCAGGCATCCTTAAACAAGGCCCTTATAGGATACTAGAGCAACTGCTTTTATAATCCTAGTAGTTTAAGTAGATTGTCGCGATGCAGTTAAGCATTTCCTGTACTTAGTTTATACTTAGTAAGCAAAGCTGCTATAACTACGTAATTAAGAGTCTTGTAGCTTGCTTAGTCTTCCTAAGTTACTTATAAACCTAGCAGGTAGGTATTACAAAAATTATTCTATAATAGATCTTTATAATCTGCAATTAATGTATTAACACTACCTATGCTTCTACCCTCTAGTTAATTATTAGGATCTTAGGTTGCGTTTTTACGCTTACGCCCGCCACCTAGCTTACGTAGTAGAAGATAATAATTTGTAGGCTAATCTAGACTTTTGCTTATAATCCTAGTACTACGTCTTGTAAGCGGAGGTTAAGCTTGTAATTACTTACCCTGTCTGCTGTTTGAGGCCTAAGATCTTAAATCTTAAGATAATTTACGCCCTACTATCCTGCTTACCTAAGCAGGTGTTCTATTACGATGAGCTGGCGCGTTAGAGTCTTTAGGCACAGACTATTAGACTAGTAATAAGTTGTTAGGCTTATTTAAAAAAGGCTCCCTACCTCTAGGTATTAATAGATTAGCTCCTTTTAGCATGCGTAATGCTATTTAACTATTAATAACCCTGCAATTGATCGCGTCGTTGCTCCCTAAGGTCTCTAGTTTAGGAGTTAGTTCTAGGGTAGCAAGACTAGTATTTTGCTGCTAATCTAAGCAAGTTCCTAATAATGCACTAGCCTTATACTCTATTTGCTTAGCGTCTTTTAATCTACTCTTATCTTTAGTAGGTAGGCCTTTCTTACTGCTTAAGATAGTAAATAGATTACCCTTAAGGTCTTTAGTAGTTAGCTGCGTATCCTAATCTGCCTTTTCTTGAACAGGCGAGAGGTCTAAATCCTCTCCTAGATTAACTAGCTCGCTATTATAAAGGATCTCTACAATCTTAATTGCTTAATCCCTTAGTAGCTCTTTCTTATAATCTCCTTTGTAGAATTAACGTTTATTAAAGGTTATATTACAGGTAGTAATTACCTAATTAAGTATTAGTACCTATATGTAGTATATGTTAGAGGCTTAATAACTAACTAAATAACTAATATAGCCGTGAGGATTAACCTTAAATCCTTAATAATTACGCCTAGCTGCCTTCTCCTTGTTTAAAGGATAAGCTCGGCAGCTATAGGCATAGATTCTACTCTAATCTAGGCGTAGATTAGCAGTCTAGTGTCTAATCTTAGGTAGTTAATAATATTAGAAATATTTCCTAAACTATTCTTTAAGCACCTAGTTAGGGGATTAGTAGCTATAGATCTTAGTAGGGCTTATTTTATGTAGGTAAGCCGCCGCATCTATAATTACTAGCTAAAGCTTAGCTAGTAGATTAGCGCTTATGCGCATCTTAATAGCCTTTGTAATTAGCTCTTGACTAGCTCTCTCCGCCGAGCTATTAGGCTTATAAGTATATGGCGGTGGCGTCTTAATCACAATCCCTTTCTCTATAGCCTATTCTTTATATCTTAATTGCCCTTTCTAAGGCAGTGTAGTAGTATTATTATTTTAATAGATTTCTACAATCTTCTGCTAATATTTCCTCTTAATCCTCGCGGCAAAGCCTTTAATTACAGGCATAATATTATTTAGTGTCTTTAACTAGATATTATAATTATACAGCTTGCCTAAGTAGTCTTTCTTAATAATTAGTGCTTATTTCTTAAGTAGCCGACTAGTTAGGAAATTAAACAGATTCTATAAGATCCTATAAAAAGGTTGTAGTAATCTCTCCCTTAGTCGCCGTAAGATTACTTATAAGGCATAAGCTGTTGCGCAGTATTTACATTCTAATAGCTTCTTGCTAGTAATTTCAACGTTCTGCGCTGAGCAAACTAAGGCTTTAATAGCTTGTTGTCCTAGGTATCCTAATTGTTAATGCTGTAGGTCCTTATCGCTAGTACGCAACTAAGGTTTTCTTAATCGCGATACAGCGTTTACGAGCAGTAGTTAAGCAGGGTAATAAGTAAGTTGCTTATATTTAACAAACAAGAGATTAAAGTAACACTTAAGGTTAATTAAGATAACGTTCTTCTTAATTGTTTTAAATCGCAAGGTATAATTATATCCTAAGTACTAAATACCTGCCTACTTAAGCTGTGCTTCTAATACGATATTAATATAGAAACCTAGTACAACCTTAACGTTAGTAAGTAGAAGATTAGCTGTCTTAGGGCTAGCCTTGCTGTGCAGGACGTTCTTAAGCAGCCTGTTTCCTATACTAGCAACTAGTATAATTTAAGTACCTACCTTAATAGTTTCGTCCTTAGCGCATTCGCTAAAGGTGCCTAGTACTATATAATCTATAGTATTAACTAGGTAGACTGCTAACCTACTATCTATAATCGTGCAGAGGGATAGGGCATAAGGAATAAAGGCTGCGCTAAACACATTTAGTTTAATTTCCTTAATAAGGTTCTTTAGGTTGATTGATGCTGAAACTAATAAGCTAGGGTAGGATCTACTTAACTTATTAGTAGCTAATCCGCTAGTGCTAGCCTTCTAGCCTTCCTTCTTAATCTAGGTGCGTAAGGTTGCCTATTTGTTGCTGTTTTATTGCTTAAGGATCTTCTTTTTGTTGTTGTCTAACAGTTTAATTAGTATACTACTAGGAGGGCTTAATCTAGTAACTGCAGTTTAAAGTTAATAATAGTTGCGCAGTATCTAGAAATGCTTGCTTATAAACCTTTTACTAGCCTTTTAGGGGCAAAGGTGCAATTGCTTACTACCTTTATTTAACTTTAAGTTGTTAGCGCTAGTAGACTGTTAAGCTACCCCTAATCTAGATCTAGTTTAGAACACTGCGTGTCCTTTTCCTTTTAAAGAAATAATTAACTAATTCTACAACAAAACACTAAAGATCTTACCTAGATTATTAAGGGTTAACTAAGCTTTCCTAAGCGTTATTGCTTGTGCTAGCTTATTTCGCTTCTTGCGCGACTAGTCTAGTACAATCTTAGTGCCTAAGGCGTCTAAAAAATTAGTAATTGCTAATAGCCTAACAACCTTAGGGAGCGAGTAGATTATCGCTCGTTAATATAGTAGCTGCTACTTAGTAAACTATCGCTTAGGACCTATTTGTCCCTAGTAAGCCTTATTAAGGTGTGATCTGTACTGCGCCCTAATTAAATATTAAGTATTCTAATCTGTAGGTGCGAGATCCTCCTTAAGGATCTTTACTAAGGCTTAAAGGCTAGTAAGGTTCTAAGTAATTATGCTTATTAAGGCGTTTAAAAGCAGGTCTAGATAGACAGTCTTACTAATCTAGTCCTTAACATTAGTAATCTTAGCAACTTTTCTTGTTTATCAAGCAGCTTGTACCTTGTACCTGTTAACTAGCTTATTATAATTATTCTTCTTGTACTTAGTATTAAGTAATTAAGCCTTGTATTTGCGTTAAGCAATCTTATAGTCCTCTCGTATTTAAGTGCTAGCGCTAGGTAATAGAGCAACTAGCTACTTAATATCCTTAGGCAGTTCTGGATACTGTGGCTCCTGGTGATCTATTAAGGGTACGTCCGGGAGATCAGGATTAACCTAATCCTAGATGCCTTTCTCTAAGTAGTGTAGCCTTAATAGAGCAAACTAGGTTAGCTAGTCTAATTAAGCCTTAAGGATCACCCCTAAGGCGACAAGCGGTGTATTAGTGAGGTCTATCTTAAGATAAGATGCTACGTGTAGGATCGCGACGTAGGTTATTGTTAAGGTGACGACGAATTAATCAGTTAGTCGTTAGGTAGCTCGTATTAGAAAGAGGTTAATTGTATAATCAATGAGTATGAGAGGTACAGCAGCAGCAGCGATCTGCTAGCCAGTGCTGTAGGAGATAAAGGAGAGTAAAATGCTGATCAAACAGTTAACCTTACAGCTTGCTAATTGCGCAGTGGGAATTGAAACTACGATCAAGCGGCCGGGCTCATAACTGTAGGAGCTAAGAAGGTTCAATTGCTTGATCAGGAGGAGTGGAAAGAGTGTATTAAACAACTAAGTGCCACAACAAAGTGATCAATAACTACTTAAGAGGAATAAGACGATCTAGCCTGTATATATAGGCGCTAGCGCGATCGTCACGTGTTCAGCTTACCAGGATCACCTGCCCAACAGGGTGACCCACATGTTGCGCATGTCAATACTCCAACAATACTAAATATAGGCACTAGTAGATTCTAGCATAGAAGCTAACTCTGTTTCTGCTTAAGCAATGTTAGTAGCAGGCCTACAAGCATTAGAAAAATAAGAACTCTACTTACTATATGTAGCTAACAGTTAGCTTATACTAGGCAAGACAATAATTACTTACAAAGTTACTAAAGTAATGCTCTATATCTAGGAACACTAGGGAGAAATAAACTTAGACATTTTT
The DNA here is from genome assembly GCA_024321975.1 of Alternaria sp. 'sect. Undifilum'. Lineage (NCBI taxonomy): Eukaryota > Fungi > Ascomycota > Dothideomycetes > Pleosporales > Pleosporaceae > Alternaria > Alternaria sp. 'sect. Undifilum'. The sequence continues at coordinate 11,976,441 of JAJJZI010000001.1, forward strand.
AGACTAGCTACTTACAACAATATATTAAAACTTTCTTAGTTATAAGAATATAACCTTTAAACTAACTAAAAGTGAAAAAAGTTCTTATTTAAGTGCTGTAAATTAGACGCAACTACAAGCTAGCCTATACATCTAATAACTAAAATAGTAAATAAGAAGAAGATTAATAATATTGCTAAAGGACAGCGAACCTTAACTAAGAACAACCTTAAAATAAGAGAGTTTAACTTAATAAATACTAAAATAGCTCCTCTAGATTATAAAGTTAGAGTTTTAGAAATATACATAAGTTGTAATATTTTAAAAAAGTATAGAGAATTTTAGCACTTCTTTGTAGAAGTAGTAAATAGTAAAGCCTTACTAAGACACTAACCTAAAAATTATAAGATTATTCTAGAAAAAAAGAAGACTCTACTCTTTAGACAAATTTATTAACAATTAGAGATAGAACTTAAGTGATTAAGAGAAAAGCTAGACAAGAATTTAGTAAAAGGCTATATAAAACTTTTAATATTATTAGCGGAATTCTCTATACTTTTTGTACTAAAGAAAAATTAGCTACTAAGGATGTACATTAACTATTAAAAGTTAAATAATATTACAGTAAAGAATTAATAAATACTACTACATATTAAAAACTTAAAAATTAATTATCTAGCGCTAGGGTCTTTATAGCACTAAACTTCTAAAATAAATACTACCTTATTAGGATTAAAAAAAGTTGAAAATAGAAGACAGTGTTCTAAATAAGATATAAACACTATAAATTTACTATTATACTATTTAAGTTAATAAAGGCCCTAGCAATATTTTATAAACTTATTAATAATATATTAAAAGTATACCTAGACATCTTTGTTGTTATATACTTAGATAATATCCTTATCTACTCTAAGAACCTAAAGGATTATATTAAATATGTCTACACAGTACTAAGGTGCTTAAACTAGTTTAACTTACAACTAAAACTTAAGAAATACAAGTTTTATAAAAACAAAGTTGCCTTTTTAAAATATATTATAAAGGCACAAGGAGTACAGATAAGTAAAAAAAATATAAGTAATTAAAGAATAGCTATAACTAAAGATAGTTAAGGAAATACAATTCTTTTTGGAATTTTAAAACTTTAACTAATAGTTTATTAAAATTACTTTAAAATTGCTATCTTATTAACAAGACTTACAAGGAAGGAAGTACTCTTTAAGTAAAGTAAAAAAGTAAAGAATACTTTCTAAACGCTTAAAAATACAAGCATAAAACTACTTTGCTTTTATATATTTTAAGCAGGACAGCTACTACAATTTAAAACAAACGCATAAGACCTTGTACTTAGAAAATGCGCTAGCTAATTATATAAAAGTAAATAGCACTTAATTACTTACTATTCTTGCAAGTTCTTAAGACTAGAGAAACAATATAATATTTATAACAAAGAGCTACTAGCTATTATTAATTATTGAAAACAATAAAGAGTTTACGCTAAAAGCTGCTTAAACCTATAATATTTATAGATTACAAGAACTTAGTTAATTTTACAACTACTAAAAAACTTAACTAATGCTAAGTTTAATAGTTAGAAGAACTAAAATAGCACAAGTTTAAGATTGTGTATACACTAAAAATAAATATTAAAAAAGTAGACGCTTTTAGCTAAAAACACAATATTGTTAAAAATAAAGAGATAACTGACTCTGCAATACTAAAAGTTAATAACAACAGATTATTAGGACTAGCACAGATACTTAATCTACTTATGCGTATTACGCATAACGTACTAAAAGAATTACAAAAAGCAATTATTAGGTAACACTATAATAACTTAGTACATAGTTACCTAGGTATTATAAGAACAATAGAACTTATTAAAAGAAATTACAAGTTTCTAGGAATAAAAGATAAAGTTACTACTTTTATTGCCTAATGTGAAGACTATTAGAAGAACAAACACAGTACACATGCACCTTATAAAGAAATATAAATAATAGAACTACCTAACGCACTATAGTTAGATATCTCTATAGACTTTGTTATAAGATTACTAGTCTTAAAAAACCCTGTTACAAAGGTATCTTACAACGCAATTCTTGTAGTAGTTAATTAATTTAAAAAACAAGCTAAGTACATAGCCTTTAAGAATTTTTTTACAGTAGTACAGCTTACATACATTATTAACAATTAAGTTATTAAATATCACGGCATACTAAAGTTAATTATTAGTAACAGAGACAAACTCTTTACTTTAAATTTTTAGACAATATTACTTGCTGCAATTAGAACTAAGAGAAAGCTATTAACAGCATACTACCCGCAGACTGTCAGATTTGGGAGATTTGCGCGATTGATCAAGAGGCCGGCAAGGTGATCAGTAGGTCGGCGAGACCGAACAAAGGATCTAGGAAGGGTGATCAGGGGGTGGCGCTACAGGACGCTAAACGCGCTAGCGCCGCCAAGAGTCCCTCGGATAAAAAAGGCACCTGTAATCTTCCTAATTAATTAACAGAATAACACACAATCACTTATTAATACAATACAATTATTGTTAAATATATTATTATTATCCTATTAATTTTAACAACTTATTATTTCTAACAATTAAGAGTCTCACTGCCTTACTAAACAAGGATTAACAAACACAAGAAAACTCTGCACGCTATTAATAGAATATCTGCATTAATTCTACAAGACTTCTTTGTAATCCTTACTAATTACACAAACTAGATTAAATAGATATACTAGATTAAGACGCGCGCGGACTTACTACGCGTGTAGGAAAAATAGATCTAAACCTTATAATTAAACCTCGCTTCGGCCTTTTGAGACAACCTTTTGATGTGACCACACATTTTTTAGACACTATTTTGGTAAAAAAGATTTATTGCTAACAACAGGTATCCGGGCTTATGCCCCCTTGTTCGGCATTGCTAGCACGCAATTAGTGTGTCGCATATTTAGACAGAAACAAAAATGCGCAATATCTCTCTAACTAACCCTCTTAACTAATAACTATTTACTAATAACTATTTACTACTAACTGCAACTTCTGTTGTCTCTGTTGCTATCCTAGCGGTGTTGCAGTCGCGGTGTTTCTAGCATGCGCCTATACTTAGATGTAAACATATAACAACAGCGTTACTATCTAAGTATAGCTCTCTTATCCCTAAAGGTGACTTACAAAATTCTCCTGCTTATTAGTTTGTCCTAGCTACTTAATAGCTATTTTAACACGCTCTTGCTCCTTATAGACTACTACAAGGTCTCTCTACTAAGGTTGCATTTGCGTAAGAGGAGATTAGTAAGATAACACACTATTACTGCACCTAGACTATTAACATGCGCAACGTATTTAATAGACTTGCTACTAAATAAGCCTTTTACAACTTCTATTATAACTTTAACATCTATAATACTAGACGCATTAATAAAGTATTAATAAATAACAGAATTTAACCTTTGCGTCTACCTAATTACTATAGGAGCTACTGCTAACAGCTCCTCTTTAACTAACTAGGAAGGCTGCTTAACAAAGGTAAACACAGGCTTTGTAATCTACTACTATAGCTTCTTATATAGTAACTTAGTAAAGTCTAACTTTACTTAATATAAGCTATTAGTCTTTGTGTTAAACAGGGAGAAGAATAGTCTAAGTATTATATTATTTGTATACAGTACTATGTAGTATAGGAAATCCTAAAAGTAAGAAGCAGCAGGCAGAGAGCTTTTATAAAGTATTGTAGGCTCCTGCTGTAGTAACGTACGTGTCCTTACCCTCCTCTACCTCTACCTCCTCCACCTCCATCGCAATCTTGTTGCCAGCTATAGGCTAGCAATTACTGTTAAACACGTTTTAATTAGTGTTGTTTTTTAGTACCTTTAGCAAATATTTTAACTCTAATTTTGCTTAGTAGTCTAAGCTTTTCTACTCTAAGCGCTTAGCGCGTAGACCTTATCTACTTACTCTTCAAATTTTGTTAACTATACACAATCTTTTTTTAACTTTTGCGACTAATTAGTAGAGGGTAGCTGCTTTTCACTTTTTTAGAAAACCTATTTTAACTACAACAACAACCACCACCTTTGATACCTTAAAAATAAATAATTAAACCTCTTACTAAGCTAACAGTGCCTTAGATGCCTTGACTAAGTAACTACTAAGTGTCGCAACAAGTAATTAATGCTTACGTAGCATTGTACAAGGCTAATTATAACGCTAGCGCACTTATACCGCCATTTATACCTACTTAACCTACTAATCTAGCTACAAACGCGAAAGCGTTGTACAAAGAGAATCTAAAAATTTATAAACTTAAGTTAGATTAATACAAAATAGAAGTTTAAAAGTACACAAGGGAGCAAGTAGCGTTTAATAAAATTATGCAGGAAATCTAGTAAACAGTTAATAATTACTTATATACAAATTGCTGTAGAGCAAAATAATAACATTATTAGTAGATTACTAACTTTATAGCTACTGTAGGCATTAACGCTAAGAACAAGATTAAAGAAGCCTATAAGCAGTACAAAACTGCAATAAAGCCGCTAAGAGTAATTGCCTTATAAGAAATATAGCTTACTAAAGTTAATTACGCTACAACTAAAAGCAAAGCTGTTAGAATACTTAAGTGCTAACTAGACACGTACATTAAGAATAACTTTACTTAAGCAATAGCTAAGCACTTAGAACAATAGATAATATTATTTATATTTTATAAATTAAAAAACCTATTCATTACAGTTAAAGATATAATCTGCAAATATTAAAATTATATACAGCTGTTTTACCTATTTAAAACAAAGTTAACTAAGGCATCCTTTAAAGTAGCTGTAAGAGCTAAATTACTAACACTTAACAAAGACAAAATAGATAACTTTAGACAGAAGTGTAAACTCTGCTAAAAATAAAAGCTTACTAAGAATACTTAATTAACTAATATCTAACACACTGCAAGCAAATGCAAAGTATATAATATAAGATACATACTTATGGATTACTAGTACACGCACTTAAGCAGTGCACTAGCTTAGTAGCAACCCTAAGACAACAGGATAAATTAAGTCTAATTGCGTATTAACAATAGCCTAGCTATACAAGAAACACTTTGCAATGCTAAGCAGTAATTATAATTTTAAAGACTAGTAATTAAGAAGTTGTATACAGCAATACTTATAATTAAGTACAACAACTAACTATATAGTAAGAAAATTAAAGAGGTTAACTACATATTTATTAAGGCCTTATTTAAAACAAGCTAGGTTATATATTCTCTATAACACTTATAAATCCTGAATTCTAAATTAACATGTTACGTTTCTAACAATACAAGCTAATTTACAAAAACACAATTAGCACTTTAAAAAAACTTTCTATAGGCAGATAACTTACAAGTATAGATTAAAGCATATAGATTAGTTACTTTAATAGTAGTAAGTAGACAAACTTAATGCTAACTACACTTAAAAAACATAGTATACTATCCTAATCTGCTCTATAATCTTGTCTTGTTTAGGATACTCTACTTATAAGACTTAAAGTAGGACACTAAACATAATCTAACAGTCTTTTAAAAATTGCTTACTAACAATTTAATTACTAACCTTACTAAGCTATATAGACAGTAGTTGCTTAAAGCAAACCTAATTAACAACTACGTAATAATAGCCTCTAGGTTAGTTAAACTATAATATAATTAAAGACAACGCGCACAAGCGCTTACATAGCATAAAAGAATAAGTTACTTAGAACTAAGTGCGCTTAAACACCTTATACGACAATCTAAGAGGGTAAAGATTACTAAAGTGCTTATAGTAGAATACAACGCCTGTAGAAGAGCAAAAGCTAAAAAGCTAATCTGCCGTACACTGTGTATAATTAATAAGGCTCTAGAAGAACGTATCTTACTTAACTTTTATAATAATAAGGTTAACAGCTTAACTAAAGCAAGAAGCTAAATGCTAATTATAGATTAAGCTACTAAATTTATGTAAGACTACTACTTTAAGGATAATTAAACAGCACAAATAATTATTAAGTTATTAAAAATTTTAGAATTTTAATAAAGACCTAATTTAATATTACTGTAAAAGTAATTAAAACTAATAACAAAATTATTACAGTTAAACTAGAAGTAGCTTATTAGGCAGAGTTCTATAGCATGCGACTTAAGCTTTCCGCCCTTAATACTTAAGCACAAAATAGTAGAGCAGAACGCTTAAGGTGTGTAATTAAAGATAAAGCATAAGCAATATAACTAGACGCTAACCTGCTATAGCTACTGTAGCCTAAGATTACTTAATTAGCAGTATATCTTTATAATTAAACACTGCAATATGCACATTAATAGAAATTACTATATTTAGAGTTCTATATGCATAATGTATATAAAAACAGAATTGTTACTTTACTATACAAGCTACACTAAAGCTACTAATAAGTATACAGGTGCAAGGCGTTTGCAATAATAAATAATATAAAGCGCAGTAAGCGTAAACTACAGTAGCTTAATCTTAAGGCATAGATTAAATACTTAGTTAGATATTAATCTACAAAAATTTACTGTGTATAGGTACTAACTATAGCTAAGGTAATTACTACACGCAATGTAGTATTTAACAAAAAGTTAATCTTTACTAAAAATAAGAAGAATGTTATAGATAACCTAATGCATAGCACACTTAAAGAGATTAAGGCATAAATTAGGACTGTAGAACTTCCTTTAGAGATTACAAATAACTAAGAAGAAATACAATCTTTTCTTAAAGATAAGTCTTTTAATAAAAAGCTTATACAAGAAGAAACAACTGTCGCAACGTATATATGTATCCTCTAGCCGGAGCGCGATTTATCGATCGGTCGGTATTTTGTTTCCGACAACAACTAATTAATATAATTAGCGCAGAAGAAATGTTTAGGTAGATTATCCTTTACCCCCGCTAACGCTTTTACTAGTAGCCCTCTTAAAAAATCTTATAACAGCAGAAAGTATTAAATGTGTAGATAATTCTTTTAATATTAAGAGTTAGAACATTGCTCTTGCGCAGCTATTAAACCTAAGGCCTAATTACCCCTTAAGTACTAGCTGTAGCAAGTATCCTAATCTACGCAGTGCTAATATAAGATTAAGTTCTGTTAGTAAGACTTTCTAGAAAAACTAGACAGACTTATAGGCTTTAGCGTTTATAGCGGGTGCAAAAGTAAGAAAAGTTTAACAATTAAACAATAAGAAACTTAATAGCGCAGCAGTTAATTAATTGCTTTAAAGTTAAAGTTATAACTAAATGCCTTTGTTAAGCAAGCTCTTGCTAGCGCTAAGTCTAAATTAACTAAAAGAGAATTACATATTCTACTAGTTGTTTAAAAAGGCTAAAGAGGATTACCTTGTAAGCTACAAGCAATTATACTTATAGTTAAAAGTCTTAACACAAGATGCACAACTAACTAACACCTATATACTTAAGTCTATATAAGTATATACTTACAAAATTAACAAGAATTATTAGTTAATTAAGTGCAAAGCGCGCCTAGTTGTACAAGGTAATTGACAGCGCAATATTACTACTTAAAAGACCTACGCTGCTAAGTTAGCAGGTTAATTCTTCTAAATAGCGCTTGTAATTGCTGCCTAATTTAATCTTAAACTTAAGCAATATAATGTTACTAACGCTTTTGTACACGCACAGATTAATTAGCTAGTATATATAAAAATGCTGCGTAGATACGCAAAGAGAAGAATAATTTTAAAGCTTAACAAAGCCTTATATAGCTTTTAAATATTACTATTACTTTAGTAATAGGACTTTACTACTTACCTCTAAAGCTGCAGATTTACTGCTGTTCTATATAAGCTGTGCTACATAATCTGTTAAGAGATTCTTGTATTCTTCTACGTTAACAATATTATTGTAATATACAGAAAGAAGTAAAGATTAGATACACAAGCAGCTGTTAAGAATATAAAAAAGAAGTACTGTATAACAGGAGAAGACAATCTACATTAGTTCCTAGGCATAAAGTTAATTAGAAATTAATTATAATGCAAGGTCTAAATCTCCTAATTAGCTTATATTAAAAAGATTTCTTAATTAGTAAGCAACTACTTAATTAAAAGTAATACCCTAATAATTAAAACTAAGCTGCTGCCCTAAGATAGCTACGCAACTCCTAGGGAAATTAACTTATACTAACAAAAGATTAAATTACTCTTTTTTGCAGTAGTTAACACAAGACCTAACACAGTCTTTACAGTATTATACTTAGCACAATTCCTTACAAACTCTAGACCTAATTATTAAGCAGTAGCTAATCGCGTACTCTTTTACCTTAACTATACCTAGACGCTCGCACTGCAATTTAGTAGACATAATTACTTAGTTATTGCAAGCAACGCCTTATTTGCTAATAATACACTTCATTAGAAAAGCTCTTAAAAATACATAATTAAACTGTTTAGCAGATTAATAGCTTAGAAAGCAAATAAATAAAATACAGTTATAACTTTAACAACTAAAGCTAAACTGTTTGTGCTCTTATAAGTTGCTAAAGAAGCTATGTTTATTTAGATGCTGCTTACTAAGCTACAAGTTTAGATAGTTAACTAAACTATTACTATACAGTGTAATAACCTGCAGATAATCTAATTAATTTTAAAGAAGATCTCTTAGTTAACTACAAAGCTACAATACGTCTATCTATAATTACTAGCTTAGGTAAGAAGTACAGAACAAGTTAATTAAGGTAATCTAGGTAGAGTTAAGCAAAATGTTTACTAACAGACTTACTAAACTCTTACTAGCTAATTAATAGCTAAGATTCCTACAACAAATAGGATTAACTAACCTAGGCAACTAACTATAACTAGAGGCTAATCTAGAATTAATAACTAATTGTTTTAACGCCTTAGACTTGTAATTAACAAATACAAGAGGTTGTTAGCTTAATCTTTATGTTTAAGCTAAAGAAGTATATTGGATTTAGGAGATTTGCGCGATTGATTAAGAGGCCGGCAAGGTAATTAGTAGGTCAGCGAGACCGAACAAAGGATCTAGGAAGGGTAATTAGGGGGTGGCGCTACAGGACGCTAAACGCGCTAGCGCTGCTAAGAGTCCCTCGGATAAAAAAGGCACCCGTAATCCACCTAATTAATCAACGGAACAACACACAATTACTCATCAACACAATACAATTATTATCAAATATATTATTATTATTATCCTATCAGTTTTAACAACCTATTATTTCTGACACAGACAGACAGACAAACAGAACAAATAAATTGCATAATAAAAGCGTATCTTAGGATATATGCTAATTAACAACAGAATGATTAGGTATTGTTACTACCTATAGCACAAATAGCATACAACAACAAGCTTTTAAAGTTTACAGAACAAACTTTGTTTTATGTAAACTACAGAAGACACCTAAATTTCTTTACACATACACTTCTAAGTTTAAAAATAGAAGTAGCTATTACAACAGCTAATAAGCTAAAGTTAGTACATAAGTTACTTAAGAAGACACTTAAGAAGGCCTAACGCTAAAGCCTTTTATATATTAACTAGAAAAGAAAAACAGCACCTTAGCTAAAGAAGAGAAATAAATTCTATTTGCTTACAAAGAATCTCTGCACTAAGCAACCTAGCAAAAGGCTTAACAACGTTAAAGTTAGACTGTTTTTAATTTAAGACTAAAAGGGACTAGTTACGTACACACTTAACTTTCTACCTAATGCAAAAATCTACCTAAGATTTTATGTTAACATGTTAGAACTAGTAGATCTAAGAACGCTACTCTAAACAACCTTTTATTATAAAAAAGAAAAAGAAAACAAATTTAAAGTTAAGAGAATCCTTGTACACTAAAACAGCAACAATAGAACAGAATACCTAGTTAAATAGTTAGACTACCTAGACAGCAAAAACACATAGGAACTAGACTCAAACCTTATAAACTGCTAACTACACCTTTAAGATTACTACTTAACTTAGTAAGGAAGTTGTTGAAAGTAGAATTACCTTTAAGATAAGTTAAAAAGAAAGCACCCTAATTTAATGCTAAAGTACTTAGCATTAGACTGCTTTCTAGAATCCTAACCTTATAGTTAATGTCCTCTGCAGCCTCTAAAGCCTTAATTTTATCTATAAACTTTCCTAACTCTTCTATTAACTTTTGCTTATAACGCGCTAATAACTTTTGTTGTTTCTGCAGCTAATCTTTTTTTGCACGCGCTGCTAGTAACGCCTTAAGTGCAGCTAACTTTGCTGCATCTGCTTTAGACTCTTGTTGTTCTAACTAAACTAGCTCCTAATCTAACCTTAAGTAATCCAGAGAAAGGACCTCTACTAGAACACAGTTTCTTATCCTATTTCTATAACAATTCCTACACTCTTTCTTTAACAACAATATTTAACACTCTAAGTTACACCTTGCGCAGTATTTACAAGTAACTATAGCTAAACAACTAACCTTGTTTATGCAATTACCTGTGGTGTAACAATAAACAGTGCTACAAGAGACTATTAGTCTAAATTTATAAGGACATAAATAAGAGAAGAGGAGGATAGTGTTACAAACCTAGGAGAAGGACACTAACTATGTATAAAGAATAGTGGCAGAAAGAAATCTTAGGCAATTTAGACAAAGGGCAAGCCTTTGCGTGCTAGTAGATAGTGCCACCCTACAGCAAGAACGTGATCTTACAGTCTTAGTAGAAAGCCTTTATAGAACAAGTTACGTGCGTTCTACAATATACTACTTATTTTTTTAAGGTGTTAAGGGTAGTGGTTGTTGTTGTAGTCAAAATAGGGTTCTAAAAAAGTGAAAAGCAGCTACCCTCTACTAATTAATCGCAAAAGTCAAAAAAAAAGATTGTATGTAGTTAACGAGATTCGAACGGTAGGTGGATAAGTTCTAGGAGGAAAGCTCAGACTACTAAGCAATAATTAGGGTCAAAAAATTTGCTAAGGTACTAAAAAACGACACTAGTTAAAACGTGTCTAACAGCAATTGCTAGCCTATAGCTAACAATAGGATTATAGTAGGATTGCAATAGGATTACAACATAATGTAATAGAGAAGGGAAAGGACACGTACGTACTGCAGCAGGAGCCTATTGTGAAGATCGTCCGAAGATGATCTAGGTTAGTTCTCGGGGAATGAACGAGTACTAAGGACACAGGGTGTACTAGCACGATTAGAAGATTAATGTAATAGTACAAGGTGTGTTAGCACGATTAGAAGATTAATGTAATAACACAAGGGTTAAGAAACAAGTCTTAATTCTTAGATTAATTACTAAGGTAAAACTCTAAGTTGAACATAATAAGCTATAAAGGCATATTGCCTACTACTATATACATAAGGAGTTCTAGAGATCCTATAGTGTACTATAGTCCTATCTATCCTAAAGTCTATCTAGGACTTTCTAGGATTCTAGGATTTCTACAGTCCTAAGGATCCTAAAGCCTAGCTAGGACCTTCTAGGATTCTAGGACTCTAGAACTAGTCACGTAATCTTCTTATTATTTAATCCTGAAGTCTATGCTATTAGTTGTTAGTACTTAAGGTAGTAGTGCCCTACTCTAGGGCTTAGGTTATAACACTATTTCCCCTCTCTAAGCTTAATATTCTTATAAGCTATCTACTATTATCTTGTTCTGCTAAGTTCTATTATTATTAAGCTAATTGCATAGAAGCTGTAGGTATTTTTATAATAGTTACTTATACTTACTACGTAAAGCAATAGTTGTCTTGTAAGCTGTCCTCTCTATACAAGAAGTGTAAGAATTATATCTATTTTAGCGTTTAGTCTTATAAGCTAGAGGTAGTTCCCTTGCCTAACTATTCCTGTATTAACAGGGAAATAAGTTATTTAGAAAAGATAAAAGATAAAGAAGAAGCGCGTCTACGTGTAGAAGAAGATGTTACTAAGGCAGCTTTGTTACGTGCGCGTTTAGCGCGTAAGAAGCTAGCAAAGCTTTAAAAATAAAAGAAACTTCTATGTTAGAAGGAGTAAAAGTTATTTAATAAAGAAATAAATTCTGTTAAAGAGTTAGAGGCTCTTAAGGCTTATAAAGAACTAAATTCTATAGTTCTTTTAGCAAATCCTAAGGCTACATTAGGTGCTACTATTATAGACTAGTCTCTGTTCTACGGTGTTAATAATACTGTGTTTAAAGCTAGCGGCAGTTTATAAGGTATATTATTTGTTTTATTCTTGCTACTTAAGCGTTCTAATATAGTAGTCTAGTTATAAGGCTTAGGTAGGTTATTTTTATTTCTATGTGTATGTGTTAACGTCCTTAGTTTAATTCTTAGTGCAGTTATTATATTTTTGTAATATTTGTTAGCAGTTAGTTAGGTTTGTATTAGGTTCCTATGTATTGTCGCTGTCTAGGTAGCCTAACTATTTAACTAGATATTCCTTGCTGTTGTTGTTGTTCTAGTATACAAGGATTTTCTTAACTTTAAATTTGTTTTCTTCTTCTACTTTGTAATAAAAGGTTTTTTAGAGTAGCGTCCTTAGGTCTACTAGTTCTAACATATTAATATAGAATTTTAAGTAAATCTTTACGTCTGCTAGAAGGTTAAGTGTGTATGTTACTAGTCCCTTCTAGTTAAGAATTAAAAATAGTCTAACTTTAACGTTGTTAAGTCCTTTACTAGGTTATTTAGTGCGAAGATTCTTTGTAAGCAAGTATACTTTATTCCCCTTTTTTAGCTAAAGTGCTGTTTTTCGTTTCCAGTTAATATATAAAAGGCTTTAGCGTTAAGCCTTTTTAAGTGTCTTCTTAAGTAACTTATATACTAACTTTAGCTTATTAGCTATTGTAATAGCTACTTCTATTTTTAAACTTAGAAGTGTATATGTAAAGAGATTCAGGTGTCTCTTGTAATTTGCGTAAAATAGAGTTTATTTTATAGATTCTAAAAGCTTATTGTTGTATGCTATTTGTGCTATAGGTAGTAATAATACCTAATTATTTTACTATTAATTAACATATATCTTAAGGTATGCTTTCATTATGTAGTTTGTTTACTTAGTTTGTCTATCTGTCTGCGGATAATACGCTATTAATAGCTTTCTCTTAGTTCTAATTACAGCAAGTAATGTTGTCTAAAAATTTAAGGTAAAGAGCTTGTCTCTATTACTAATAATTAACTTTAGTATGCTGTAATATTTAATAATTTAGTTATTAATAATGTGCGTAAGCTGTACTACTGTAAATTCTTTCTTAAAAGTAATGTACTCTGATTGTTTTATAAATTAATTAACTACTATAAGAATTGCGTTGTAAGATACTTTAGTAATAGGGTCTCTTAAGACTAGTAGGCCTGTAACAAAGTCTATAGAGATGTCTAACTATAGTGCGTTAGGTAGTTCTATTACTTACATTTCTCTATAAGGTGCGTGTATACTATATTTATTCTTCTAATAGTCTGCATATTTAGTAATAGAAGCAGTAATCCTGTCCTTTATTCCTAGAAACTTATAATTTCTCTTAATAAGTTTTATAGTTCTTATAATACTTAAGTAACTGTATACTAGGTTGTTATAGTATTGTCTAATAATTACTTCTTATAATTCTTTTAGTACGTCGTGCGTAATACGTATTAGTAGATTAAGTATGTATACTAGTCCTAATAACCTATTGTTATTAACTTGTAGTATTGTAGAATTAGTTATCTCTTTTGTTCCTGCAATATTGTGTTTATAGCTAAAAGTGTCTACTTTTTTATTATCTTTTTTTAGTGTGTACACAATCTTAAACTTATGTTATCTTAGTTCTTTTAACTATTAAACCTAGCGTTATTTAAGTCTTTTAGTAGTTGTAAAATTAACTAAGTTCTTACAGAGGGGTGACAAAAATAAAAAGATGTCAAAAAAGTTGTTATATTTAAAGCTTTATATTTCTATTGCTAGAAAGGCTAGACTAAAAAAGGTTAGTGATTTGAAAAGCCAAGAACCTCCTCTTAAGGATAGGCTGCTTAGTAAGCTGCTTAGTCAGCACGATCGTGCTTGCAAATTTGCTTGAAATAAGACGAAAAAAAAAGATTTTGTAATTACTTTTTTTTGAACGTGTAAAAATCGCTAAAAATTAAATATATTAAAAAAACACTATTAGCACTATTCTCTGTGAGAGTTTCAAAGTAATAGCATTATTAATTATTAGTTAATAGTAAAAAGCTTGTTTTGGAGTTTTTTCAAGATAATTATTGAAAATAGCTTACTAATACTTAGTACACTAGACCTTAGCTTCTTTATTAGCTAAATAACACTTTAACTACAAAAAAGTATTAATGTTTACTGCTTTTTGTAAAAACTAACCTGTTTGTAATACTATTATTTTATTATGTTAAACAGTGTACTATTTTTATACTATAACACTACTTTATAGTAAACTTAATCTACTATAAAACTAAATTTGAGTTCATATTTAAAATTTAACAAGTTTTTGCTTAATATAAATATCATAATAATAAGTTTTTTCTAGAGTTTTAAGACAATATTCTCTTAAAAATTATAATAAAATAGATATCTTTTTTTAAGAAGTTTTGTAAGCTTTTAATTAAGAAATAAAAACGATTTTATTTTATAAGTTGGAAATTATATTTTTTAGTTCTTTTAGTAAGGTTTTTATTAAGTATTTTTAAAACCTTAAATAAGATCTTAGTAAGACGGCCTAGTTTAGGCCTAAAAGGAGTTAAAAACGCTATTTTTTAAATTTTATGTAATAAGGAGTATTAGTAATACGTTTAGGAAATTCTTTAGTATATTACCATATTAGGTAATAGGCTTATTTTATAATTAGAAAGAAATAATTAAGTATTTAAAATAACAAGAATTTTAAGCTATAAGAATAATACTATTAAAAAAGTAAGTTTTATAAAATTAAAAAAGTTAATATACAATAAGATTACTAAGCTATTACGTAATTAACAATTACGTAAGCAACCTCTATTTTGTTCACCCTTCAATTAAACTCTAAGTCAATAAGATATAGGCCTCTCAATTCTGCTCACATCATGCTTACGTAAGCTTATAAAACCAAGATTTTTATTAACAATTTTTACACGTTCAAAAAAAAGTTATACTAGAATCAAGTTTTTTATTTTTTTTCCTCTTATTTCAAGCAGGATTACAGGCGCGATAGTGCTGACTAAGCAGCTTATTAAGCAGCCTATTTTAAAGAGGAAGTTCTTGGCTTTTCAAATCACCAACCCCTTTTGGTCTAGCCCTTCTAGTTATAGAAATATCAAGCCTTAAAAATAACAACTTTTTTGACATCTTTTTTTTGGTCACCCCTCTGTATAACAAGAGGTTGCATTAAAGCTACAAACTAGTTAAGCTACTATCTCTAGTAATCCTAGTCCTATAGAGATAGACTTCCGTGATATTAAGAAGCTCTAACTATCTTATATAGAGTAGCACTACCTTAACCTTATTACTAAGCTGCTTGCGAAGTTTAAGGACGCTACTAACTTTCTAAGCTAGAATAATAAGCCTTAAATCTAGTTTATCTAGCTTATATACAACAAACTATTTAACTTCCTAGATTAGATAACTGTTAAGCTAAACAAAGAACTTAAGAACTAAGAGTTAATAGAGTAGCTAGAAGTAGTATAGAACGCAGCTCTTTGTAGTAAAGTAAAACTTAGCAAGTACTACGCAAGGATAAATAATAAACGTAAGTTTCTATTTAACTATGTAATAGTTCTTAATCTAACTGTAAAGCTTACTATATATAAGGTACTATTTATTACATATAATTATTACAGTACGAACTAATTAAGCGTATAGGAAGATAGCTAGGAGGTATAAGACAAGCATTTATACTGCTAAAAGTTCCTTAACTACCTAGATTAATACAACAACAAGAATAGAGCAAGAGCTACCCTAAGATTAGCATCTCTTGCAAGACAATTGTTAACTAATAAGTAGTTTTAAAAGCCTGCTTCTATAACTCTATTATAAGCAGCTAGTTTTACATTACTAGATAATAGTAATAGTTAAGAAGCTAACAAGAACAGCAGCCCTACTTATATAGAGGAAGAGGAATATCTTAGTATTTTTTATGTTAAGTAAACAGCCTCTTACAACATTCTAGAGTAGTAGTAGTTAAATAAATAAACCTACTCTTACTTGTCTTAAGTTGCAAAGGATATACTAGTAATCCTTATTATAAGCGTTAGCGTTAAGCGAGTTTTTAACGTTGCAAAAAATGTAATTAGTAATAGAAGATATTAACTTGCTACTTAAACTATAAGACAAGTTATAGTTTATAAGAACTTAATTTCTTAAAGAGAGTAAGAGAAGACTCTAGATGTTAGAGTTAGAGTAGATAGTATCTTTTATAATTAGATTAAAGATCTATTTAAACTTCTAGTTCCTGTTAGGGATATGTCTATAACAGACAACGACAAGGACGACAAGGACAATAAGAATAATAAAGAAGTAGAGGTGTTAGAAGAACTAGTTAACAAGGTATCTCTATTACAAACACAAAAGTATTAGATAACTATAGCTCTTAAGCTGCGCGAACACTCTAGACGTAAGCATTATTATCTAGTTTGTCTTAATCTAAATTAATATGTAATGTAATAAAAGACTGTAATAATATAATATTTACTATACTTGTTTCTGTAAAATTGTAAAATTATTAACTATATATCTAGATCTTGTAATAATAGAGCAACAAAATGCTTAAAAAAAACGAAGCTATGCGAAAAAAAATTGCAACTCTACCCTAGACCTACAATATAGCTGGTCCTACCTAACCCTAACCACTGGTCCGTGCAACCTAACCCCAACCCTTACCCAACCCTAGGGCCTCCCTACCCATCAACCAGCGTATTGTAACCTTAACATTTGTAACACTAGACGCATTAAAGATTTCTTAAATATAGTTACATTCTAACTTTTGTACAAACTTAACTACTACAAGGACTATTGCTACTAGCTCCTTTTTAACTAACAAAGGTAGCTGCTTAATAACAGTAAACGCCGGCTTTGTAATTTACAACTATAGCTTCTAGTATAGTAACTTAGTAAAGTCTAACTTTACTTAATATAAGCTATTAGTCCTTGTGTTAAACAGAGAAAAAAATAGTTTAAGTATTATATTATTTAAATGTAAGTTGTTTGTATGCAGTACTGTATAGTGTAAGAAATCCTAAAGGTAAGAAGCAGCAGGCAGAGAGCTTTTATATAGAAGTATTGCAGGCTCCCGCTGCAATAACGTACGTGTCCTTACCCTCCTCCTCTATCTCTATTGTAATTTTGTTGCTAGCTATAAGCTAGCAATTGCTGTTGAACACGTTTTAATTAGTGTTGTTTTTAGTACTTTTAGCAAATTTTTTTAACCCTAAATTTTGCTTAGTAGTTTAAGCTTTTCTGCTCTGAGCGCTTAGCGCGTAGACCTTATCTACTCACCGTTTAAATCTCGTTAACTATACACAATCTTTTTTTTTGACTTTTGCGACTAATTAGTAGAGGGTAGCTGCTTTTCACTTTTTTAGAAAACCCATTTTGACTACAACAACAACCACCACCTTTGACACCTTAAAAATAAAAGTAAGGAGGAGAGATGGACGGATCTTTTTTTATTCTTTTTTTCTTTCCATGGTATGGTTATGCTATGGAGGGATATGCATAACTGGAGAGATGACGTATTGAAAGGAGATGTGTTTTTTTTATCTTTTCTTTTTACTTTACTTTTCAATCGGGTGTTTGGTGTTGATGAGAATTGTCCGCCTTGAAGTTGGCTATCCGCCTTGGAGTTCGCCGTGACGTCGGTGATTGCGCGGTCTTGAGTACGGATTGAAAGTGGAGAAAGGTCGGTATTGCGATTCAACAAGTCGCGTTGCCGCGTACCAAGAGACCAGTCCAAAAGCAAAATGGCATGTGAAGAAAGGACAAGTTATGCTGATAAATTCCTTGTGTAAGTGAAAACGCTATCATGAGGTTGGGCAAAAAAAAAAGTGTTCTCCAAACCATGCCCTCGCATAAATACGCCATGAGTGCCCGAAATTCGATGTTATGGTATAATGCCCCTCCCCTCAAAAATTGTCAAATCAAAATGCATATTGCGCCCTTGACCTGGGTTTTCATGTCGCCCAAGAAATCTTGCTTAGTAGTCCTACAAAATGCCCGTAAAACCCTGTGGTGTGCTTAAAAGCTGGGTATTTCGCTAAGATGTGCTCGTCGTGAAATCGAATATGTACATGGGAAGTGTCATGTTGTAGTGTGTCGAGGTGCTCTCAGTCGTAAGCTGTCTGAGACGGATATGAGGTGTCGTTTAGCGGTTCGTCTTTTTTTAAGCAGATGCCTTGTCTTCCAACTTTTTCTTGCAGGTAGTGGAGGCGGTCGGAATCGTTCTCGTCGAATGCGAAGGCGCCGCTCCAGAATCCACAGCCGATGTTTGTGGTCTCTCTTCGAAATACGACCTGGGCTTGAGCCGCGAGGTCGACTGGTGGTAGGCCAAGTTCTTCGCCAGAATTGGCGCCAATCGTGTCAATCTCGCTGGGACCTGGCATGTGGTGGAATAGCTCCGAGTTCAGCGTCCAGCAGCGGAGTCCGGGGCTGGGGTATTTGCTTCGGCTCTGGGAATTCCTTGCGTTCTGCCACTCTGGAGTAGGAGATGGTATGTTTTCTCCTTTGTTGCATGCGTGGAGAAGCGCAACGTCGAATGCGCGAGGTCCCGAACTCGTCAGCTTAGGCGGAGCGAGATCGTTAAGAAGGCGTTCGGCGGTGCGGCGGGTGATGGCGTAACCGAAGGAGCAGAGCGGGAACTTGGACCGGTGTAGAACGCGCGTTCCCTCAGGCATGCCCAGTAGGCGGAACAAGGCCTGCGTGAATGGATGTAGGTCGTACCATGCGGGAAGGGTAGGGTCCTCATATAGGATGTGTGGCAAGGTGGTCAGATTGTAGGATTGGCGGTCGGTCTTGGGTCCGTCCTTGGTGACGACGTCGAAGTAGTCACCGCAATGGCCGAGATAGAGCAGGTCCCAGGCATCTTGGTCGCCCCAGTACTGGGTGTGATTGCTGGTGGGGTTAACATAGGGGTGCTGGGAGCGCGGCGGAGGAAGTAGCTGGCGGACAGCGCTTGCAGCCAGTGGAATCTGGACGCTGCGCAGACGGATGTCCCAATCGACGTCGTCTTCGAGAATGAGGGCCGTCTCGAGGCCCGAATCCAAAAACCTTGAGAAGCGAATCAGCAGCTGCTCCATGGCGACGACGGACGACTTACCACTTGAGCGCGTTGTGGTGGCCCAACCACGCTAGTATGGACCCTTTGTGAGCACCCTCTTGGCCGTTGATGAAGCGCTGGACATCGCCTTCAGTCCACTCTGGCTGTGGCGGGATAGTGAGGTCGATTTCGGTGACATTGGCAGCCTGGATAAGGGGCCGGCGACGCGAGGAGCCGTCTTTGGAGACGACGACGACAGCGCCGAAGCCTAGTGTTCTGTTTGAGGGTATTTTGGTCGGCCGCGACTCAATCGAGGACAGCCATTGCAAGTATATGCGGTCAGTGTCTCTGCTGTGGTACCATATTCCAATGAGGACGAGGACGAAGAGCAGCAGCAGCGGCGTGGGCCGCTTCCTGGATGCAAGCATGCCGGGCTAAGGAAAGTTGCCAAAAGTTGTTGTCAGGAGAGAGTGAATAGTCATGTCCGCGAAGCCGAGGAGGTAGGTGGGGGGACGCTATGGCAATAGCAAAGCACGACGATGGCACGCGCTCGGTAGGCGTTGCACAGGTCAGGACACTGGCTGGCAGGACCGAAGCAGATCAGGTTGGGCGACGGCTATCTCTACTATACATCGTATACATGTCGCAGGTCGCGGCGGAAGCAATACGGGAATCTGCCGGGGGGGGGGGGGGGGGTGGCACCGACATTGCAGATTGCGTCTTGCAACCGCGCATGCAGCCGGGATTGGCATGCTGACCGAGAGGATAAAGCTGCTCCTGTGGGCGCGGCGGTTGCAGGCTGATTGTGCGACCTGCCGGCTGAAACTGGCCAAAAACACGCAGAGGCACGCAGAGACACGCAGAGACACGCAAGAGGCGCGTCCGACGTGCCACCCAGCCCGGCAGACTTGTAGTGGTGTGCCTTGCATGCGCCAACCACGGGCCCCGTCACGTGCACCGCGTGCTTACTGTGTATCGAATCGACGTCCACGCCGCACGGGACGATCATAGGCAAGGTAAGCCGTGCCGCACCCATCTCTAGGGATGCGCTACCAATCATGCGCCTCATTCCCCGACGACGACGCCGACGACGCCGACGACTCCCCCGAGCACGGCTTACGCATCTCCAACCTCACGACGACGGGGCGCTGACTGTGGTGCGACCTGCGACTGTGCTCCTCTGCTTGCTAGTTTGTGTCATGCTGTGCGCCGCTGCACCCTGAAACTAGTCGTGCACCGGCTTCTTGTCCTCCGCATCCTCCGCTTCTCCAGCCCGCCCGTCCTCCATCTGCGCCATACACGGCCGCTCGTCAGGCAGCAACATCTACTCGCTACACGGCCGCACCACATGCCCCTCCACCCGCTGCGCCCATAGTCATGGCCACGTTGGGCTCGCCCTCCCCCCCAACTTCCCCCTCGAGAACCATGCGCCGCCGCGGCTGGGCCAGGAGGGTTGAGCGGTACTGCTGCACCGCCGTCACCTACTTCCCGCTGCTCTTCGTCTACGGTCTGACGTCGTGGGCCGTGTGGGTTGAGGCAGGCATCGGCTTTGTGCCCTCGAAGAACGTTTGGACGGGTGCGCCTCCTTTAATCTTATATGCCCCAATGCATATCTGTCCCATGTCCAATGAGACAAGCGACTACTAACTCGTTGACCAGGAAAGTTTTCATCCGCGCTCGGCGTCTTCCTCTATCTCATGCTCAACTGGAGCTACACCACCGCCGTATTCACCGATCCCGGATCGCCACTCAATATCAAAAATGGCTACAGCCATCTGCCGTCGCAAGAAGGAGGAGAGATGCAGTACACGTCTTTTACAGTCAAGGCATCGACCGGTGAACTGCGCTTCTGCAACAAGTGCCAGTCCAAGAAGCCCGACCGCTCCCACCACTGCTCCACATGCAAGCGCTGCGTCCTGAAAATGGACCACCACTGCCCATGGCTCGCGACTTGTGTTGGCCTCCGCAACTACAAGGCCTTTGTGCTTTTCCTGCTATATCTCTCCTTCTTCTGCTGGACTTGTTTTGCGACGTCTGCGACTTGGGTCTGGAGCAAAATACTCAGCGATGGACAATACACCGAGTCATTTATGCCCGTCAACTACGTCTTGCTTGCTGTACTATCCGGTATCATCGGCATCGTCATTACAGGCTTTACTGCATGGCATCTATGGCTTACCGTCAGGGGTCAGACTACGATAGAGAGCCTAGAGAAGACGCGCTACCTCTCACCGCTCCGGAACACGATGAAGCATCAGCTTAACGACCGAAACTACGTCGATGCGCAAGCGAACGGGCGTTTGAGCGTCGGCGACCAGTTGCGCGAGATTCACGCCAACGCGCTACCGGGAGTGACCAGACCCGAGGAGGGTGAGCCGCCTTCGCGCTCTACATCCCAATCTCCCGTACCAGGCCATGCGAACGGGTACTCGCACCCACACTACCAATCCTACGAGTACCGAGAACGCCAGCAAAACCAAGACCGCTACGACAGCTACCTCGACGAGCGCGACAACGAGACGCTACCCAATGCGTTCGATCTGGGCTGGAAACGCAACATCGCACATGTCTTCGGGCCCTCGCCGTTGAAGTGGTTCGTGCCGCTTGTGACCACAACAGGAGATGGATGGTCTTGGGAACCCAGTCCCAAGTGGCTGGCAGCACGGGAGCGGATAAAACGTGAAAGAGAAACAGAAGAGCAAATACAGAAACAGCGTGAGCGCGCTGCGGGTTGGGGTGTTGATACTCCTACTGAAGCAGAATTTAGGCGTCCCACTCGCGGTCCGGATGGATGGATGCCCGCCCAATACAACCAGCCTCCACCGCGAGCCACAAGACGTGCAGAGTGGCAAGCGCCCCCTAGTCGCGGCGGGCAGACCCAATACCTCGCCGCCCCCAACGTCATCGCAAAGGGACCAACCGATGGACGCAGAAGTCCAAACAAAGCCGACCAGATACTAGGACGAGAACGCGGCATGTACGCCGATGGGGATGTACAACTCCAAACTATCGATCGGAGGAAATTCGACCAATATAACTACATATCCGAAGACGAAGATGACGATTACGAAGTTTCCAGCGACGAGCAAGCGGTAGACCAGCGGACAGCTCGAAAAGTGCAGACCGTAACTGCACCACCAAAAGGAACACACAACTGGAACGACATTCCAGATGGCTTCTTAGACCCAGCACCAAAAGCGAAGAAGAGCACAAGTCGGGAACGGTCACGGAAAAACGGCGAATGGGATGACTGGGGGACATGACATGGAATGTGAGATTAAGATGTAATGGCTCCATGGATACGAAGGCCCGTTGGCATGTTAATATGTACATTGGACGTTGCATAGCATGGCGTGAGCATAGCGTTTTGTGTTGCATAGGATGCAGTTGGTTCAGATATGCCCGTCTGGCGAATGGAGATATTCTTACTCATGGCCTTCTCATCTCCACACACACACACACACAAAATGTAATATTGATGTTCGATCAGCCATGTTGTCTAATGATTGACGAATCACCTTTACACCAAGCATAGACCCTAGGTCCATCCATACTATGTATGAAGCGCCACCAACGCTCATCTCCAGGGGTATCCCTCACCTCCCTTGGATGCGCAAGGGAAAGTGTATTCGCACTGCTTTGCCGCCCTAGATTATTAATTCCAGACCTCATCTACCTTGAAACATTTTCTTCCCCCCTTGTCCATCCACCAATATCAATCGATACGTCAACTTAACCCTTGAACCAACAACCCTGCTTCCCCTCCTCCTCCTCCTCCTCCTCCTCCACCTTCTTCCTCTCCTCCCTCGCCAACGCCCAATCACCATTCTTCCCTTCAACCCCAGCAATTGTCTGTGCGGCCCTCGTCTCCAACCGTTCTACCACCTTCATCATCGCCTCTTTGACGGAGAAAAATTTCGAGAAGCCCAAGTTGAATACTCGTGACGCCAATGACAAGGAACGGGATAATAATCTTGGCATGGCGGACAGCGAGGGGGCGGAGGGAGGAAAATACCTCATGTCGAGATATCGTACGACGCAACACTAAGCACTGTTACACCATTCGTTGGGTATTGTTCGTCGGCTGAAGTTGGCTGCGTACGTAACTCTGCTAGGATGATCAGTGTATTGGTTGGCGGGATGTGGTGCCACATGGTACCACAACGTCGTGGGGTGTGCGTACTACAGGCCTCAAGGATGGGTGGGTAACAGAGTACAGCATCTGATGTAGACGCCGTACCAACTCGGATTAGCTCTTATCTAATACCATCTGGTTTCATCGCTCCCGGCCGAGAAGGGGGGCTGTTGCCTTGTGAGCGCGCACTACTTCTCGTTATCGATCGTACGTTCGCGACTAGTTCCTCGGTTTTCTGATACTGTTGTTGCATACTTGTGATGATCTGTTCGTCTTGTGATGGAACAGCTAACATGCATTTTCGAGGTTTACATAGGAGAGAAACCTACTGTCGGGTAAGTGGGTTATTTTCGGAGTCTTGCATACTTGCTTATGACCACAAGCATCGTCGCTTATCCATGGGCTGAACGGTCACCCGTTCAGGACATGGACCACCAATCAGACAAGGAAATGTTGGCTCAAGGATACCGGCCTTCTTCCCAGCAATTTGAAACGAGCTTGAATCTTCACTTTCGGGTATAATGCTGCAGTCGCTGCTTTCCCCGGAAAGACATCTTCAGATCGAATCCTGCAGCACGCTCAGACACTCATCGCAGAACTGGTTGCTAATCGTGAGGTAAGTTTCAGTTGAAACTGTAAATCCCGAAATGCAACTAAGAAAGTCCGGCTTGAAGATGTAGTGCAGCGACCGATTATATTCGTGTGTCACTCATTGGACAAGATCGCTGTCAAGAGTGTATAGTCATCTTTCTAGATGCGAAGACACATAGTGCTTGACACACTGTGTAGGCTCTCGTGTGCTCTTTCAGTAGAACGAGCAAATTAGTTCAGCATCTCCACTCGATCTTTGTATCCACATACGGTATACTTTTCTTGGGAACTCCACATAAAGGCAGCAGTAAAGCTGGGCTAGCGTCGGTCGGGGCTCGAATGATTAGTGCTCTGGTACCATGAAGAGTTCTCGATACGGAAAGCCAGCTTACTGATGCATTGTATCAAGGATCAGAGGTTTTGCAGAACATTACCGACATGTTTGCGTCGTTGGCGAAAAACCCCCTTATTCGCTTTTTCCGGGAGCAGAAAGAGATGAATCCTGGAAGCACTTTGGATTATGTACGAAAGCTTTTCATCCGTCTATCCCCGTGGACGCTAGTCTGACCTACCGTAGATCGTGGATGAGAACTCAGCGGCTTCAATACTCGATAACACTGAAATAGCTGGCCTCCCTAATAGACACAGAGACATGCTCAGGTTCGAAAGCAGAAGTTCACCCGGGTGTCGACTCGTCGTCGCGGCGCTGATTCGTTGTTCGACACAAGCACTGGAAATGATTGCTGCGCGATGGGTACAAGCGGCAGTGATGTTAAATCTACACGGCAGAATGAAGCAGCAGAACTAGTGTAGTGAACATAGAGATTTTGTGGTGTTTGAGGCTAAGCACTGCTGGATGGATGTGTCTACGCTGATGGCTGAATGCCCTGGACAAGCTATTGTCATGATCTGCAGCTGAGAGACGTTATGCGTCGGCATTTTTGAGACAGAACAGCATTATGCTCTATCTAGAAAAGCTGTAATCGCCACTTGACGGACAGTGTCCGTCGCGTTCTAAAGTCTTGGGGAGTCAAACTTGCATAGCATGGTCGTTTGCCAATACCTTATACCATTCTTGGGGCTCTGGAGACGACGTAAAGCAGCCGGCTGCTTTTCTCTTTTTTGATGTACTGCACTGAAGACAACATCTACAGATCGGTCGATATGGTGGAAGGTTAGGTCGCTGAGCAGCGGCCACAGTGAGACGTGGTATTCGGGCCGAAAGACTGAACCTCCCTTGCGCGTCGCTCACTCTTCCTACACTAATCCAACCTCCGTCTCCTTCAATACTGCAAACCGATGTATCGCCAACCATCTATTCGATAGCCTTTTCGTTCGCTTTCTCACCAACCTCGTTGTCCAGCCGTGCCATAGTCAGCGCGGCCACCGTGGTGAACTCGATGGACGGGTACGTCGCGCGACGTGTTTGACGGAAGCTTGAATGTGAGCAACTGGCCAGCCTTACAGGCCGCGACTTATGCAAATATGAGCAGGTTCATGTGGAAGTCGTTTCGAACATAGATCACCAGCCCAGCAACATGCATGGTGGCTCTCATTTCGTAGTCGCTTCGGAAGCGCGCAGTCGACGGGCTGACAAGACGGTTTGGACCAGAAAACCCCTCAATCTTGAATGCTATGTTCAACTTGGCTCCAACATATTTTCGTCTTGGTGAGGAAGCAAAGAGCCATGAACTACTGGTATAGGTACTGAAACTCTAGAAGCGCTTCTTTGGCATCAACCATCCCGAGACCCTGATGACAAGGAATGAGTTAGGAATGCTGTTATGCGCAAGCAAACATCGCCTGCCTGCTGCGAAACGGTTAGTCGAGAAAATTCTACAGGCAAGAAAGAAAATTCTTGGGGAAGAGCATGCGTATACGTTGTGGTCAGTGAACAATCTGTCGAAGATACAGGTCGACATGGGGCGCCCAGATGAAGCCGCGGCCATGCTTGAAAGAGTTATTCCAATTACGATGAGAAATTTAGACGAGGACCACGTTGGCATGACAATGACCAAATCTAATCTTGGTAAAGCTTACTATGTCTCTGACAAATGGAAGGAAGCCGAAGAGATCGTTCGTCCGTTGCTAGCGAAGATCCCACCGGATCATCCTGATTGGATTTACAACTTGTACGGCTACGCAAACATACTGTTCAAGCTGGGCCAGGCCAGTGAGGCGGAAAAGTACTGTGTCGAAATCATAGACCGGGCAACGCGCAAGAAAAGCCTTCCGCTTAACAATCTTCAAATAGTGTCAACTACAGAATTTCTTCTGTGCATTTATGATGTCCAAGGGCGAAAGGACAAACTCGACGCTATCAGAGCGAAATTTCCAGACGCTGGTACAATGACGAGCGAAGATTGATTTGATCCTTATACGGTTCGTAGGATGTCAAAACAGCTCCAACATCCTTCTAAAGCCGTAGCGCCTACTGAAAAACCAAGATCCGGTTCGCCTTCCCGACTTGAGAACCAGGGACCATTCCCCAGGCCGGTGGTTCGTCATACGTTCTGATATGGCACGGTAGCAATAGCGGGGATGAGCTCTGTTACTTTGTATTCTAGCTCAGGGAAGAAGTCGCAATTAATGAAAATCG
Organism: Alternaria sp. 'sect. Undifilum'; assembly: GCA_024321975.1. NCBI lineage: Eukaryota > Fungi > Ascomycota > Dothideomycetes > Pleosporales > Pleosporaceae > Alternaria > Alternaria sp. 'sect. Undifilum'. The sequence goes on from JAJJZI010000001.1 coordinate 12,002,948, forward strand.
CCTGGTTGCCACATAAGGTTCTCGATAGCTATAGAACTATCTGTAAATCTAGTTGGTTCTTTACTACTTTCTTAGAGCTTCTATCGAGGCTAGAGGATGGAAGGCTGTTCTGTGCAGTTGTAGCGGCTGTCACGGCGAGCAAACAGTTGCATTCTTACTACTAAATCACGGCCATAGTACTATGCCTTGAAACATCCAATCCACTGAGTTCTTAACCCAGAATGAGCGTAAACTCCACACTCAAAGCCGAACAAATATCCGAAGCTGACCATCGCACTCTTAGCTACGTGAACACGCTCGCCGACAGTGTCTTCGGGCCCGATTACAAAGCATTCGTCCTGGTGTACCGGAGTTATTTCGATCCCGATGATTATCTGGCTACCCTTGTTACTCGCTCTATCTCACCGAATTCCAATCAGCCGAAGAGTATAGAGCTTGGACTGCATGAGGGGAAGACGAGAGAAGAGGCGTTGTTGGGGCTCTTGGATGAATTGGAAAGAATGGCGGCTGAGAAGAGTCAGAAAAACACGATGAATTGTTGGGATGAATGCTACAAGTTGAAGCTGAGAATAGCGAGGGCGGAAGAAGAATAAACTGCCCAAGTAACAACGGCTGCACATTGGATGGCAGAAGAAGTTCTTAGGGAGCTGGACGGCGCATGATGAGAAGAAGGACATGGTTGGTTGATCGAATGATGAGGAAAGGAATAAAGCCATCGCATCATGAAAACCTAGAATTTACCTAGGTAGTCTTGCATGAATAACGACAGCGCCTATTAGCAGGACATACTTTTCCTTTGGAAAAGAGTAGTCACCCTATGTAGGAATGGCACAAGTAAAGCTCACCTTGCCAGCAGTTTTCACAGTCCTCTGCTGATAACCCTCGTGAGCTTGTCATAAAACTATACGTCCGGAAATCATTCCCGGGGCCTTTCTCTCCCACATACCTGCGTGTTACAATTAAAGAATTTGTGATGGTATCCGATGTCATCCATCGTTCCACAAAGTTTGCTTCCTCGAATGATCCCACTCTCTCACCTATCCGCCTCACTGTACGACCAAACAAACATACTTTCGTACCCCATAGATCCCAGCTGATGACGCTATCCTCCACCGGTTTCTTGCCATAAGTTCTTCCTTGACTGCTTCGTATCATTGTATCCTGGTGGTAGATCTTACAGATGGATTCCCTGGCGGCAAATATGCCTGAGCGTTTTGGTCGATCTCGCGAACCGCTTCCAAACCTGCGAGGCGAAGACGAAACAGAGATTAGATATCTTGTTGATCTGATTGAAAGTAAGCAGCGACGGCCAACACCTATTCTCGTTTCACTCTCTTGATCCATTAACTACATCTAGCGCAATCATGGATCCTATCCCCCCTCAAACCGCCCTCTTGCATCCTCGGTCGCCACCCACCACCCAAAGACCCCAACGCCTCCAAACAGAAAGCTATCGACCCCTCTCTCGCTTTCTGCGCTTCCCTCTACAGCATCGGCCAAGGCGGAACCAGAAGCTTGGAAGTGGGTCCTGAAGTGGGTAGGAGCAGGAAGGAAGCATTGGAACGGTTGTTGGAAGTTGTGGAAACGGAGATTGGACGCATGATGTTGAACGACGATTATCATGCGCGCAAAGCGGCGAAAGACAGTAGCATTTCTGTTGGAAGCGGAAGTGTTGGCAGGAGTGAGAGAGGATGAGCATTCTTTGGCAAGAAAAGGACCTAGTTCCACTATCATAAGAAATTTAGAAGCCATTTTGATGGTTTTCCTGGAGATGGACAATTGAAGCATTTACCGTGCCCTTCTTCTATGCGTCGAATAGATTAGTCTTCCTTGTTGATGAATCTGTCGCTCTCGGTCCTGTAGCGCGAGCCTTTCCTTTGCCCTTGTCCGTTCCCTGGTGTAACACCTTTCCAGCCTCGTAATTTGCATCAGCCACTTCGGAATTTGCACTCTGCGGCGTACCCATGTATGCCTTGCCGTCGCCCCTATACCCAGCATGTGTGATCCTTCCCTTCTTTATTACCGTCAGTGATGATTTAAGCATCTCTTCCATGTCGCTGTCATAACCGTCATCTCCAAACCCTCTCATCTCAATGTCTTCTCCCATAGCACTACTGCAACTCGCACCATCATGATCGAGTTCAACATCAGTTTTTTGGCGACCTTCTTTCATCGCCCCGTGGTTCGCATTCTCTTCCTCTTCCTGTGTCTCCGTTTCTTCAATCTCCTCGGGCTTTTTGTCCATATCTTGGAACTGTCCATCCGCAAAGTCTTCCACTGCCTCTAACAGTTGCAGTAGCACCTCACTACGCGAATTAGCAACTTGCATTTCTGTAAGAGAACGCATCTCCATGCTGTTACTCTCAACATAGCCCATGACTATGGCGCGATATTCGATGCTGCCTTGTTCGTTGAGGCGGCGACCTAGATGCACTGCGCCAGATATGGGGGGTGGGAAGAGGGCCGCAACGAGGTTAGTGAGGAATGTGAGTGTGTTGACGTCTTTTGCGGATATACTTTGGCTGGTCATATTTGACGTGAGAGGTTAAAAGGGGAGGCAAGTGTATCGAGAGGGTCTCCTGTACCGACATAAGAGCCTTGTGCGTTTGCATACATGGAGATTGCCTGTACAATTACTAGACTGATTAATAGTAACGAGATGTGTGACTTTGCTATAACCCGATTGTCCAAATGATGCTTGTGGTTCGGGATAGCAAGCAACTCTTTCAATATGTAATCTCATACGACAGTTTCCCAACCAAAGTATCACACATCATCGTCCTCATCATTCTCATGGCGTACGAGTCAAGTAACGAAACTCGCCCCCATATCCCAGTTACTAGCGTTTCCGTCAGCCCTCTCCTCTCCTCCGATAACGTTGCCTTCAGCTATCTGAAAAGTACGACACTGCTTCTAATCAAACTTTGTTCCATATTGACCTTGTAACAGAGCTTATCATCTCCACGTACCGCCCAGTAGTTGAACCGGTGGTCCTTATGGGCAGGTACGAAAGCAGAGGGGAAAGCATTGAGAAGTTTCGTGCAAGCGTGGTTGGCTGGTCGCTGGCAGATGACCCTGCCGTCGAAACGTTCCTCATTCCACCACAAGAGGGGACAGATCGTCATAGTGCACTAATGGCTGTGATTAGATTGGTAGAGGACAAAGCACATAAGAGAATGGCGGATTTGGAGGGTAAGGACGCAGGGGTCATTTGATGTAGGCAAAAGAACGTATTGCGGAGAAGAAATTTCGGGAGTTGAGTCTTGGAGGGAGTAGGAGATGAAGGTGCAAGTCAGCGTTTCTGTGATTGCGGTTAAATGCATGCAAATCTTCATAGCTTAGCTTTATCATCCAACAACGGTATGCCAACTGCCTCTTCCAGCTCTTTTACAGCGTCCTTCGTCTTACCCAAATTCACCTTGATTGTCCTTAATCCCGTCTTCTTGGCAAACTTCAGGTTTATGCCAATATCATCCAAGAAGAGCGTATCACCTTCAGTCACTTCTCCCATTCCTTTCTTCCTCGCAATCTTATCCATCTCTCGTACCGCCAGCTTATACGCTTCCGGATCAGGCTTCCTGACGCCGACCGCCGCCGAACCGAGGAAAATATCGAAGCACGTAGTGAGATCTGTCGAATCGTTCGCGTAGGGACTTGGAGTAGGTGGGAGGACGAGATCTTTGGTGAAGAGCTTCCCTTCGTCATCGAGAATGCCTGTGGGGAATGCAACGTTGTTGCTAAATGCACCTAAGACGAACTTTCCGCTCTCACCTAGCTTTCGTAGCGCAGGGTACATGTACGGATCAGGTGATCGGCTGATCTTCATCATGCGCCAGAAAAGCGTCTTCGCATCGATCTCCGGTACTTTTGGCTTGCCGCCTTCGATAGCCTGCCCACCACCGACGCTCTCCTGTTGCGCAAGCTTCTGGAGATATTGTGACCAAACTTCCGGTCGCATGAGCTGCTGCTTGAAGGACGCGAACCAGTCGTCATTGAGCTCGACTTCGCCGCGCTCAATAAGTTGCCATGCGCCTGTATCGTGAGGCCCTTTCTGGATCGCGAAGTTTATGTAGCCGATTGGAATCTTGTTCTCGGTTTCGTAATCGAGGATTGCTTGGAAGGGACTGATCACCTATAGTAAGAAATGTTAGCTGCCTTAGTTCGCCGCGTGTGGTTAGGAAGGACGGGCAGTGCAATATTGGGAAGGTACGTACGACTACTCCCCCGATATCGAAGAGAATAGCCTTCGGCGGCTTAGATGAGGAGGCCATGATGGGTGTAAGATGACAGTTGCCAAGTATTGCTGTGAGGATATCATGGCGGTTCGTAGGGCGTCGTCATGGTCGGTACTGGAGGAGTCGTGAAGTGTCAAGGGACCTCGGCAATGAAGACCTAAGCTCTATCGATGGCGCTAGTCCCCGCAAACAGATCAACCTCACCAGGTCACTCTTCATCCTGAGTTCTATCAAGTGTTTAAAATTATGGCAATGAATAGTCTTAAAGGATCCTTCTGCGTAAATACGTTGTTCTCTACCTGTCATCATGCATTTCGTCACTCAAAGTAAAGCGCCGCGGCCAAGTAACCCAAGTATGGACAATCTCTTGTATTTGATCGAGGCTACAAACCCTATCACTCCAAAAAAAACGCCTTCAACATTGGTCTTTCTCATTCTTTTACGAGAACATAAAAGGATCCCGCTCTCCGTGGTTCCAAGAGTCCGGACAGAAATTTGAGTCGAAGGCGCAGGTTGTTTAGGCGGAAGCTTCACCACAATCTCATCCTTCAGCTCCCGACCAAACAGAGAGTCGAGACAGAATTTACTATTCGTCCATTGACACTTGTGTTCATACCCGGCACCAGCAGGTTAGGCATTGCGCTCACTTTCCGCGTGTCGTTTTGCGGCAGCCACACCTTGGGACGCTTCCGATCCGTTAGCAATGGGCCATTATGCAACCGCGAGCGAGAAAAGTCGCCAATCGTCTCACAATGGAAAACACTGTTCATCTGAGTTCCGGTGATTCCGAGGCCCTTGGCCCGCTTTTGGCGCTGGATATGCTCAAGACGCTGACGACGCCGGTGTTCTAGCTCGATACGGGCCTTTGTTGTTTCGTACAGGTGATTTTGATCGTCATCTACAGTAAGGATATGTATGAGGATGCGCTCGAGGTCAGGAGACGGGATCAGCCTGCAGCGCTAAAATGAGCACTATTCACGACCAGCTGACCCATAATTTCGCGTCTACTGATTAGTGCAGAAACGAGAGCCTCAACATCAGCAAGGCTAACAGGGTAGCAAAAGAGGTGTTCCAAGAGAGTGTTCCAAGAGAGGAAAACGGCCTGTGACGGACAAACTACTTACCATATGTTCCACAGGTAATGGGGGTGGGGGTGGCATGTCTTCTTCGACGCCATCTACCAAGCCCGCTACATCGCTAGCTTTGCCATCTGGCGTATAGTCTAACAGATATCTCTGAAATTGGCGAAGAGCAAGCGGAAGACTCTGATAACGTTTGATCAATAAGATTCTGCCATCCAACGTAACCGCCCAGGCTTAGCGATGCCACCCGCGAGTCAAGCGTGGACATTCTCTTGGAATTATCTGACTGAAGGTACCTGAGAGTTGCGGTGAGGCTGGACTACCGATTGTGTTCTGTTTCGGAAGATGTTGTCCAAATCGTATCGATTGGTGTGTTGATGACGGTCTACATTAGAAGTCATCCATCCGAGGCCAAAGCGGGACAGTGTTTGGAACATTGCGTTGATACATGGCTGCTTCTTTGACAGAGAATGAAGCCATCGGTGACGAGAGCGAATACAATGCGCGTTATGAAACCGAGCTTCATGCATGGATCATGCGATGCATGGTAGAAGACTGATACGTTGACGGGGTACGTACACAGTGTATCATTAAAGAAGATATCCCAGGAGGACATGACAGGATACATAGGAAAAGGGTAGAAAGAATAACCGATGTTCCCTCGCGTATCTTATGCGATACCCCTGGACTGGCACAGCCAGTTTCGTACGTGGATAACCCACGTCTTCGGTGATGATTTGCTGCAATGATACTGTTCGATACTAGGAAGCCGGCTGTGGCAAGTTCGGTCTATGTTGATCAATATGCTGATACAGTTGATTTGCAAAAGTGAGATGCGCTCGAAACGGGTAGTTTTAGATGAGGATAGATATGAGCATTGTGCAAGACCTCTACTCATAGACTACCGCTAATAATGAAAGCTGTATCAGCAAAAGAGCTAGAAGAACTCCAGCTCCAAGATAGCTATCTCGTGAAGAGCCTCCTTCACGTGCTTGGTGAAGGCCACGATCTGAGGTACAACGACGAAACGTCCACTCGAGTAGCTATTGAGAGTTGAATCTGCTCTCGGAGTTGTGTGAAGGATTGAGTTGACTGGAAGATTTCTAGACGCTCGTGGCGGGGGGCACTATTACGTGTTGTCCTGACACGTGTGGGACATGTCACGTTGCTTGTTATTGCTATGAGAACTAGATCTCAGGCTTCCCAACTCAGCTCATAGCCGAAGACAGTCCGGCGAAGAAGTTCATCCTAAGTAAGGTAAGTGAGGTTTCGAGATACGTCATGTCGAAGGACTCACCCCTGGATCTTCCTCGAACATGACCTTCTCCATGACCTTCTCGAACGTCTTAGCAACAGTGAAGCCCGCTTCTTTGGCCAGATCGAAGAAAGCAAGGTCCTTCTCGTACAACCATGGGCGATATGGCGTAAAGAAGACGTATGCTCGGGATGTCGATGATTTCTTAAGGGTCAGCTGCACGGTCTTGATGAGTTTGGCATGCTCCGAGTGGTTGAATAGAAGGTCGGCCAGAATGAGAACATCAAAGCCCGAACCATCAGGCAGATACTTTGTCAAGTGTTCGATAGGCGCACCCCAGAGATACCCCTATGCGCATCTTAGTGACGTCCGCCAATGCTCAGCACAGTCACAGACCTCTGCCATTATCTTGGGTGGCTTAGATAGTAGTTCGCAATGTTCAACATTGTACCGTAGATTTTCGACCAACTCAGCATCGGGATAGTCCGTGACGACCGTTTGAGTGGCGCCGTTGAGAGCACAGACAAGGCTTGGTAGTCCCGCTCCAGCGCCAAGCTCGAGTACCGTTCTATCCTTTACGAGTTTATCTGCATGCTCTTCTAGGTAATCGGATATAGTCCGCCCAGCATTCCACAGAAAGTGGCCCTGAATACGTCAGTGAACGAACCAATATGCGCAAGACCGTCAGAAGTCAGATAAGTGCCAAGTCGCTTCTACGGACCTTCTGGAAAATTTCCAGAAAGCTGGAAACCAATGATGGCATCGCTCGGAAGTTCCGTACTCTGCTTCGGCATGTCGGTGATCCAGTGCATAACTTACCCACAAAGGGTTGTGACCGACCAATCGAACAGTGAGCTCCTTGCCGGAACGCAAATGATGAGACGCGAATGTTGCCTGCTTTTCTGGTTTATAGAAATCATTAGGCTCTTGGAACAGGTCCAAGCTCTCCTCATCGGCCTCTGAGGACATGGCGGAAGGAAAGTTGTGACGAAGTGATGGTCTTGGCGAGGATTGTATTTTGGGGTGTTTCAAAAAGCGGAGCCACCGTACAAGGCACGTGCCAAGGTAACTAGCCACCGCTATGCCTATCTGAGTCGTGTTCCACACACCATCTTCGAAACAGCGGACCGTCGTCATCAACGAGATCAGAAGGCTGACCAGATACGATGCTTTGCAACATTAGCAGGGCCCGCGGCTCATTCGTTGGCTGTGGCAGCGAGCGTTGCACCAGCCATATGGCGTGGAAATGCTTCAGGTGGCTGCATAGCGAAGCAACCCAAGTATACCGGACTACCAATCGTGCCCACACCAATTCGAATTATCGTGGTACTTAGATGCCTGAAGCGAGCCCAGGCTAGGAGGGTCCAGCCGGCGTGAAATTCCCCACGCCCCAATGATTAAACCCGGCGGCCGTTGCGTCGTTTCCACGGTTCTTCTGACCACAAAATACGCAAGCGCAGGTGTTGCTCTCCGTAGGTCACGTTCGCTTTATTCACGCCTCGCACACTCATTATATCAAGACAACTTCCTTCACTGACCCTACTGAGGAGGTAATCTTTGATATTCGTATCTCAATCATCGCCCTTAGCTGGTGCCGCTTTGAAGCGACTAAGACCGCTTAGTAAGAAACTTGCTCAACGCTAAGACACTAAACCTAATTCAATCCTCCACCACACATCGCACCCGTTCAGTTCACGACAAACCTCCAAGCATCGACCAGCAGATCCCGCACCTTGACGCCATTAGTCCCGAGTCATTTATCCGTTTAGCGGGGAGGTGTGACACCTGTGTTCTTTCTCGCGGTGTTGAACTGGAGCTGCACGCCTCACCAACGTTGAGCCCTGTCAAGTCATCATTTCTCCAGGCCGCATCCTGGGAGATGATCCAGTGAGACCAGTGCTCTGATTCCGCTGGCTCTCCACTGTGGACCTTGGCGCTTTCACTGCGTGCATGTCCGACGTGCCCCTGGGCATACGATCTACCTTTCATCCGTTCCGAGCTCAAGATCGCTACTGCATCAATCAACGCCTGTGCTGATACAGTATTATCACCGACACTGCGGGAAGCCGGCACTGAATCTCAGGGTTATCAACGCTCCAGTCGCCCGGAGCTGGACCCTTCACAGATCACTTACGCCAGGTCGGGTACCGAGTCTACCTTCTCTTTTGGACACCCACATCGGACCACAATCAAGTCTGTTGGCTACTTTCTCATGCGGCGAGGGTCATACGTCCAGCCTTGAATCTTGCCACTTTATTTTCCGCGCTGCATGCCACTGCGCCCCTCTGCAACACTTTCACGTGCGCGGTGTACATTAAGCTTGGACATAGCTCTTTCTCACCAACTGTCTCACTTTGTCCCCGAGACACGGCGCACTTGGTGGTTACATGCCGTGGATTGAGCAAGTTGTTTCGACCTCACAATAGCCCCGCATCATGTGGGCGGAAGTCAACGGAGAGCGCAAGAAGGTCGCCTGGTAGGTTCTCCCATTTAATTGTCTCACTCCTCGTTCTGTCTTGTCCTACTATCTCGTATTTGTGATTTGTTACGCGCAAACTGCACCTACCCCAGAAATTCCTTAGCGACTGTTACTTGCATCGCACTGTCCGGGGTGTCCATTCGTCATGTACTTTGACTGACATTTGATAGCGGTCCGTGCATCCGCGGTCATCGCTCGTCGAAATGCGATCACAGAGATCGAGTGCTGGTTGAGGTTCGGAAACCTGGTCGGCCGTTGAGCAGCTGTCCACACCCGACTGGATCTTGCAGTTGCGAGCGTGTCGTTATCAACTACACGATTCCCAAAGCATCAGAATGTGCTTGTCCTTCGGAACGAGCTCCGCCCACGGCCACCGTTGCAGGAAACAGTCGAATTACAAAAAGCAGGCGTAAATCTGCAGCACCCACTCCGTACAACCTCGAAAAAGCCATCCAGGCTGGCTTCGACACCACGACTGACACCTCATCAACCGCGTACACACCCTCCGAAACAAGCAATAGCAACGGAGCATCACTTCCCTCAAGTGCGAGCTCAACGCCACGTCTACTCCCTGCGCACAACGAACCTGTATCGAGTTGCTGCAAGCCAAAGCCGATTCTGTTACCAGTTCAAGAAGGAGGGTGCTGTGGCAGCAAACCAAAGACAGCTACTGAGTCGCCAGTACAAAAGAAGTCTTGTTGCTCCTCACGCAAACAAGAAGATACGCCTGTCAACGGCCATTCACATGGTTATCAACATGTGGGACATCAATTCCAGTTCCCAGCCCAAGCGGTAATCCCGCAGTACCAAAACTTCTCCCCACAAACGCCGTCAGCTGTATCGAATCCCTTCGGTCTTGGCACTCCAATCTACAATCATGCGGCAGCAGCCTACCATCGGCAGAACTCTGTTGCTATGAGCCCAGTCACGAACAACTCCATGTCTCCGTCTGTTGCCAGTCCTCAAATTGGGCAACATGTTCCCGAACACAATTGTCATTGTGGAGAGTTATGTAGCTGCTTTGGATGCGCAGCTCATCCGAACAATGCTACCATGATGGAGTACGTCAGGATTATGGCCCATTTCCAATATAATGGCGGATTCGGAGGGATGCCTCCACCCCTATACGACATGCCCACATACCCTCATCAACCTGGGTACGGTGCGGAAGCCGGTATGAGCTTCAACTCAATGCAATCCGGCTTAACAACACCCACACCCACGCAGATGAGCTTTCAACAGAGCATGGATATGCCAAACATGGTACAGGTACCAATGGCGTTGCCGGGGAATTGGCCACAACAACTAACTCCTGTGCCAAGCCAGCCGCAGACGCAGTTTTCGAGCAGCCTTAGTTACAATCCGTCCATACCAGCGCCAAGCGACACACTGCGGAAATCTGGCGATACCATGGATTCCCCTGCAGCCAGTAGCCCGAGCGATGCCAAAGATGAAGATACAGTAACTCTATCGCCATCATCCTACTTCTGGAACGAGATGACGTTGCCCAGCTGTTCAGACGCTTCCGGTACCTGCCAATGTGGAGATGGCTGCGCATGCGTTGGCTGTCTAACACATGGCGGTCACACCGGTGAACCTCTCGACGACACGACGACGACGGCGGCGGCGGCGGCGGCGGAACACGACCCCTTCCTTAATTTCGACACAGATCTTGCGCTCAACATGAATGATCCGACAGACTTTCTCAGCTTCAGTCTAAGCTGAGGTGGTCACCTTACGATCGTCTTATCTTCCACGACCATGACGCGCCCCTTGCGCGGAGATTACCGATATGAACTACCGAATATGCGCCGGCATCGTACTCAGCCTGCTTGTTCCAAGGAGCGGTGCGCACGGCAGGGATTCAGTACGCCCTCTGACAGCGCCGCCTGGGCAACCCGCTGTTCGACTGACATCGCGATAGACCAGTGCCATCTCTACCAGACGCTGCATCCTCTTTCCATCTTCGTTTGCTCATTTTTGAGTGTCGCTGACGACGCGACGAGTGGGCCAACCATCTTTCCATGGGCATGGGAGGGTGGAAACGGGTTTAGCATGATATGAGAAGGAAGTCGGACAGACAGGGAGTGTAGTCTTTGCATTTGGTGTTCTGTTTTGATTGATGTATTGATACGATACCCCGGCATCGGGCGGATGAATGTCCTTGTTAGCGTTTGATAGCATAGCAAATCGAGACTCAGTCCTTGTGCTGCTCATATGCTCATCCATGTGCCATTTATGTTGTTGTTCTCACATTCGCATTGGGGCATGTCAAACTGTACGATTACCATTCATGAATTCAAGTGAACTGAATTGTAGAGAAGCCGTTTCGACTGTCCGTCACCAATTGATCCATAGAACAACACCCGTAGAGATCTCCATAACATTGCTGGTAGAAGAGAAAACTATCTACATATCCGAAGAAAGGTAGTTGGTAATTCGTTCAAGAAATCCGAAACCTCCTCCAAAAGCCCCTTCGAAATCGTTGCCGCAATCCGCTGGACCTTCGACATTATGAAAGTATTGACCAGGAATACGTGAGCCTGCTAAGATGGGCTGACGTGGAAGTGGTAAATAGTATGAAAAGACATTGTAAGAACCGAAGATCTAATGCAAACACAGCAAAGGAAGTGACGGGACAAGGGGTACACACGGATCTGACGCTGGACGAAGGGCGGGTGCGGCTAGCCGTCCGATAGTACAACCATGAGGTCGCCATGCATGACAGCAGCCTGTTCATGTCAGTGAATATTCTGTTTTGTGATAAGCTGAAAGGGTGACATACAGTGCAGCCACGATCTGGGTCTTCCCAGCAAATGTCACCTTCACACCATTGGTTTGTGGCGCTCTTGTATCTGCAGGGGGAGACGACACCATCGCCAAGGAAAGTGATATCGTAACCGAGTCGCTCGTTCTTGCATAGTTCATTTTGCTTCAAGCTGGAGAAGCCTTCCTGCATTGGACCATCGTCAAAGGATGTTCCGAAGACCACTGGTGCCCAGTTACCCCTGCCTCCCATCTCTGTACCCCAGGTGCAAGCCTCATTCTCCGGCACACCTTGCTTGTTGACGTAGTATTGAGCCGATGTTTTCTTAGCTTTCCAGAAGAAGTACTTCTGTTGATCAGGATTGGCTAGAAAGCCAGTCTTGCCTGGGCCAACAGTTACTGGGAAAGTCATGGACTCGGTGCCTGCTAGTTGTGAGCGGCTGCAATGAGGGTGTGGATAATTGACATACCTGGATAGTCCGTGCGGCAGAAAGAGACAGACTTCGACAGCCTGTTTTGCACCTTCACGCCCATTTTCTTTGAGCCTTGTACGCAAAGCGTATCCGCAATCTTGCCGTCGGCCATCTCCAGGAACCCGTCTTTGTTGCAATACAAGCCACCAACGCTCTGACCTGTTTTGCCTTGAACCGAGGGAAACGAAGCCTTAAGGTAAGGGTTTGGGCAGCCATAGGAACAGAAGCTACCAGTCGTGCAGCAAGTGCCGTCGGAACACGAACCACTCACGATAGTTGTGATGTCATCAAAGCCATCTGCTCCCGCATATTGAGGATCTTGAATACCCGACCAGCCTCCCAGCCCTTCTTGAGTGGTAGGCAAGGCGCCATAGCCATAGGGAAACTCGGTGCAAGGTATCTTGCCATTCGGAAATTCCTTGTCGCACTCGGCACAGTGACCGTCCTTGTCGACCATGTCTGCCCAGGGTGAAGTCCCTGATTGCTGTACAGATAGCGGATTTTCGGAAGGACTCGGTGCAGGGTCGCTTGATGGCGTCTCAGGTGACGGTGCAGACTTCTGAGGTTCAGGCGCGACAGGCCTAGGGTCGTCCACAGGCGTCTCGGGGGTGGGCTCTGTTGTCGGTTCGGCGACCTGGATCTGATGCTCGGAAGCTGGAGGCGGAGTAGGCAATGCGACAGGACTGCTAGTCGATGTCGACAGAACACCATCGTTGCCCCACATGAAAGTGCCGTTAGCGATACCCTCGCGCGCCTCTTCTTCTGAGATCGCATGATCATCGAGCCAGTACACGATCTGAGTCTCAACTGCCGCGGGCACGAAGATGGCGCCACGCTTGACTGGACTAGGAGCATGAGTATGACGGTGCAAGTGATGCGGTTTAGCTACAGTGACTGCGGCAAGCGCAATAGCGGTTATGATGTACTGAATCTTCATGACAGACTAGAGCTTTTGCGCAACACTTTTGTAGGAGGTCGCTAACTATCTCTCCCATTGTCAGCCAGCGCGGCAGCAGGGAGTGCAACGCGATAGAGCCACTGACCTGTTACCTCTGTACAAACAAGCAATTTCTCCAAGCTCTTGACAGATGAACGCGAATCAGGGTGCTTCTTTCGCTTTGGTCGGTGTTCGTTGCGCTGCGAGGTGCTCGAGGAAGTAACGGAGAAGTATACTGGCAGTGCCTAAGGAATGAAATGGAGATAGAACTCCGGGTGAAGGCACGAAATAATGACTGGTGAATTGCAAAGGAGACTGAGTCGGTTTTGGCTTATAGAGTCGCAACGAGGGTAGTACGGAAATACAAGAGCGAGAGTGAGGTGAGTGTTGTTTGTATCGCAACGCCAAGACAGGGTCTTGCCGGCGTGGTTGCCCTGTTTGGGCAGGAAGGAGCAATCAATGGGGTCATACGCCTACTAGGATCTGGGCCTCCTGAACCAATAGGGGAAGGCCGATTACTCGGAGAGGAAAGAGCGTTGGGTATGATCTAGAAGAGCGCATACACGGCTTCGGGAGGCCTTGAATGAGGGACAATGCGAAAAACAGTAAAAGCGAAGACGACGATCAGTTTACTAACATGAAGAGGGACAGTAGCGATCAACAAGAGAGATTACCAGTTTCGAAGGAGGTGTACTAATATGACCGTTCCGACTAGTGACACGGTTGCGTGGCATATGTACCTAGGTACACTCCGAGCAGACTATCAGCCAGTACTACGTATGTACGTGTACGGAAGAGACCACAGTGCACCTTCTTCGCCAACCTGCTACAAGCCTAGACGTGAATGAAGTTGACACCGAGAACGAAGAACGCTTCGGCCCTAGCGGCATGGTGTCAACCGACTGAGAGACACTAGGTTCCTGAGAACGTCTCGGTCTGCACATGGCCTTGGTCCTTGCGCGAACTACTTCATCCTGTCAACATGTCGTGCAATGTCGAACTTCGACTAGGCTCAAAACAGCCATATGCGAGCATATTACACCTGCATATATAGAGCGCAAACAAACAGACTGAGGGCGCGCGAAAGCCGAGGGGTTTCTTAGTGGCTCCGCCAATATGTATTAAGGTCAGCCTGGGCAAGCGCTTGACTGCAGTGCTTTCCATGGAATGAGTATGGAATGGCTTACGCTGAGGCCTTGATATGTGGTACCATTGCCCTGATGTTACTGCCGTATTATAGCTTGAGGTATATATAATGTGAATACGTTCACGATAAGCCACGCGACCTGGTCGGACGATAATTGATCTTGAGAAGTAGGGCGTTGGTGCGTGATCAAGCTGAGAAACCACGGTATCTGCGCAGGCGCATACATAATAGGTGCAGTCTTCTCTTTCAAACCAACCCGGCAGTCGGTCACTGTCGCGAATGCCAATACTTTGGATTCATAGGACCACACAACAGCCACCTTGCAAGCGACGTAGCAGCGCGCAAGTTACCCGGAGCTCGTGCTCCATGCAGCCCTGTGGTCGAGTGATACGGGCACAGGCGCAGCAATCCGTATTAGGTACGATAGGATCATGAGACCTGCGGTATGACGCGGACGTTCAAACGACGATATGTAACGGTGTTGATGAAAGAATGATGGAGGAAGCGACGTGACGGGATGGAAAGGCTGCGCGCTAATCATTGGAGCCCCACACGTTTGCCCCAACACGCAGGGCTGATGGTGTGTCACAACATGATCAGCCATATTTCGTGACTGCGACAATGTTATCTGGATTTGTTTCACAAACGCACAGCAGAGGCTTTGGTAAGAATGATTGCGTCAGATATATACAGACTCTCTAGTGATACTCCATTCAGGCGGCTCCTCTACAGCACCACCCACGATGTAGGTAAATACAGACTATTCAATCAGAAGAAACTCATCTCTCGAACTGCTGCTAGACAAGTGATCTAGACTTGCTGAACATAGTTCGCTGGTACACTGCGTACTATGCCATCTTTCTCAACGTCTGCCCAGCCGTCGCCAGCCTCCATGTTGATAAGAACAAAGCGATCTCCTTCTGACATGGAATGTTCCGCGTCGGTTTGTGCTGTATAGTCATACAATGCTTCCACGTACTTCAGCTTCTTCGCGCCACGCTTTGGCGCAACGGCGGGCCCCTTCTTCTTACCGGGAGCGACAGCCGCAGTGAAATTGGTGGTTGATGCCGACGATGCAGAGTACGTCGAGTCCGGCCTTGTTGATGAGAATGTAGAGGCCGTGGTAGGTGGTGTTGCCACCGTCATCTCAACATACGCTGCTGGAACAAGACCCTCTTTGACGCCAGCACGAACTTTCATCCATCCGGAACCATCTGTAGCAATGTGTTAGCAAATCTACCAATAACTCCTAAGATGTGGGAGGCATCTAACTACATACCATCAGGTTCTACAATGGTAACATCCGTGCCGTCCGCGATAGTCAGTTCGCCCTCACCGTTCTCTTGATAAGCGTACAGCATTCTACCCTTCGCTTCTGCGGACTTGGGTGTGGGTGGAGCAATGTCCTCGTCGTTTTTGACATATTGCGTAGGTGGTGGTGCAACTAGCCGGTTTTTCCTGGCACCCGGTGCAGGTGCAGGTGCCTTCTTCTCCGGTGGGGGAGTCTCTTCAGCAGTAGGCGACATCCCTCCAGATATTGAACGGTGCGCAGTCGCTGAGTAGCCAGAGCTGAGAGTGTTCATAGAATTCACCGTGTCGCTCCGTCCAAGTCGAGGCATGTCTGCATTGGAGCTCGTCGCAGTACCATTTGTAGCTGTCGCTGCATGTGCAGCCTTTTGTCGTTCTTCCTTCAATTTCTTCTTCTCTACCTTGGACTGTTCGCCAGGACAGTCGGCGGGGACCTTCATCTCGCACTTGCTGTGACACGTATAGCCACAATCTTGACAGTCGTACCCTTTTGCTGATAGACCCCATATCCGATCTCCACATAGATCACAATTTGTAGGTATCTTGAACGTCTGCGACTTGAAGTTGTGGTTCCTTGCGCCAATGCTCAAGTCACCGACGACTGAAGTGATTGTCGAAACTTCCACTTCCGCGCTCACTTTCTGACGTTCCACCTCATGCATCGCTTCCTGTATAGCAAACACAGCGCGAACGATATCAACTTCGTCCCTTTTATCTTTCCCATCTCTTATGTTCTGCCGTACCGTTTTGGCATTCTCGACTTCTTTACGTTTCCTTTCGAGCTCGCGTCGATATTCCCCTAGCGAAGCCTTAGATTTAGTGAGGACATTGCGCAGGAATATGGTTGTAGACTCGTCGACGGCGATACTGCTGTCGTCTAGCCAGACTGGGCTGGGCTCAAACTGAAAGTCACCAGGCTCCTGGAAGGAACCAGCGTTGTGCCGTACGAACATCATCGAGTCAAGCAGAGGGTTGTTACGCAGAATCTCGCCTGAAAGGTGGTTCAGGTATTCGGTACTTCGCACGAGCGTCTGGGTCTCGATCTGTGCAGCGAGTGACCATATCGAATTCAGTTTGTTAACTCGTGTTTCGGAAAGATCCTGGAGGCTCTGTGTCCGTCAGCGATGCGCCGATAACCGCGTGGCTTCACTTACGTCTAGTAGCTCAGGGACGTACTCGTGATAATACATCTCCTTTTGTTTGTTCGTTACGTTGATGCTAATGAGATATGTGTTCTGCAATGATCAGCATATGAGAAATGCGAGGCGGCATGCTACATACCTTGACGTTGCGCATCTCAACCTGCTGCTGTTCGAAAGCATTTCGCGCCTTGCCTTTGCCATGGTCAAATGCGCCATCAACTTTCTTGCGCCGGCTTTCGACCTCCTGACAAACGCTGTCGTATTTGCCCTTTTGCTTGCGCAACTCGCTATATTGATTGTCGCGCTCCTTCTCCAGCTTAGCAGCGTAATCTCCGTGCAATTTGCGCAACTCTTCGGTCCGTGTACCAAGAACTTTAAGGGGGTCGGCGAGCTGGGTGATGAGAGCGCCAGCGAATTGCTCGTGTTCGGCAGCGCGGGATTCGAGGGTGCTTAATTGGACACCCCATGTGGTCATAGAAGCACTACATGTACGTGTCAGCAACGCCCGACCTTATGCCATGGCAACCGTACCTCTCGAGCGAGCCTGGAGTGACAGTAGGAGTGTCACCAACACTCAGGCTGCTCTGCTTCTTCGCCTTCTTTTCATAGTATTTCTTCGCAAGCGCGTTGAGCTTTGCCGAGTATTCCTTCTCTATGGCGCTTCGTTCCCGGTAGAATGCTTGGATGTCGTCCAGCCAGGAGATACCACCGGAGACCTGCAGTCGCGTGCATCAGTAACATGAAGCGCAATACAAGTAGCCAACAGCGCTTGTATCAGGGTCTTTCGGAAAACCACAACACATGTGTATGACGTACCCAAGCGTTGACTGTCTTGAAGCCATCCTGTGATTATTCGTCAGCGCATGCTCGGTGGTGCCACTCCAACTCCGCGTACCTTCAACTCAGCGCCAAACTGGGGCGCAATGTCGACCTCCATGATTCCTGGTGTATGTATGGGCCGAGCACTTGAAAGGAGGGGACTAGGACCCCAGACATAGAGGGTGAAGGACTGCTGAGACGAGGACGGGAAGGGTTACGCGTAGTATACCAGGTGTCTTGGTTACCGGCTGCCCAATTAGTGGGCCAAGAGGAATGGCAGCGAGGCGGTGCGTGCCGAGCAGGGAAAGCCGGGATCTTGGCCGGTGACGCTGAATCTGGGTAATCTTCTGTTCGTCTTTGATTGTGTGGTGTCATGAAGAGCAGTCCCAGAGGACTACAATGGCATGCAGATGCAGGAACAGGGCTACGGAGCGCTTTCACTTGGTCGCGCCTGCACACATGCCCAGGGCCTGTTCATGCGGCTCGCGCGCTAAACCTGGCTAGCGTCTCAGCCCCCGCCAAAGTCGACATCTGGAGCTCTCACAATTTGCAACGCGTGCTTGGTGCCTGCAACAACACAGCTATTACCTCCTACGACACCATTCCATTCCGAGCGAACCTCAAATCTGTACTCAAAGCAAGTCGCTCCATCCAGCAAACCACTGCGAGTATTCTCGAGGTCGCAGCTTCCTTAATTGTACCGCCCGCAATCGCCTACCATGTCGACCACTGAAGAGACGCCCATCAAGCAAGAGCCCACCGAAGAGACTCCCGCGCAAGACCCCCAAGAACCCCAAGAACCCCAAGAGGAATCGCTCGGACAGGCTCAGGTCGATGGCAGCGGTCCACTAGGAAATGGCTCTGCCTTGGCTGAACCCGCGTTTAAAGTTGAGGTCAAGCTTGCCGATTTGCAGGCAGACCCCAACAACCCGCTGTACTCCGTCAAGTCGTTTGAGGAGCTTAAGCTGTAGGATACATGCGCTCACATACCGGGCAAGCTAACAATGACAGCTCCGAGGAACTCCTCAAGGGCATTCGCAACATGAACTTCCGCCAGCCATCCAAAGTCCAAGAGAAAGCCTTGCCTCTACTTCTGATGGACCCGCCTACCAACATGATCGCGCAGTCGCAGTCGGGAACTGGTAAGACTGCCGCCTTCTCGCTCAATATCCTCTCTCGTGTCGACCTATCCAACCCCGAGCCGCAAGCGTTGGCCCTCGCGCCTAGCAGAGAACTCGCCCGTCAGATCCTCGGCGTCATTACACATATGGGTCAGTTCATGGACGGCCTAAAGACCATGGCTGCCATTCCCGACCCGTCACGAAGGGGACAACAATTCAACGCCCAGATCCTTGTCGGCACCCCGGGGACTGTTCAGGATATGCTGAGGCGGCGTCTCATCAACCCAAAGAGTATAAAGATTCTGGTCTTGGACGAGGCCGACAACATGTTGGATCAGCAGGGCATGGGCGAGCAATGTACTCGCGTCAAATCACTTCTGAACAAAGACATCCAGACAGTCCTCTTCTCCGCTACCTTCCCGCCAAACGTCATCGCATACGCAAAGCGCTTCGCGCCCAACGCGAACACGCTTACGCTAGCTCATGAGGAGCTCACCATCGAGGGTATTAAGCAGCTGTACATCGACATTGACAAGGACAATGACAAATACGCGACATTGCTCAAGTTCTATGGTCTGATGACACAAGCATCTTCCATCATCTTCGTCAGGACCCGAAGGACGGCTGAGGAGCTCGAGAAGCGCATGGTTGCCGAAGGCCATAAGGTTGCGCAACTGAGTGGTGCGCTTGAAGGCCCTGAGCGTGATCGCATCATCGACCAATTCCGCTCCGGAGAGGCCAAGGTACTCATCACCACCAATGTCCTTGCCCGTGGTATCGACGTACAGTCGGTCACCATGGTCATCAACTACGTAAGTTGCACTCTAGGACGAAAACAAGAAAGACATATTAATCTTTGCTAGGACGTTCCAACAATGGCAAACGGACAAGACGCAGACCCAGAGACATACCTCCACCGCATTGGTCGTACCGGTCGTTTTGGACGTGTCGGTGTCGCTCTCACCTTCGTGCACGACAAGGCTAGCTGGCAACAACTGAACTTTATCGCATCCTATTTCAAGACCGACCTGCACCCCATCGACACATCGGACTGGGACACTGTCGAAGATATGATCCAGAAGATTATCAAGTCGTCGCGAGCGGGCAAGACCACGGAGGAGATGACCAAGGAGTTGACCGGGTAGAAATAGTTGGGATCAGGGAATCCGAAATAGCTTTGTAAGAACACAAAGTCCTGGAAAGTGTTCCAACCGCCACTCATAGACAATCTGTTTTGGGGAAATTAGGCTTTTGAAGTTAGCGAACATATGGCAGAGGGCAACGCAGCCGTTGACCTCTATCAAAGATGAAAGAATCACGTACGATGGAAATGAATCAAAGATACCCAAAGCTTAGCAACAAGTAAACCAAGTCTTTTCTCTTCTTGTTCCTCCTGTTCTTGTTCTTCTTCTTCACGTCTCAAAGGCCCCTGGCGCCGAAACGACTATTATAATGAGTGAACTGGCTATCAGCGCGCCCGCTATGGCGCTAACTATGATGATGCTTCCTCTCGATGCAGGGAACTTGCCCCGTATGACATAATGCTGAGCTTCAAAATACCGATGGAAACCTATCAAAAGCATCAAGATGGAAATGCCGATAAAGGTTGCGCCGAGCGGTTTCCCCAATTGCCGTAGTTTGGCCTGGGGCGAGGTAGCGTGAGCTGCATCTGGAGAGTTTGACAGAGAGGTATTCAGGCGGAAGAGTTGTGTTATTGCTATGCCGATTGAGGCGAAGGAGAGGGATGTGCGGAGCCAGGCGAGGAAGGTTCGTTCTGTAATTTTTTTTATCTCCTTGTTAGTACTATTGCCGTCTTCTGGGTTGTCGGGTGTATAGAGAGAGAGAGAGAGAGAGAGAGAGGGGGGGGGGGTATCTAACCCAATGCTAAATGATCTCTTGCGACACTCCCCTTGTTCTCCAATTCTACGCTTCCGTACTTTTCCCAGAACCCGCTCCACCGCCCTTTCTCCTGCTGTTCTACTGCTGCGGCTTCGCGCTCTGCGCTTCTTATGCGCTCGGTGGTTGTGAGGCCGTCTAGTCGGCTTTGGTCGGCTGCTGGTTGTAAGATACCTGCTGTACCTTCTTGTTGTGCATCGGAATCTGTGGCTGCGGGTCCCTGGGATATGGAAGACGCGGCGTTTGGGTCTTGAGATGGGTTCGCGGCTTTGGTGTTGGTAGTGGTGGTGGAGGAGTGGTCGCGCGCACGGATATCAGGGGATATGGAGTTGTAGTCTTGATTACGAGACTGCGAGCTTGTGACTATGGGTGAGGTTTCATCGGCGCTGAGTGTTCGCGGTGACATGGCGGAGCGTTCGGAGGCGTGTCTACGGGGTCCGGTCATGCTTGCTATTCTCTCTTCCTCTTCTTCAATCTGCAATGTCCAGGATGCTAATCTTCAGGTGATGTTTCGAATGTTCCGATATATCCGTATAAGCTGAATATTGGAGGTTGTCGCGGCAAGTTCGAGTGAATCCTGCGTCCAGTTGGATTCGGGCGAGTATCGGGGCTCTGGCTCGCGACGAGCCGTTCCCCCGCGGGGATGTTCAATGTCGTCTGCGTACATGTCGCATGTCGATGCATTACTTAACCCTTGAATGCTTGTTAGATACTCTGAATTAGGCATGTCAGAGTTTAAGTTGGCGTAGCGTTATTGCGCCTGGGAGTCACGCAAGACCCGCATCTGCGATTGGCCTATGGAAACGAAGCGTGTTCCGCAGCCCACAATTGAGGCTAACGTTTGGGGACATCTGGGGTAATTTACATCATGCTGCGTTATTCATGATTTGGAGAAAGCGGTAGTATAAACTTTCACGTTCCGATTCCAAGATGTTGCTGGTATATCTCTTGCCAGCAAGCCTTCTATACCTCCGATACATGGATTATTTGGTACATGTAACGCTCATGATGACAACAATGTGGCAGTAATGTGCCCCTCTCAACGCCGCTCAAAGACCGCCAAAGGAAGCAGCCTGCAAATAAATTGTACATCACTTACGATTTTCTTACTCGTTGTAGTGGAACACCTAAAGTCAAAGTTAGCGAGCAGTATTTAGCGAGCATGATAGGAAACAACTTACCAGGTAGTTGGGCAATCCGAAACTTTCCCAGTTCAATCGGCTCGCCATCTTAGCGAAACCCTCCGTCTCGATAAGGTGGTAGAAGGCGAACGGCGGGAACATGGCGCCGTCTCGGTGTACCTCTGCTTTGACGAGTAAAGTGGCACCACCTACACCATCGAGCTTGATCTTGGCCTTGGGGTCCGCAGATGCATCGTACATCTTGGCCATGAGGCTACGGTAGGTAGCCATCTCGGCATAGCCTTCCAGCAGAATATCGTCCTTGCCCATCTTAGCAGCAAGGCCTTTCGCTGTAGTGCTATCGATCCAGTTGTTAAAATCGTATCCTCGAATATCCATGGCCTTCCTCTCTTCATTGTAGTATCGCTGGAAGCAATTGGGGGCGATGATAGGCACGTTGTAGTCGGCGAGATCTTGGATCAGGGTGGGTGGAGTCTCGATAATGTCCGCATCCATCCACAGAACCCACGAGGTTGTGGGGCCCATGGTTGTGAACAAAAGCGAATTGCGCGCCTTGGCCATGGCCGCCCGTCGTGCCTTCTGGTTTTCCATCTTGTGGCGCTCGGCCTCGTCTTGCGACACGAGTGGGGACTCGGTGTCCTGACGGAGGATGGTAATGGCGGCGAAGCGGCTCTTCTTGGATCCCCTTTGCGTCTTGGTGACTTGTGCCTGCAGCGCAGTGTATGCGGCATTGCCTTCCTTTGTTTTTGGTATTATGAAGCCCAGTGAGATGAGATGGTGTGGGTAGCTGAGCTTAAGGAGGTTGTCCCAGTACTCTTGGTAGAACTTGGTCAGTGGTGTGAGAATAAGGACTGTTTCTTCATTTTCAATTGGTGTGCGCGTGTTGGTCACGTTGTTCATATAGTAATGCACAACGGGCGGCGCGGCCTGTGGAGCGTTCGCTTTCGACTTGCGGAACGGTAGCGATGGTGGAGAAAGCGGGTTCGAGGCTACCTCACCCCCTCCCTTTCTGGCAAGTGATGGTGCATCGCTACCAGAGAAGAAGAAAACGAAGAAGCCAATGCAGAGGATGCCCGCAAGGATTAAGGTAATGGGATTCGAGCGTCGAAAAGAGCGTGACATTTTGGGTGGACGACTAGGAAGGAAGGCGAACCGCGGCTGCCAGGATGGGACGGCCTATGGATGGCGCATCAGAAGAAGCAAAGGCCGGTGATGGTGAGGTTGTGGGCGTGGTTCGGCGCAAGGAGGTTTGCGAGACGTGGCCTGGCTGGCGCACCAAAAAGCGTCAGCGGCGTATACAGACACGGAGGCGGCTCTCGAGCGTCCTGTTGGCTCCCAGGGACTATGGACACGACTGGTTGACAGGCTCAATTCTTGGGCTGGCAGATGACAGGAGTGCTGCCATGCCTCCACGGCCTCCGTTGCGAGATGCCGCTCTGCTTACGTACTCGTCTTATCGCCAGGGCCTGCCATCTGCTAGCTTCCGGTGGTGCGTCATGACCACCTGCATCTTCAACACCACCTCGACGCTCCACCATGGTCAATTGAACCGCGACAAATGCCTCTCCTGGTCACGCGACAATGGTCAGTCCTGAGGCGTGCCGCTGCCGCCACTCGCACCCTGCGCTGTTCATCCAACTCAGTTCATAGATGGAGAGGTTCCGAGCAACTCGGAAATTCTCACTCTGCATCTTCAATAGCACCGTCTCTTCACCACGGCATACTCGTACCAAAATCTGTTGAGACTCACGTAAGAGCATCGATTTGATTCGCTGTAACGTCCTAATAACATCCATAGCCGCAGGAAATTGTCCAGCATATCGTTCCCCCAGAACTGGGGGATACCCTCCAAAGGACCTTTTGTGTCTTCTTCGTCACGCCGTCGTATGCGCAATACCTGCTGGATGACGACGCTTTCCTCCGCCAGGCCCTCCTGCGCGCATACCAAAAGGCTACCCACCAAGAAGACCTATACATACATGCGCTGTGTGCCGTTGTAGACAAGCTTCCCATCCGAAAACACGAGCTATCGCGACGCGCCACCGAGCCGCCTGTTGCTGGAACTGGGGTTGAAGGGATTGCCTACGCGATTCTTCCGCCCGATGCTTCTGTGTCGTCCCAAGAGCTCTCGCCATCAGACAAGGGTGCTATCGATTTCATATTTGGGGAACATGACGTCAAGAACACGCTCTATCGTGACACATTACGACTGCCTCTCGCGAATACTGTCTTCCAGACGGGTACGCCATCCACCATGATCCTGTCCACTTGGAAGACTGTTGGCGTGAATCGTGAATTGACTCCTGTATCCAAGACGAATGTTCCTCATCATGGAATTCGCTTAGTTGAGCAACAAGACTCCTCACGCTTTCCCCCCATTCTCAATGTTCCTTTAATCCCGCTGACAGTGCCCCGCATAGTCCAAGGGTGCATGGGCAACATCATTCGTGGGGTTATCGGGTCTGATGGTAAAACTATACAGGCGTCCTCGGAACTTGAAAATGTTGTCCCTCGATTCTTCAGATCGCGGGGACAACCCGCACAAGCGACAGTGGCTTGGGCACTGGTGATACCCGGAGAATTGAGAGCTGTTATTGCCGCTAGAACAAATGAGCTCCTCTCCGGCTTGCCAACGGACAATGAAGGTACGATCTCTAAACAAGAAGATACATGGGAACGTCTATGGCGCAGTGATCCCCCTTTCTGGAACACGCTCGTGTCGAAAGCGATTACTGAAGGAGCACGTCTCCATCGAGTCTTGAGTGGTGGAGGCGGATGGGGAAAGAAAGCTGGTCTATTGTCGTTAGATCCCCTTCCGGCCAATCAAGCTGCGGAATCATCAAAGGATAACGATTTTCTCGGCATGGTCGATGATCCAGAAGATTTCGAATCCACTCTTACACCAGTGGTGCGAAACGGAGACTCGATACAGTTTTTCATATCTCCAAAATCAGACCTCGAGCAGTTGGCTCAGAATTCCGGTAGCCTCAAAAGTGTAGAGAGCCTTGCAGGAGCCGCAGCCGACAAACCTTGGGGCTGGGAGCTAGGCACGGTTCCTAGCACTATTGACTCGATTCCTGGAGAGTTTTGGCAACACCGTCTATCTGAACCGGGAAAAATCAGTACCTTCCATGGCTTCGGTGCGCTGACTGAAGGGCCGATGACGCTCACACAACACTCTCACGCGGACGAGAGCAAGGCCAGCACCGTCAACACCACCACGATCGATGTCCCTTTCTCCCGTATCTCGGGGTTTATTAATGAAGCCAGGCTTCGCGGTAAGAAAGAGGACGTAGGTGAGCCTGATGTGGACTAGCTGCTCCTTCCAATGTATTCTGATAACTCAATTAGTCAATCCATGAACCAAATGCACTGAATTCTCCGCCTTCCATCAGTGCGCAAAGTTCAACTAACAGCCGACCAACTTTTCAGGTAGCCAGTCTGTTTTCGTCTCAGCAGAAGCGCGGCCTCCGACAGGTTTCAATCCCCACGGCCCTTCCCACTGTGCGCGAGTTCTCCAGCATCATTACCATCAAAGAGCCACCACGATCCCCTCCAAAGCTAGCAGTATCAGAATTGATTCGCAAACTCAAGATCGAAGGTCACCCTACCTCCGGCCGGCTCCGAGTTCGAACAGCAAAAGCTATACTGCGCAGATTTGAAAAACTGTTCGACAAACAGAAGATGAAACATAAAGCGGTCATGTCAGCAATTCGACAACGGGATTGTTGTTTGATGATTGTGAGGTTTAGGATGATCATGGTCGAAGTAGCGAATACGATAGATGAGGCTGATTCCGTTTTGTACGACATTCATCACAGGCCTGTGAGAAGGATTTTGTCCAAAGAGAGAGGCAAGTCAAAAAGAGAAAGACTTAAGAGGAATGCGGAGAAGAGGGAGAAGAAGAAGGCCCAGTCAATGTCACGAAAAGAAAAGACGACCCAGAAAGTGGACAAAACTCAGTTGGGGTCCACTACGACTACTGGGGCGCCTATTCGCAAGTTTCTTTCCTTCGGAATGACAACATCTGGCGAGATTCATAAAAAGCTGCAAGCTGCAGTCTCTGAAGTCTCTCGTCTGACAGAAGAGGCTAGATTTGTTATGGCTACCGTTCAGCAGCATAGACCAAGGATCCGCCGGATGTCTGTCTCGAAGCTGGCAACGTCGCAGGCTTTGAATCAGACACTGGGTTATGCAGTTCAAGAGATTTTACATTTGACGGATGAAGCAAGGAGTACAATGGCTATCGTTCAACGACGCAAACGGCAAAGCTCCTGGCGATTCAGAAGAAGACGGGGCCGTGATATCACAAAAGACCAATGCCTGCGGGTAAGACGGGTGAGACATCAAGCTATCAACGTTATTCGACATCCGTCACAACCTTGGGTAGTGCGGAAGAAGCCTTTCCATCGGAAACCTGCTATTACAGCGCGGAAAATACTGTCGAATCGGCAGACTAGACCATCGAGACAGCAACAGGGGCAGCGGAAGCCGACAACGGAGAAGAAACGCAGGAGGGATGAACTCGCAGCTACGGTGGAGGAGTGGCTTAAAGGGGGCGGGAGCTATGGTCCTGGCTAAAACGGTCTCGAGTCGCCGCTGGGGATGGTGGAGCAGAGAGTAAACATGAGAGGAGTGGACAGCGGCGCAGAAGAAGATTTTAGTGGGCAGCGCGAAAGAAGAATATAACCATGGATCTAAAAGCCGAATGTATGGGCGACCTGAGGAAACAGAAGAGCACAACTATGTTCAATACAAGCGATTACATCTCGACATAGCATGAGGATGGGCCTGCTACATCCCGTCCGTTTCACGTCACCATGGCTCTTCTCGCCGATTCAAATACATAAATACTAGGTCTTTCCGCGTCTTTAATCTTGCCTCCTCACACCACAAACTCGACTTCTTCTCTTCAAAACTTCCGTCAAGCAACTTGTGCCGTCCCGAAATAAAGTTCAAAAAGGCTCATGGCCGTGGGCTGCCGAAACAGCTCGCTAATATCCTATGTCTTTTCCTCCTTCCGGGTGATCAAAACCGCGCATGGTCCTATGATTTCGCGTTGTCGAGCTAGGAGCTGGTGATGATACGCCTTATACCTCTCTTTTTTCGAAAATTCCCCAAATTTTACAATGCTGCGAGGTTTATAAATCCGGCATACTATTACATGCGTGCCGAACGGATTTCTGAAAGCTGCCAAGAGGCAGTTCAAGGATCAAAACTCTGTATATAACTGCACATGTTTTGTGGCCTGGACAGACATATATCCATAAGTGCCGATCAACAACATACTCGGTACGGTACGAACGACATGGGGTTCTTACGCAACTGCCTACTCTTTGTGAAAAAAAAAACCAACTTTTGTACATTCAAAACAAGCCTTTAACCTTGCGGGACTCGCTCTGCGGACGACAAAAGACCTCTTAATCTCTTTGTGTGCTTCTCCTTCATCAAACTACCTCTCGTTACTATTTCCCAAAACACAAACACCCAGATGACAAGGCTGAGAACCCAGAAACAAGAAGACACACAATCGGTATCAGTCTTTTCCTCTGGAAAGCCTAAGAAGCAACGTTGACGAAGCATCATGTCCGCTTTCTTTCCTTCAAAATCAAGTTCAAAACACGTCATGGCTTCCCTGGGTCATGTTTCCCCAGACAACGACAGCAAAGGCGTAAAATACAGCGCCAGATGATCAAATTCCTGACAAACCACCCCGTCATATCGTTCTCTGTGAAAAATTCGCCCAAAAAAAATACAATAAAAAAATACAGCTAATATCAAGACTTGTATGCGGACCATAAAAGAGAAAAGACACGCCTCTTAGGAGCAGAGAACCAAACAAGTAAAGGCCGGAACATTGTTTCTTCTTCTCTTCAACATCACGACAACTTGCTTCATGTCCCTTTTTTTACCAACAATCCCAAGGTTGAGCAGTTCTGGCAGGTGTTATCATACGTCTCGGTTCGTGTTTTCTGAGTAATTGCTAGAGCGACTCATCTTGTCGTATACTGCACTTGGTAAACGTCTTTCGGTGATGTTGGCGTGGTACTGGTACTTCAGGGCGTGATTATCGATCGTTTTGGCACTAGAGACACAGGGTTGTCGTGAAGAAAGGATGTGTTAGCAGGTTAACAATTCTCTGTCGGGGCGAATGAGAAAGCCCGTCAATGTTTTACGTTCGGACATGTATCGAGATGGGGCGCGCTTGTGTCCTGATGTTGTAAAGAGCATGGAAAAAGTATTAGTGCAGTTTCCTCATGTTCAAACCCCCCCCCCACCTTTTTTTTTGTTTTTGAAAACCAAGTCAATAGAAACAACGATTCATGTGCAGCAAGAGGAGCATCGCCAGAGCAGAAGAAGAACAAGAAAGTAAATCAAGAATTAGATGACCTCATTTCTCACCCCCCATGCATAATCCACCACGTATAATAAGCCTGTCCGCCCCCAACCCAGCGCCAATCAAATCAAAAAGATTGCTATGCATGCATCAATAGCCACCCTGCTTTTGCCCATTCAAAAAACTCCGAGGCTCATGAACACGAAAAGGGGAGGAAGCAAAAAGTAGTGGGATATATATCGTTCGACGTTAATCCAGGCACGGGAGGAAGGAAAAAGACCTCCAGGCCTGAATCACACAATCCTCCGCCATTAGGGAGAAGCAAGCATGATGCTGCTACGACTCCCCTAGCATGGATATGTTGACTGGAAGGGTTGTGGGACGCGAACGTGACATCGTTGCATGGTCGTCGATCAGGTCGGGATGGACAGAAAGACAGGATATGTCAGATGGCGAAAGCGGTTTATAAATCGACCTTGGATGCCGTGAAGTCCCAGAGCATCTTGACGAGGGAATCGGGTAGGGTGTAGAGGTCGACATGGAATTCGCCGTCTACGAAATGTTAGCATCTTTCCTGTGATGTTGAACGAGCACATCATACTCTCGACATCGTTCTTAGTGTACGTCTCGCTTGTCTTGTTGTCATGAACCATAGTGACGACGTGTAGCAGATCATCCTCGCCCAGCTTCTGCAGTCCATCGGCAAGCTTCTCCATGTCTACGTTCTTGTCCCTTCGGTTCTTCTTCTTGGCGGCATCCTTGTTGCGCATGCCGTTTGCTTCGGCGGGTCCAGACTCGGCGAGGAGGGCGAGGAGCTCAGGCTTGGGGTTGCGGAAAGTCTGCAATGCATGGGTTAATCATGTTCTGACAGGATGATGGTGCATAAACCTACGACTTGGTGCTTGGCCTCGTAGCGCTCCGCTTGGAAGTTGAGGTCGTGATCAAGCGTGTGGTCGCCGCCCTTGGCAATAGCGGTCAAAACGATAGTCATTTCAAATTCACCCCAACCCTTCTCATCGATGCGGAACGGCGGCTTCTTGATTACTGTTGGCTTTTCAGCAAGGCTTCATACAGATGGCGCATAGTTCAGCGCATCATCCGGCGCACTTACCGTGCTTGTTCTTCTCGAATGAAGGATGTAGGTTGTAAACAGCCTTCTCGAAGACGTTGGGCATGACCTCGTTACCCTGATCATCCAGCAGCCAAATCTCTATGCTCCATGATCGCATGGGGTACTCTTCGACGGGTGAAGGCTCATTGCTGTGGGTGCGTATTAGCGACTGATGGCGTGTATACGCGTGATTTGGGCGAGCGCATGCGATTGCGCGTAAAGTGTACGTACATGGGCTTCTGGTGAGTGATGAGTTTGACCCATCGCTTGACCTGCGCGAGCATTAGTATTTCCGCGATGGACATTGTCGCATCTATAGGTCGCGACTTACGTCGGGCATCTTGCTTGATTTGCGCCGCGAGGACTGCCGACTGCTGTGAGGGTACTTTGTTTCGGACTACTCGAAGAATATGCACTGGACGTGTAGAGAGAGAGAGATAGAGAGGGAGGATAGGATTCAAGTTGCGCGCGATCTTGGGCGTGTGCTTCTTGCGACCAAGCCTGTGCGCGTGTGGTAAAGGCAAAGAGCGGGAGGTGCGCGGTGGCTGGTCTTGGGCCGCGAGCTCTGATTTGGCGAGTCAACTGAGAGAGACGGTCGCAGGGCGGCGGAGACGGAGACTAATTGCTTTGGTCTTGGCGCAAACGATCAAGCTCTTTGAGTACAGAAGCCTGCATGACAGGGGACTACTCACCTCTGCCACACGGTAGGTGGGAGACGTGATACAGCGTCGACGCACTTGTCTGCATCACCGGTGAGGTTGTTGGTCATGCAGAGCAAGCTCGCACTTACGACGACTACATGGCATCGATACCGGTTTGCATCGTGCTGTCTGGTCTTGCGTGGGGGGAACGCCGTTGACTACAGTAGTCAGGCCATTTAGTTACTATCTAGTTATGTGCAGGGTTTGGGTAATCTCTTCTACCACGGTCATATGATACCGTCCCCAACCGTCATTCACTGGTCGTGCAGTCCATCTTCTTTTCGTATCTCATCCTGTCGTCCAACTCACTATTACCCGACAGCATCTACTGCTCCGACTTGCCGAACAGTGCCTCGTTCTCCTGCTGGGCCTTGATGAAAGCCTCCTTGAACTGGTTGGCGTCTGGTGAATATAATTAGTGCTTGCTGCACAGTCAAAGGAACCTTCCACGACTTACTCTCGCTGTTGGCGAAGCGAATAGCCAGGGTCTGAGCCTCGGGCTCACCCTCGCTGACATCGGCGGCCGCGTTCCAGACCCAGCTACGGTCACTGCCTACGTTGGGCGACAGCTTCATGTCGGGAACAACTATGCACTTCTCAGTATTCACTCCCACATCCAAGTTCCATCCATCATACCATAGTGGTTGGCGCAGACCTTGAGTGTCTTGTCTCGTCGCATGACAAGACGGGTCTTGCCATTCTCCTTGTGCTTCAGTAACCGGACGTCACCAGTGCCTCGCTCCTTCCACTCCCGCGATTCCCGGTCGAACTTGAACAGCTTGGCGCGCATCTTGAACACTTGCTCCTCGAGCTCCTCGTTGGTCTTGGTGTCGACCTTCTCCGTGAGGTGGACGACGGGCTGGAAATCGACATCGGGCTCCTCGTTCTCGGGGTCTTCGTCCTGTTGCCGTGTTAACATGTCCCATGGAGCGCTTCGTGGTATTCCTACCTCGCCCTTGGGCTTGGAAGCACCTGATGGCTCATCGACATCGTCGGCCTCCTCCTTCTTGACCTTTGCGGGGCCGCCACCAAACATGGAGAAGACGTTGTCCTTCACTGCCGCTGCCGCCTCTGTCGCCTTCTCCGTGATGGGCTTCTCATCCTTGCTCTCTGTCGCAGTAGTCTCTGCCTTGTCGGCAGCCTTGTCCGTCGTCACCTTTGCCGTCTCGTCCTGAACAAGAGTCGCCGCAGGGTTGGCGACCTGGTCGGCGGCGGGGTCGGGCTTGGCTGCTTCAGACATTTTCTTCTATGATATCTGCGTCTGTGTGTGATAAGAAGAAGGGCGTGCCTGTGGGTGAGATGTGTGTTGCTTGTAGGTTCTTGTGTCAACACCCTGCCTGTAAATTGAGGAAGTGGGATGCCCCTCCAGAACGCGCTTTACTCTGTTCAGCTTAGGGACGTGCACGACATCCCTGCCCACCGCGCCGTCGCAACTGACACATCGTGCCTCAACCATGTTTGCCTCCCATCCTCATGTCGGCACCCTACAACACACAAAGATACATGTCATATGCGTCGAACTGCAACAGTAATGAGCCAAGGGAGAATGCGGGCCTACAAGCTACTGTAGACCCATCGTGGTATATGATGAATTTGACAAGCCGTATTACTCCTAGTCATCCCACCATACATTCCAGTACCGACACCAAGTCCCATGGGTATAACTCTGCATCCTCATCTTTGCCCAGGAGCCCCACTTGCGCCGCATAAACAAAACAAGACAGTGCAACAAGTGAGATGAAATCCCCCACTGCGTGCCGCCTCCCCGTTTCCCTTACACCACTTCTCGCACCTTTGCACAGGCCCAGCTCTGCTTCTCGCTGGCTGCCTTGCCAGAGAGTCCTGCAGTCATTTCCATCTTGCACCTGACGCGAAGAGCGTTCATCCGGGCCCTCCTCATCGCTGATGACGTCCTCACCGGTGCAGTTACCTCTCGCAATCTCATCCATGCAGCATCTGGGATCTGTCTTGCCCGCCGAGCCTTCATCTCCAGTCGGTTCCTAGTCTCTTGGATTCGCTTCGTCGCGTATTTGTCCAGGCCAGCCATGTAAACTTGCAGCTGCTGTGCAGCTGTGGTCGAGACGTTATGAAGGGCGATTTGTGTATCGAAAATATTCGACTTGGCCGTGTCAAGAAGTTGATCAAGTGTTGACTTGTTATGTCCAAGCATCACTTCGAAGGATTGCCGCAGAAGAGGCTTTGAGTGGGTAGCAATATTGACGTTAAATCTGTCGAACCGGTACTGCTGTTCCAGATCGACAATGTATTCGCCAGTCATAGTTCTGTTGTAACGAGCTGGGACCTCTTCCGACTGATGAGAAACTTGGATCTGGAGCTGCGGCTTCCTCCGACCTGAGTTGAAGGCTTTAGATGGACGAAGTACGAATTGGTGGTCCCCAGTAGTCTGGATCTCAAAGCCTCCAGCCTGCTCGTTGTTCGCCTTTGGCTTTCGGTTAGGCTGCTTCTGCTGGGGCGGTATGATGGTCAGCCCTCCCCGAAGTGCTGCTGGAATTGAAGTAGAAGATGACGACGGGGAGTGAATCGCGCTTGGAGATACTGCCGCTATGGGTGTGATTGTGGACATGATGCTCGCCGTCTCAGATACGGCGGGTGATGCCGACTGACTCTGTGATACTTTCTGGAAAAGCATAGGGAGATAGGCTGTGCCCTGAAGAAACGCAGGAATAAGAGCAAATAGAACAACGGCAGATGCTAGCAGCTTAGCCAAGTGCCAGTGCGAGCCAATCTTTTTCGAGGACGCCTTAGTCTTGTCACTGAGCCACGATGTACGGGCAGTCGGACCCTTTGTGCCTTTTACTGTGGCTAGATGAGGGCTGATCAGTGCGAGATGACGATTAAGCTGTGATGGCTCGAGTTGGTCGAACTGGTGGATGTCAAGAGGCAGCACTTCCTTTAACTCGTAGTCAGTGCTTGGGTCGTCCCGGCCTTCTACGCATATCCGCAACGACGTGTTCTCATCAACAGAGGATCCAGCCCCGAATGGATTGGTCTCAGCAAGTTCGATATATGGAATGGTCTCGCGTTCAAATACTTCCTTGGCAGATGCAAGATCTTGCTTGTCAGCAGTGTGGTCAAGGATGCTTGGATGGCATAGGACCACAAGGTCTGGCCGATCGAGAGAATGAGCAGACACGCCAGAACCGAACTGGAGTTGACGTCCATCTTGCATGTTTGCGAGGACGTGTGACTTCTCGTTCGATTTGTGGATTTCGATCTTGACACAACGTTCAGCGTGCGGAACTGGAGCGTAAGGCTCGATTTGACCGCGGACCATGACCGACTTGGAGGCGCTAGGGTAGGCAGCGAGTGCCGCGCCGATCTTAGAGGTGATGGTGCCTTCTGCCCACTTTCCACTACCAATGTACAGTATTCGGTACGCGTCTGGGGTGGTGAGGGGTTGTTGTGACAAGGCTGCTTTGACCGACAACCTGATCTCCTTGCAACAGTAACGATCGAACACCGGCGGAAGCTCGTCTGTGTAACCTGCCGAGCTCTTGATGACACTACTTCCTTGAGTTACATCGGCGTTGCCTGTGGTCCGCTCGTGGAGCGTAAAATGCCTTGAGCTCATGCTCCCACTCAGGTATGGCGGCACCTCTGTCAGAGTAGAGTCCTCTCCGGATAGTATAGGATGTACCTGGGCTTGCTGCTCCGAGTGCTCGCCGTGCGAGGAGTATGTGCTATCTTGTAAGCCTCTGTCGCCGGTATCGTACTCGACATCGTCATCACTGAAGTCGTCAGACGTGTCATCGGGCGTGGGACCGTCTGTGGACGCGATCGATTCGGTATGTGCCTCGTCGTCGGACACATACATGACGCCGTCGCCGAGCAGGTCATAACTGCTGTCGTCGAGAGTGCTGCCCGCCTCTTCTGGCAGTCGGCGTTGTGTCGACCTCATCATGAGTGTTTCAAGATCGAGCTGAGTGAGTGAGCGAGCAACTTGTACCGGAGGGAACTTGAGTTCTTGAGACGGATCAGGCTCGCTGGAAGACATGTCAGCTCGTGTTCATGTAATTCTTGGTGAGTGCGCAGAGGTTCAGAGCGGTTCGAGTGTGGTAGGAGGAGGAGGGAGGCAGAGGGGCCAGGGTAAGGTTGTGGTGGGCAGGCACCAGGTGGACGCTGCCTAACTAGCTGCGGGCGAGGCGCGTATGGGGGCCTTCGGGAGGAGGTGGGTACCACGCGGGGCAGATAACAGCACATACCAAGTTGGGCACTGTCGATGATTCAACGGCTGTTGAGATGTTGTCAGAGAATACTAGTGAATGATCAAACAAACTGCGAGTTGTGGTGACGACAAGGCGCTCATGGACGGTAGAGTTTAGGTGGGATGCCAATGGGGGTACCCCGCATATCACGTAGTAAGCGATAAGATGCAGAACATGGTTCACATGCCCAAACAGTAAAGTGGGCGGCCACCAAGTGCAGGCGACCTGGCAGTCACATATGGCGTAGATAATACTTCAGAGCAGCTTAGACGATGATGGTGTTTCAAGTTGTTCGTGTTCGTTTTCATGTGCTGCGTCCGCCAATGTGCAGTAAGTAAGCACTTCTACGACGCCCTCGTAGTCCTCGTAGTCCTGATGCTCTAGTGAAGGGCTGCCCAGCCCGTATGCAATGCCAACACCTGACGCCTTGCTGGAAAGAGGAGTTGGAGGTTAATGCTCCTGCAAAATGCTAGCTCGAAGCCAATGTAATATCACGCGAGAAGAAGAGGTTACGGCCCGTCAGGCCCTGGCGATGCCCAGCCACCAGCGACTTCCACCCATTCCGTAAGACAGGACCCTTCTTTGCCTTCTACATCAACAATGTCCGTGTCACATTTGCAGCGACAGCCGACGCCATTTTCTTTGACTGGGTCGTATGCTGCCCAGTACTTGTCTTCTTCCAATCGCTCCTTCTCGTCAAGTGTCGTCTTCTCAAGATACGGCTCTCTGGCGAGTTGTCGCGCGGGCGCGTTGGCGGGACAATGTTGAATTGTGGTATGTCGGTATCCGAAATCGCGGAAGTAGTGAATATCCTCAGGGCCAAGCAGTGCTCCAACAGCCAGAGAGTGAATAGGCGCATCCCCCCATCTCTCCATCCAGAAGCCGCCGCTGCGATCCATCAGCTCGAAGAAGTCATTGTATTCCTTGCTCCGGAACCAGTTGAGATTGGCAATCTCAAAGTTGCTCCAGAAATGGCACATGTTGTAAGATTCGCCCTCCATATTTTCGGGGTGAATCTCTGGCATGGCTTCTGTGCCGAACTCGGTGTCCATGATGTCCTGTGGGAAGAAGCTTTTCTTCGATTTGGGCTCAGTCTTGGCTTTCTCCTCTTCCTCTTTCGGCTTCTCCACAAACATTTCCCACATGCCTTTCGAGGTCAGGTTGTTATTCCGCTTGTACGCTGACGCATATCTCCAGATATTGGGTACGGTTTCCCGCAGCTCCTTCACCGCAATAGTGAACCCGTATGTCTTCTTGTTTCGAATCATGTGGATAAACGGGTCGTAAGTGATGTCGCAGAAAAACTTGATTTCAGGCTCGAGACGCCAGTACCACTCGTACTTGGCGAGTAGCTCGTGTTGGTAGAATTTGCTGCACATGTGAGTACAAGCCAGAACAAGTTATGATCGAAAACGTACCCTGAGTAGAACCGGCACATGTGATGGTAGCTCTCCATACCACCGTACATGATCGCATTATCACCCTGCTGGGCGATTCCCTCTTTAGCAACATCTGGATCTACCCAGTCGGGGAAGCCCCATTGCTCTGGAGGTATCTTGCCCCACTCCACCGGACCGCTGACGTGACTCAAGACAGTCTCTCTGAACGTCTCGTTGAAATCTCCGTCGTTGAGAAAGACATATGGGTAGTGGAACCACCGGTTGAAATGCCTCTCGAGCGACTTGACTGACTGTATGACACCTTCTAGCTCCTTGTTCCTCGCCAGCACTACGATTGCGGCGTTTGCCCGGGGTCCGTTGACCTGCGGCTCGAGGCAGCCTACCGCGAATGGCTTATCGTACTTTTCGCTTATCCGTCTGCGCGTTATTAGTCGCCGACTGCGTGCTGAGGGGATGAGACCTCACGTACCTTATTGATGGCGGACCACCGGCGGGCATGTTCATGATGCCCTGCGAGTCCGGCGACTTTGCAAAAAGAATTATGATTAATATTATGACAAGACATGGAAACAGAAGCACCAGGCCCAGAGGTATCGAAACTGACGAGCTTCCCCTCAGTCGTATCCTACGCCGAAACAAGGACAGCCGTGGCGAGGTCTTTTCGTTGCGGCGTGGCAGGTCGTCCAACTTGTCTAGATTATCTTTCGAGGTCGGTAGCCTCCTCGTCATATCTTGCAGGAAGCCCATGGTGGTGCCCCAGTGGTGGCGTCTCCTAAAAAATTCTTCTCTGTCAATGGCAGTTCTTTTCCTCTTCGGCCCAGTCGCTGGCGGTTCCAAGTGAATTCGGAGCGTTCTAGAGAGCAACAGATGGTTGCGACAGATGTGGATGAGGAAAGGGCGACGTGTTCAAGGCAGGGAGTCTGATCGATAACGAGCGTGTGGGTCGTGACTCTGGATGGGCGTGCGACAATCGAGATCGGTTGGCAATTCACGCGACAGGTCTAAGCTTGTATGTAACCTTGAGGAAGTGAAAGGAGGGGAAAGGGTCGTTGATTGTAAATTATTAGCGGCCGACGATTGCGTAGGCGTTTCGAGACCTGCTAGTCGATATGTCCCCCTATTGTCGGTGACGTGCCAAGCATTTTAGCACAGAAACCGACAGCAAGTGCAGCGGACCAATACATTTTGGGAATGAGCCTTCACACGCCAAACCAGAACAAATAGTTGGACAAAGTGAACCGTCACTGGGATAGAGAACGTAGATTGAAAGCATCTCAAGAATCTCCACAGCTAAGACGTTGGATGAGCCGCACGGAAAGTTACCGCTAAGCGATCGACACGACAGTCAGCCGGGCGCCCAATCTAGACCTTACACGCATGCTGTGTCAGCATCCCTTGCACTACAATCACCATGGGCTTCAAAGCGAAAGACCTCCAGTTTGGTAAGCGCGTTCGCCGTAACGCTATGGTACCCGCTAACTTATCATAGACAACTCACAGCCAGCTTTCTTGCAGCGCCTACGTGGGCAACTCACTAGTGGAGACACAGCTCGTCATGAACATCCGATCGCCCGAAATAAGAGGATGAAGAAAGATGACGACGAAGATGATGCGCCTACATACGTTATGGAAGAGACAAACCAGTCACTGAGCAAAGAGGAGTATGATGCGCTAGTCTCCGGAAAAGACGGTAAAGAGGAGGAAGAGGAGTCTGCTGCGGACGAAACTGGGAAGAAGAAAGACAGTGATGCTAAAGCACAGTCCAAGGACAAGATAGCCGAAGTTGGCACAAACACAAAGAAGCGCAAGGCGGCAAAAATCATTGGTGACGACCAAGACGAAGGCAAAAAAAGAGAAGAGATAGACGTGAGGAAGCCAGACGCCAAATCTGCGAAGAAGCCAAAAAAGAAGGCCAAAGCGGTCAAGCTCACCTTT
Organism: Alternaria sp. 'sect. Undifilum'; assembly: GCA_024321975.1. NCBI lineage: Eukaryota > Fungi > Ascomycota > Dothideomycetes > Pleosporales > Pleosporaceae > Alternaria > Alternaria sp. 'sect. Undifilum'. The sequence goes on from JAJJZI010000001.1 coordinate 12,040,460, forward strand.
GGCGAAGAGGACGAGGGTTGAAGACCGCCAGATTGTAACGTTCATCTTTCACTCACTTTCCAGTGGTGGTACGTCGATTCAAAAGCTGTCACGATCCTCTCTACTCAACGTCAACATCACCTCAGTCCAAATAAGACGATTGGGTTTGTGCACCATGAAAGAATAACCATCGCTTTACATCGCTGGCGACTCGCTTCCAAGAACATGGAGACTATTCCCCAACGGATAGCGGTAATGGCGTGATGCCGATGATGTGAAAGAGAAGTTGAAGCTCCGGTTACGTCGCGTGTAGAATGAGAGCCCATCCAGGACGGAAGGTCACATTGAAGCAAGAGATGTATCATGCATGATGGTTACGAGTGTATGCCCGTGCAGATGCTATGAGCTACGCGGAGGCATGAGAATAGATTTAGTCAACATCAATATCAACCGCAATTGTACAAAAACAATCCTGGATAACCTGAACCCGCTGTTGATTAGCGTCATGCACCTTTCTATTTCTAGCCTATCCTTCGTGGTTAAGAGGCATGATCCCAGTATGTTCCGATCATTCCGATCGGAAACCAGAGAGTCCAAGCGTTCGGGACTCCGCAACCAATGTGTCGAAGCCTCCTGCTTGCGTCTTCCCTTGTCCATCTTCAAAGTTCTACCATACAACATGGCGAAGCTATCGCTCGAGGTAATTCGTACAATTACCCATTTTGTTACATTCTCTCATTCATTCTTCAGGACTTTGACAAGCACATCGAGAACCTTCGCGCACAACTACTGTTTCTCAATGAGACGCTCGATGCGACGGATCACAATGCACCCGACTGGCTCGCCACAGATCTTATATCGTTGCGAAACAAGTCAGGAAGATTACAAGACGACATGAAGAGATTCAGAGATCAGCTTGAGGACGAAGGTCTGGCGGAAAAGAAAAAGGTTTGTTATGCCATCTGCGCTCGACATGCCAAAACCTAACACGCAATAGGTCAAGACATCAAACAAGCGCCTGAGTATCGAGGGCGCGAAGTATCCCTCAAAGACACCGACTGCGCAACCTCCGACTCCCGACCCCCAGGCTATATCTCCTCTGGTAGACCAATCACCCACACCGCGTGCAAAGCGAGCAAAGACCGAAGACGCATACGTTGTTCAACATGTCGACGTTACAGAAGAAGTGAACAGGCGGCTACAAGAGAACCGTTTGCGGCGCTTGATGCAGACCCCTAGCACGGCGCAGAAGCGAAAGTTCGATTCATACGAGGAGGAACCCAGGTCAGAAGGCCCGACGGGGACAGACGAAGAAGGTTCAAGAGGCGGATACAGTGAGAGTGAGATTGAGAGAACCCCGACCAAACGGTTGAGGAGCAGTGCGACTTTTGAGCAGCTAGGCAAAAGGAAAGAGGAGGGGGTAGTGAGAGGACAGGATCAGCGATTCGAAGACAGAGTGGATGTCAAGAGGCGGAAGTTTGAACGATAAAAAGAACAGCTTTCGAGCGCGCGCATATTGTACGAATGACTTTGTGTAGAAAACAGTGGTGGGTTTCATGCAGCACCTCCGCTCCGAAGAAACTGCAGCGGGGCGGGAACCTAACCGCCGTCTTGAATTGAACTTTTGATCGCAAACTGGACTGCCCTAACAGCTAATGCTTATTCTTTGTGTATTGAAAACAGTTCGCGTGGGTTTCAAGTTCTCCGCAGCACCTCCGCTCCGAAAGGGAAACTGCAGCCGGGGCGGGAGCTACCTAACCGCCGTCTTTGCATCATTGAACTTTTTGACATCGCAACCACTGGACTGCCCTAACAACACCTGCTCCAAACATCTGCTTGAATTCTAACGCGTGCGCAAAATATTATCCAACTTATGCTTTGCATCTGAACTCGACTGCGCGACCACACATTCCAAGATGGCGACTCCAAACCCAATACAAAATATGCCCATCCCACCAGAAGAACGCCTAGCCCTCGAACAACAAGCCCGCTACCAGCGCATAACACGCAACTTAGCAATTGGAGGCGTTTTATTATGTCCAATAATAGCCGCACTTCCACCACGAAAACTAGACCTCTACACCTTCTCTCTAGGAGTCGGATTCTACCTCTCAGCCGACCACCTCATGACCCTACGTACAGGCCGCGGCCTCGTACAAAATCTTAGCCCGATGCGAACAATGGAGTTACCAACCGAACGCGCAAAGGAAATACAGAAGATATTGCAGGAGGAAAGGGAGAAGAAGAGTAGGAAGACATTGGAGCGAAAGGAAGGACAAGAAAAGGGCATACTTGGGAAGCTGTGGATGGGTGATGAGGAGGAGGGTTGGAAAGAGCGGAGGTTGGAGGAAGAGAAGAATGCGATAGAAGAGGGCAAGAGTTATGGCGATATGATTTTTGAACAGATCTGGGAGGTTTGGAATTGGGACAAAAAGAAGGGAAAGGGCAATGAGGGAAAGAAGGAGTAAACACGATACTGAGCCCCGAAAGTCACTCGTTACTTGTATATTATTGGTGTATGATATCACGATTAGGAGAGGCTACTGCTGCTTTATTGCACGGCAGGGCGTCCTGAGCTGGCAAGAAGAGGCATCGCGTTCGTGAGGCGACGACCTAAATGCCCCAACGAATACTGAAGAGTGGAGAATTTGGAAACATATCGTCTGGACTCAGAAAAGGCATCTTGTTGATTGTCTGACACTAGATCTCCAGATGCGCCCCAGATCTGCGACCATGTTGAAAGACAGTGCATGCGCAATCAAGCTGACTGACAAAATACAATCCAGACCGACGCATGTCTTCAGAATGTTGCAGCTCATTCTTTCTACTGCGGGCACGGCCAATAACTCCTTCTCTAACACAATGGCGAAAGAGTCGCTGTTTCATCTTAGCAATGGCCTGTATGCATAGCAGCGATGTTTGTCTAGCGATCATGCCCCGTACGCAGCCATCCGTCTATTCGCCCACTTCAACGCCACCATCTACGCTCAGCAAACTCTCTATCTACCTGTCTCAGCTCAGACCAACGGAAAGACGAAACAGTAATTATATCTGGACATCATTCACGTAGCCTCCCATCTCGTGTAACATCCTTCCCGTACAGACAGGGCCGCGGATAGTGGTCTATCATACGCGCTTTACTCAATATTGCAAATCTACTGGGATCAGCCAATATGTCTCAGCCAAGTACGCAGCTCAGTCACACAGCCGTCGATCCGTCCCTCCCGACGATGGATCAGGAGCAACAGCTCTCTCAAGCCGACTTTGAAGAGCTGTTCGGAACGGGTGGTGCTGGACGGCCCATCTTCTCGTCAAACCACAGTGATTTACTTAATGAGCTTGGTTTTACATACGAAGATGGCTATGTCATACCTGTGGAATCTTCGAATACCTCCACGACTTCGATGCCCGACTTCTCCAGCTGCAAATTTCGCCAAAACGCCCCGGCGTACCCATCTCCTGGACCAAACTCACCACACCCATGTCCGCTAGAGCTGCAACGAGCCTATTCAACAACAGCAGATCAGCAAGACTTCGATCACCGTCCTCGACCTACAATGTCTCAAACCAATAACGTCTACATTTATCCAGCACAGTCGTCGCAATGCTACGGCCGTCGTCGATCGTTGAGTACCAGCGATACAGATCGCATTGTCGCTACCAACAGTATCACCAACCCGACATTTATTCGTCTTCAAGCACCGCGCGCGAGATCGACTGCTTCAGAAGAGAAGAGAAGGAATGGCCAGCACTCTCAGCATGGAAGAAGTGCAAGTCAAGGTCCTTTGCAGGGAGGCAGGCCAATGAACCCAACAAGTACGCCGTATCATGTACACAGCGATTTGTTGGTAGGCGGCATGTTGCCGACGCCCATCGGCACGCCACTGAATGAGATAACGGGAGTCCAAGATATAAGTTATTGTGCTGCCTACCACAGCGCTGGTACAGCCGATCTCACAACATGCTCAGAAAACCCGGTATTCAGACACATGACACGTCCTGACGAACTTGCTCGAAGTAGGCATATCATCGAGATCGGCGCTCTGGTTGTTTCCAATCGCTCTAGGCTGGACACTAGACTTGAGCCACCTAGTCCAAACGCAAATCGCACCAGAAACTCGAATAAGCTAGGCGACATCGAAGAACACCTGGGAGACAAAGAGGGTGAAGAAGCTTTCTCGGCGTGTAAGACGATTCTCGACGCATTGTCAAAGAAGACGGGAGCTGAAGGTAGTGATGTAGCAGATGAGGTGGTGGAAGATCATCTAGAGGTGCCCAGTAAGGCGCCTGCGGAGACGAAGTGTGAAATGTACAACGTCCATGATGATGACGAAATCATGGAAATGTTGATGAGAGAGAATGGCATTGATGGTCAGGATGCAGATGAGAAAGTAAGCATTGAATGAATACTCGCTGGAATCACCGATCATAGATATCCAGAAGCGCAGTCTATTCATGGCGTTTTATTTTGGGGCGGGTGTATGCAGTGCTGTTTTGGCATTATCCATAGAAAGGGAAGAATTATCTTCGGCGCTTGAGGGACAGGACCTTTGGAGTAATTTTGAACATCAACGAGTGCAACAAATACCAAGAAAAGCTATAGCACTACGGCGTCCATTAGAGAAATGCAACTAGAAGCAAGAATTTCATGTCTTGTGCATACCTGGAGTCTGAGTGATACAGCTCGCCTTCCAAACACGCTAACTCGCGCTTCCACGTGATGCAAGATGCCGCCCCACCCGCCCCGGCTTACCACCCAGCTTATACGTGTCAACAACGCCCGACTTCGTTTCTGGTTCTCATAATACTCATCATGGTACTTCGAGTAGCGCCTCTGGCTGCGGCTTTCGCAATCGTACGATACGTAGCTGCGGAAGTTGTACCGGAGATCACCACGGTTGAGGAAGGCTACAACGTGATTGCCAAGATCCCTTGCATTGGCTGCCCATTCCTGCATCAGGACGCATCCCAAGACAATTATGCGCCATGGGCTCAGAGGAAAGATGATAATGCACTGGTATATGAATCTTGCCCCCGTAGTAACTAGTTTGCCTGCTAACGTGCTCCAGCTGCTGAACATCTCTCTCCCCTACGACTCAGCGCACTTGAGTATCAACAACGCCCCACTTTTAGCAGAATCACAGATCCTACCGCGGGTATACGTTATCCAAATCTCGTTGAACACGACGGAAGATGATCTCGGCAGGCTGATTGCTTCCAAACAACTCGACGAGAACCTTGGAGGAGCCTACTTTGGTGCTTCTTATTCTTACTCGCTACGGCATGTTAAAGATTCCAATGCACTGGTGTTTCACTTCGATATCATGCAACTCTGGACGGACTACACCTCTCCGCCTCTCACCGTCGTTCTAGACGAGGAAGAGCAGAAGATCTTGGAAGTTGTACTTCTACAGCGTCCCTTGCTCTCGGCTGGTGACCCAGTGAGCGTATACGAGATTATCCGTGCGTCACTCATCCTGCGTCCATCAGAGTCAGACAAAGGTGCCAAAGGACCGGGAAAAACGTCGATGTGGTTCCGCGTTCGGGATGCGAATGGCAAGAAAGGCACGGCGACACATATTGCCAATTCGGCATCTTCATCCTTAATCGACTACATCAGTTCTGATGCCTGGTCTTTGTTCGTTTTCGTTCTTGCAGTCATAGCGCTGTTTGTTATTTTGTGCTTATTTTGCATCTTTGGGTGTGGGTGGCACAAAGATGATTACGACAGAGCGCAGCATGGCAAACGCAGCAATGGTAGTGGGAAAGATGCCTGGGGTGGTAACGATATAGAGACTGTGCGGAGATTTATGACACCTGAAGAGCTAGGACTGAGAGGCAGCGGGAGGGTAGTTGGAGTTGGGAAGAGTGATTGATGGAGCGGGGTGTAAAGAGCTATCACTCCATCATCCATCTTGGAAATTTTACTGACTTGCGCGCTTGAATGCCGTGTGCTTGATGTACATACAATTCCCTTGTCGTCGTCGTCGTCGTCTTCGTCGTCTTCTTAACAATCTTGAAAACCTTGCCCCAAATTTCATCGCGCATCGTGTTCCCGTCCACTAGCGCATCAGCGTGGAGCTCACAAGCAAGAAAACCCTAGGCAGATCACAACGCCAGCGAACTCATCTCTCCCGCGCATACATCTCCACCACAATGACACCATCACAACCGCGACGATCTTCGGTGCCCAAGCAAGTTAATTCAACTAAGCGTTCTTAAGAAAAAGCACTCGGCTGCGATGCTGGTCTTGCTTCTGCCATTGGACAGATGCGTCATTCCGAACTCTCCGCGCCGCTAAACGTCATCCATCCAAGCTCAACGCAACGTCGCGCCTCGCACCGTACCATTCCATTGCACGATCTACGCAGAGGCTACGATTAGTAACATGGCTAAGTACCAGGCCAGAAGGTTGTTAGATCTCGATGCACGTCAATGTTGTTAGAGTTTGGCTGCGAGCCATTGTCATGGCCTGGGCTTGTGAGGTATGACAGCATAGGTTTGGTTGATGTGATAAAGCCCCTTATGTTTGCATCCAGCGACACAGTATTACTATAATAAATAATTTGAAGATTGGATTTCGCCCAGGTGCTGCTGTCCTGCGCAACCATCCAGCCCGCAAAATGGCCATCACAAACACAACCAGCACCGTCCAGGCGATCTTTTCCCTCCATGTCGTTACAGCAGCAAGTTCAATCATCCTCCTTTTCGCTGCCCTCGCGCTGTTTGTTCGTCAACTCGTCGGCGGACCAGGCCGCCCCCGTAAATTCATCATGTTTACCAGATCAACCGAGAAGAGGCACAGGTACAACCTCCCACCCCCCCTTCCTGTCCAAGATCACACCTACTAACATGCAACACCCAGCTCCATGGGCACCCAAATCTTCCTCATCACTGGCCTCTTCACCCTAATGATAGCCTATGCCACACAATCCTCCATCGTCGCGCTACAATCCCGGCTAAACTCCCCCTTCTACATCACCTCCGCCTACGCATACCCCCAATATACCGCTCCCTCCGGCAACAACGATTCCATTCAGTACGGAAAAATCATCTCCATCCTCTCCTTTCTGTACCAATGCGCCATGATCATCATGAACGCCTGCATCGTAGGCGCGATATGGATCCACGCCAACCACGTACAGAACAACGGTACTGGTATCAAAGAACCTGGTTTCGTGTCTTGGCTCTGGAACGGGTTCTGGATCGTAGCTATCCTTGCTCTTGGGTTCGCGAGCTGGGCCGTTGGTCTTGCACGGCGTGGGAGTGGGAACAGTGCGCTGGCGTACCCTAGTTTGGTCGGCAGCGACTATCTTGTTAGAACGCTGTTTGTTACGCATGTGGCTGTTGTTATTGCGGCGTCGACTAGTGCGACGCTGGAGGCGGTGTTGTGCTGGATTGGTATTCGGAAGAATGGGGTTGCTGGTGTGAGTTCACTCCTTTTTTTTCTCGTGCTTATGAATACGTGCTGATGGCCTCTAGAACCGCTCCAAGTCTGATCTTACCCGCTTCGTTATGCTCGTCACGCCCATTGTCTGGGTCCGCAATGCCTTCTCCATTGCGCAGATTGTGCTCATTTACTACAATGTTAACAACTGGTCGCGCACTACCAACCAAGCCCTCGCTTTCCTCTTCATCATCTTCGGTGAGCTTAGCCACCTTGGTATCTTCGCCTTAGTTTTGCTAGGCGCCTGGAGCTTTGGTCGCAAAGATGACCAGAGATCGGAAGTTGTCAAAGTGGGCAGGTATAGCGAGAGCATGAGAGACGATTCTTACATGGACAACCGCGGGAGTACTTACTTGGATGGACCTACTGGACCTCCTTTCGAACAGGAAAGGGATTCGACCTATGTTCCTTACGTTAACTAGTGGTAATTGGACATGACTTTACAATTAGGTGTTGCTGGGAGAAGCAACTTGTTCTGAAGTGTGTTAGCGTTTACAAACAGCTATAGTTAATGATTAATGATCAATGATCCACGACACATTTTACATGATTTTCCTTCATGCTGTGAGAAAATACCGTTGAGTGGATTAGCGTAACGAGTCCAAGTTCTTGTTGGTGTTGTGCTCCGAAGAGATAGAGGCCTTGCTGTTCGGCTCACTTGTGAAGGGTCTAAAATCCACGTTGACCAATTTTCGCGTGTAGAATCCGATATGCTACACTACATTCTAAAGACAGGAACGCTACTCCAGAGTGGGTATAATATATTGAGCGTTGTATAAAGGACTTGAATCGCTTTGCTGGTGGGTCTGAAGTACCCTTAGGAGAGACCATATCTGTTCGAGGGCTTGCAAGACGACTCCCAACAGGCTGCCATGTATCAAGGTCATTAAGGATTCTGTCCCTCAGGATTAGGTACGAGATTTTTTCCTGGGCTTTCCTGCAGCCGCACTACTAGATCGTGGCAGAGTAGCAATGTCCGCCCAAGAACATGTTTTACCTAAAAACTCTCCGCAAGATGGACTGAGGGGAAGTGGTGATGAGCTTGGGGTTTGGTACGCCCTGTGGTGACATCAGCTCCCAGCCTGTACTGCTCACTGGCGGCGCCCTTACCTTGCCTGTTCCGTTGAACAGCAAGGCTTGTCCCCATGGGAGTGATATGCGCAACTGCTGCCTCTTTTGCGCAGGGGGTTAGCAGCGCCCGAGATTTTGTAGCGTGCAGAGAGACCCACGCAAACATTCTGAATGAATTCGGCAGGCATCTTCGCGATGACTGAAACCCACCAGACATGAGAAGTATCCCAGACAGTCATGTCCACCAAGAGCTTCTCAAGTGGGTTGCCCTCGCTTGTCTTTTCAGAGACGGTTTTGATCCAAGCAGAGAGGAAACTTGTACGCTGTGCGATCTCTGCACCTCTGTTCCATTCGATCAAGCCGTCGATGATGTTGTCCCGATAGTTCGCATCCTGAAGGTAATCCCCAAGGAGATATCCACGCACAAGGCTCGAGCTCACACCTATGGAACTGCTAGCTCCTGCAGGCATAGCGCAAAGGAGACTGGAATACAGCCAGTGGGCGTAGATCTTGAAGGCCGTTACATCGCATTCAGGTAATCGGACGATGCGCTCCTGTGACTCGCGCCATGGGCGGCCAAGGGCAGCTTGGAAGAACTCAGAGGATGCGCGGATAAGATCTTCGTGAACAGTGAAGTCGGTATGGTTGGGTTCACGACCAACGCGAACGGTCACGACTGCAGTGCCCATGCTGCTTGTGTTAGTTGCTGCACTGCCTGAGCATTGTATTTATTTACCTGGGTATCTTGGACTGTGAGTAGAGCGGCATCTTGTCAATTCTAGGTTTGTAGTTGAGTATCGCTAGTAGTGTTATCGAAAGCTCCTGCCGTTTCGGGCGCCGCTGCGGTCGACGTCGTGTCGCGGCGGTGCCAATTCCCAAGCACGACGGGCTACGCAAGAGAAACGCGTTGTCGGTAGGGACAGAGGTGATCGGGCAAAGAGAGATCAAAGATGGTTCCTGAAGTGAGGCTGAGTGAGTGGGATGACGTGATACTTGCCATAACTTTTGTGAGCGAGGAAGGAGCACCCGGCGGCTGCCTTACCTTCACCTCACCACTCACCACTCAAACTAATCTTGCATATGGAATTCAGACCTCAGTACGGGCCTTACAGTCTTTGCCTATGCTATACATACTTGATGTTGCACAATGCACTTTGGCCTCACGTTGATTTATCATCGCATTCAGCGCCCACTGCATAATGGCCAGGTCGTTCCCATAGCCATATCGGACCGCGGAGGATCTGATGCCATACTGCATCGAGTACAGCCACGCCTCAAGCTCGTCGCTTTGCTTCAGGTACTGAGCGCTTCGTTGTGACCTGGTGTCAATCAGCTGCAGTCATGTTTTTCAGCAAAAATGGTCCAAAATATGGTCCGAATCAACGGTATCCATCCAAGAAGCCAGTATTGGAAGGCCAGGTTCGTTTAAGCTCCATGAATCGAGGTCTGTGATGAATTTCTCGTCGGTGATCCCTCTGGGATCTTCGGATAGAAGTGCAACCCATAAGCTGGCTTAAATCCTGTATTAGAAGCACGTTGTAGTTCGCAAGCGCATGGCATCAGGATGTCGCTTAAAACATATCCAAAGTCGATGTCGAGTAAGTTGAGACCCAAATCGAACAACTCAGGCAATCGTAGGAGCTCATCGCAGAGTGATGCTATCGAGAACCACGTGGAAGTTGTGGCATCTCCATTTAGATCGGCAGGCTGTTTACTGTAAGTCTTGCCCGTGAAAGCCACTGGAGGTATATGCCGAAGCTTCGGCTGTTGAAGGTACCCCCTCTGCAACATCGAGTGTCCTATTGTTCGCATACCATATGCGAGTCGGTGTTGGGAAGAGGTGAAGATGTTGTATGCTAGGTTCCTGTGATGAACGCGGGGGCCGCCAAGTGAGTACACGTCGCAACTTCCACCACCCACATCACCAAACATCGCTTGCCGCCATCACGTCTTCCACGAACGAGAAATACATTCGACCGATTAATACTGCCTAAATTTCCAAAAGTTCGCTCGCTAAACCAAACCATGGACACAAGAAAGGAAAGAAAGAAAAAAGTGTCGCTCAAAGAAGAGAAGCGCGCGTGCCATATCAACGCCCACGCTGGGTATCTTACAAACATCCAAAGTTCATGCCAGACCCGGACATATCGGGAGGAAAGAAAACCTTGCTCATCATTCCACGTCTCAAGACCGCATCAAGAAATATGAAAGCCTCAAGCATATCCTCTTACTCTGTTCTCACCTTGAAAGAACCCACTCCCACTGAAGCCCTCTTCCTTCGGCGTAGCCCACACGTCTGGCGTCGCGACCTCATCGCAGCTCGGCTTCCGGGCGAGATTCTCAGAGTAAACGCTCGCATCGTCGTTTCCCCATGGCTGGTCTCTGTCATGGCTAGTTTGGCCGTAAATTACATTCCGGTCATGCGTCGGAGCTCGTGGTGTGGAACAGCTTATTCGTTGATCTCCTTCACTGGAGATAATCAGGGTGTCAGGTGACGGGGTAGGATACGATGGCGACGTAGCAGCCGCCGAAACGATGAGTTTGTTGACCAGGGCATGCAGGTCTGAGACATCGCGTTCAAGGGTGCGGACTTGTTGTTCCAATGCGTTTCTAGCGCCTCTCTCGTATCTGAGCGCTTCATACACGTTTCGTAGCGCTCGCGCATTCTCTTCGTTGCTGACAGTACTGGGAATAGAAGGTGCCGCTAGCGTAGGGGACGCAGGAGCAGGCCCAGAATCAAGAGTCTCGGTACTTGATTGATGGATGGGCTCCTGATGGATGCTAGGTGCTGATCTGGAGTGAGGCCGCGATGCAGAAGCGGATGCGGATGAACTCCGGTTTCTTGATCGCAAGTTGCGAGGAGCATTTTCAAGGATGATGGTTTGCCTGTTGTTGCGAGATGACATCCGGCGGGTGAGGGTTTCGAGGTTCGAGTACTTGGATTCAAGATCTTGAACGCGATCCTCAATGGGTAGGCGATGTTGACTTTTCGCGGGTGGCGGAGGTGGTGGAGAGACGTCTCTGACTCGAGGTGACTCTGGGATGGTATCCTCTTTGGGCCCCAACAGCGCGTTCTTTAGTTCGCCAAAGTTGAAGGCTGGAACTTGAGGTTGGGCATCGCGCTCCTGCTCTCGTTTCGGCTCTTCTCTGATCGGAGTCGGAGTCTGCGAATCGTCTGCCTGTACGAGCGTCGCACTCATCTCGTGAAAAGACTCATTGTCCGGTTCCCGGATCATGGGCTCCTGCATCGGCACGGTGCGAACGGTCTCCACCGTCTTCACTGTTTGCGTGCTGCCGGACATGCAGCTCTCCCGCCAGAACCTAATTTCCGCACTTCTTCCCCTCTCTGTCGAGGCGCGTTCTTTGGCAAGGCCATAAAGAGCATCCGCGCTTCTCGACCGCCGTCTGTCGTGCTTGGAGGTCACAGTTTGAGTAGGACCGGACACTGCGATACCAATACCTGGAGACATCTCATCTTCTTCTGCCCTCTCGTCCCACGCTGCTAGCTTCTCACGGGGCTCGTCCAGACTGTACCGATTAGTGATGGCGCTTGGAACAGTGGGTAAAGTCGCTCTCCGGCGACCGAGGTCGGGCCTATCATTGTCGAAAGTGAGATACTCCTTAGGTGGACTCGCTGGTGGGGCGTTCACATTCATAGGATAGGGAAGATGCTGGCCCAGTGGGTGCAATGGCTGTAGCTCTTCTACTGGCAGATCTGATATCCGAGGACCCGAAGGTGGTGTCTTTGGTTCTCTCGGTGGTATTGACCTTAGCATACCTGGATCCTGTTCATTGTCAGAACTCGTTCGTCACGCTTATCATGGCAGACTTACGCTGTGGTGGTAGCTATGACCACGCTGGATCGACTCTGGTTGATCTTGAGCTCGATCCAGGCTCTTTCGTCCAAACATCTTCCGAAATACATTCCTGAGCCCGCTCTTGCGCTTCTTCTTTTGCGCAGCCTTGCTGGCGCTCTCTGGCGTCGAGCGAAACGGCGTCGGGGAAGCAATCGACGTTGATGGCACAACACTTTCGCGCTGTACTTCGTTTAAATGTCGCACCGGTGGTGGGGATCTTGAAGAGATCGGACGCTCAGAAACGGCCTCGTCGCATTGCGGCTGCACTTCGATGGGATTTGATCGCAACGCCGACAGGTGCTGTTCAGGCACAGGTGGCGGAGACTGCAGCGGTCTTGGTGGGTTTTGCGGCCGTTCATACTGCTCCTCCAATGCGTCGTGCGGCTGCAATGTTCGGTCCAGCACACCATTTTCCGCGTACTCCTTCTCTTCCTCTTCATTCAACGGCACATCTTCGGTAATAGGGATCGGCCCACTAATCTTCAGGTTCCCTCTTCTGATAGCCTCGGCCTTCCAGCTGGAGCGCTGCAAAGGCGACGGCGAAGGCGTCGACGCACTCATGTCGGCGACGACAAAGCCTTCTCTTTGGAGCATATGGATGTAATGCGACGTTCTTGATTCCGAGTGTTGGCGAATGCGGTTAAGCGGACAAGCCCTGGAGATTGCGCTTAGGCGAAGATTACCGGGATGGCCCAACGAACGTGAGGTTCTCGACTACCATCACCGATGTTGCGGAATCAACTGATGGGTAAGAAGCAAAGACAAGCGCAGCAAACGTTCCTCCTCCCAAAACAGACGCAAGCGAAAAATAGGCAACAAAGAATTAGCAACGATAGCCCCCTAAAGAGTCGAAAGAAACGAACTCGATCAGAAAGAGCGACGAGGTTAAACTATACAGACGTGCCACATACGGCGCAACAAAAAGAGCAGCAAAAGAACGGGGGAAGGCGTTCCTAGGGTCTTTGTATCAGACCGAGAGCGTCATGTATCCTTTGGACAAGGGTGTCAGTAGAGTGGGGAGGGTAAGTCGGATGGGGGGGGGGCGCGGCGGGAAGGAGGAGGCTATTATTGATGGCGCATTTGCGAATCAAGCAGTATGACCGGCATTACCTTTGACCACAACACAGCGGGGGCTGGGGGCCTGCGGCTTCAAATAACGGCCTGATCGCTGCTGCACAAGCGTTGCATGAGAGGCCAACAAGTCGGTCCACGGCGCGAACGAACATGGTGCATGTTGCTGGATATGGGGCCGTGGGGTGTTGCGTACAGACTTACAGCACAGCTGCATGGTTTCGCCAAAGCGGCACTGTAGCGATCGATACACGTCGGTTGGACGCACGCACGCGCAGGCGCGCCCGGCCGTCACCTTGTTCAGCTCGTCTGAAACACGCTGCTAACACGTCTTCGACCTCCGCTACCCTGCAATCCGTCCAACCCTACTACTTGTCGAGAGAAACGCCATTCGGAATCCTAGTAAAGCCGTGGCAGAGATGATCCTCCTGCATCTAGAATTGCGGCTTACTGCATTGACCGTGGCGTTCCACGAACCCTCCTCTTCTTGCCGCGCCAGGCCTGAGCGCGAGAATGCGTGGAGACGCCAGGACGCATGTCATGGACCCTCGGCCATACAGACTAACAGCCATCCTTGCACCAGCCTGCATTAACGTGTTTGAGACTGTGCAGACCAGCTGCGACTACGGGCTAACTGGGACACTTTGCTCTAGAGGCTAGCCCACACCACACCGTCTATCACGAATGTTTGGTACTCTACTGCACGCGTTGCTGTTGGGCATGTGTGTTGATGTAAACGTGATGAATAGACGAGGTTAGGCGGCAGTAGTCGAGGAGTTGCGGAAAAGACGTTGAGAGTGAGCAGCTTGGCAAGCACAGGGCGTTAATTTGATCAAGTTTTGTGCCCGCCCTGATTCCATCGATAGTTGTTGCGCCATGTATCGATGGCCACGACTCGCCACCACACACACTTTATGCCACACGACACACCGGTCGGCATTGAGAGTGTGAGGAAGAATGGGCGCATTACTCGCAATCTCCTCTTCGTGCGCTTCCGAGTCTCCTCTTTCCTCTTTTGCGCATGTAGATGCATGCAAGCCTCGCATCGCCGTCTTACCACCGTAGTCTCCTGCCGCATGCCACTTTTGCGAAGACATTCGGCGTTGGTGTTTTGGCACGAGCTTGCCTGTCTCGGCTCGCGCTTTGACGCGGAACTACTGCAGCTCAAGTCACGGGAGACGTTATCGACCACCCCCGCAACCAACGGCTAACCAACCCCAGAAGTCTGAACCAGTTTTAGCCATCTGCAGCTATCTAGCGAATGTGAAGTCTGGGTAGCGGATTAATTACTAAAGGCCAGCAATACAGTTTTAGAAGGTTTTGCAAAGCGATAGTTGTGATTACTTCATTTTATGAATTTTAGATTGTCTAGTTAGATTAGAATTATTTTAATTTGTATCTTAAAGCGCTAACATTACAACTAACAAAAAATGAAGCTTGGAAGTGAAATATATCAACTTTACAGCAAAACTAATGCCCCTGGCCCCGCTAACGATTATTCTTGGGAAGATAGCGCGCGTGCTAGATGCCATGTCCATCGAGATCTGCGACCCATCGTGTCGCTTTATCGAAGCCGCACCGTTCCTCGCCCTCCAGGTTACCTAGCCCGACTTCTCGCAAATCTCCTAGTATCTCGACGGCCTTGGTGAAACTCTCCTTCGACGCATAGCCCTCGTCAGTCAAGACACCCTGTAGCTCCTTCCAGAATTCCTGGCTCTTGTTGAAAGACTCCGCCTCTTCGTAGTGTTGCCGTATCTCCTCTGCTGAGAAATGGTACGGACATGGTTCATCAGCACCAAAGTGATCCCACTCACTGCGATAAAAGTAGTCAGCCAGGGAACTGAATGGTAAACAGACCAACACACCTCTCAACGCGCATCAAGCATTCTTCAAAGGGAAAGAGACTGTTGTCCCAGGTAGAGCCAACAAAAGCTTCCAATTGCTTGAGGGTCTGACCATGGGGATGTCGCATCACCTTGTACATCAGAGGGATCTTCTCCGCCGTGCAAGTCTCGTAGGTGTGGATTAAAATAGATTGAGACACTTGGTATCTAAGCCTATCGTTTGTAGCATCGTCGAGTGCTTTGAAGTTTTCAGGGAGCTTCATCAACATGTCGATCCCATAGTCGAGAAGCAGTGGGGGATTGGCTGCGATGAACAAGGGGGCAGCCCAGGTTCCCTGCCAGTCAATAATGCATGATATCCGGGCTTCGTCGTCGCTATAGATGTTACCAGCATGGAAGTCTGGGTGCCAGAGTCTAGGCGAGGCGAGCTCTGTGTCTTTGGGGGTGATATACTGAATTGTAGCTATAAATTTCTCTAACAGAGCTGTGTGAGCCTTTGGGGACTTCTGCTGTGGGCTCTTGTACTGCCATGGAGTTTTATTCGGCTCATGTGGGTTTGCATGGGCGTTGATCCAGTCGATCTCACGGCGAGCGACCGACTTGAGGTATTCTGCAGAAGATGTCCCTACCATTACTATAAGTCTAAATTCGAGTTTAATAGACATGCTTGCTTACAGGAACCGTGATGTTGCATGTCACTGCGCTATTTCTCCCAGAATTCCCTTCGAGTGATGGGTCCAATGCAATAAGTTGATTCGATGTGACCGACGACTTCTTGCGGACCACTTCTAATGATAGCTGGCTGGCATCCTGCGATATTACTATCTTTAAAATACAACGATCCAAATCTGCCAGTGTGTGTAAGTTGAACCGGCCGCAGATTCCCATTTGGAGCAAGTTGAATCCTACTTTTCAAAGGAGACTGAGAGGAGTTTCCTTTCTACGTCCACAAACTCACGAATAACTTCAGACTTCCTCCGCAGCGAAAGATCCTGCCAGACTGCGTGGAGTGGGGAGCCTCTCGCTTCTTCCATGATGATATATTCTGCTTGGACAGGGTTTTGGTCGGTAGCACTCCAGGCAAGAACTCGTGGGACGGGTATGTGCAAAATGGTCCGTGCAAACTCCATAGTTGCCACTTCCGATGCAGTGGTAAGCACTCTTGGACCAGCATTAGGGTGTGGGACGTTTGCAACGACCTTTTGGCCGTCTTCCATCTCAAGGCGATATGCCTTGTTGTAGTTGCCTTCGCCGATCTTCTTGAAAGATATACACTTGTTCGCACCGACGGCTTGGCAAGCCGCTTGCTGAAGACTTGGCACGTCAAAACGGCGATATCGAGCTTCCAGTTGCTTACGCTCATTCCATAGCCA
The DNA here is from genome assembly GCA_024321975.1 of Alternaria sp. 'sect. Undifilum'. Taxonomy (NCBI): domain Eukaryota; kingdom Fungi; phylum Ascomycota; class Dothideomycetes; order Pleosporales; family Pleosporaceae; genus Alternaria; species Alternaria sp. 'sect. Undifilum'. Next base: position 12,057,102 of record JAJJZI010000001.1, read on the forward strand.
TCGTCCGCTTGTGTAGTTGAACAAGGGATTAGGGTCGATTGGAGGATGGGAGGACACTGTACGGCTGCCCCCCAAAGTGTGCAGTGAGCGAAGGCAGCGCCGCTTTGCAACATTTGACACGCTTCGGCCAAGAGACATTGCTAAAAATCCGCAAGTTAAAATAGCTGCAATACAACGAGTAAGACAGTAAGATCAAGGTATTAAGGTCAATGACACACGGGACATTAAGACGCGCCGCCAAGCCTGCAGACTTTACGACCTTTCTTATTAGATTATCCTATAAATAGGGCCCCGCTAGAGCGATTGTTGGAATTTATCTAATCAAAGTGTAGCTACTATACTGATAAGTTAGTCTAATACTTTTATAACGCTGCTAACCTTTTTAGCTTATAGAGATAGTTAGCTGTTCCTTATAGGGATGGTCGTTACTGTCTCCCCAAAGTCACGCCGCATGTGATGATGCGGCGGCGGCGGCATAAGCATCGCGCTTCGCTTGCGAACCAAACTACAGCGCTAAGACTAGCTCCTCCCCACACCCACAGTGACCCACTCCAACGCAGTAGCGAACCACGACTCCGACATTGTTTGTTTGGAAGCCCGTGGTGACAACGCATTGTTACAGCCCCGCTTACTTATACCCCTCATCCGCCATTCTCTTGGTCCACGTAAACGTCTGCCAAGTTCGGATACCGGAGATCGGCGTGGTCTTCTAGATGCTGCATCCAGGCTTTGAGGAACTTGGAGCCCCTAGGGATTGATCGTATCAGCAACAATGCAAGCCAAATTTGTATGACAAGCGTATGAATCCTCCACCGTATAGCAGAATGCCGAGGGTGTGGGTGACGAGGGGTTCCCGTGTAACAGAGCAGGGGAGCGTGTCACGGTAGTTTCAAGTTACGCGGGTTCCAGGCTTGCTAATTCGCAAAGAACACATCCCGACGCCCACGTTCTCGGGTATGACCGAAATACGCAATGACGAGGAGGAGGAACAATTTTGCAACGAACAAGGAAAGCGAGTGTTGCTGGGGGCATGAATTGGGAATGGGACGTGTACGTACTTGCTTATTGTGTCTGAGTCTCCGATCACACAAAGATGTCGCTTTGGGCGTGTCATTGCAACTGCATTCTTCGTCAGCCCATCTGCAAACACTTACAGCCGCATATTCATGTGTGGATATTGCGACGAGGCGGAAGGATTGACGTTGAAGTACCGTTGAGTCGTCTCTTCTCGCTCAAGAAGCCCACCTCATGCTCCGGGTTACTCCGTACCGCGCTGACAATGACAGCTTCCTTCTCGCGGCCTTGAAAGCCATCGACTGAGCCTAGTTCAATGCCGGGGTACGCTTCTTTGAGCATTCCAGCAAGCAATGCGAGCTACCAACGTTAACGTCTAACCCTACAATACACATGGATGTTCGGGTTGATGCATGATACGTACGAAAGATGAGAAAGGGCGAGAGAGACGCGTACCTGCGCATTGTATGGCGTAATTACCGCAATATCCTCCGCTTTAATGCCAGCATTGATCAGATTACCGACGTGCATCTTCACCAAGGCCGCCTCCGCTTCGTTAGATTTACTATCACCAAGACTCATGCCTTTCCCGCCCTTCCCTATCACACCCTCGTCTTCGGCTTTCTCGGGGAAGTCTCCGCCTTGTGTATCCCAGAAGACTAGTGGCTCCCGCGTATCTTCAGTGTCTTGAACATCATACTTTAGGTCTTTCAACAGACGGTCTTTGACGAAGTCGGCTGCGACAAGTTTCGAATCGTAAAGCTCGTCAGATGGGAATCGCATGATTTTCTCATGCATGCGATATTGCGTCGTTAGCATACGCTTGATCGATGGACCATGCAGAGCAAGTAGCCGGTCGAAAAGCGTCGTTTCTAGTGTCATGCCATCGATCGCCTTGCCAACAGACTTGTCTGCGTTATCTCCTTCGGCTTGGGTATCCTTACCATTGCTCTTCTTGGTATTCTTTTTGTCCAATTTCGTTTGCTTCGAATTGAGAGACTTGATAGTAGGCGGTAATTGGAGATGGTCACCGGCCAACACTAGCTTATTCGCCTTGACCCAGAGCAGAGGCACCCAGCATTGTGCTTCCAGAGCCTGACTGGCTTCATCCACGATGATGACGTCAAATTCTTGGCCCTTCAGGTGGAAGCCTCCTGCGCCATGCAGTGTTGCGAGGACAACTTTACTGCCAGTCACAAGGTTGTTCACGCATCCCTTCTCTCGTTCTCTGTACTCTTGTCGAAGCTCTTTCAGTTCGGTGTAGATCTGACGGCGCTCTTTGGCGTTGCGTGTCTTGCGGATAGATGATTGCTTGTCATCCATCTCTTTGCGGACATCTTGAACCAAGGCAGCTGCTTCTGAAGTTCGTGTGAGGACGTCAAGAGAGTGGTTCAGAACAGATGGTAGTAGGCGTGCCGGATGTCCTAGGCGCACCATAGGTACCTTGTAAGAGGCTAGTCGCTCGACGATGTTGTCCACAGAAATGTTCGATGGACCACATACCAGCAAGCGAAGCTTCTGTTTGATCAATTGTAAGATAAGCTCGATGAGGGTGTGTGTCTTGCCCGTTCCAGGCGGACCGTGGATCAGCGCGACTTCTCGCGAAGCTATCGCAAATCTGATGGCCTCTTTTTGGCTGTCGTTGAGCGACGGATCGTTCCACTCGAGCTTGTGAAGAGGGTTTGAGGGATCGTTCAGGTCTGGGGGCAGAGGCGTAGGCGATGCTTGCCCAAAAAGTACGCGCATGAAGGGTGTGTACTCCTGATCTCCGAGTTTCTGTAGCCTGTTCATCGTTTGATTCATCCTATCATGTATAAGTTCACGTAGACACGGAAAGAATGCATTCAGCAAAGACGTACCTTTTGTAGGTGACGTCGTTCGCCAATTTGACTCTAATACGTATATCAGCCTTGCTGTACCTGATACAACCTTCCACGACGCGTAGACTAACATCCATAGTTTACCGCCAGTAGGCACATCTGTGTCCTCCTTGTCCAGCACAATCTCTACATTCTCCCTGCGCACCCTCAACACGACCCCTTCGGTGCCCTTCTTCTCTAATTCCTTCTTTTCCGTCTTCTTTGCGCTTCCGCTAGGCTGGTCTTGGACCGCGACTATATCACCCACACGTATACCATGCTCCGGAATGTCAGGGTTTTCGCCTTTAGCCACGACTGCCGGATCCAATCCCAGCTCGACTACTGTCTTACCGCCCAGCCCTGTCCGTATAGAAGACACATTAAGGTTCAAGATCGCGAGACCGGCACGCGAGAGGGCGGTAGGCGTGTGTGAGGAGAGGAGCGCGTTTGTTTCGGAGAGCTCGGCTTGAAGCTCAGCATCGAGGAGTGTGAGCTGCGAGGTGGCGAAGGAGGGGATGTCTGTGGGTTTCGGCATCGTTAATGGGGGCTGAGTATGTAGAAGTGGGGTTGTGAGTAGTTAGACGGAATCAATTGCTAGTCTGAGAACCCTCATTGGGATAGTGAGTCTCGCGCTGAATCAATCAGAATGTGACATCGCAAATCCTCTAGTAAGGTGCACGGCAGGTGAAAGTTGGCCGATGGTTGCTGTATATCTGTAGCGCGTTGACCAGGTGCTATTACGTCATAACGCTAGCCCGTTTTGGCCCATCCCCCCAAAATCCCTTCGAGTTCACTGGGTTACACAGTTGGATGTATCAACACGTTACTCAAATTCTAGTGCTTGATAGTTCTACTTGTAAAATGGTCTCTCAAGAATCGCGCTAGCAAATTCAGCAAACTGGAGCATCTCACATGTCATTGACGTGTCCTTTACAACAATCAGCTCATTCTGTACAAGAGTCGGTTTTCTTTCATTCCCATGACCCAAGTTCGCACTAGTATATATTCCTGTGAAACCTTTGTTCGTCTCAATGCTTGCAGCGATAACGAAGGCCATAATGAAGCCCATGGGATGCAAAATATAGAGCCTGTACCATGTGCTAGGGATGCAGGGCAAAACTCTGGTTGTAGTTTGACCACGAAAAGAAGTACAAGGTACATAAGACTAGGGATAACGTGATGAATAAGAAGTAGAACAAGCCGAGTAGGAACGTTGTCGTCATGAAGATCAATGTGTCTCCTAGAAATAGGGTAAGTGTTTAGAAGAGCTATTGTCCAGACGCCGCCGAGCAAGAGCAGGAAGAAGATACGAAACAAACGCCTTCTCCATGGATGTGCAAGAGATCCAGATGTTTCGGATGGCGTCTTTATCGGCGGTCTAGCGTTCTAGAATTATCTCCGCGTTCAATGTCGTTGCCTTTTATCATAACAATTCAATTAACTTGCATTGCTATCTCCATTAGTGAAGGTAGTACGTAAGCCGTCTCCCTAGTACACAAAGTCCTCCATGTGCCATGTCGCAGCACATAATTGCAAAAGAGCCAAGACGGCTGGAGGGAAGAAGATTGTGCCGACACCGAACCTAACAGCATCACTAGAAAGTGCGGCTACGAACATGGCACCGGTAAGAGCATGTAGAGTGCAGATTTATCCTGGAGTGTTGTGATTACATTCTTTAACATTATCAACGAAGCTAACTTCTCGTGGGTACCCTCTCAATAACACAAACAGTGAGGATTAGGGGCAATGACCATGTCTTCCCTAGCATCCCATCTATTCGAGATGCAGAATATTGCGTTGGTAGCTGCCAGATCATGGCGACTCCAGTGGGTAGAACGGATGTGCCGATCAGAAAACGAAGCATCTTTCTAGATGATGGATGTTGGATAATAGCCACAAAGCTGATCGTACTACTCAGAGCGTCAATCAGTAAGATAAGATACCGTAGGCGCTTCGGACATGATATACTGAGGCGGGACGATCGTTATCGTGTTATTGGTGAAGGAGTATGACTCGAGAAAAACTGACAGCGAGATCCATTCAGAGAAACTGATACATTGGCTACATAGCCAATCGGTTCAACCTTGATGTTGAAATATAACATTGCGAATGTTGCCGCCAACAAGTGCGTAGATGAGATGAACTCTATATGGCTCCTTAGTACTGACTCATTTGCCGTTTGCAGCTGGAATGAGCACTAAGATGTTCTGTATCGAATATTTTGCGAATGTAAGCATCTCATGCCAAGGTACCGCAAGTCGTGGTTGAAGGTGAAGTTCGAGTGTCCCTTCAGTATTCGTTGTATCGCTTGGTAATACCGCACTACCGGTAGTCCTTGGTCGGAACACAATCTCTCCGCATCTGAGCTTGGGTAATCGATTTTACTATCTGTATGCGAACACTCTATGTCATAAAATTGACAGCATCCTAATCAATATTTGCATGCTTCTTCACTAAACTTGTGGAGCGTGCGACTACGGCGTATCACCTGTTCTGACCTTCTCACCCGATCACGGAGAGCGCACCTTTTACTAATGCCACGGCAACTCCCATTGACCAAGGTGCGCAAAAGCGTTCAATACGGAGAACACGCTCCGCTACTGAAGAGGAATCTAGCTTATTTCAAGCCCATCAGCCACCGGACCATGCTTAGGTATTCCAAGGTTAACGTAGTGTGCTGACTCCTCCAGACTACCCATGACATTCTCACATGTAATCGAAATTTGGCACAAACTTTGCAGCGCACCGAGGCTCTGATTGATTAGCAAGGCGTCGAAGAGAAGTATTTCGGGCAATGGGTTGGCCAGAATCGTGGGGAACCCCATCCTGGTGACTTACGGTACCGGTAGGTACCCCGCATTATGACCATGCGGGACTTCCGCCATCAGAACACGGGACAACGGCTTCCGGCTGGTCTTCGGAGAAATCGAAGACGATAGTGGTTCAGTCAATACACCGTAGACCGGGAAAATACATGTGCCTGAGTCCCAGCAGTTCATATTGTTCTCGATATCAAGATCTTACTCCAGGCGCCCTTGTAGTATATATTTCACGGATGGTCTATTCAGCTTAGATCGCGTACTGTTTAAGGAGCGGAAAGGAACGGCTAAGCGAACGGCTTTCACAACGACTGGCGTGATCACAATACTAGAACCATGGTTTGCGACTCGTCCGCTAGAGGCGCCAATACCTCTTGATCAACCACCTAGGAAGCCATCTACCAAGAACCCAAGCCTGTTTAGGTTCTTTCCCCTGGCTGATAGTTTGAATTGCATGTTCTGATAGGTCGATATTGATTAACTCTACACACCACACCACTCATACAAGGCTGTCGGAATTCACTTCCACCAGAACGAGTGCGATCTGCGACTCAAGGGTCCAGAAAGATGTTATTGGAGCATGGATGTATCTGCAGCCACGGCGCACGTCGAGCTTGTGTTGATTCTTTCCGATGAAATTATTGACTGGACGCAGTCGACGTGGATACCGTCCGAGGTTCGTTGTGAGAAAAGCTGCTACTGGCTTGTGACATCTGCTCAACCGAGACATTTAAGTTTCGCACGATGGGCAGCGGTGGTTAAAGTATTCACCAAGAGCGAGTTCTAGGTTTGATCTAGCGAGCAGGAGTTGAACGCACAACCACTCCACTATGAAGCTTGCAACACTCCTGTCAGTTCTTCCTTTGGCTCTTGCAGTCCCAGCACCCCCTGAAAAGCGTGCAAATCCTACTGTCATTGCTCCCTCGCCTCAAGCTACGGTTGCCGGCATCAATGTCGCGAATGTTGAGTCCTTCAAAGGCATACCATATGCAAAGCCCCCGGTCGACCAGCTGCGACTAAAACCACCCCAGCCGTTGACTTCCTCTATTGGAAAGGTTGATGGTACCGGCACCCCGAAAGCATGTCCCCAATTCTTCTTCAGCATAGATGATATGAATATCCCCACCAATGTCCTGGGAGTCATATTGAACCTTCCATTCTTTCAAACGGTTACCAATGCTGGAGAAGACTGTCTCACTATCAACGTTCAGCGTCCAGCCGGCACGAAAGCTGATGCCAAACTTCCAGTGCTATTCTGGATCTTTGGTGGTGGATTCGAACTTGGATCTACTGCGATGTACGACGGAACCAGCCTTGTAGCCGAGTCAGTCGCTCAAGGCAAGCCTATCATATTTGTTGCGGTCAACTATCGCGTGGGTGGGTTTGGGTTCATGCCCGGAAAAGAGATACTAGCGGACGGCTCTGCCAATTTGGGGCTTCTCGACCAAAGGTTGGGCCTGCAGTGGGTCGCTGACAACATCGCTACATTCGGAGGTGATCCCGAGAAGGTGACTATCTGGGGCGAGAGTGCAGGTGCTATCTCTGTGCTGGATCAGATGATGCTTTACGATGGCGATAACAGCTACAATGGCAAGCCGCTCTTCAGAGCGGGTATTATGAACTCGGGTTCGGTAGTTCCAGCCGACCCCGTAGACTGTCCTAAAGGCCAGGCTATCTACGATAGGGTATGCTGTCAACCCTACTGCCAACAACAAACCACTGTTGCTAATTCATCATAGGTCGTGGAAGCGGCTGGATGCGCCAGCTCAGCCGATACTTTGGCGTGTCTCCGCACAGTTCCATATACGAAGTTCCTCAATGCCGCGAATACCGTCCCTGGTATTTTGGGCTACTTTACCGTCAATCTTTCCTACCTACCACGACCGGATGGAAAAGCCCTCTCGGAATCGCCGGATGCCCTTATCAAAGCTGGAAAGTACGCCAAAGTACCCTTCATTGTTGGCGATCAAGAGGATGAGGGCACCCTCTTTGGCCTTTTCACTTCGAACCTCACCACTACTAGAGAGATCACCACCTACCTCTCCACTATCTTGTTCAATAACGCTTCACCTACACAAGTTGAGCAGTTGGTAGGCAGTTATCAAACCATCACGGAAGACGGCTCACCTTTCCGCACCAGCATATTGAACAACTTTTACCCGCAGTTCAAACGCGTTTCCGCTATCCTTGGTGACGCTACCTTCACGCTTACACGCCGTGTATTTTTGGAGATAGCCGCTCAAGTCAGCCCTAGTGTACCATCATGGTCCTACCTTGCAACGTACAACTATGGTACGCCCATTCTAGGGACGTTCCACGGCTCGGATATCCTCCAGGTCTTCAACGGCATCTTGCCAAATAATGCTGCGAAGTCCATCAGGGGCTATTACTACTCTTTCATCTACAACTTGGACCCTAATGAGGGAAGCGGATTGATGAACTGGCCAAAGTGGAGTGAGGGGAAGAAGTTGGTGAACTTCGGAGCGAACAGTAACAGCTACCTGGACGATAATTTCAGGGGTGACACATATGAGTTCTTGAAGGATAATGTCGCAAGCTTGAGGGTTTGATATAAAAGCTCAAGGGTCTAATTAAATGATTGCTCCCAGGTTGGTCAGTGCAGCAAAAGAAATAAACGGATCAAGCTTCTATCACATCTGTCGTGCTCTAGTATGTACCACTATTGCACTAATATCCACCACCGAGAGTTGGTTGCAAGCCATATGGCCCACTCACGTGGTCCACATCCTTCATGGAGAGCGAATCGCCCAGTGCTTTCTCGAGCCTTTCACCGATTTCTCCATCGACCTTGGTGAACATTTCTAGATATCATTAGTCTGCAAACCTTCATTGCATTTGTATTGCGAAGGAACTTACTGATTGACTCCTTCTGCACCTGCGGCAGTGCCTTCTTCATATGTCCACTCAAGTTGTCAATGAAGATTTGGTCGTCGCCCCACTTCTTGTACAATGCCCATAGATTGCGCGGCTGCTCGAAGTCTTCCTCCGTCACCTCGGACGTGTATTGACTCACTTCACCAACCCACTTGTCATGCGCAACATCCGGTGGGCCAAACTGAACCTTGCGGAAAGACGAGCGCACATAATTGGGATCGGCACCGTAATTCCCATCTAGCCTCATAGGGCCGTCACGTTGGTAGGGACTGGAAACGTTCTTGGCTTTGTTGCATGGCAGTTGCTGGTAGTTTGGACCAACACGATAACGAGCCGCGTCTGGGTAGCTGAACATTCTTGCTTGAAGCATGATGTCTGCTGATGGCCCGATGCCAGGTACCATCGTGCTTGGCGAAAAGGCCGCTTGCTCGACATCTTGGTGGTAGTTGGCAGGGTTGCGGTTCAAAGTAAGCTTGCCAACTGGAATAAGCGGATAGTCTTCGTGTGGCCAGATTCTGGTAGCATCGAATATGTTTCAGCGGTAGTTCTCGGCCTCTTTGGGATCCATAACCTGGAGCATCATTGTCCAAGTGGGAAAGTCGCCCTTCTCAATCGCGTTGAATAGGTCCTTTACGTGATAGTCTGGCTCTTCGCCTGCCAGTCTCACTGCATCTGCGGACTTCATGGTGATGTTGCCAGCATCAGGCTTGAAGTGGATCTTGACGTATTTGAATGACCCGTCTTCTGGTTTGCCAAATTTGAAAGTGTGAACTCCGTAACCAGTTATGTTTCGCAGAGACTCTGGCACGCCTCGATTGCCAAACAGTTGCATAAGCGCATGCATGCCCTCCTGGCTGTTGTTAGCTTGGGTTGAGAAGACGACGAGATGTGCCAAAGGTATGATCTTGATGCTTTGAGCACACCTACCTGGTTTTGGTTGTGGAAGTCCCAAAACATGGTAGAGTCTGGAACGTGCGTCTGCGGATGCGCTTGGTGGGAGCGATTTAGAGACGGGAATTTTACGGGATCGCGAATGAAGAAGACGGGAAGATCATTCCCCACCATATCCCAGTTTCCCTCATCGATGAAGAATTTCAATGCCCATCCTCGAATGTCGCGCACGGTGTCTGAAGACCCCTTCGCTCCAGCGACTGTAGAGATTCGAGCTAGTACTTGGGTCTTTTTGCCAACTTGGTTCAGGAAGTTGGCGGATGTGATGTGCGAAATGTCGTGAGTAACTTCAAACTCTCCCCATGCTCCTGCAGCTTTTGCATGTACGACCCTATGAGCCGTCAACATTTGAAATTTATACGAGGACAAGGGGTATCAGTGTACCTTTCCGGTATCCTTTCACGTGGAAAATGCGCAAGTGTCTCGATGAGTTGAGTGCCTGAAAGTAAAGCGAGACCGCCACCCTTGAGTGGCGAGCCTCGAAGCACAGTCTGTGTTGTTGGATCTTGGACAGGACGTCCTACACGCTTGTAAGCATCAGATCATGAACTGCAACTAAAGGTGTTACCTTCAGCCAAAGTGTATACTGGCGCATCGGTATTTTGCTACGACAGCTCTGTTAGCTACAAGATAGTGAACATGAAGGCGCACACGTACTGAAGCCATTTTGTTATGTGCAATAGTGTTGTCTAGAGTTTTCTTTATCAAACCTTCCTTGCGGGAGAATAGACGCCATATTTATGCAATCACACCAGAATTGCAATTCCCGTGATGAAGTCATCTTCGACGCCGTGCTCGTAGTTCTAGGATTTTTCTTTGGTGCGTCATCCTTCTGTAAGACACAGGCCAAGTACCTAATCTACGACTCGCTACGACTCGTTGTGGGACTGCCCCCTTGCCAATATAGCGGTGCCCTCTTTGTCGTCGGCATATTGGAGATTTCCTCGGAGACACCCAGCGCTTAGCCAGAAGTGGAGCAGATCCGCTAGTTGTGCTCTTCTCAAGCATATCAATTTCTAATGATTACGGATGGAAGAGTTACGTGACATGACGTTCGTGTTGAAAGTCGCTCAAACCCGGCGGCCGACTGAAGGATGACGATTGTGCTCGGACTGATTGGCGGAGATACACCGGACTTACTATGGAGTAGGCCCGGATTTGTTGCGGAGCTAGATTAGAGCTCGTGCACATACTTGAGGTAGGATCGGCTCCTCACTGCAGCAAGTACAATATCGCGGGCGACGCCGCCGAGCACGTGCAAATCGCAGAGTAGACTCGTTCGTTTATGTGGTGGGATTTAAGCCTGCATCGATGCGCGGTACTCTGACAGAAGGTATGTGTGTTTGGAGGGACAAGCTACAAGTCTCATCCTAGACCCTATAGCCTGATTGACGGTCAAGTAAAATATTGATGTACGTGGTATCATATTCAAAATGTCCGTGGCGATGATAGATGTGGTAGATTAAAGCGAGCGAGAAGCGAGTGAAAACCATCGACCGAAAACCTAAAGCTACGACGCCAGACCAAGGATAACATAACCTAGCGAAGGCACCATGCATATAAGATCATTCAGCATCATTCTACTGCCTATCCGGCGATGGCTTACCAATCATAAGAAACGACTGGGAGATGCGTGTCAAAATTTATCACCTCCTTCGTTGCAAATCTCCGCTCCATAGTCCCTTCTCCTCGTTTCTTCATTGCAATCTAGAAGTTGGGCATCCCAGCTTTGACACCAAAGGGCTCCAGGATTTTTCTATCGTTGAGATAGTTACACTTCACGCCATCGACTAGGTCGTTCATTGGGTACGTAGCTCTGGGTCGTTATGGTTTGTCAGCCAGGTCGGATTCGCCTTCTGTTGGTGTAATTCTCATAGTGTCGTGGTAAGAATGACATACGGAAGACGTGCAGTAGTCGCTTTTGTAAAACAACTAGGATTTATTATTTGACACAATGCCGACCAAGTTGTAGAAGACGATAGAAAGTGCTTTGTCTTTGTGGGATATAGCCGACGATGGCGAAGTGCAAGGTTTGACTGAGGTGGGTCGGAGTTATTCGGGCTGTGTTCGATCGCAGGGTTTTGGTCGTTCTTCGTCGCGCCATTCCAGATCACACGAATACCGCTGTGGGGAGCGCTTTCCTAGCTAAATTGCTCACTCATGATGTAGTATGGGATGAATTTGACGCGCTCTACACCAGTTATGGAATCGTCTCAAGGTTTCGTCGAGTAAGACGAGTATGGGGCTATGAGACCTGCGACCTAAGGTGCAGCTATATTGAGACCACGAACCAGTATTTAATACGATGCAATCCAGCTACTTAGTGTTTTTACTTACCCAATGAAGGTTCAATCTCCATTGCTTTTTTCTTGTCCGCCTTTGTTTGGAAGTCGATGTTAACGCCAGTCAGCAAAACTTAGCCGGAAACCCCAACATTACCACCGCTAGCAGTAGACCCACCTGGTCAAACGCTGTTATATTTGTCCCCTGTTTCTCTTCGAGCGCTAGACGCATTGTTTTCCTACCATCAAACAACGACACAGGCAATACCACAACTTAAACCTCCGGTTTCGCTTTCTACGGCTCAATAACTATGTTGTATGGCAAAGATGGCATATTGACGCTCAGGAGTATGAGACCTAGCAATGACGGTCGAAGCGTTGTTGAACAAGGGTTTGTTGTGGCGCGGCAAAAATTAGTGAGACTGCCATCCAGATAAACATTTGACAGGAAGCTGCTGGCAGTAGTGGTTGCATGTCAGCTGATATGAAAGGCTATCAGGTAAGAACAAACTTATCATTTCAGAATTGGTACCTTGCGTTACAGTACTCTTCATTTATACTTACACATTGTTTCAATCCAGTATGCCAACAAGCTCAATGCTCACAGAAGCTGTAAGTTTCTTGAGACCATCCTTTCTCGAGGTCTGGAAAAACGCGCCCCTTTCCCGCATCAGCTTTTTGCGATGCTCATTCGCCTCTTCGGAACACATGGGAAGCGAGTGCTTGTTGTCGTCGAAATATACGTGCACGGAATTCATGAGCTCCTTAGGAAGTTGAGCTTTTCTAGCAGTAAAAATAATAGAAAACCCTTTCTCTGCTAGCAAGTTCATGAGCTCTGGTGGTAGCTTCGACAACGCTTCTTGACGTGCCTTGTCGTTCGACCCAAGTATCGAATCAACATACCAGTCCATCTGTTGAGGCGGAATATTTGCGGTTGAGATGATGCGTTTCGTAGGATTGACGGGCCATAGTGCAATGAAGCGACGTTGTCCGGGTTTCGTGGGATCGATGAGCTGGAAAGGAGAAACACGGTGTTGACTGCCATACGCGTTAGCCAGTGCCATATCCGAACACGACCATGGCCGACTTACAAGACATTTGCAAAGGCAAACAGCCTTCCTTGGCGTATCTGAACGTTTCCAAAGTTTTGCAAACATGGCGAATTTCCACATCCCAGGTTGGTGCCGTACACCTGCTCCATCCAGTGATAAGAGTCTTGTCGAACACGGTAGTCATCGTCACTTTTCAAGTATTCAGAGGTCTGCATGCGGAACGAGAGGCTGTTGTCAGTGATTTTCTCGCTGTCCAAGTAGTAAAGGGCTGTGGCACAGATGTTTTCGTTCATCTGCCCCTCAATATGCCATTCACCAACGCAAGACTCAGGCTTTTTAGGAGTAGGTTCAATCGACGCCATTTTGACGATGATCTGGAGTCCCGAATCGTGATACTTATCAGCAAGACGCTTGTCTGGTCTTAGCTTGTAGGACAACTCGTCGAAGGGAACTGGCTCCATGTGGGGTTTGCGGACAGCCTGCCACTTGGCTTCGAGTAAAGCTTCTTCACGCTTTTCCTCCGTGTCTTATTCTAACTCGTACTCCTCATCCTTCGGATCTTCTTCGCTGACCTCTGCATCAGCACACGCTTCCTTGTAATCGGGAATCCAGTTTTCGGCATTCTCATCATTATCAAAGCGAAAAATCAGTAGCTGCATAACTACCAAGTATTTGATGGGCTTAATCAGGATGAACGGGTTGACCGGTACGAGTATCCATGCGGCCAGCCCCTTCGAACTCATGGTAGTCGACTGCCAGTCTCAAACACTGATCCTACATGGGGATCGATGTCTCAACCAGCTGATCAATGGTACGGTATATGTCAGAATACCTTGTAGGGTGAGGATTGTTGATGTAGCTGGTGAACTTGACGCAGCCATTGTTCTGGAAAGCCACATTGACTGGAAGCCACTGCTATGTATTCGACCAGTACTCTGGCGGGATTTCGGAGCCCCCAACAGCGTAACTGAAGTTGTTGCCATCCGAATGCTCTAGAAGGGGTTGTTGTGGGATGATCTCGCCCTTGCCAGCCCAGCATCCGATGGCATCCGCCACACCAACGTGCTCTTCGCAAAAGCCACAGCTGCGGCCGTACACCAATGGGTACATAGATTTGTATACTAGATCCTGTACCATACTATTCGAGTTAGGATGCCAGTCGGGAGAAGCAGCGTAGTCCGATTTCAGCTTGTCAAATGCTTCGCGCAGACTGGCGTGCAGCTCACTTGTAACAAGCGTATCAGAATTGGCCACGGAAGCACATGCGCCAGAGAAGGAATTATGCCCAAATGTTCGATGTACTTGGCTTTGTTGCGAAGTTCTTGGACGCACTGCAGGTGATCAGTAATAAAGATAAAACTTAGGTAAGGATTAATGTAAAGTGTCAAATGTGGCTTCATCTAAGATGTTGTCTAGCTTGCAATCGCACCAGTCGTTGTAAAGTCGAGTCGGTCATCGTCGTGAGTCCAATGCTGGCTCTTCGCACTGATGGCGAGCTGCCAAAAGTGATCATCGGGAATGGCGAGGGCCTCTTTACGCCACTTAGCGATGATGTCTTCATCAAACACCTTCTTGTGCCAATCGATCTTGTCGGTGAGCTTCTCCATACGTCCATCATGGCGAACTTCCGAACGGGCACGATATCTAATTCGCTTCCATAGCAGTTGTGATGAGAGACAATGGGATAGAAGCCGTAGTCTCGCCAGTTCCAATTACGTAGAGGTAGTCAAACCCAGGATATTTGTTCTTTGCTTTGCTTGAGGTCTCAGCTGTTATTGTGTTTAAGCGAGTAAGAAGTCGTGTTGTTCGGCCAAGTTCGTGTGAAGTGTGTCCTGATGCAAGAGTTGGAAACCAATGAGCTTTATACAGATTACAAGGAACGACCATAGCGTGAAATTGCAAGAGTCATTAATGCGTTAGCGCAGGCAGCGTCGTGCTGCCTGGGATGGTAGATTAAAAAGGAGGTCTTTGGGCACATTGGAGGCCTAGCCTTTGCCTCTCCGGGATACGCCACAAATGGGCACGGATCTCCGTGAGAGGAGATCCGCATCGAAAGTCACCAAGGTGTTGTAAGTATGACATTCGCGTGAAATCGCTAGTTGAATTGAGAACGCTTTGCGTAGTTCGCGACGTAGAAGGTGAGATGTGAAGATGGTGGCTCTGCTTCGATCACGTAGTATTGAACGCGCTGCGCGGCGAATTACGTGCACTGTCAGCCCAATATCTCCGCAGAAGGATCTTTGTGTTATTCCGGAGGCGCGAACTTCACTGCAGTACTACTACCATAGCTGTCCTTGTCGAAACACTGCGATTCGACCTTTCAAAATCCCAAATAAATTCTCAGCATGCATGACCTTCTTCCATACGTTCAACAAGAGCTGAGAAAAATACATCAAGGAGGCGAGAAGTTCGTGCAAAGAATAATGGAGTTTGCATAAGACGATCGAACGTGATCATTATAGAAAATACAAAAGGATCGAGCGATAAAATACTGTGGCATGTTGAGTAACATGTATTTTGACTTTCCACGCGATGCGTGCGCGAGCATTAATATTTACAGGAGATCCGATGGTTACAGTCAAATACATAAAAAAAAAGCACATTGAGAACCAGCTTCCCTCTGTGGTGCTCAATCGCGCTTCGTGTACAACTTGACATACCTCACATGTTCGTTGCCCTCAGCGTCTTCGTAGCGTTCACTGACAATCTTATATCCACCAAGTTTGGGCCAAATTTTCGTCCAGCATACCCAGTAAAATCCGCCCAGAAGCAGAACGCCAACACCAATAACCGGAAACACGTAGTATGGGTAGCCTTCTGCATTCCAGTCACCGTCCGGAGGAATGAATGGAACGAACGCGAGGAATATGTTTGCGGCCAGGTAAAGAACGGCAATAGGAAGGTATGTATGCCATGGCGACTCCCACCGCTCACGCTTTGAGTAGTGAAGGTAGATGAGACCAGCGGTAACGAAGCCGTTGATCCATGCGCCGGGGTACGTATATAGATCGGTGATGAAGTTGTAAGCAGGACCAGCGGGAGGCGCGACAAGAATGATGACCGTAATTAGCCAGTGCAGGAACAAAGCCGTAGCGGGCGCATTGAATGGTTTGTTCGATGCCCAGAATCGGCTCCAAGGTAGCAGAACCTCCTTTGCGAACTCCTGGTTGAGGCGCGCGTGGGCGAAGCTGACTGCAAGTACGTTGCCTAAGTTGCTAAGGGCAACAAAAGCTGGGAGACTGCGCGCTCCAGCGCTGTTGCCGAAGACATTGCGGAAGAAGAGGCCAGCCACGATTACTTCACTCTTCGCAAGGTCGGACTTGGGAATTGCAGCGAAGTAAGCCACGTTCGCGAGGACGTACAGGATGGTTGTTCCACCAATTGCCAGAGGTGCTGACCAAGACAAAGTTTTCTTTGGGTTTCGGATTTCGCCCAGCACGTAGTTGGCATTTTCCCAACCTTTGTACGAGTAGATGATGCGAAGCAGAGCTTGACAGTACCCGTAAGCACCGCCGCTACCATAGCCATCGCCGACTTCCAGACTGAATGCGTTTTCAAAATTGTTCGGTTTTTCGATCTTCAGATGACCGGCCAGCGCAGCGAAGCCAGAGAAGACAATGAAGAGAAGAATGAAGACCTTGAAGACGCCAAGGACGCTAAAGAGGCGAATACCCCATTTCGGAGCCACAGCATGAAGGCTGACAGAGAAGGTCACGCATGCGATGGCTATACCACGCGCCGCCCAGCCATCGGGTGCTTCCGAGCCAGAAGCAAACAGCACGTAGCGTCCGAACGCCAAGGAGTTGCCGGATGAGAAGCCGAGCAAAAGCATCTGCGCTGCAAGGACACATGTCGCGAGGTGCTTGGGGTGACGATAGACGCGCTCCAAATAGTTTTTTTCGCCGCCCGAACGTGGGATTGCAAGTCCGAATTCCAGAAACACGGATAGTCCACAGAAAGTGAGAAGTCCGCCAATAATCCAGAGGAAGAGCGATACACCGACCGATCCCGTCACAGCGAAGATACCGGAAGGAGTAGAGAAGACTGTACACAATTAAGCAACTGCTCAAACACATGTGCGTGGAGAATACATACTGCCCGTACCGATCATCTTGTTTAGAATCACAAAGACGGTGGCTGTGTAGCCTAGCTTCTGAGAATCGTCGTACACATAAGCGTTATCATCTTGTACACTGCCATCCTCGTAGACCGGTGGAGGGGGTGAGGTCTCATCGTTGGTATGCCGCGCTACTTTTGCGTCGTCGTCAGGGATCGCGGCCATGCTTGGACTTTACTAGGAGCGCCCGTAGCTCGCGTCAGTTTGGTGATCGAAGTATAGCCGGTGGCTCCTAGGAAGGGGTTGTGCAGACGATTGACGGCCACTCAGTAGCCGGGGTGTTGTAGGGTCATATAGCTGTCCACAATGGCGCGATAACATTCTTGTAGCATGCCACGTGAAATTAATTGCGAATTCACTCCTACCATGTCGCGATTGGCAAGCGCTGTAACATTTCGAGGCTTGAAATGCGCGTGGTGTCCGAAGCTGACAGGTCCAAGAACCTTGAACAGGAAGGTAAAGCCAATGGTTGGTTCGAATGTCTTGGTACATCCTCTCAACGATGCGCATAGAGGTCAAGGGCGATGTCGTGATCGCTGGGCATTATTAGCCTACCACCAACGCACTTGCCGCATATCGAATGCCATGAACTGCGCTCATGGTCGCGACTATGTACAACTTTTGGAGGACGCCGGAAGCATCTCATGGAGCGCACGTGGCAAAAACAGCGCACAGAATGATGCGGATAGATCTCACAGGGCGTTCGCAGCGCAAGATTGACGGTCTCTATTAAGTCTCAATGTCGCTAAAAGGTGTAAGATCATGATATGAAGCGCGCAGGCCATAGCGATGAGTCGAAATACTAAGCCGTCAAAAGGAAGGAGACTTGACCACGGGCTTGCTCGGTCAACCTTGCGTTTTACCGTGTCCTTGCTCGTTTTCCGTGTAGTCGAGTTTCACGCACCCTCCTATAGTTAGCCTGAAACTATACTAGCTATTACTTTTCTACTGTAGGCCTAATCTACTTTTTTTTCAACGTGTCAAAGAGGAGTGTGTTGTAGTCAAAATGTGGCTCTAATATGGTGAAAAGCAGCTGGTCTCTACTAATCGGTCGCAAAAGTCAAAGAAAAAGATTGTTTGTAAGCGACGAGATTCGAACAGTGGGTGGATGAGGTCCACGACCTAATCTACCTAACAACGATGCACTGGTGGGGTGGAGAGCTATGCAGGTCTTCTAGCGACCCGTAATTTCCGTTCTAGCGCTGATTGTAGAGGTGCACCAGAGACTCACTTCTCTTCAAACACCACAGGTGGTCTGCTCTCTGGCATGTCAAGACATATAATTTGAGCTCGCAATAGCATGTCGAAGTTGTTAAACTCATAAAAGTATTGTTACGTCTTCTTCGCGACTAACACCACCAGGAGCCTCCGCTAGCGAGAAGCCGGGCCCGGCCACGGAATCCATAGATGATACTCGCGCATCGCCCTTGCGACGCAGTCCAGCGTCAACGTCCGGTCCGTAAAGAAACACTTTTCCGCATGGTAAGCATGTCGCGTTGTGTTCAAGAAATGAAGTCGTCATCGCGTCACTCGAGAATAAGCTTCAGTAAGAGCTGCACCGAAGCTTATCCGACGCTACGAGTGCTTTACGGACGGCACAGATTGTGTATATGTAATAGCGTTTGATCCAATCTCTTTGCTCACTTTTCACAATCTAGGCAGGAAGCAGTCTATCTAATTAAGCTTATGCTAAGAGATAGTATGCTAAGCTTCTACGCGACGTAGTCCTTAATTAATTTGTAATTAATCTATTAATCACTTTATTTTAAATTCGCTATTTCTTTAATATAGAAGTAACATTGACAAACTATATATAATGAAGATCTACACTAAGCTTGTACGTATTACTCTTTAAAAAAAATTGTTAAGATTTCTCTTATATTTTGGAATTTGAGACTTCAAAATTGAAGTTTATTCTTAATTTAATTAAGATTTAATTGGCTAGAGACTTAGCATGTACGTACTAATTTAAGTTCGTTAAGTGTCCTAACGAAATGGTATCAATCTCGAGGGCTATGAGTGTTCGGGCTAATTGGTGGATAATGATTATCCTCTTCTACACGTTCTCCGGATTCTCCCGTGTGGAGCATCCCTACGGTCGGTACACCTTTTGGCAATGCTGATTGGAGGCATGGAACGGATAATTGACACCAGAGGCGTACTTGCAGCTGACAAGAGTGCTAGGGACATACCAGAAACCAGGCGTTCTCGAACCGCACGGTTGTCCCCAACCCTAGGAGTACTGGTTACACTGGGCTGATATAAAAAGCCGGCCAAGTCTTTATGTATCCTGTATCACCGCAAGATATTCGACTCATCACCATGTATTGGGCTACGCTTTTCCTTGGCCTATTCGAGGCATGCGTTGCTACATCGACATTCGATCGCACAGCGTGCCAGAACCCAACTAAATCGCCATTGGATGGTTGCCCTCAGAACACGATTTTGGTTGGCCCTGGTCAAACCTTCTCAACTATTCAGTCCGCTGTGCTCAGCTTGCCACACGATGCAACACCCCATCACATCCTGATACTTCCTGGCAACTATACTGAACAAGTAAACGTTACTCGGCCCGGCCCCGTTTACCTCCTTGGTCAAACTCAAGCACCATTCGATCAAAGCAAGAACACCGTGAAAGTGATATGGTGCAATGCCACAGGAGGACGCTTACCTGCAGTGGATAACGCCTACACTTCTGTCCTCACCGTTGCGCCCACTTTCAACGCTAGTGCGACCGGCTCAGGGCTGACCGGAAGCCCCGTTGCTTCTGGCACGCCATTCGGCAACTCTGACTTTCGCGCATACAACATGGACTTTAGCAACGAATACGCGCCATACGCAGTTGGGCCGTCTCTGTCAGTCTCTGTGAGCTACGCTAACGCCGCCTTTTACTACTGTGGAATCTATTCCTACCAAGACACCGTATACGTCGGTAAACTGGGAAACGCATACTTCTTCAAAGACGAAATCGCCGGACAAACAGACTTCTTATACGGTTTCGGCACAGCATGGATCCAGTCCAGCCTCATATCCCTCCGCGGCTGTGGCGGCGGCATCACAGCATGGAAGGGCTCAAGCACGACCTTTGAAAACAAATACGGCGTCTACATCCACGACTCAAACGTACAGAAGGCCAACTCTTCCCTCTCCATCATAGGGAAATGCGCGCTCGGTCGCCCTTGGAACGCTCTGCATCGCTCCATTTTCGCAAATTGCAACCTCGATGATTCCATTCAGCCAAATGGGTACATTCCATGGACTCCCAAGGATACCAGAGTGAATGCTAATACTACGATGGCGGAGTACAAGAGCCATGGGCCTGGTTGGAATGAGGCTGGACGGCGGGCGAGTAATGTTAGTATCATTATGGATGAGAAGAAGTATGAGCCGTATTCGACGCTGGAGAAGGTGTTTCAGCATCCTTTCTCAGGAGAATTTGGGAATACGGCGTGGATTGATAAGAATCCTGGGAAGTGATGTATAGAGTGCGCTGTTGAGGGATACAAGTTTAAGGAACCCGGATACTTAATCAAGACTAATTTCCGCGACGCAAGTGTTCTGTAAGCTTTTGTGACGTTGTCTAACATCGCAATCGCTCATCTACATTGCTTACCATGGTAAGATTGGCTTCCTCCACATCATTAAAGGGGGCGGATAGGGCTTACGTGTTTCTTGCTTACATTCCACGTCATCTTCGGGACCTTAAGCTAGCACACCCATTATCATGGAAAGTACTCCCAACGACTGATCTATTCCTTCAGCCGCCATACACTCGTGTAAAATCCCCCGCGAGATGCCGACTTTCGTAAACTCGCGACGTTTCTCATTCCCAGAGTCCGTTGGCATGTCAGCCGGTTCGAATGATCGTACTTTCAAGAAGCGCCTCGCCTACATGGCATATCACAAGAAGTATTTCTTGCATGATGTACCTAACTAGGTCAGCCAGGAACTTCAACAGGGCCTGCAATCAGATACTTACAAAACACATGGTCATAGCCGTCGGCCTTTTGTATTATCACACCGCGATGAGTACAAGATTTGGTAGTTGACCTGATGACGTCGAACGCTTCGTCCTCCTCTTCCGCACGATCTTTGATGCGCACTTGGTACGCTTCACACGACTCACCTTCATGGAATGGCCGGTCGCAAGGCACGCAGGCGCATAGACCGCATCTGTGACATTTGTAAGTTTCGGTCGTGTTAGATTCCCGCTCGGATTCCAGGCTTCCTTCTCCGTCTGATGCAGTCTTGTGGACTTGTTCTGCATCGCAAGTCGGAAATGGACACCAGCGCCACCCGGGCGTGCTATTGCTAATGTGTAGACGCTAGAGTTTTTCAACTGCGCGTACATCGTCTTGGTGGCGGCGGTCTCGATGTTGACAGCCCTCATGATTGCTGGGCATTTTGGGCGGTGTTGTCACCGCCACTTATTTTCATGCTCGCGCTCTCGATTTGCACATCCACATATTTCTGAAGACATTCGGTGCAGGTGTGTATGGGGTGTTCGCAATTGGCGGAAGGGTTGTAGTCAGGGAACATCTTGGACAATCTCGCACTACCACATGCAAGGCAGTCATAGCGGACATCTGGCCCTCGCTTCTTTTCCTTTGCTGGCACAGCCCTGGAATCACTCCGCCGCTTGCGTTTGGGCATGATCGTTTGGAGTTGCGTCAAATAAATGGGGTGAGTGAGTGGGCTGCCTGAGACTACCAAGAACGAATGGTAACTAGCAGACAGAACCGAAGCTTTGAAAAACCAGAGAAACCAGACCACGATAGAAAGAGGGTTCGTGAAGAGGGGAGTCTGTAAGTGAAAGGTACAGCTCAATCTAGTTGAGTATGCACACCTCTTCAGCCACCAGAACACACTCTCAGTCAATTACTCTAGAAACCTCCTAGCCACCATGACACCAGACAAGCGAAGCAGCGAAATCCCAACCTTCCCACTGCCAACAAATTTCGTGCGTAACCCCAACCCCCCACATTTACATCACCTTCGCAGCATTGTCATACTCCTTCCAAATGAGTCCGTCAGGCAAGACCTTCCACTGCAACTCCTCATCAAGCAAGCCCCCCATCTTCCCCCACTCCTCCCTCACAACCCTGGCCTTGGCCTCATCCCTCGGCACAATATCCGCCGGAAAGGGCCTCGGATGAACCAAAAACCCCTCCGTCAAATCCTCAACATCCGGCAAAACAACATCCCCACCCCCATCCCTCGCAGGCCGAAACTCAAACGCCCACAGCAGCCGAGACATGGCCAGAAAAAGCGATCGCTCCGCAATATGCATGCCCTGACATACCCGCCGTCCCGCCCCAAAAAGAAAGTGATCGCGCTTCGACGCATCGGGGTTATTCGCTGCCTCCGCCGCGGTTTGCGTGTCGTGGAAGTAGCGTTGTGGGTTAAAGCGGCGGGGCTCAGGATGGCGTGTGGAGTTATTATGGATGCCCCATACATTGAACACTACGCTCGCGTTCTTCGGTATCGTGTAGCCCATGTACTCGTCGTCGCGGATGACTGCGTGGGGGACGCCTAGGATGGCTGTGGGCATCCAGCGCATGCTTTCTTTTACGCATGCGCGGATGTAGGGGAGGTGTTCTGCGTCGGTGAGGTTTGGGAGGCGGGAGCCGCAGATGCGATCGAGTTCTTCGCGGGCGGTTTGTGCTACTTCTGGGAAGAGGACCAGTGCTTGGACGACTTTTTGGGGGGGGGTTTAGTGGTGATGTATTGGAGTGTTTGGGTGTCGGTATGTCACTTACAGCCGACGAGCGTTGCGGCTGTGGTGTCTGATCCTGCTTCCAGCAATGAACCGCTTATGTAGGCGGCAAGCGCATCTGAAAAGTTTTCTTCGTCTTGTGCTCGCACTAGATCGAGGCAGAAACAGGGTTTCGCGGTATCGTTCTTGATGGCCTTCTTCACGTTCAGCCAGTGGCCGATTAACAGCTCCCTCTGCTTCTTATGGATTTGCTTTGCATATCTCCGCAGAGGAAGTGCGCAATCAGGTAAAGCTCGGAGTATGGGGAATAAATCAAGAAGCGTAGCGGTAGTCTTGCCAGTGACTTTTGATATCTCTTCTACTCCCTAACATGGCGTTAGATAACGACGAGACTCTGAAGATGCGACCTACCAAATAGAGTTGCTTCAACTTGGGATCATCGATACTTGTGGTGCGAAACCCGAAAATCATTTGCGTGGTTAGGGAGTTGGTATAGCGACGGATGTGATCAATGAAGAGATGTGGACTCTCCAAGAACCCGACGAGCATGGCCTTATTCTCCAGATCTTGGTATAGTACATATGCTCGCGCCACCTTGATGTTGAGGGCATTATGTACAATCTTCCGAATCATACGCCAGGTGTCCCCGTACGGCTATCTTCAATTAGCATCGATGTTCAGGCAGGCATCTCGGCGGAAGCTTACCATGAACAGCATGCGTAATCCACCACTCACTTCAGACGCACCGCTCGCGATCTGGCTAAGATAAAGATCCGGACGCGACGAATAGATACCGCTTCGCTTGTCCAGCAAGTCCTTCACAGCCTGATCCGACGACAACACGACCATGACTTTAGTACCGAGAATGAGAGAATACACTGGACCGTATTCTTCAGCCCACTTCTGGAATTGGAGATGCGGCTTCTCCTTTGGCATCAGATGTAGGTTTCCGATGATTGGCAGTGTCGGTGGCCCTGGCGGGTAGTTTGCTGGCCTTCGACCTACATTGCGTAGGGTGTAGATAGCTACAGCTACCAGGGCGGCTAACAAAGCGTAGAATGCGAGGGACATGGTGACGGGAAAAGAAGAGCTGAATGCTTCAGGAGTGCTTGAGGAGTGAAAACGACCGTAGGAGCTTCAGTTTATAAGAAATCTATTCCCAGGCCACGGAAATATAGCTGCGAGGGGCATATATCGAGCTTAAGACCGTCTCATGAGCCAAGCAGATATTCGATAAATCTGATCCAATGGCATGTTTTTGATCAGCTCACTCTGACCGCGAACGAGGCTGCAGTCATCAACATGGTAATATAGTAAAACTCTACTATCGGCTGGGGAGAGCACGCATCTATTGGATCATTGCTGTGCTAACCGAGAACTCATTACTGCAGCGCTTGTAGATACCCTGATCGTGAACGTTACTCTTCCGGCAGATATTCGGGAGTTTGCCAAAAGTTACGCCCCGCCTCCACACGAGCGCGGGGCATGCATGTGCGGTTCCCCGGTGGGACCACTGGGCCTTCTCTCAATGGCTAGCTGCTAATTTGTTGTGATGCAGCAGTGATGGGAATGGGTTAGTTCACCGCCACTACCGCAATGCAGGAGTCATGTAACTCTTCTTTACCAGCTCTAGCTTTCCAACTTGCCCACTGTTTTGCGTCTAGTAGGAGATATCAACAGCGATATTACTTTCTTTCTAGTATCAAACGACATTCAAGCAATCAGAAAAGAAGATTATCTGATAACAGAAAGACTGTACAGAGTCTAAAAGAAAAAGGAAAACGCATGCAGGCCATACACAAGTAACCAAGGGATTGATGCATCCAAAGCTCCCAAAACAACCATACAAAAACACAGGTATCAAACCCCAAGAACCAGAACAGACGCGAAATGACAAAGGAGGGGCGTGAAGTAACGCAAAGGAAAACACAGATTGGTGATGTGGTTTACAACGCGACCAAGCCCATAATGGCGACAACAATGGCAAAGACAGAACCTCCCATTCGTCCCAAACCAGGCTGAACCACTGATCCAGCACCAGTGCTACCAGTGTTACCAGTGCCACCCTGGATGAACTGGCCTTCGGCGGTAACACCACCAGAAGAACCAGTCTCGGCTGCGGGAGAGTTTGGTTGAGCGGCATTCGGCGCCTCTTCGACTTCTCGTCCCGCACCACCTCCAGGGTTACCACCAGGCACCATGGCAACATCTGTGGGCTTTGAATCGTCGTTTTCATCTTTAGCCTCGCCCGGGTTCTCGCCCGTGCCCATGAGCGAGCCCAGAATGACTTCGTCGTCGGTGATGGCAACGGTGTTGTTAGTACCGGCTTCGTCCGTGTACTTGTATGTCTTCTTGCCCTTGATCTGCGCCGCCTCTGGTGGGTCGTAGCACTCGACAGTGACTTCGGAGAAGCGGGCGGCGTAGTATCCGTTGGTCATGTATGGCGAGTTCCAGTCGATTTCTCCTCCTGCCCACTCAATGGTACCCTTTTCATTGGTGGGCAGACCGGCGGGCCAGAGGGAAAGCATGATGCGCGCGGGTGTCTGGGGGTAGTCGTAGCGGCCGGATGTCTTGTTCCAGGTTCCTTCGCGCTCGAGTGTGCGCTGGACCTTGCCGTTGATGGACCATTCCAGGGTGTCTTCCTTCCAGTCAACGCAGTATTCGTGCATGGATTCAACCGTGTTGCTGTCCGGTACAGTAAGGTTGCCACCGTTGGTGTCTGGAATTGGGTTAGTGTTGTGCGAGGGAGGTATAGCCAGAGGGTACAGCTACTTACACACTGTGACACCCTGCGAATAGTAGTTGGACTGCACGTGGCTAATGTCTACACCAACCCACTCGAAATCAATCTCGTCCTTGACATCTGACATGAGAATGAAAGCGGTCACGACACCCTTGCCCTGTGCTGTGCTGAGCTTGGAGCAGATCTTGCCGTACCAAACGTAGTGGGTAGATGCCAGTAGTGTTCCGACTGTGCCTTGTGCCATGGTCAGGAGAGTTGACTTCTCCTTGGTCTTGGGGTCGGTGTATATCGTGGGCATGCCCTGTGACTGCCAGTTGACCTTGGAAGCATCTCCCAGGTACTTGTCGATGGTCTGCACATCGTCCAGACTGTCTAGCGAGTATTTTCCAGATTTGCATACGGGACCGGGGACGCACGAGTCGAACGAGTGCGACATGAGGGGATCGCAGCCACCGAGGCAAAAAGCGCCGACACCGCAGTCGCCATATACTGCGCGCCTGTTAGCAACACACCCCGATGCGACTAGACTCGGCGGCACGTACGAGAGCAGCAAGGAGTGTCCTGAGGGCAGTGGCTGTCCTTTGTACATTTTGCTCCTGCGAGCGCTGTGCCTGCGAAAACCGTCGCAGCAAAGGCGGCGGACAGTAGGCTTCGTACCATGGCTTCGGACCGTTTGCGGGATCTTCGATGTCGTGTAAGCACTCTATCGTCGGCAAGTGGAGAAGCGCAGCGATCAAGATGACAGTCCCACGGCGTCTCTCAGTTATCGTAGGTCGCTCTTTCTGGCTTGGAGGTGTACGGGTCCGGGGCTGCTGTGCGGCGAAGCAAAGGGTGCACACGCGAGAAGATGCGTCGTATGTGTTACCCTCTGAGATGCGACGGCGCGCTTCCAACAAGCGAGTGTCTTGGGGGAAACCAGAAATGAGGCTGTCGGGTTAGTAAAGCGAAGGGGGTCCCGGGGGATAGATAGGAAAGATGGTGAGCAGAGGCAAGAGTGAGCGACTGTGTGTGAAGGAGGAGAGGCCCGAGGCGCAGATACGGGGCTCCATCTGCCTGCCATGACGCTAGGCCGAAGGACTAGGTAACCGTACGTGTCGCGTTTTCAATGCCTCCGCGGGCCAGCCTCACACTGCAACACGACTTTCGTGGGCACTTTCACAGTCGGCAAAACTCATGAGACGGGTTTGAAATGCTGCCGCTCGAAAAGCAATGTTGACAGCTGACAGCTGCCCTGCATGGCATGGCATGGCGTGCCCTGACCATGCTGGTGTTGTGCACCGCCATCGCCACCCTGCATCTATCGATAACCGCCAATGCCCGTCACTGGCGCGCCCTGCAGGACCCTCTTGTCCCATGTGCTTTTTTGCCCCATGAAAACCCTGGTATCTTAGCAGAACACAAGCAGATTGAAGGTCACCTGATCACCAACATCTGTATGGTTGTCACGCTACGTCTGCATACCGACCAGGTATAGCCGGTATCATTTGAACATCGCCTCAACAAGAAGTCAAACTATCCACCTAGTGCCCAAGATAGCATTGCAAACGGTGCTCATTCATCTATGTTTGTGAAGTAGGTGTCATCAAACGACAACTCGCATGAGCGTCGCTACCTTTCCAATCTAGGTACCCGACCAAATACCAATGACCACAACCACACCTCGTCGCAAATCCTCCAGCCAACCTCTCCGCTTTAGGAAAAGTGCATTCAAAACGCCGTCAGTCCTTCCTCACTTCTCCGTTAGCTGTGAACAAATCTGCTTATGCGTCTTCCAATCTCGCTTCTGGCACTCTGCGGAGCAGTACTGAGCCGTCTTGCACTTCGAACATTGGAGTAGCGCCGAACCGTCCTTGCACTTCTTAGCATCGCACTCCCAACATGTGCCCTTCTTCCCGTCAAGGTCGACCAGACGAGGTTCGGGTCGGCGTACCGGTGCTGGAGCTTGTGGTCTAACAGGCTGTGGGACAGGCGAGGGCGTTGCGATAGGACCAGCATCGTCGGTGTTGATGGGCGAAGCGAAGATGACGGGAACTGCCACACGAACAGCGTATTTGAGGATGTCTTTAGAATGCTTGACATCTTTGAGGTAGTTGGCTGGAAAGACGCCGTAGCCACAAGTGCACATGTAACGTTTGTCGTGCTCGGTCGACAAGGGGACGCATCCCGCCATCTTGTACCCACATGTCGATTTGTGCGGCCACTGGCGGCAGCGCTCAGCAAATCCTGGCAGCATGTGCTTCCAGAAGGTGATCTCGTCATCCTTCATCATGATGCCAATGGCCTTGTCGCGACGGCCTTCGAGGGCAGCAACAAGCGGTAGCATCTCTACGCTCGTGTGAAAGGGAATGAATGCTGCATCGGCAAATATGGACTGGTTGGCCACATCCATGCGAACCGAGTCGACATACAACACGCCAAAGAAGGACGTGGGCGTGCAAAACTGAATGATCTTTGACTGCTCCTGACCTTCTGCTCCGATAAGATGCGCGTAGATACTCTGCAGAGACTCTTTCACACCAAGGCGTCCGGGCATGGTCAAAGTCTCGTTAGCCCGGAACTTTTCGTAGTTGCGAAACTCTCCTGCTGACATGGTAGTCAGAGGAGAAGCATGCAAGCCGACCCATCTGGCATGTGAGGCACGCTGACCGAGATGAACCTTGGGCAGAACATCTGGTTGAACGTAGTGCAGTTGCTCGAGACATACTTCAGATCTGGAAGTATGTTAGCAAACGCAATGTAATATATCGCAGCCACTCACTGTCCACCAAGCCGGACGGGCAACATGTTATCTGGACGCATGAAGAGCGCCTCGACACTCTCCACAGTAGCTGTATAATCGACCCATAGTGATTTACGGGCGACCTTGAACTTTGCGCTGGATGCATTTGGTGGGAATGGCAGCAACACATCTTTCCGGTATTTCTTTCCGATGATGAGCCTTAGTGTAAAAGCCGTCGGTCTGTTGAATTCAACAATACCTCCACTCTGCAGAAGTTTCCTGGCTTCTCCTGAGTGAATAGCGTAGTGTACCCGTAGCGATTCGACGTCGTTCAGCTTCCGTCTGATGAGCGGATGTATAGTAGCGACAACATCGGTTACTGTACTTGGATTAGCAAGATGCGTAACACGAAGGGAGCATAACTTGCCTTCATCTGATTTAGAGGTAGCAACCTCATTCACAGAAACGAATCCCTCGAAGCCTGGACGGTATCGTGACACAAAGACATCTTTCTGCCCGACTGCAGATTGGTGCACATGCAGCAGCATACCAAACTTGTGCGTGAACTTCTGAGCAGCAGCTATGGTGTTCTTGAGTCCGAAGACAACGTCACAAGCCTCGTCTTGGTATTCCGTGAGGCTGCCCGTGGAGACCATGGCGGATACGATCAACGGCGATCCCCCTTTCCAGCCCTTCTCGTCTTCTCGGACCGTAAGCCGATAGTCATTCGTAAACGCCGTGCCGGACGTCTCGATCGTTCCAAACCCCATTTGAATGTCCATGTAAAGAGCTTCTTTCATTGAGACTGACGAGTTGAGTTGGAGATGGCACAAAGGGGTACCATGACCATTACTTAGGTCACCGAACATCGATACCTTGGCGTGGGGAACGACGAGTGTAACACACACGACTGCCGGAATTTCCTTCCAGCTGCGGAAAGAACCGCCTAGCTCGAACGGATGTGGGAGCCACTCTTTAAAGTTATCCTCCGCCTTCCATACTGAGAGCATGTCGAGGTGGACGAGTAGGGACTGAAAATTGTGTGGACCCATGTTCAAGGTCCTGTCGTTCATGATGCCCCCTTTAACGAGAGCTTGCATGAAAGGGGACCAATCAACGACATTCGACACCTTGATGTGCTGAAGCAACGACGCAAAGCTTGCCCGAGTGTACAGCTCGTACGCAGTAAGCTTTCTCATCATGAGTTCTCGACTACCTAAATCAAGCATAGAAAAGCGGTTGGCCCACCTTTCATCCTGAAACATGCTCAGGTACATGGACAGGAGAAGTCTAGCTAGCTCAGCTGGATCGTAACGAACGCTAGAAGTATTGAAAGGCTTCCATAGTACGATGGGTCGGGATGTAGCTGCACAAAACACGTCGGTCTTGGCCAAGTCGGGGAAGTTGGAGGCATTCAAATACCAAACCGGCGACGCGTTAGTCCAATGCTGAACTGGCCAGAGACCGAGCAACAAAGCCACCGTTGGAAGATTTCCACAGAGCAAAGCCTTGGCCGAGGCTCCGACGTCGATCTCGGATGGCACCAGCATCTCCGTCCGGAGCATCGACGATGCATTTTGGCGGATGAGTGATGCGGTAGCAGCAAGGATGTTGAGACAACCCACATAATCCAGCAGATTGGAAGTGTCAATGACATCGAACATTGTCGGTGCAGACCCACCCTGCTCGTACTCAGCGGCATCTAGGACTAATGGGGTGAATGTCCACATGTTACGATACCAATGAGCCGTACGTGACTCGCCGTGTGCGCGCTGGTGTTGAAGAACGTGACAGAACGCGACGGCGTCGGAATTGACATATCGGACGATAATACGAGTGGATGCAATCCTGAACGCGATGCACCATGCAGAAAGCTGAGCGAGCGCTGCTTGCATTGCTGCTGGTATCTTTCCCTTTGTCGACTCGCCCGGTACCGATAAGGGTGAGTCTGCGGAGAGTCGAGCATACATAGGCGCAAGGTGGAAGCCAGTGAGCGGACTAGTACCATAGTGGAGGATGAGGCCACTGAGATTGCAAACGAACATTGGGTTGGCGATCGAGAGGTTCTTGGTCACTTTTTTGTCTTCTAGACATGTACCGCTCTTCCAGTATGTCCGATAGGACTTGCCAGTATCCTCTTGGCCTTGAAACAGAAGTGGGGCGACCGCACGAATGCCATCGCCCACGTACCCAGCGCCAGATATCTTTCCAGCCTGCAAGTCTTTGGCAGCCTTCCATTGAGATTTGAGCATAGCTTGTGTCTCCTTGTATGCCTTTTCTTGTACTGGCTCCAACGCGTAGAGCGCCCAAAGCTTAACCGTTTTCTCGAGCGTGACGCTGTCGCAGAACCGTATGAGTGTGCCATATGGACCTTCATTCCAGCTCTTCAACGACTGCGCGAACATCACAAGCTTCTTTGACTGTGACCGCAGAAGGCTGGCAGACTCTCCGTCGATGAAAATGTGGTAGTATAGGTTCCATAGCTGTCGTACACGGGTACCATTTGTGTCGTCAAGGATGAGCGTCAGGGCAAGTATGTTACGCGCAATAACCTCCGCCTCAAGGTCGCAGCATGTAAAGTCAAGCTTTCGATCGTCTACGTCTTGGTTAGTATGTGTAGAAAAGACCTTCGTCGGATGATATCACTCACCAAATCCAGCTCCGCTATAAGCGGTAAAGAGGATGCTTCGAATGTCTCCACAACCAAGAAGTAGCAAGGCAGCATCTTGTTCAGGTGGTAGGGCTTGCGTCAAGCACACAGCTGGGGTGTTGCCGACAGGGTAAAAGAATGGCCCCTGTGTGATATGAACTGGCTTCAGCGACATCTTGCGGGTTGAATGCAAGTGGAGCAAGAAGAAGAGGAAAGCCGAGCGATATTTCATGTTGGAAATATTTGTTTGCCTAGCCCTGCGTTTGGCTGCGTCTAGCCAATTGGGGACCAGGTTCCCTTTCGCCAGACGACAGCTCTAGTGACAATCTCAGAATGTTTGACGCAGCAGAATGCGGCAGTGTTACACGACGTCAATCCACCTTCACCGCCGACACATAGTTGGGGTGTAGACTGAAGATGCGTAAGTTCCAAAGATTCCAGGCTGCTCCACCATGTACGAACGTGGCCACTTGCATTGCAATTGTCATTCTCCCTATGAGCAACTGAAAGAAAAACCATGTGAAAAGATGGGAAACTCATGGAAATGAATTTGAAAGTGATAGCAAGTACGGAAAGCAGGGAGTGGGAATCGGACATTATGAATTGCTGATACAAATCCACACACAGTAGTCTTTGTGTATGATACATGGGATTAGTGAGTGCACATTTGGTGCTCCTATTGATGCAAGTCGCGTTGACGTCACGTCCGGGTCCGCCAGCAGCAGCACTGGTGCAGCTTGTACAGCGGTTAGCGCAACTTAAAGTTACCCTTACAATACATGCACACTGAGTATCGAACGTCGACAATTGCGTTGTGGTGTTATGATGTGAGCATAGTGATGGCCGATCGATAGAGTTGAGTTTGACGCGTCCGTTACCTATGTAGGCGCGTCAGCCCACGCTAGCATTCAATCGCACACGTGGGCGTTGGGCTCTTTCCTTTGCGGCTATCATTGGCTAAGCCTTTACCACACATTCTCTTTAGACCCTGTATCTTGATGTCATTCCTCCTCCACAGCAGCGCAGGACACACAGGAATGAGCTGGGTCGGCCTCGTTCCGCGGGCGGGTAAACTGTACATCGGCGGCCTCTACGCTTTATATCAGGGCGACCAAATAGACTCCGCAGGGATAACCCACGTTCTTTCAGTAATAGACTACGATCCTTTGCTGCAAGAGAAATTCAGACATTTGAAACATTTACACATTCGTTCAGAAGACCACCCTAACACCAACCTTCTCCAATACTTCCCTCAAGCTGTTCGATACATCGACTCGGCGCTCAACAAAGAAGGCAGGTGTGTGTTTGTTCACTGCGCGATGGGGAAATTCCGGTCTGCAGCGCTCGTGTGCGCGTACTTGGTTTGGAAGTATGACTTGACTTCCGAGGCGGTATTGAAGCAGCTGTGTGGGGGACGGCCGGTGTACGATCCTTATCCGGGATTCAAGGAACAGTTGGAGTTGTGGAGGGAAATGTGTGTGGTTGATGGTAGGGAGGAGGTGGAAAAGGTGGTGGAGAGGAAGAGGATATACGAGGAAAGAGAGGTTCACAGGGGAAGTGTGGGAGTGGGAAGCGAGGCTGAAGGAGAAAAGTCGGGAAAAGGAGCAAGGTTTGCGAGAAGAGTCAAGAGCCGCGAAATCAAAATTATCAAGACATAGTTACATGTCTCATGTGAGACGTATGCTTCAGAGAAGACGACACAGTCACATCCCACTTCCGCCACCTTCTACCAATAGATAGCCTTCCCAACTCTGAATTCTACTGTGTTCTACGACTTAATTCACCCGTCCTTCGGCTTAAAACACTTCTACCACTCCCTCAATGCATTTTTGAACAAGCGCTGAGCACCCGTTCTGTCCCCACCCTCCCCATCCAAATCAACGCAGGAAATCGCATCCTTGAACACCATCCCAAACAACTCATGCTGGCTACTCTTTTGCCCGCATTAAGGGATATCTTGAGTAACTTGGACGCCCTTGGGAGCATCCGGATTAGTAGATAAGGGACCTAGGTTGCTGAAGACGTCGAATTGACCGGCTGTCCAGAATGTGTTTGAGGTTCGAATGCCCCAGCCCCCAATGGCTCTGTTGGTAGCGGCTACGTCTGGCAATTCTGGGAAAATGGAGCTGGAGGCGTTGGGAAATTGGCGGTGGCAGAGGCCACTTTGGTGTTGGAGGGAGTAGTATTTTGAAACGAGTTGTTGGGGGCCGAGGTTGGCGGTTCGGAAGTTTCCTAAGTTGAATGTTAGTTTGATTCGAAGCTGGGGAAGACGGAAGACATACCCTTTTGTGTACAAACCTGCCATAGAAAGCTAATATCCTTCTTAAGTTCATAACTGTGATTCAAATTACAGTCAGTAGTCTTGCCAGGCGTTTTCGAGCACTGCGCGTCTAAACGTCGGTTCACAAAATCAATAAGAGCCGTCCAGCTCGCCCATCGAGTCGTCGTCCATTGTTCACCCTTTGTTTTCGCCCAGCCCTCCTGTGGAGCTATAGTATTCGTCTTGGGGTCCGTCTCGATGAAGTCGCAGAAGGCGCGGAGACCCTCGTCTCCACCTCAATGCAATCTGTCTGCCACATTTGTAAGACGATGGCGAGAGCTTCGGCAAAAGAACCATGCGAAATCTCCGCAGCTCCGGGACCCAGAAATTGCTCTTTTAGCTTGGCGGCTTCGTGCTGATCAGTATCCATGATCTGTGTCCATGTAACGAATAGCAGCCTGGATATCTCTAGTGCAGTTTCCAAAACCAGCGGCGTTCATTCCATGCCAAACGGTGTCGTAGAATGTTTTCCACTCGAGGTTAAATTGAACCATGGCTGAAGACGCCCAGGCCGCGAAGATAGTCTCTGGGTACAAGTTACGCATGAACACAGCCAGTCCAGCAGTGTCTACACCAGCAACGAAAATCCAGGGCGTTTGATTAGGTGTAAGTTTAACATCAATGCCCTTTCTGCTGAATTGCTTTGCAAAGCGATCAATATCCGCCAATTGTTGCTCAATCGTCAGAAACTCGAATGCCTCGGCTGGCGTATCGACGTCAATAAGCGTAGGCGTCGATTGTCCGTAAAAGCGACCCTCAAACTTGATTGCAATAGCGCCAAACTCGTCCGCAAGTTGTTTGATGATACTCGTTTCGCCTTGCAGATCATCCGTGGCGTCTTCCCCTGCGTCTCCCCCACCCCCATGCAAGAAGATGACGGGTCCGCCAGGCTTGTACGAACTAGTGGAAACCCAGTTTCTGTTATAAAAGGTGGCGTTGTTCGCATTATTCTGGTTGTTGTTGTGCGCGAAGTGGTCAAGGGGAAGTTTGATATATTCTGTGACAATATCCTCGTCTTTTTTAACAGCCCTGATCTTAAGAGAGTCGCGAGCCTTAATATCGTTGTTAGGGTTGTTTATGCCCGTGCCATCAACGTTGAAGCCCCTTTTGGCAAAATGAAGATGATTGTGGAGGAAAGCCGGTCTCAGAGCGTCGGTGCCCTGCAGCAGTGCGAGGGCCACCACTGCAATGGATGACGAGGACCACATGCTGGCGACGAAGTAGCTGACGAGGAAGAATAGGATGGCGTATAGATAAGAATTGTTGACGATAGAGGTACAGGTATAGTAGAGAGGTAACGGTCTCCCTGACGCCAACGACTCAAGGAGGAAACAATGCGGACCGACAATCACTCGGTTACCCCATCCTGTCCAGCCATATATGAATGTCCAAGAAATCCACGTCTTCCCCATTTCACCTTTTGTATTGGCCACACACCAAGGCCTGAATAACCAGCAGGCGGCCAAACACATTTCGTCTCATTACCGGTATAATTAAGCTTACGTGTATTGAACCGCAGATGTTCCTACACCAAGAAAGCTGATCGACAGTGAATGTTCTCTCCGGCGTCTATACCGCCATTTCCAAAGTAAGAAGTAACTTTGTGCAGTGCACTACAATGATGTTAGGCGGGATTAGTTTACGTAGGCTACTGGCAAGGAGCTATTGCACTTGAACTAATTTGTGATGCTGAGCTCATGTGACGTAGTTACCTAAGTTTATAAGAAATAAGATCTTTACTTAAGGCGTACAAGTATTGTACAAAGATTATAATAACATAATATTATTTTCTTAAGTCTAGGCTTATGATATTCTCTAATATAGTTAGACAATTTTTATGAAGAAACACCAGATGGATCCTCCGTACAGGAAATGCGAGGTTGAAGGCCAACTATCGCAATACAAAGGTAAAGATCAGTGCGGAGCACTGAAGATCACGTGATTAACATTATGCCAAGAAAGTACTATTAGTAATAGCACAACTTAAAGATAATAGCAACTATTATAAGTATTAGCAATAGTAGTAATAGCAGTAATAGTGTAAGACGAAGCAACAAAAATAAAAAAATAAAAAAGTTTTATTATAATACTTATCATAGTTAGCTTAGTTTAATTACATCTTTTTCTTCTATTATTCAGTAATTATTTTATTACTTATATAAAATTATATTATTTTTACTTCAATCTTCACAGAGGGGTGACAAAAAAAATACGATTAAAAAAAGTTAAAATTTTCAATTGATCATAACTAAATGACTAAAAGAGTTAGTCTAAAAAGAATTAAAGATTTGAAAAGCCACGAACTTCTTCTTTTAGGTGGGCCACTTAGTAAGCATGTTAGTCAGCATCTTTGTGATGGTGTATTGCAGTGAAACTTAGTACTTAAAGAATGCTAATTACAATTAACAATACCTTTTTATTGATAGTAACAAAATGGCTATAATTTTCTAATGTAATGAAATTAGTTTAATAGTATAATCACTATTAGTTTAGTATTTTAGGTATTGCCAAATAAAAATTTATAAAGTAAAGCGTTTTTTTAAGTCTTTATTATTTATAAAAGCTATTATTGATTACTGATACTTAGTATTCCAGCCTATAGCCTTTTTATCGTCTTCATAACGCCTAGGTAAAGATAAAACACAGTTATCTATTGCCTGTTGCGGTATTAAGTCCCATTCTTCAAATATAGCAGCTATAAACTTAGCTATACTCTTTTTGTTATTACCTACGCCTAAAGAGGAAGTAGGCCTTTTAGTTAAAGCATTCTTTTACAAGGCTTAAACGTTTTCAATAGGATTTAAATCTAGACTATAAGGTGGATGCTCAAAAAGAGCTACCTTATTTCTAGAAAACCGAGATAAAACCTCTAGAGTTTTATGAATTTTAGCATTATCCTGCTAAAACTTCTATCATATAAATCAATTCGTAAGGCGTTGAAAAGTCTCAAAAAAGATTTTTACTTTATTAATTCAATATAAAGTTATTAAGCTTCATATAAGAAAAGATTGTATAATTAGCTTACCTTTTTTAACAGTAGGTTTAACTACTAGTATTAGAATCTTACTAATATAATTTGTATTCATAAAAGATGTAGTAGTTTTAGGCGTCCTAATAACTACTAATTTTAATCTTCCTCCTATCAAAATTGCTCCCCAAACTTGATTAGAAATATCTCGGCCTATAGATTAATTAGTAAGCTTTCTAAAATTAATATAGAATATTTAGAATATTAAAAATTTAATAACTATAGAAAAGTGATTTTTATGTTATTTAAAATATTTTGAATCTTACTTCTGTTAGTTGTAGAGACACATTCCTTGCCAAAACGCTTATTTCGACGTTTTCGGCAATATTCTGTCCTAGCACTGTACCTACGCTCAATAGCTGACTTATTAGAAAATATAACTTTATCAAAGTTTATAATTTTAATATTAGTAAGCCTCTCCTTAGCGTATATTGGACGATATTAAGCTTTTTGCTTATTTCAAAGCTGTTTTTTCTTAGAAATAATAATAGAGTAATTTTTCTCTTTTAGTAAGCATTGTAAGCTTCTAGCAGAAAGATTTAAACTATTTTCGTCTCATATACGCTTAGTTGTTTTTTTAAGACTTCTAGTTAAGTCTCTATTAACAGCTCTTTTAACTCTTGTTGTAATCTTAGTAGAGTGGCCTATAGTAGGCGTAAAAGTAAGTAAAAGATTGTTGTTTTTTGTTTTAATTCGTTGAATAGTATTATAAATACTACTAAAAGGCTTTTATAGTATAGTATCAATAGAGGAGATTGATTAGTGTCGCAGAGCACTGCCGCACATGCTACGCTACCACCAACAAATAACTTATCTAAGCTAAGCTAACATGAGAGCACGTGACCTGTGCTGTTAGCTAACATAAGATAGTAAGCACTACTCGCTAAGCAGTGTATAAAAGGCAGCACTTCTGCAGTAATTCTTAAAATCAATAATTATCTCCTATTTATTCTTATGCTTTCTCCTGCTACAGTTGTAAGCCTGGCGTGCTAAGACAACAATACAGTTCTGTATTGCTGCTTAAGATAAAGGAATAAAATAAAGCATAGCTACTTTAATTATTCTTGTTACTTGGCTTTACTAGAGCATACTTCAAAGCTTAGTATAAGCGACACAAATACTATCCTACAGGGTAACTTTTTCCTAACTAAAAGAGCGCATTAGCTGGAATAGTTTATGCAGTTTAAATTTTATGCTATAAGCAAGAAATTATTAAGTAAGGTTAACTTAGACAGAGCTACTGCTAAATCACTATATAAAAAAGAACTAGTTTAACTAACTACTCTTAACAAAGCAGACTAAGCAAAGCTTAACTTATCGAAACTTAAGGTTGCAGATTATAATATAGATTTAGTAGATTAGGCTGCTAAAAATGTACGCCTTTAGTGTCAGGACCAGGTGGCCTTCTAGGCCAGACCGGATCAGTTCGGAATGGCTGAGGTCAGCCTAGGCCTTGTTATGTCCGAATAGGTCATATAACCCTAGATTACCCTAGTATAAGTAGAGATACGATATCGTAGTTGAGACGGTATCAATTCGTCTCTCCTCTACAGGCAATATATTATTATCCCTTTATTTCCAGCATCTTGTATCTTTA
This sequence comes from Alternaria sp. 'sect. Undifilum', assembly GCA_024321975.1. Classification (NCBI taxonomy): domain Eukaryota; kingdom Fungi; phylum Ascomycota; class Dothideomycetes; order Pleosporales; family Pleosporaceae; genus Alternaria; species Alternaria sp. 'sect. Undifilum'. The sequence continues at coordinate 12,094,864 of JAJJZI010000001.1, forward strand.
TCTAGTATTAAGCCTTACCTTTAAATTAATCTTTTTTAGATATGCTTATGCTATATAATAAGTGCTTAATCTACCTGTTGTCAGAAATAATAGGTTGTTCAAACTGATAGGATAATGATGATATAATTGATGATAATTGTATTGTATTTATGATTGAGTGTGTGGTGTTCTGTTGATCGATTGTACCGATTTCGGGTGCTCCTTTTATCCGGGTGACCCTTGGCGGCGCTAGTGCGTTTAGCGTCTTTTAGCGCCACCCTATAATCACCCTCTTAGGCCCCTTGACTAATCTCGCTAACCTCTCAATTAACCTTGCTGATCTCCTAAATCTAATACACCCCCTTAGCTCAAACGTACAGATTGAGATGATGACCTCTATCGCTTGTATCTTCTGCGAGGTATTTAACTATAGGTCTAAGGCGTTAAGTTAATTAATTTTTAATACTAGATTAGCCTCTAGTCTTAGTTGTGTGCCTAGATTAATTAGTCCTATCTGTTGTAAGAACCTTAGCTATTAATTAGCTAGTAATAGTTCAGTAAGTCTGTTAGCAAGCATCTTGCTTAACTCTACGTAGATTACCTTAATTAACTTGTTTTAAACTTCTTGCCTTAGCTAGTAATTTTAAATATTTACATGTTGTAGCTTTGTAGTCAACTAAGAAATTTTCTTTAAAATTAAGCAGATTATCTGCAGGTTATTATATTGTATAGTAATTGTATAGTTAGCTATCTAGACTTGTAGCTTAGTAAGCAGTATTAAAATAAATATAGCTTCTTTTGCAACTTATAAAAGCGCAAGCAGTTTAGCTTTAGTAGTTAAAGTTATAACTGTATCTTATGTATTTAATTTTTAAGCTATTAGTCTGCTAAACAGTTTAATTATGTATTTTTAGAAGCTTTCGCAATTAAGTGTATTATTAGCAAATAAAGTATTACTTATAACAACTAAGTAATTGTATTTACTAAATTATAGAGCTAGTGTCTGTGTATAGTTTAGGTATAGGAGTACGCAATTAGCTGCTAACTAATAATTAGGTTTAGGATTTGTAAGGAATTGTGCTAAGCATAATACTGTAAAGGCTGTGTTAGGTCTTGTATTAACTACTGCAAATAGGAGTGATCTAATCTTTTGTAAGTAGAGGTTAATTTCCCTAGGAGTCACGTAGCCTTTTTAGGGTAGCAGCTCAGCTTTAATTATTAAGGTATTGCTTTTAATTTAGTAGTTGCTTACTTATTAAGTAATCTTTTTAATGTATACAGATTAGGAGGTCTAGATTTTGCGTTGTAATTAATTCTTAATTAACTCTATGCCTAAAAACTAATGCAGAATGTCTCTTTTAGTTATACAGTATTTCTTTCTTATATTCTTTAACAGCTGCTTGCGCGTCTAATCTATAGTTCTTGCTATACATTACAATAATATTGTTAACGTAGAAGAACACGAAGATCTTTCAACAGATTATATAACATAGCTTATATAGGACAGCAGTAAATCTATATCCTTAGAGATAAATTAGTAAAGTTCTGTTACTAGAGCAGTAGCAATATTTGAAGGCTGTACAGAGCTTTATAAAGCTTTAAAGTAGTTTTCTTCTTTGTGTATCTACGCGATATTCTTATGTATACAAGCTAATTAATCTATATATGTATAAAAGCGTTAGTAACATTGTACTGCTTAAGTTTAAAGTTAAATTAAGCAGCAATTACAAGCGCTATTTAGAAGAATTGTCCGGCTAACTTAGCAGCGTAGGTCTTTTAAGCAGTAACGTTGCGCTGTTAATTACTCTATATAACTAAGCGCGCTTTGCACTTAATAAACTAATAATTCTTGTTAATCTTTTAAGTATATACCTATATAGACTTAAGTATTTAAGTGTTAGATAGTTATATTTTTTGTGTTAGGACTTCTAACTATAAGTTTAATTAATTATAGCTTAAGAGGTAATTGAAAAGGGCTGAAGCCCTAACGTCTTTAGTACTCGACAAAAAGCCTCGTTTTGCTATCCTACAGATCCCGGGTGTCCGTGCGCACCCGGTATCTGTAAGCCGGGCGTATCAGCCCTTCTGCTTTTCTAGCCTACTAAACTTTTCTCTTAGCTTTGCGCTATTTTCTTGAGCTACGTTAGCAGCTGCTACGTAGCTACCCTTGCCTCTTTCTTAGTACTAAGCACAGACCTTACAGATGAGTAGATAAGCTTACTAAATAGCTTTTATAGTTTTTTATTTAATTTACTACTGTTTTCTCTACATCTTTAGTTAATCTAACGTACTCTTATATTTAAATTAAATCCTTCTATAGCGCTAACGCTACTATGTTGAATTAGAAGCCTCCTAGAGCTATATCTAGACGAGAAGCTAGCTAAAGCTATATCTACGCACAGAAGCCCCTAGAGCTATATCTAGACAATACTCTAATTAATTAGATTGCTAATTTTAGTTAAAGCTGTTTTAAATTTACTAAAGATTAGCAGTAGAAGAAGTATAAAGAGTGCTAAGGAATACCTAGCTGTACAAGACCCTACCTAGAACGTTTTGCAATATAAACTATTAGATAAGCCTATTATATTGCTAGTAGCCTTAGAAACTAATTTCTGCTGTTAAATAATATAGGTGCTATTTATTTAGTACTTTTACATAATAATAGTAGGGGTAGAGATTATATCTAGAAGCTTTGCTGTCTAGATAGTAAGACTACACTAAGATAGTGTTAGTAAGGCTAAAATAGAAAACACTCTAGAAGGCCTCTGCAAAGCGAACAAACTAGATAAAATAGCAACTTTAATAATAATACAAAAAGCCTTTCTTATCTAAGAAGCTATTAATTTAGCCTCTAAAGAAGAACTAGAATAAGAAAAGCTACCTGCTTAGCTACTAACCTTACTTATTGCATTAAAACTAGTTTAGTAGCTAGCACAACCTAAGCGTTTTAAGTAACCTAATTTAGATACTTTTAATAGAATAAGAAAGATATACTAAATTTTTAGGAAGTAGCTTACTGCTAAGGTAGAAAATAACTAAGAAGACTTTAACATAGAAAGAAGGACGTGTAATTACGCCTTTAGCAGGCTAAAAGGTTTAGCAGTAACTTTAACGCTGCTCTACCTTAACTAAATAGAATTGTTAGACGCCTAGAACTTTAAACACTTATTAAACTTCTTTAATTAGATATTTAGAGATCTATACAGCTCTAAGAAAGCTAGGAACAAACTCTAGTTAATATCCTAAGGCAAAAAGAGTATCTTTAATTATATTATAAAACTTTAGGAATAGTTGCTACTATCAAACAGCAACTTAAATAAAGATATAAAGATAATAGTTTTTTAAAAAAGCCTTACTTATAAGCTTTAGAATAAGCTTATAAGTATTACATTCTTAGATTTAAATAATTTGTAGAATAAGTCTATTAAAATAGTAGACTACTTATACCAGATAGAGTAGTATTCTAAAGGCTAGGATAAGCCTAAGGAATAATACTCTAAAAACAGAGACTAGGAAAGGCCTAAAGAATACAGGCTAAGACGCGCTTCTCCTCCTCCTCCTCCTCTTATGGGAGACTAGATAGAAGGAATAGAGTTTACTAGAAGATTAGCTAAGCTACGCAAGTTTAGTAATCTAGAGCTAAACAGGCTAATATGGGAAGGATGTTGTTTTACTTATAAGTATAAAGGACACTTAGCTATAGATTATACTACAGAAGAAAAGATGCTAAGAAAGAAGAAGAAAAAGAAGAGGATTATTATATTAAAGTCCTTAAAGGCAAAAGTAAGAAAGCCTAGTAAAGAAAGCTTAAGTAGCAAAGATACTTTAGAAGATCTAGATTCTAATTTAGAAAAAGAATAGCTCTTACGTAAAGTTACTAGCAAGAGCTACACGTAAGCTAAGAAGACTTAATAAAAAATAAGCTAATTTTAAAAAGAATATAAGTAGTAATAGAATTACTGTTAAAACGTTAGTAAATTATTATATATTTGCTTTAACTCTAATTAATATAGGAAATCTTGTATACTTTCTTATTAGCCTTTAACTTATTAGGAACGCTAGTTTATAATGCATCCCTATTTCTCTGCGCAGATTAGAAGGAGTTACCAAAAAACCTAGAACTATTAATAAAGTTACTAAGTTAGAGATTAACATTAAAGGGTATAAGGATACTATCTAAGGCTATGTTGCTCCTATATACCCTAGATACAATTTAATACTTAGACGGTCCTAGATAAATAGAAGAGAGGTTACAATTGCCCCTTCTAAAAAGTTGATCTACATCTATACTTCTAGACAAAGTATTAAACTACTAAGCACTAAAGATTACCTTGTTTTAGAGAGCAAAAGGTTAAAGTAAATAAACACAATAGCCTATTACTCCTATATTAGATAAGCAAGGAAGAATAAGTTAATTTAGACCTTTACAGCTTCTCTTAAGGATATTAAAAAGGCCCTAGCTCCTAAGAAGAAAGTAAATGTTTTGTTATTACTTCCTAAGGCGTACTAACACATAGTTTAGATTTTTAAGTTATAAACTATTTCTACACTACCTCTCTTACGTAGACCTAAGGTTAATTACTAAATTAAGTTACAAAAGGACGAAAATAGAAAGGAAAAAGAACCTCCTTAGGGCTCTCTATACAATATAAGCAAACTAGAGCTTTTAGTTCTACGCAAGGAGCTTATATCTCTATTAGATAAAGGATAGATTAGAGCTAGCAGCTCTGTAGCTTCTTCCCTAGTTCTATTTGCTAAGAAATCTAGAAGAGGATTACAGTTCTGCGTTAATTACTAAGCTCTTAATGCAATTACGAAATAAAACAGTTATCTTTTGCTATTAATCTAAAAAACGCTTAATAATATTGCTAAAGTAAAATGGTTTACTACAGAGGGGTGACAAAAAAAAGATGTCAAAAAAGTTATAGTTTTCAAAGCTTTGTATTTCTACAACCAGAAGGGCTATACCTAAAATGGTTAGTGGTTTGGAAAGCCAAGATCTTCTTCTTTAAATTAGGCTACTTAGTAAGCTGCTTAGTAAGCCATTTTGCGCTCAACTTCAGCAGTGAAAATAAAGATAAAAAAACTCAAGAATAAATAACAAAATAACTTTTTTTTGAAGGTGTAACAATCGCTATAAAGTATATATATTAAATAATACTAGTTAAACTCATCTGTGTGTAAGTTTGAAGGTAATTGTAAAAAAAACTATTAAGTAGTAATTAAGAGCTTGTTTTTAGGGGGGTTTTTTTTTAAATAAATAACGAAGAAAGCTTACTAATACTTAGTGTACAAGCCTTTAGCTTCCTTAACGTCCAAATAACGCCTTAGTAAAGATAAAATACAATTATCAATCGCCTTTCAAGGTAATTAATCCTATTCCTCTCTTATAGCAGCCTTAAAGGCTGCTATACTTTTTTCACTCTTTCCTATACCTAAAGAAGTAATAGGCCTTTTAGCTAAAGCGTTTTTTAGCAAGGCCTACACATTTTCTATAGGATTTAGATGAGGACTATAAGCAGGATGCTTAAAAAGCGATATCCTATTCCTAGAAAACTAAGATAAAACTTCTAGAGTTTTATGAATCTTAGCGTTATCCTGTTAAAACTTCTAGCCTATATAGAGGTTAGTAAGTCCTTTAATTATATAAAAAAAGATTACTACTTTATAATTTAAATATAGAGTAAACACTCTCTAAGTAGGAAAAAAGAGTATATGTAACTTACCTTTTTTTATTGCAGGTTTTACTATAGGGATAAAGATCTTTTTAATATAGTTTAAACTCCTAAAGGGAGTAGTAATTAAAAGGCTTTTAATTACTACTAATTTAGATCTACTACCTATCTAAATCGCTCTCCAAACTTAGATAGAAATATCTTAACTTATAACTTAATTAGTAAGCGTGCTAAAAATAGATTAGAAGAATAGAAAAATAATAAATATATTAAAGTTTTTTTTAGTCAAATAGAGTTTTTTTAAACTTACTTGTGTTAGTTGTAAAAACTATTTTCCTTCTAACCCTATTATTTTGCCGTATTTAATAGTATTCTGTCCTAGCACCGTGCCCTCGCTTAATAGCAGACTCGTCTAAAAATATAACTTTCTTAAAGTTAACATTTTTAAGGTTTTATTAAGGTTTTTAAGTAATTGCTTAGCGTAAATATAACAATTATAAGCCTTTTTAGCGTCCAAAGGCGTCTTTTTTTAAGAAATGTTAATAGAATAGTTCTCCTTTTTTAAAAAGCGTTGTAAGCTTCAAATAAAAAGATCTAGACTATTTTCTTTTAAAAGACGTTAATTTGTCTTTTTAGGGCTTTTAGTAAGGTCTCTATTAAGCACTCTTTTTGCTTTATTTAAGATCTTTGTAAGACGACCTTTTTGAGGCCTAAAAGTAGATAAAGGAGCCTTTTTTTTTGTTTTATTTAATAAAGAGTATTAGTAATACTTGTAAAGGACTTTTCGAGTATATTACTAATTAAAGAAATAGGCTTGTTTTGTAAATATAAAGTATAAACTTCTTGCTTAAATTGAGAAAGATTGCAAGACATAGAAGAGGTATTATAAAAAAAGCAAGTCAGGTAAAACAAGAGGAGTTAATATACTAAAGCTTACTAAGCTATTACGTAATTAGCACTTACGTAAGCAACCCCTATTTTTTCACCCTTTTATTAAACTCTAAGGAATTAAGATGTAAGCCTCTAAAATACGCTTACGTTATACTTATGTAAGCTTATTAAACTTATTTTTTTCTTAGCGTGTTTTTATACAATTATTAAAAAGTTATACTAAAATCTATTTTTACTTTTTTTTTCATCTCATTTCAAGCAAGATTACAGGGACAACCGTGCTGACTAAGCAGCTTACTAAGCCACCCAACTCAAAAAGGAAGATATTGGCTTTCCAAATCACTAATTTTTTGGGTATAGTACTTCTAGTTGTCGAAATATAAAGCTTTAAAAACTATAACTTTTTTGACATCTTTTTTTTTGTCACCCCTCTGTACCTGTAGACAGATAGACAAACTAAACAAACAAATTGTATAATAACAGTATACCTTAGAATATATGTTAACTAACAATAAAATAATCAGGTATTACTACTACCTATAGCATAAATAGTATACAACAACAAGCTTTTAAAGTTTATAAGACAGACTCTACTTTATGTAAATTACGGGAGAGACCTAAATCTCTTTACACGTACATTTCTAAGCTTAAATGTAGAAGTAGCTATTATAACAGCTAATAAGCTAAAAATCGTACATAAGTTACTTAAGTAGACACTTAAAAAGGCCTAACGCTAAAGCATTTTATAAATAAACTAGAAATAAAAAACAGCACCTTAGCTAAAGAAGAGGGATAAAGTATACTTGCTTATAAAGAATCTTTGCACTAAACAACTTAGTAAAGGACTTAACAACATTTAAGTTAGACTGTTTTTAATTCTTAACTAAAAGGGACTAGTTATATACATACTTAACCTTCTACCTAATATAAAAATCTACCTAAGGTTCTATGTTAACATGTTAAAACTAGCAGACCTAAGAACACTACTTCAGAAAACCTTCTATTATAAGATAGAAGAAGAAAACAAAATTCAAGATTAAGAAAATCCTTATACACTAGAACAATAACAACAGCAAGGAATACCTAGTTAAATAGTTAGGGTACCTAGACAGCAATAACATATAAGAACTAGACACAAACTTAACTATCTACTAGGAAATATTACAAAAATACAACAACTATACTAGAAATTAAACTAAGGACGTTAGCACACCTACTAGTAAAAAATAACCTACTTAAGCTTTATAACTGCACTAACGTGTTACAACGCTTAAGCAGTAAAAATAAAACAAACAACGTACTTTATAAACTACTAGTCTTTAGTATAGTACTATTGTCAGATATTATAGGTTAAGTAATACTGATAAGATAATGATAATATAGGTTATGACAAGTTGATTGTATTAATGATTGATCTGGTTGTGTTCTGTGTCTAATTGTGCAGATCCTAAGCGCCCTTTTTATAACCTAGATTCTGTGTAGGCCTTAGCGGCGCTAACAACTTTTAGTGCCACCCCCTGATAACCCTTGCAGGACCCTTCGCCAGTCTCCCTAGCTTCATAATTAACCTGCGCTGATGCCCTAAATTTAATACACCCCCTCAGCTTAAACGTACAGATTGAGATGACGATCTCTATCGCTTGTATCTTCTGCGAGGTATTTAACTATAGGTCTAAGGCGTTGAGTTAATTAATTTTTAATACTAGATCAGCCTCTAGTCTTAGTTATGTGCCTAGATTAATTAGTCCTATCTGTTGTAAGAACCTTAGCTATTAATTAGCTAGTAATAGTTTAGTAAGTCTGTTAGCAAGCATCTTGCTTAACTCTACGTAGATTACCTTAATTAACTTGTTCTAAACTTCTTGCCTAGGCTAGTAGTTGTAGATATTAACATACTGTAGCTTTGTAGTCAACTAGGAAATCTCTTCTAAAATTAATTAGATTATTTACAAGTTATCGCACTGTATAGTAATTATTTAGTTAACTATCTAAACTTAGAGCTCAGTAAGCAGTATCTAAATAAATATAGCTTCCTTTGCAACTTATAAGAGCGTAAGCAGTTTAGCTTTAGTTGTTAAAGTTGTAACTGTATCTTGCTTATTTGCCTTCTAAGTAATTAGTCTACTAAACAGCTTAATTACGTATTCTTGTAAGCTTTTGCAATTAAGTGTATTATTAGTAAAAAAGGCGTTACTTGTAATAACTAGGTAATTGTGTCTACTAAATTGTAGTGTGAGCGTTTGTGTATAGTTAAGGTATAAGAGTACGCAATTAGCTGTTAGCTAATAATTAGGACTAGGGTTTGTAAGGAATTAAGCTAGGCATAATACTGCGAAGGCTGTATTAGGTCTCGTGTTAACTGCTGTAAATAGGAGTGATCTAATCTTTTGTTAGTAGAGGTTAATTTCTCTAGGAGTTGCGTTGCCTTCTTAGGGCAGTAGTTTAGCCTTAATTATTAGGGTATTACTCTTAATTAAGTAGTTGCTTACTAGTTAGTTAATCTTCTTAATATATGCTAATTAGGAGATCTAGATCTTGCGCTATAATTAATCCTTAATTAACTCTATGTCTAAAAACTAGTGCAAATTATCTCCTCTAGTTATATAGTACTTTTTCCTTATATCCTTAATAGCTGCTTGCGTATCTAATCTACAGTCCTTGCTGTATATTGCAATAATATTATTAACGTAGAAGAACACGAAGATCTCTTAATAGATTATACAACATAGCTTATATAGAATAGTAGTAAATCTACATCTTTAGAGATAAGTTGTGAAGTCTCTTTGCTAGAGCAGTAGTAATATCTAGAGGCTGTAAAAGGCTTTATTAAGCTTAAGGATTGTCTCCTTCTTTGTGTATCTACGCGGCATTCTTATATATATAACTTAATTAATTAGTGCGTATGCAAAGGCATTAGTAACATTATACTACTTAAGCTTAAGGTTAAATTAGGCAGCAATCGCAAGAGCTATTTAGAAGAATTAACCTGCTAATGTAGCGGCGTAGGTCTCTTAAGTAGTAACGTTGCGCTGTTAATCGCCTTATACAACTAAGCGCGCTATACACTTAATAAACTAATAATCCTTGTTAATTTTGTAGGTATATACCTACATAGACTCTAGTATCTAGGTGTCTATTAGTCGTGCTTCTTGTATTAAGACTTCTAACTATAAGTTTAATTGCTTGTAGCTCGCGAGGTGATCCTCTTTAGCCTTTTTAAACAACTAGTAGAATATGTAATTCTTCTTTAGTTAGTTTAGACTTGGCGCTAGCAGGAGCTTGCTTAGAAAAGGTATTTAGTTATAACTTTAACTCTTAAGCAATTAATTAACTGCCGCGCTATTAAGTTTCTTGTTGTTTAATTGTTAAACTTCTTCTACTCTTGCATCTGCTATAAACGCTAAAGCCTATAGGTCTGTCTAGTTTTTCTAGAAGATCTTACTAACAGAACTTAATCTTATATTAGCACTACGTAGATTAGGACACTCGCTGCAGCTAGTACTTAAGAGGTAATTAGGCCTAGGGTTTAATAGCTGCGCAAGGGCGACGTTCTAACTCTTAATATTAAGAGGATTATCTACACGCCTAATGCTCTCTACTGTTATGAGATTAGTTAAGAGAGCTACTAGTAGAGGCGTTAGCAGGGGTAAGAGATAATCTAATTAAACCTTTCTTCTGCGCTAATTGTATTAATTAGGTGTTTCTTTATATATAGGTTCTTTATTAAAGGACTTATCCTTAAGAAAAGATTATATCTCCTCTTAGTTATTTGTAATTCTTAGGGGAAGTTCTATAGTCCTAATCTATGCCTTAATCTCTTTAAGGGTGCTATGCATTAGGTTATCTATAACATCCTTCTTATCTCTAGTAAAGATTAATTCTTTATTAAATACTACATCACGTGTAGTAATTACCTTAGCTATTATTAGCACCTATACACAGTAAATATTCGTAGATTAATATCTAACTAGGTATCTAATCTATACCTTAAGATTAAGTTACTGTAGTTTACGCTTACTACGCTTTATATTATCCATTATTGCAAACGCCTTGCACTTATATACTTATAAGTAACTTTAGTGTAGCTTACGCAGTAAGTTAATAATTCTGTTTTTATATACGTTATACGTAAAGAACTCTTAATATAGTAATCTCTATTAATTTGCGTATTAAGGCGTTCGTTTATAGAGATATACTGCTAATTAAGTAATCTCAGGCTACAGTAGCTACAGCAGGTTCGCGTTAATTTACATTACTTATGCTTTATTCTTAATTACACCTCCTAAGCGTTTTGCTCTACTGTTCTATGCTTAGGTATTAGGAGCAGAAGGCTCAAACTGTATGCCTTAGGTCTTTGCCTACTAACCTACTTCTAGTTTGACTGTAACAATCTCGTTATTAGTTTTAATAACTTTTACAGTAATATTAAATTAGGTCTCTATAAGGATTACAAAAGACTCTAGTAACTTTATAATTATCTGCGCTGTTTAGTTATCCTTAAAGTAGTAGTCTTATATAAATCTAGTAACTTAATCTATAATTAGCATTTAGCTTCTTTCCTTTATTAAGCTATTAACCTTATAATTATAAAAATTAAGAGAGATGTATTCTCTTAGAGACTTATTAATCCTGCGTAGTGTACAGCGGATTAGCCTTTTAGCTTTCACTTATTTATAGGCGTCGTATTCTACTGTAAGCACTTTAGTAATCCTCACCCCTTCAGATTGTTGTACGAGGTGCTTAAGCGCACTTAGTCATAGATAACCTATCCTCTTGTGCTATATAAGCGCTCGTACGCGCTGTCTTTAAGTGTATTATAGCTTAACAGCCCTAGAAGCTATTATTACGTAATTAGTAATTAGGTTTGCTTTAAGCACCTACTGTCTATATAACTTAGTAAGGTTAGCAATTAGATTATTGTTAATTAATTATTAAAGGACTATTATATTGTGTTTAGTGTCCTACTACAAGCCTTATAAGCAGAGTATCCTAAATAAGATAAGATTGCAGAGTAGATTAGGACAGTATACTACGTCTTTGAAATGTAGTTAGCTTCAAGTCCTGCTACTAGCTACTGTTAAAGTAACTAATCTATATGCCTTAATCTATACTCGTGAGTTACCTGTCTATAGGAAGTCTCCTTACCTTGCTAATCATGTTTTAGTGAATCAACTAGTATTGTTAGAGACGTGACAGGTTAATCTAGAGTTAAGGATCTATAATTATCGCAGGGGATACGTAACCTAAATCACTTTAAATAAGGCCTTAATAAACGTATAGTTAATCTCTCTAATCTTCTAGCTATATAGTTAGTTATTGTGCTTAACTATAAGTGTTACTGTATATAACTTCTTAATTGCAGGTCTTTAATATTTTAATTGTTGCTTAAAGTTGCAAATTATTTCTTGTATAGCTAGGCTGTTATTAATACGCAATTAGACTTAATCTATCCTATCTTGTTAGGGTTACTACTAAGCTAGCGCGTTGCTTAGGTGTGCGTACTAATAATCTTTAACTGTATATCTTATATTACACGCTTTGCATTTGCTCACAGTGTATTAGATATTGTTTAATTAAGTATCCTTAATAAGCTTTTAATTTCAGCGTTGTTTAAGCTTCTGTCCTAGATTATCTAATTCGTCCTTATTAAGTATTAGTAATCTAGCTCCTGCAGCTGCTCTAAAGGACGTCTTAGTTGACTTCGCTTTAGATAGATAGAAAAGCTACATGTAATCTTAATAATTGCAGATTATATCCTTAACTGTAATTAAAAGATTCTTTAATCTATAAGATACGAATAAGATCGTCTATTATCCTAGGTGCTTAGCTATTACTTAAGTAAAGTCCTTCTTAACGTACATGTCTAGTTAGCACTTAAGTATTCTAACAGCTTTACCCTTAGTTGTAGCGTGATTAACTTTAGTAAGCTATGTCTCCTATAAGCTAATTACCCTAGACGGCTTTATTGCAGTTTTGTACTGCTCTTAGGCTTCCTTAATCTTATCTTTAGCATTAATGCCTACAGTAGCTATTAGATTAGCAATCTATTAACAATGTAATTACCTTGCTTAACAGTAGTTTGTGTATAAGTAGTTATTAACTATACGCTGTATCTCCTACGTAATCTTATCTAACACTGCTTGCTCCTATATATACTTCTAATCTTCTATCTTGTATTAATCTAGCTCTAACTTATAGATCTCTAGATCTTCTTTGTATAAGGCTTTTGCATTTGTTAATAGGTCCGCAGGCTATGTAGGTATAAAAGGTAGTATAAGTGCGCTATCGCCGTAATCACCTTAGTACAATGCAGCGTGCGCATTAATTGCTTATTACAACGCTTAATAGTCACTCAGATAAGGCATTTAAGGTACCTCTAGTTTAGTAATAGGATCAATTGTAAGGTTTAGATCAATCTTTTCCCACACGCGTAGAGAGTCAGCGCGCGTCTTAATCTAGCGGATCTATTTCATCTAGTTTGTGTAATTAGTGAGGTTCACAGAGGAGTCTCGTAGAGATAGGGTAGACATCCTTTTAATAACATTTATAGTTTAGTGACTTGTTAGTTATTAATCCTTGTTTAGTTAAGGCAGTGAGACTCTTCATTGTTAGATATTATAGGTTAAGTAATACTGATAAGATAATAATAATATAGGTTATAATAAGTTGATTATATTAATAATTAATCTAGTTGTGTTCTGTGTCTGATTATGCAGATCCTGAGTGCCCTTTTTATAACCTAGATTCTGTGTGGGCCTTGGCGGCGCTAACGACTTTTAGTGCCACCCCCTGATAACCCTTGCAGGACCCTTCGCCAGTCTCCCCAGCCTCATGATCAACCTGCGCTGATGCCCTAAATTTGACAACTATCTACACCTCTAGCAACACTAAGCTTAGCAACAGAGGTATTAATTAAACCTAAAGTAGCCTATATTATAGGCGAAAGAGCTATACTAATAGCTGCTACAGGACAATTAGCTTCCTACGCTATTTTGATTTTACTAGCAGCCTCTATATTAGACGCTAGACACAGCGCCTTCTTACAAGCACGCTCTTTAGCCTACTTTGAAATTTCCTTATTCTGTAGTAAACGCGAAATTACTATTATAAGCAATTTATTATTATTATTAACTTTCTTTTAATACTTATTACGAGTACAATTTAGAGACTTCTAAGACATGTTTACATATACTTAACCTAAATACGTACACTTAGCATACTTTAGATAAGAATTAGGCATAACGTAATAAATAAGACCTTTTAGAAAACAATAATTATAAAGAGCTTTAGTAAGATAGTTAGCACGAAGAAGTTTAGAGCTAAGACGTAAGCAACATTAATAGGAAGAAGACATAACAACTACCTTAATTATAACGCAGGGCAAACCTTAGTTATTTAATAGAAAAACTATAAAACATAACTACGTAATTTAAGGACAAATCTAGGAAGGAGGAGGATAGTATTACAATCTAGACTAAGGGACGTAGGGGAGGATCCTTTAGAGACTATGCAACATAAGCAGATAATTACAGCTAGGCAACTACGCCGCTGTTACATGACTGCTCACTGACAAGCACGCTTGTACACGAGCGCGACTACGTGACTGCTTACTAATAAGCACGCTTATACACGAGCGCGACTATGTGACTGCTTATTAATAAGCGCTTATTTACAAGCGTACGCTTATACACGAGCACCACGTTTATTAGTATATAGTAGTAGGCAATATGCCCTTATGGCTTATTGTGTTCAACTTAGAGTTTTATCTTAGTAATTAATCTAAGGATTAAGACTTGCTTCTTACCCTCGTGTTATTACATCAATCTTCTAATCGTGCTAACACACCTCGTACTATTACATCGATCTTCCAATCGTGCTAGTACACCCCGTGTCTTTAGTACTCGTTCACTCTCCCGAGAACCAACCCAGATCATCTTCGGACGATCTTCACAAGAAGCTAAGCCTTAAGCTTGCTATAATTACTATAACAGTTGTTAGGCTTCTTAGCGCGGCTTGTAGTTACTTTAGTGTAAGAATTACAAAAGTATCTATAGCAGTATTACTTACTTTTTGTAAGTATTTAAAATGTAAAAACTATTAAAAGATAATCTAAGTCAGTTCTTAAAAAATAAATAAGTGCAATAAACAGTTGTGTACTAGCATAATTAGAAAATTAATGTAATAGTACAGAGTGTATTAGCATAATTAGAAAATTAATATAATAACATAAAAGTTTGAGAATTAAGTTTTAATTCTTCAAATAATTACTAAGTAAAACTCGAAGTTAAACACACTAAACTATAAGAGTTTAGTGCCTACACTATATACTAATAAGTATTGCTTTGCTTAATATGCTTAGTTGTGCTAAGAGCACTAAGTACTAAGCAATCACGTGACTGCTGTCAGTCGTCAGGCTATCGTCTAAGTGTGCCGACGTCTTCGTGAAGACTTCTCCACGAGTCCTGGTTCTGGGTCGTAACAAATATATACTAGGAAACGAACAAGCAGACTCCCTAGCAAAAGAGGCTACAAAAAGAAACTCTTTAACAAATAAAATAAGCCTAGCAGTTGTTAGTTCTTAAATTAAACAACTAGCAAATGTCGACTAGTTAAGCCTTCTAGAGAATTACAGGAAGAGAGCTACTAGCAAGAACCTAAGCACCTACTCAGCAACCTTTAAATAGAGGATAAGAAAACAGATACTTATCCCTTCTACTGGGAGAGATATATCTAGCTCTTTCTTTTAATTAAAACTAGGTCATAGCTACCTAAAGAGCTATCTATTCAAGAGAGGAATCTACCTAAGAGCAACCAGCTCTTCTCTTGGCGCTCAACAGCAGGAGGCTAGGATACTAGCTCGCAGGCCCTGGCGCACACAGGCGCACCTACCTATTCTACCTTATAAGGTGTATAGGCTGTCTGTGTATTATATCCCCTAGGCTTATCCTTTTGCCACTTTCTCGCTTGTGGTCACCCACCCTACTAGGCAACCACATCAAAAGCGCTGGCGCAGCTTCACCGTCCGGGCTCATAACTGTTAGAGGCAAAATACCGACCGATCAATGAATCGCACTCCGGCTAGAGGATATATATACACGTTGCGACAATATTACAGTAAAGGTTATCAAAACTAATAACAAGATTGTTATAGTTAAGCTAGAAGTAACTTTTCTTTATTGTAGTTTAACGTCCTTTCTTAGCCTAAAGGGCTATATAAGACGTGCAGGCCGAGGCCTGCAGGTATCTATATAGTTTTTTCTTCTAAGTTATTTACAAAGAGTGGATTATCTAAATAAAGGTAAGGCTCTTAGCCTATTGTGTAGAGGTAGAAGGGGAGGGGGAGGGGAGGAGAGGGAGGAGGGGTGTGTAGAGCTTAGTCGCCTAAGGTAGGCGTTTGCATCTAGTTGTCGGAGTTTACTTTGTACCAGGCCTGTGTACCAACCCTGGTTTCTTAAATAAAGGCTTTAGTAGCCTTAATACCTGCTTCTGTTTGAAAAAGATACTGTAGAGAGATTAGCTCTATGCAGGAGTTCTAAAGTATAGCTCTACTATCTTTGTATAGTTAGCATCTAAAGATTATATAATCTGTGTCTTTTGTAGCTCTAAAATTGCATAGGCATATTTTAGATTCTACTTTAACTGGCATCGCATGCTAGTAATCTAGGGGTGTGTCGCAACGTGTATATGTATCCTCTAGCCGGAGTGCGATTCATTGATTAGTCGATATTTTGCCTCTAATAAATATTACATTAGGTCTTTATAAAGATTATAAAAGACTTTAGTAACTTAATAATTGTTTGCGCTGTTTAATTGTCCTTAAAGTAGTAGTCCTACATCGATCTAGTATCTTAATTTATAATTAGCATTTAGTTTCTTTTTTTTTGTTAAGCTATTAACTTTATAATTATAAAAGTTAAGTAAGATATGTTCTCCTAAAGCCTTATTGAACCTGCACAATGTGTAGTAAATTAGCCTTTTAGCTTTTCCTCTTTTATAGGCGTTGCAATCTACTATAAAAACTTTAGTAATCTTTATCCCCTTAAATTGTTATATAAGGTGCTTAAGCGCACTTAGTTTTAAAAAAATAATTTTTTATCCTATATTAGCGCCTATGCGCGTTGTCTTTAATTGGATTGTAGCTTAACTGTCCTAAAGGCCATTATTGCGTAATTAGTAATTAGGATTACTTTAAGCACCTACTGTCTATATAACTTAGTAAAGTTAGTAATTAAATTGTTAGTAAGCAATCTTTAAAAGACTGTTCGATTATACTTAGTGTCCTACTACAAGCTTTGTAGGCAGAGTATTCTAAATAAAATAAGATTGAAGAGCAGATTAAGACAGTATGCTACGTCTTTTAAATGTAGTTAGCTTTAAGTCCTGCTTTAAGCTACTATTAAAGTAACTAATTTATATGCCTCAATCTATACTTGTATGTTACCTGCTTATAGAAAGTCTCCTTAGAGTACTAATCGTGTTCTAGTAAATCAACTTGTATTATTAAAGACGTAACATATTAATCTAAAGTTAAGAATCTATAATTGTTGTAAAGAATACGTAGCCTAGCTTACTTTAAATAAAGCCTTAATAAATGTGTAGTTAATCTCTCTAATCTTCTAACTATATAGTTAGTTATCCTGCTTAATTATAGGAGTTGCTGTGTATAACTTTTGAATTGCAGGTTTTTAAGATTGTAATTGCTACTTAGTGTTGTAGATTGTTTTTTGCATAGCTAGGCTGTTGTTAATATATAATTAGACTTAATTTATTCTGTCTTTTTAAGGTTGCTACTAAGCTAGTACATTGCTAAGGGGCGCGTACTAGCAATCCTTAAGCGCGTGTCTTATATTATATGCTTTGCATTTGCTTGCAGTGTGTTAAATGTTAGTTAATTCAGTATTATTAGTAGGCTTTTAATATTAGCAGTGTTTATGCTTCTGCCTAGGATTATCTAATTTGTTCTTATTAGGCGTTAGTAATCTAGCTCCTGCAGCTGCTCTAAAGGACGCCTTAGTTGACTTTGCTTTTAGTAGAAAGAAAAGCTGCATGTAATTTTAATACTTGCTGTTAAGGGTGCGTTGGATTAACTAAAGATGCAGGGAAAACAGTAGTGAATTAAATAAAGAACTACAAAGGCTATCTAGCAAGCTTATCTACTCCTCTGTAAGGTCTGTGCTTAGTACTAAGAAAGAGGTAAAAGTAGCTACGTAGCAGCTGCTAACGTAGCTTAGAAAATTAGCGCAGAGCTAAGAGAAAAGTTTGGTAGGCTAGAAAAGCAGAAGGGCTAATACGCTAGGCTTACAGATGCTAGATGCGCACGGACACCCGGGATCTGTAGGATAGCAAAACGAGGCTTTTTGTCGAGTACTATAGACGTCAGGGCTTTTGCCCTTTACACTTGCGGATTATATCTTTAACTGTAATTAAAAGATTTTTTAATTCATAAGATATAAATAATATAATTTATTGTTTTAAGTGCTTAGCTGTAGCTTAAGTAACGTCCTCCTTAATGTACGTGTCTAGTTAATACATACTCAAGTATTCTAACAGCTTTGCCTTTAGTTGTAGCGTAATTAACTCTAGTAAGCTATGTTTTCTATAAGTTAATTACCTTAGGCGCCTTTATACAGTTTTGTACTACTTTTAGGCTTCCTTAATCTTATCTTTAGCGTTAATGCCTACAGTAGCTAATTAATTAGTAATTTACTTATAATATAATTGCCTTGCTTTACAGCAGTTTGTGTATAAGTAGTTATTAACTATATACTGTATCTCCTGCATAATCTTATTTAGCGCTGCTTGCTCTTTTATGTACTTCTAATCTTCTGTCTTGTATTAATCTAACTTTAGTTTATAGATTTCTAGATCTTCTTTGTACAAGGCTATTGCGTTTATAGCTAGATTAGCAGGTTAAGTAGATATAAAGGGCGGTATAGATGCGCTACTGCTGTAATTAGCCTAGTACGTTGCAGCGTGCGCGTTAATTGCTTGTTGCAACACTTAATAGTCACTTAGTTGCAGCATTTAAGGCACTGTTAGCTTAGTAAAAGGTTTAATTGTAAGGTTTAGATCTATCTTCTTCTACACGCGTAGGGAGTCCGCGTACGTCTTAATCTAGCAGATCTATTTAATCTAGTTTGTGTGATTAGTAAGGATTATAGAGGATTCTTATAGAGGCAGTATAGACATCTTATTAATAGCGTGTAGAGTTTTCTTGTGCCTGTTAATCCTTGTTTAGTTAAGGCAGTAAGACTCTTAATTGTCAGAAATAATAATTTGTTAAAACTAGTAAGATAATAATAATAAAAGTTTTTGTAATTAAATTATATTAATAATTACTTGTATGCGTCTTCTGTTATTCAATTATTCTAATCTCAGGTGTTCCTTTTATCCGGGTGACCATTGGCGGCGCTAGCGCGCTTAGCGTCCTTTAGCGCCACCCCCTGATTATCCTCGCAGGATCCCTAACTAACGTCGCCGACCTCCTGATTAATCGCGCAAATCTCCTAAATCTAACAATAATATTTATAACTAAGAACTTCTTGCAATAGTTAAGAGTTTAAAACACTAGCGCTATTACTTTAAAAGAATTTATTTTAAGATCTTAAAAGACTACTAGAACCTTAAATAGTTTATAAAAACCAAATTATTAACTACTGCTAAGTACAGTTATATCTAGTGCTAACGTGCTATAATCTTGCCCTAAATTACCGCCTTAGAAGCACAAATCTAGCAGATAGCCTATCTTGCTGTCTTGACTATATAGCTAAGTTATAAAAACTAGCATAGAAGTACAATAAGGCTCTTATACAACTAATAAAAATATTTTAAGTAATAAAGGTAAATGAAGCTTACTTGTTGCAGTAACCCTTACTTAGTTAAGTAAATAAACAAAGCAGCAAGCTACTTTAAGAAAAGTCCTAAAAGAGTTTAAATAAGCAGAAAAAACTGCACTTAAGGAACTAGAACTTCTAAAAACTGTAACTGTTGGAGTATTGACATGCGTAACATGCGGATCACCCTGTTGAGCAGGTGATCCTAGTAAGCTAAACACGTGACGATCGCGCTAGCGCCTATATATACAGGCTAGATCGTCTTATTCCTCTTAGGTAGTTATTAACCACTTTGTTATGGCACCTAGTTAATTGATATACTCATTCCACTCCTCCTAATTAAGCAATTACTCCTTTTCAGCTCCTACAGTTATAAGCCCGGCTGCTTAATTATAGTTTTAATTCCTACTGCGCAATCAGCAAGCTGTAAAGTTAACTGTTTAATTAGCATTTTACTATCCTCTATTCTCCTATAGCACAGCGAGCAGATCGCTGCTGCTGCTGTACCTCTCTTATTAATTATACGATTAACCTCTTTCTAATACAAGCTACCTAGCTACCTACTAACTAACTAATTAATTTGTTGTTACTTTAACAATAACCTACGTCGTGATCTTACGCAAAGCATCTTATCTTAAGATAGAATTTAGTAATACACTGCTTGTCGCCTTAAGAGTAATCCTTAAAGCTTAATTAGACTTGCTAACTTAGTTTACTCTATTAAGGCTACACTACTTAGAGAAAGGCATCTAGGATTAAGTTAATCTTAATCTCTTAGACGTACCCTTAATAGATCACTAAGAGCTACAGTATCTAGAACTTCTTAAGGATATAAAGCAGCTAGTTACTCTATTACCTACTACTAGCGCTTAAAAATAAGAGGATTATAAGATTGCTTAACGCAAATATAAGGCTTCATTACTTAATACTAAGTATAAGAAGAATAATTACAATAAGCTAGTTAACAGGTACAAGGTACAAGCTACTTATTAGATAAAAAAGGTTGCTAAGATTACTAATATTAAGGACTAGATTAGTAAGACTGTCTATTTAGGCCTGCTCTTAAATGCATTAATAAGTATAGTTACTTAGAACTTTACTAGCCTTTAAGCCTTGGTAAAGATCTTAAAAGAGGATCTCGCACCTACAGATTAGAATACTTAGTATTTAATTAAGGCGCAGTACAGATTACACCTTAATAAAGCTTACTAAGGATAAATAAGCCTTAAGCAATAGTTTACTAAGTAGCAGCTACTATATTAATAAGTAATAATCTACTCGCTTCTTAAAGTTGTTGGGCTGTTAGCAGTTACTAATTTTTTAGACGCTTTAGGCACTAAAATCGCACTAGACTAGTTGAGTAAGAAGCGTAATAAGCTAGCATAAGTAATAGCACTTAGTAGAGCTTATTTAACCCTTAATAATCTAGGAAAGATTTTTAGTGTTTATTTATAAGATTAGTTAATTACTTTCTTAAAAGGAAAAGGACACGCAGTGTTCTAAACTAAATCTAGATTTAGGGTAGCTTAATAATTTACAAGCGCTAACAAGTTAAATAAAGGTAGTAAGTAATTACACCCTTGCCCTTATAAGGCTAGTAAAGGGCCTATAAACAAGCACTTTTAGACGCTGCGCAACTACTATTAACTTTAAACTACAGCTACTAGATTAAGTCTTCTTAGTAGTATACTAATTAAGCTGTTAGATAATAACAAAAAGAAGATTCTTAAGTAATAGGATACTAACAAATAGGCAACCTTACGCACCTAGATTAAGAAGGAAGGCTAGAAGGCTAGCACCAGTAGATGAGCTACTAATAAGTTAAGTAGATCCTACCCTAGCTTATTAGTTTTAGCATTAATTAACTTAAATAACCTTATTAAGGAAATTAAACTAAATGTGTTTAGCGCAGCCTTTACCCCTTATACTCTGTCCCTCTGCACAATTATAGATAGTAGATTAGCAGTCTACTTAGTTAATACTATATATTACATAGTACTAGTGTGCCGGTGCACAGGGTGATACCCTGCTGCTTACTAGGTCAGTGCTCAACCACCTGATCTAAAGGTATATAGCTTGTTTCAGGGATCGAAATAAGCGAGAGGGGGACCCTTAACCTAACAACTCAACTCTTGTACTTCTCTTCTAGATACAACCTATAGTAAGATCTTTATCTTACTACCCTCATTCATGCATGACCTAACTACTAGTAATCTTATGCCCTTATAGTAGTATGTCTTTATACACTCTAACACTTATATAAATAGCAAAGCCTATAAGGACATACTCTACTACTTAGTATACAAAAGAACTAGTACATAATTATTTTAAAAACAATATAATAATCTTACGTAAGCACGGAATTCTTAGGATTATTACTAGACATAATTTTAAGGAGTTAGCACTATCCCCTATTACAGACTATATTAAGGACAATGTTACCTAAGTTAGCACTAACAACAACAATAAGGAAGAACAAAATCTACTAATAAAATTAGAATGCGTTATTAAATGCTAATTTAAAGTCCGTCCAGCGAAATAAAGGTAGTAAACTATCTATTAAAATAAAGGCAGTTATACATATATTCTAAAGGCTAATTTAAAGTCTACTTAGCAAAAAGGAGGTAGTAACCTGTTTAGTAAAATAGAGACAGTAATATATACGTAAAAAAATGCTAAGCTAAAGTACTATCTAGCAAAATAGAGATATCACTAAAAGCTTATACATAAGTACTAGCTTTAAGTATAAATCTAAGCCTACCTAGCAAAATAAGGGGTACCTAAGAGGCAAGAATTAATATACCTACACTTAAGAAAATATACACTACAAAGACTTAAAGAGAGATATTCTTTCTTCTAGAGACAATATCTTGTCTATTTCTTTACTAACACTTATTAACTATTTATATAAAGAACTTATATAAGTCCTACTATACTACAGATGTTAAAAAGGGATTAGAAGACAGGTTAAGGGCAGGAAGGCGCAACGCTACCTCCCTCTAAACCTACTACTACTAGCCCTAATCTAATATTAACCCTATTAAGCTCTGTTATTAACACTATAGCTACACTTACGCATAACTTAGTATTAACTATAATTTAACTAAGATATAGTATATTAGTTTTTACTAGAAAGGATGTTATAGAATTCTTAAAAGACTTTAACTAATAAGCTAATAATAGAGGCATCTATAATACTATAAGAGTTTCTATTCTATTAGACTACTTTTTTAATAAAGATTAATCTCTCTCTAATATCCTAAAGCGCTTACCTAGATATACTAAGAAGAATTAGTCTAAGTTACAGACACACATAAAGGAATAGTAGAAGGATAAAGATACAGCTATTAAGATAGGCAAATACTTATACTTTTAAGCCTACATCTATAAATATATATAAAACTAGCCTAGTCTAGTAAAGTACTACACGCACTTTACTTTTATTACTAATACATATATTAAGAATAGGCAAATCCCTTAAGAAAAGGAAGGTATTTTCGTCTTCTAAGGCCTACTATGAACTAACAATGAGGTAGTTATATACTATATGTCTTCTACCCTAAATAGAGATAATTAGGATACGTATAAACTAGAAGAGATTTATTCTTTTCTAAAATTCTACTATAAGAAGATAACTAGCCTAGATAAGATTTATTAGCTAGAGTAAGAAGGCGCTAATACTAAAATGCACTAAATTATACTGTTTAACTAGTAAGTAACCTTTACCCTAGAAGAAGTAAGAGAAGTAGAGATTAAGATTAGCAAAGCACATAAAAAGACAAGCACGCTAGTAGATGTTAACCTAGAGGTTAAGGACCTTATTAAGTCTCTAGGCAACCTAAAGCTTAGACTATTAACTATTAATATGCTTATAGCTTATTCTATAACTAAGAGACTCCTAAAGAAACCTTTTAACTATACGTACTTTATTATATAAGCAACTAATATAGAATTCCCTAGTAAGAGGAATAATAGTTTCTTTATTACTAAGGCCTTAAAGGGGTTATTTAACAAGATAAGTACAGTATATATAAATAATATAGAGATATACTCTCTCTGCTGTATATAAAATATAGTAGGATACATGCTTAAGGAGTGTAAATAATACTACGCCCTAAAGTAAATAGAATAGGTTAGTTTTAACTAAGATATTTCTAGCAAGAAAAGAACGTACTACTTTAGTCTACTACATCAGCGTTTAGGGGAAATCCTAAAGTAACTATTATTAAACTAAGTCTTGCTATAGTTAAAGGCAAAGATTTAAGAGTTCTATAATGTTACTAATAACATGCTTGATTAACTAGCTTCTAGTATGCTACTAGAGAAGTTTACTAGAAGAAACTCTTAACTAGAGTTAAAGTTTAAAGAGAAAAACTCTAATTTTATAAATATAGTAACTAGTTTAACAAGCTAAGGCTACTACAGTAACATCCTTTAGTAGTTCTAGTAATTCTAGAAACAACTTTACACTCCTTCTGCTAAGGAATATATTAAGAAGCTTAATAATATAAATACAGCTAATATTATACTAGAAGGCGAAGAAGATACTTTATATATTATTTTTAAGTTACATACTGCTACGCGCTTAGAAGGTGAAGGCCTTGCCCTCTACTAGGATATTAATTGTGTCTAGAAGGGAGAAGTAAAGAAGTAAGGAAGGCTAAGTAAGGATTTAAGCACACAAGGAAGCAATTAAATAATATAAAGTAACTCTCCTATCCCTAATTTACAGCCTATAGATATATAGTATCTACAGGAAGAAATATAAAGCAATATACTTTTTGTAAGTTAGCCTTATAATACGCTATTTTTAGTTATTAAACTACCTTAATTAGCTTATTAAGACAATAATATGTTAGCAGATCTAAAGCACTTATAGTAAGAAAAGAAAAAGAAGACTATAAAATTTATTAACGCTCTTCCTAATTTAGAACTTAGAGAGATAGTATAAGGATAGCTAAACTGTATTACAACTGCCCTACTTAGATAGGAAGTACAAGGAGTTACAGTATTAGACTTTATAGGGCAAGCTAGCATTTAAAAACAGCTACGCAATCTTCTTAATAATAGTATTAATATTATAGATAGTTTAAGTACGCTTAATGTTATAACGTGTATAAAAAACGCTAAGCTAATAGATACTAGGTGCGCTAAATTACTCCTAGGATCTATTCTAGCCTCTAATTAGCTAAATAAGCGTACGGGCCCTACCTATAAAATTTTACTAAATACACTACTTACTAAGAGCGCGTATTGCAATACAATAAATTTGTATTAATCTAATACGCAAACTTGCTATAAGGTAAGTAGAAAAAGAGATTCTTAGATAAATAAATTAAATAATATACCTACAAAGGATGTCTAAGGAGTTTAGCAAAGAAATAGGCAGGCTTTTGCTTAAACTAACTTACTAGAATGCTAAGTTACTATAAACAGCAGCTTTCTAAAGTGCTTAATTAACACTTAGGTATAAATAAATATTCTAAGACTAAGTACTGTGCAAGCATTAAAGATACTATATAAAATAATAGAGCACTAGCTAGGGCAGCCTTCTCTTAGTGATACTTTAGCTAATAGCATATATAACCTGTTTGTTAGGACTGCATTTAATATACTTATATAAATAGAGATAGTTACTATTAGGACTATATTTAGGATTATTGCTAATATTACTAGATTTGTAATTTTAGGAGGACCTTAGTGTGTAAGCGCTAGAATATTAATTTAGTATAATATATTTAGGCAAATTTCGTGCTAAGTCCTATCTAAAGATAGTATAAGAAACGCAGTCTTTATTACGTCTAACTTATCTCTAAATCACCCTGCGTAGACAATTAGAAACGAAGCCTTTAATAACAACTTAGACAGAGAAACTATAAGTAATATGCAGTTGCATGTGATTACTAATAGATTAGGTAACAAACTATAAGTAGCTGTAGTAAAATATATACAGGAAGCTATAAAGTCTAATCTAGTATCTAAATTTAGTAACTTTAACATGCTATATACAGAAGGTAGTAGAAAGGATTAAATAGTCTAGATAAACTAAGTGTTTACGCACGCAGTTAGACAGTCTAAGGACCTTATAAAGAACTATAAACTTAGTAAATTTTTAATTATATATAAGCTTAATTGTTAGCAGATGTAAGAAAGGGGTCTTAAATATACCTAATAATACAATAATCTTTACACACTATATAAGATAGTAGACAAGAAGGTTTAACTTATTAATATTCTATAGCAGGAGATGCCTATAGAATTAAGACAAGAAGACTAGAAGGAAAGGGCAAAAAAATAGCAACTTCTTAGAATAAGTATTTGTAATCTTAATAAGGGGCCGTATAATTATCTATTTAAACTAAGATATAGTGCTTTCCTGTAAGGGATAAGGCTTACTAAAGAACAACTTAACAAGCTACATGCTAGAGACTACCTACAGCTATTAGAAAAGGAGATAGTCATATATATGCTTCTTAACAGAGAAGGAGCGCTCTCCTAGCAATTTAAGGAATTAGGAAGAATTTACCCTAATATATGTCTGCTATACAAGATATAAACAATACTACATAAAGCTTAGTAAGTACAAAGTTTTACTGTCCTAAAAGCTTTAGAGCTGCAAGTAGTAAATATAGTTAACGTCTACCTAAATTAAGGAACATAGAAAAGGTGTAATAGTTAATATTACAACTTATAGCACCTAGTACCTAAGAAGAATAACGGCGTTTAATAGATTAGTAATACGCAGTAAATAAATATAGTTACTATATAAGATATAAACTTACTACTAACAGCAGACAAGTTTTCTAAGAGGTTTGTAGGATATAAAATTATCTTGCTTGTAGACTTATTCTTAAGATATAACTAAATTACACTGTATATAGAAAGTAGAGACATAACAGCGTTTTAAATACTAGTAAGGCTTATATAATTATACATAATAGTTATAGGTGCTACTAACTCTATAGTAGCATTTTAACGTGTAATAATAAAGATTTTAAGAGACTACTAGCCTAATACTATCCTCTTTATTAACAACATTATATGTAAAGGGCTAAAAACTAATTATAGTAGAGAAGAATTAATGCTAGAAGTTTAATATTATATTCTTAAGCATATCTTGCAACTAGACAAGGTACTTACTAATATTAAATAAGCTAGAGGCACTATATTAGGAAAGGAGTGTTATTTTCTTATAGAAAGGCTTAAAGTTATAGGCTATAAAGTTAGCCTGTAAGAACGTTATCCTAACTAGAAGAAAGTTAAGAAGATTATAAACTAGCTACTATGCAAGAATAAAAGGGAGGTATAATCCTTTATAAGTATATACATCTACTACTATATATAAGTAAAGGACTTTACTAAGATTGCTAAACCTCTGTTTATACTCTTACAAGACAATGTCCCTTTTAAATAAAGAGATGTACAAAACGCAGTAATATATAAGCTAAAATAGGCTATATATAACGCACCTACACTTACGAACTTTAACTATACTAATACTAAGAATTACAAGATATTCCTAGTAACTAATATAAGTTAAGATAGTGCGGGAGCATGTATTAAACAACTTAAGAAGGATAATAAGTGACACCTAGTGCAGTTTAAAAGCAAACTATAGTTAGCATAAGAAAGGTAATAGCACTCTACTAAGTTAGAATACAAGGCTATGCTATAGGCTCTTAAGAAGTTTTGTACCTACCTCTATAGTGTTTACTTTACTTTAGAAACTAACGCGGCAACCTTTATTACTTAACTAAATTACTTATTTACTAATAATCTAGGATTTGTTATAAACAGGTAGATATTAACAATTTATTTATAAGACTTTAACATTAAGCATATACTAGGACAAAAGAATATAGTTGCAGATGCACTATTAAGGTATCTAAAACCTAATAATTAGGAACTACCTCTAGAACCTAAGGAGGAATTAGAAGAGTTTATTAAATATATAATTAGAAATATAAATATACTAATACTAGCAGGATAGGCAAAGATACTCTGTTAGGAATTCTTAATAGAGTTAGAATAATACACTTAATTTTTAGTTAACTTTAAGACTTCTAGAGATATAAAACTATAAGAACTATAAGTATAGAAGAAGCAAGCTCTAAACTTCTTTATATAAGATAGAATACTCTTTAAGAAATTGTCTAAGAATATTGCAATCTAGAGAGTTGTAGATAATACTAACTTAAGAACAGCTATAGTATAAAACATACACACTTAGATTAAATATAGAGGAGTTAATGTAGTGTACTCTATACTTGCTTAGCAATACTAGTAGAAAGGAATGTATAAGCACGTACAGCAAAAGCTAGCAACTTGTCTAGACTATTAACTATAATCTTCTAAGAAGAAAGTTAATATGCTTACTAAAACTTATAGTTTTGCTATTTAGGAGACTGTTGTAATTAATATTGTATACATACCTTAGTGTTTTAGAAAGAAGTTTTTAGTTATTATAAGAGACTATCTTAGTAGCTAGCCTAAAGTAAAAGCCCTGTTAAACAACTAGTTAAAGACAATTGCAGAGTTCGTATATAAAAATATTATATATTATTAGAGCACAGCGCGTAAACTTATAGTTAATAGAGGGCCTAATTTTACTAAGGTAGTATTACATCTATTAAATATATAAAGGATTAACTAAGTCTAGTCTTTAGGACACAACCCTTAAGCTATAGGAAAAATTAAAGGAGAGTATAAGCCTATTATAAACGCCTTTATAAAGCTGCTAGGACCTTAAGTTAAGAACTTACTAATAGTTCTTCTTACAGACAGGATCTTAATACAAGAATAAATAAGTCACTTACTATACTAGTTAGTTATAGGGTAGAACCTAGTGCTTCCTATTAAACTCGCGCTACCTATATAGCAAATGCTTCTATTTAGGAAAGTAAAGAACTATATATAGCTGCTTATAATTTAAGCAATACAGCTAGATCTTAGAGATTAGTTTATAAAAGATACTGTTGCCTGTACTAACTATATAAGAGCTGCTAAAAAGGAATACTAGGATAACACTAAGGAAATACAACATGAAGATATAAAGCTAAGAGACTTAGTTCTTTTCTAGAACTCTATTTAGGAAATTAATATATCATAAGACTGTAAGCTAGATACAAGATAGTTAGGCCTATACTATATTTATAAAGCTAGACCTAACAAAGGAACCTATTGTCTTAAGGACCTTAATAGTACACGCTTCCCCTACACAACACCTAAATAGCAATTAAAGCTATTTAGACAAAGACTTGTATAAGATATTATTAAAGAAGATTAAAGAAATATAAAGTTATAGAATCCTAATTATTAGGAATAAACTAGCTTTATAGTAGACATTCCTATCTTGCTAGACTTGCCTAAGCTACATATAGAACCACAACTACCTTTACCTTTTATAATAAGTAATAAGCTTTGTCCTTAAGTTGTTATTACTAAACATCTTATAAAAAAAGAGTATTATGCATATAAACAAGACTTTAAAAGCTTAGACTCTAACTAAGATACTACTACATTAGACAACTAATAGGCTATAAGACGGCTTATAATTTTAAGAAGAGGAGGAGATACTATACTAGTAGTACCTACTTTTACTTTTAGCTACTTGTTTACTAATTTCTTATGTAAAATTTAGGTACAAGCTACCTATTCTACTAATTCTAGGTACTTACTACTATACTAATACTATACTTAATTTTACGTACTCTTAAGGCAATAGCTAATTACAACAACTATTTTAATTGCAAAACTTACTTATTTTAGCGCAATTTGGACCCTGTTTACCTCTACCTGCTAGCCGGCAGGATACCGCCACTACGCATAAACTAGAACTACAACTCTACTAACTATTTAACTCTCTTTCTACACAAACTACACTACCTTTTATTAAGGCTATTATCTTTTAAAATAATAATTATAATAATATCTCCCCCCTCTTAAACTAGTAGCAGCTAAAGACAATATTTAACTTATATTAGCTAACTTGTTTAAAAAATGCTTCTAGCGCTGTTAGATAAGGCCTAAGGCAAGCAGCTACAGCAGCAACTACTACAAACACTAAGACTATTAAGAGTTTTTAATAACTTTAGAGTTATTTCTAAGAAGAGAGACTATGTTACAGATTAAATCCCTAAGGTTATACAGCATTAAGATAAAGTACTAAAGCTTGTAAAGCTAAGCAATAATATTAGAGTTATTAATATCTAGACCTTAGTAAACAAGATCCTTTTAAACGCGCTAAGACAGCAACGTATTATTATAGATTATTAGTTTAATAATGCTTCCTACTAATTTAACTTAATCCTTAAAGTTGTCTTAAGAGTAGGTAACCTTTATGCTTAGCTCTCTAGACTTATAGACAAATATAGTAGTGTTAAAGGTTTCTAGGAACACTATTCTATTATTAGCGCAGCATTCTTAATACAGGACAAAAAGGCTAAAAAACTAGGTAGAGCTATTACAATAGTAAAAAAGCTAGCTCTAGGATTTATTTAAGAATACGTTAGTATATATATACCTTATACGCTACTTAGTTACTAAGAATTAACTAATATAGCCTTTATATTAAGACGTTTAGATCTTAAGGATGCTACTTAGTTCCTTAACGCTGTAGTAGCATACTATATTAACTCTAAAAACTAAAGTAAGAAATAATATATATTAATAGCTAACTAGGTAATAGTAAAACTGCTATGTAAAGATATCTATGCGTTTATTAATTGAAATAACCCTTATAACTAAGCACTTTACCTAGATATTAATAAGTAAGAGGTAAAGGAGCTTTATAATATCTGCGCTAAGCCGCAAGTTTAGAAAGAGGATATTGAGTTTAACCTATAGAAGCTACAGCCTAATACTAAGGCAAAAAATAAGTAAGGCAAGCCTAATCCTCTCTATACATTCTAGTAAAAGGTTTTTTAACTTTTAGCTAAAGCTAAAGACCTTAAAACTAGCCTAGTCTACGGTACATAAAACATTTTAAGTAATAAGTATAAGCTAGTGTAAAGACGCATAAGCTAATATATAGTAAGTAGTAATATATAGTATAGTTATCTATAGAGCTAGGAAGAACCCTAAATAAGGCTAAATTAATTGAACTAAATAAGAAGCTTATAATATCTAAGACTACTCTCTAAGACTTGTATAATATCTAAGTCTATTAGTTATAACTAGAATTGTAGTCTATTAGTTATAACTAAGAATCTAAGGCAATTTATAGAAATATTAGCTAGTTAAAAACCTAACTAATACTTAGTAATTAAGTTGTATAAGTTTTAAAATAAAATAACTATAGTATAATAGAGGCGTGACGCTGCTAACATCTAGGCAGGACAAGTTAGGACTAAGGCTAGTAGCTAACAAGTCTCTATACTACTACCTCTACTAAGCTCTCGTGCTCCAAAAGCAACACTAGCCTACTAATAGGCAGCTACTTAATTAGATACTAACCTTAATAACGCTTCTTATATAGACGAGGAGCCAGATACCCTTAATTAGAAATAAGAGATTCTTTAGATAGGGTGTTATTACAAGAATTCTACCTTAGCTTTCCTTAAGCTACTTAAGTAAGCCTACGCAAAGAAGCTAATTATAGACAACAATCTACGCCTTGTATTTAAGAAAAAAGCTATCTTAATTAAGCTTATATATTTAAACCTACTTTATAAGTATTAGGCGATTATTTGTTTCTTCTCTTAATATCTTAGTCTAAGTTCTATTCTTACTTAACTAATTAATCTCCTTCCTGCAGGCATCTTTAAATAAGGCCCTTATTAGATGCTAAAGCAGCTACTTTTATAATTTTAGTAGTTTAGGTAAATTGTCGTAATACTATTAAGCATTTAACTTATACTTAGTAAGCAAAGCTGCTATAACTACGTAATTAAGAGTCTTGTAGCTTGCTTAGTCTTCCTAGGTTGCTTATAAACCTAGCAGTAGCTTTAGCCTTTTAAGACAACCTTATAATGTAACTATATATTTTATAGACACCTTTTTAGTAAAAAAAAAGATTTATTGCTAATAATAGGTATTAGGGCTTATGCCCCCTTTTTTTAGCATTACTGGCACGCAATTAGTGTATCGCATGTTTAGATAGAAATAAAGAAAAGTAAGACAAAGACGCGAATCGCCTTCTAACTTAACACGCCTTATTCTGCCTATTCTTATTACTTTACTGCTAGGCGCTCCTAAATAAAGTAAAGTAGTAACACTATTATTACCTTGCTTACTAACCTATAGACGCGACGATAGAAAGCCTACTCTTTCTTTCCTGCCTCTTTCTTCTCTATTGCTAATTTAATATCTTGTAATAGCTATTTAAGCTAAGTTCTAGTCTCTGTACTTAGCCCTTGCATAATAAATAAGAAGAGAAGGATACTAAAGCAATAGATCTTAAGTACTACGCTAGTATTAGTAAATACTCTAGAGATTGTGTATTCCTTGCATAACTAGCTAAATTAGGGCTTAATAATCTTTTTATATATAGAGATATCGCAGATAAGAGACTTGTTTAAGATTTTTATAAACTTAGAAGTCTAGCTAGGTAGTTAAGTTTTAAAATACTTAATAAATTTAGGTGTCTGCATAAGCAGTTCGAGTTAGACTAAATTAGGTACTAAGTAGATAATAGCAAAGGATGCCTTTTTTTAGAAGAGAGCCTAGAATAAGGAGATGCTCGCCGTAAAGGTTGCACGCTATTGCAGTATATTATATGCAAATTGTTTGTATACAGTGCTGTTCGAAAGGTGAGAAGCAGTAGGTAAGAAGCAGCAGCTTTATAAAGTATTGCAGGCTCCTGCTGCGGTATGTACGTGTCCTTTCCCTCCTCTATCGCATTATGTTGCAATACTATTGCAATCCTACTGTAATCTTATTGTTAGCTATAGGCTGGCAATCGCCGTTAGACACGTTTCAACTAGTGTCGTTTTTTGGTACTTTAGCAAATTTTTTGACCCTGATTATCGCTTAGTGGTCTGAGCTTTCCTCCTAGAACTCATCTACCTACTATTCGAATCTCGTTGACTACACACAATCTTTTTTTTTGACTTTTGCGATTGATTAGTTGAGGGTAGCTGCTTTTCACTTTTTTGGAACCCCATTTTGACTACAACAACAACCACCACCTTTGACACCTTAAAAAAATAAATAGATAAATAGATCTAGACTGTATTAAGGTTATTAAAGAGTAGTACTATAAAGTTAATATTAGTTAACAGCCTAGCTCTAATAACTTATTATACAAGTAAGTATACTTTATCTATAAGTATACTACTATAAGTGTTTTAGGTTTGTTTAAGAGAGCTATACTGTCTAATATACTTAATAAGTGTCTGCTCTTACTATACGTAGGACAGAGCTGCTAGTAAGAATTTTAATCTAATTTAGTTATTTTAAAGCTTTTTACAAGCAAGTATTACCTAGCAAAGCAGGATAAAGACTTACTAAGCGACTAATATTAACCTTCTAGACTTAATCTCTACCTACTCTCTATATAGGACAAGGTTATTCATACTATAGAGTTTTAACTATAAGCTAAAGAGTTCTAACACACTAGAAGCATTATTACTAACGCCTATACTTAGCTGTTTAAGGACAGTTAGGTTAAAGATATTATTATTAAAACCTTTAAGATGTACTACTTCTATCTATACTATATAGATAAGAAGCTAAACCTTAAATAGCTACGTAATATGTATTACTTACTTATCTAATAAGCTGTACGCACTAATCTAGAATACTAGTTATAATATGCTATACTCTGTAAGAAATACACTTTAATTTCCTACTCCTACTACGCTAAATACGCTAAAAAGGGTAATTAAACTTACTTTAAGCATATTAACTTTAACTTTAAGTAAGCAATAACTAAAGGCCTTAGAGCAGATATAATTTAAGGTAGCGTATTATTTAATAATGAAGATAAGAACAACTGTATAGAGATACTTCTAGGCTTTTATAACTATATACTAGAGTACTTAAGGTAGCGCAAAAACGCAGGCGTTAAATTATTAAATAGTCTTATTAAAGAATAAGAAAATAAAATAGACTAGCTAGAGGACACATAGAAACTAGCTTCTAATACTTATAGGATAAAGCAAATCTGCAAGAAAGGGTAAGTTTAAATTTTATTGCCTCTACTACCTTATAAATCTACTAGCCTAACTACTTGCAACTGCTGTACTATCCTCCCCTAGTTTGTTA
Source organism: Alternaria sp. 'sect. Undifilum' (assembly GCA_024321975.1). Lineage (NCBI taxonomy): Eukaryota > Fungi > Ascomycota > Dothideomycetes > Pleosporales > Pleosporaceae > Alternaria > Alternaria sp. 'sect. Undifilum'. The sequence goes on from JAJJZI010000001.1 coordinate 12,128,447, forward strand.
TAGTCTATAATAGAGTAATAGAAGTGCCTACTATAAAAACTTATAAAGAAATTTATAAAGCTTATTATAACCTTACTACTACTCCTTGTACTCTCTTAGGCTATCCTAACAAGTTAAAAGGAATTAATTAGCTATTCCTTACTAATATTTATATTAAGTATAGGTCTTAGATCGAGAAGGCCCTTATTAGATAGGCTAAGTAGGATAATCCTCTTATCTATAAGGAGCTAAACAACATGCTATAGAACGCTAACAAGGAGTAGATTAATAAATATATTAAGAAACACTACAACTATATACTGTAATAAATTATTAACTTATAGCCTGTAGTATAAGAGTTAGAGAAGAACGCTTTTTATACTAATTTAGTTTCAGGATTTCTAGACTATTTATACATTACTAACTTTAGACAGAACCCTTCTTATACAACAAAGGACTAGGATAGATAGAATACTAATTTATCTTAAGCTAATTCTCTACAACGTCTCTAAGAGGTACTTAGCCTAGAGGCTAATAAGTGCTAAGTTTTCTAGGAAAGTAAAGATCCTACAATGCTCTTCTCTACGCAACGCCTTCCTAGCGTTTATTCTTAATTAGGTACTGTCATTTTAGATAACGTCTTAGTGCTAACAACTCTGACTAGGCAGTCTTGTTATAGTCGCCTTTAATTAATATTAGAATTTTAAGCGCCTGCTACTCCTGTCCCTGCTCCTACTACTGCACCTGCGCCTAGACCACGTGCTGCAACTACTACTCAAGAACCTCGCCGAAGTGAACGTTTAAAGAAGTAAGAGAAGGTGTCTAGGATAGATATAAGGTAATTAACTTATATTTCTTTTATTTTGTTTTCTTTGTTATATTTTCTTTGTTTTGCTGTTTTTCTTTCTGCTAAGTAGGTCGCTTAATAGGACTAAGCTTGCAGGAAGGGGAGGTATGTGCTAGTGCACAGGGTGATACCCTGCTACTCACTAGGTTAGTGCTTAACCACCTAATCTAAAGGTATATAGCTTGTTTCGGGGATCGAAACAAGCAAGGGGGGGACCCTTAACCTAACAACTTAACTCTTGTACTTCTCTTCTAGATACAACCTATAGTAAGATCCTTATCTTACTACCCTCGTTCTCGCATGACCTGACCACTAGTGATCTTATGCCCTCGTAGTAGTATGTCTTCATACACTCCAACACTCATACACTAGGCATCTTTAGCAAATATGCTAAGGATGAGACTGTTAAGGCAGACACTTAAATTATATTAGTTACTAGTATAGAAAACAGGCTGCTTAAAAACGTCCTACATAGCGAGGCTAGCCCTAGAATAGCTCATCTTCTACTTACTAACGATAAGGTTGTACTAGGTTTCTATGTTAATATTGTTTTAGAAGCACGGCTTAAGCCGGCAGGCATTTAGTATTTAGGATATATTTATACTTTATAATTTAGAACAATTAAAAAGAACGTTGTTTTAATTAACATTAAGCATTACTTTAATCTCTTATTTATTAAATACAAGTAACTTTCTTGTGACTCTACTTAACTACTACTCGTGAACGCTGTAGCGCGATTAAGAAAACTTTAGGTACGCACTAGTAATAAGAACTTATAACATTAAAGATTAGAACACCCAGGACAATAAGCTATTAAAGCCTTGGTCTGCTTAGCGCAAAATGTTAAGATTACTAGTAAGAAGCTATTAGAATGTAATTACTACGCAACAGCTTATGCCTTATAAGTAATCTTATAGCAACTAAGAGAGAGATTACTACAACTTTTTTTATAGGATCTTAAACAATCTCTTTAATTTCTTAACTAGTTAGCTACTTAAGAAATAGGCGTTAATTATTAAGAAAGACTACTTAGGCAAGCTATATAATTATAATATCTAGTTAAAGACACTAAATAATATTATGCCTATAATTAAAGGCTTTACTGTAAGAATTAAGAGGAAATATTAGTAGAAGATTCTAAAAATCTATTAGAATAATAATACTGCTACAATGCCTTAGAGAGAGCAATTAAGATATAAAGAATAGGCTATAGAGAATAAGATTACAATTAAAACGCTACTGCTATATACTTATAAGCCTAATAGCTTAGTAGAGAGAGCTAGTTAAGAGCTAATTACAAAGGCTATTAAAATGCGCATAAGAGCTAATCTACTAGCTAAGCTTTAGCTAGAAATTATAAATGCAGCGGCTTACCTATATAGAATAAGCCCTACTAAGATCTATAGCTACTAATCCCCTAACTAGGTGCTTAAAGAATAGTTTAGGAAATATTTCTAATATTATTAACTACCTGAGATTAGATACTAGACTACTAATCTATGCCTAGATTAGAGTAGAATCTATGCCTATAGCTGCTAAGCTTGTCCTTTAAACAAAGAGAAAGCAGCTAGGCGCGATTATTAAGGATTTAAGGTTAATTCTTGCAGCTATATTAGTTATATAGTTAGTTATTAAGCCTCTAACATATACTATATATAGGTACTAACACTTAATTAGGTAATTACTACCTGTAATATAACCTTTAATAAACATTAATTCTACAAAGGAGATTATAAAAAAGAGCTAATAAGAGATTAAGTAACTAAGATTGTAGAGATTCTTTATAATAGCGAGCTAGTTAATTTAGGAGAGAATTTAGACCTCTCGCCTGTTCAAGAAAAGGCAGATTAGGATACGCAGCTAACTACTAAAGACCTTAAGGGTAATCTATTTACTATCTTAAGCAGTAAGAAAGGCCTACCTACTAAAGATAAGAGTAGATTAAAAGACGCTAAGCAAATAGAGTATAAGGCTAGTGCATTATTAGGAACTTGCTTAGATTAGCAGCAAAATACTAGTCTTGCTACCCTAGAACTAACTCCTAAACTAAAGACTCTAGGGAGCGACAACGCGATTAATTACAGAGTTATTAATAGTTAAATAGCAGTGTGCTTACTAAAAAGAGCTAATCTGTTAATACCTAAAGGTAGGGAGCCTTTTTTAAAAAAGCCTAATAACTTATTACTAGTCTAACAGTCTGTGCATAAAGACTCGAACGCGCTAGCTTGTTGTAATAGAACACCTGCTTAAGTAAGCAAAATAGCGGGGCGTAAATTATCTTAAGATTTGAGATCTTAGGCCTTAAATAGTAGACAGGGTAAGCAATTATAAGCTTAACTTCTACTTATATGATAAAGTGCTAGATTTATAGGCAAAAGTTTAAATTAGCTTATAAATTGTTATCTTTTACTGCGTAAGCTAGGTGGCGGATATAAGCGTAAGGACGCAACCTAAGATCCCAATAATTAACTAGAGGGTAGAAGCATAGGTAGTATTAATGCATTAATCGTAGATTATAGAGATCTATTATAGAATAATTTTTATAATACCTACCTGCTAGGTTTATTTATTTTTTAAGGTGTCAAAGGTGGTGGTTGTTGTTGTGGTCAAAATAGGGTTCTAAAAAAGTGAAAAGCAGCTACCCTCTACTAATCAATCGTAAAAGTCAAAAAAAAAAGATTGTGTGTAGTTAACGAGATTTGAACAGTGGGTAGATAAGTTCTAGGAGGAAAGCTTAGACTACTGAGCGATAATTAGGGTTGAAAAAATTTGCTAAGGTACTAAAAAAACAACACTAGTTGAAACGTGTCCAACGGCGATTGCTAGCCTATAGCTAACAATAGGATTACAGTATGATTGCAATAGGATTACAATATAATGTGATAGAGGAGGGAAAGGACACGTACGTACTGCAGCAGGAGCCTGCAATACTTTATAAAGCTACTGCTGCTTACCTACTACTTCTTACCTTTTAAACAGCACTGTATACGAATAATTTGCATATAATATACTGTACTACAATATAGCGTGCAACCTCTGCGGCGAGCAACTCCTTATTCTAGGCTCTCTTCTAAAAAAAGTATCCTTTGCTACTATCTACTTAGCACCTAATTTAGTCTAACCTAAACTACTTATGTAGACACCTAAATTTATTAAGTATCTTAAAACTTAACTACCTAGCTAGACTTCTAAGTTTATAAAAATCTTAAACAAGTCTTTTATCTGCAATATCTCTATATATAATTTTTTTTAAGCCTTAATTTAGCTAGTTGTGCAAAGAATACACAATCTCTAGAGTATTTACTAATACTAGCATAGTACTTAAGATCTATTACTTTAGTATTCTTCTCTTCCTATTCATCGTGCAAGAGCTAAGTAAAGAGACTAGAACTTAGCTTAAATAGCTATTACAAGACGTTAAATTAGTAATAGATAAGAAAGAGGCAAGAAAAGAGGAGTAGGCTTTCTATTGTCGCGTTTATAAGTTAGTAAGCAAGGTAATAATAGTTTTACTGCTTTACTTTATCTTAGAGCGCCTAGTAGTAAAGTAATAAGAATAGGCAGGATAAGGCGCGTTAAGTTAGGAGGCAATTTGTGTCTTTATCTTGCTTTTCTTTATTTCTGTCTAAATATACGACACACTAATTACGTGCTAGTAATACTAAATAAGGGAGCATAAGCCCTAATACCTATTATTAGCAATAAATCTTTTTTTTACTAAAAAGGTGTCTATAAAATATATAGTTACATTATAAGGTTGTCTTAAAAGGCTAAAGCTACTGCTAGGTTTATAAGCAACCTAGGAAGACTAAGCAAGCTACAAGACTCTTAATTACGTAGTTATAGCAGCTTTGCTTACTAAGTATAATTTAAATGCTTAATAGCATTACGATAATCTACCTAAACTACTAAAATTATAAAAGTAGCTGCTTTAGCATCTAATAAGGGCCTTATTTAAAGATGCCTGCAGGAAGGAGATTAATTAGTTAAGTAAGAATAGAACTTAGACTAAGATATTAAGAGAAGAAACAAATAATCGCCTAATACTTATAAAGTAGGTTTAAATATATAAGCTTAATTAAGATAGCTTTTTTCTTAAATACAAGGCGTAGATTGTTGTAAGAAGTAATCTCTAGAAAAAGAACTTAATTAACTTAATATACGCTGCTATATTAGCAGCTAAGTCCTTCTAAGCAGTAATAGCTATTGCTGCTAAGAATAATCTAGAGATTAAGCAATATAATATTATAAGAGCATTCCTTAATGCGTTAATTATAGTAGACAACCTAGTAATCTGTAAGATGCTAGATAGCTTTAAGAAGCTTAGAAAACGCGTATAGCTTAACTGCGCACTTTATAAATTACAAGACTCGCTACTATTGTAGTATAAAGAGTTCTTAGGATTACTAAGAGAGATTAGACTTATCGCCTTACTAGAGGAGCTCTACCTATTCTTTAATTAAGATAGGAGGATCCTAGTTTTATTTTATATAGATAATCTTCTACTACTCTTCGCAAAAGATTATAAGCAGAGGACAATAAATTTTTAGTTAAAAATTATAGACAAGTACAAGATATAAGAACAAGAATTAGTTAAATAGTTCTTTAGTATTAAAGTAATTAAGAGTTATAAAAAGCAAATAATTACGCTTGTACATAATATATATATTGATAAGATTACAAAAAAGTTTAAGCTAGAGAATAGTAGTTTTCTTAAGACTCTATTACTGTTAGAGGAGCTAATTAAGAACACTAGCAAAGCAACTAAGTAAGAGATTAAAGCCTACTAAAAAAAGGTTAGATTAGTGCTATACACAGCTATTATGCTGTAACTAGATATTGCTTACTTAATCTTAAAGCTCTTACACTTCCTTACAAACTCTAGTAATTAGTATATAAAAGCTATTAAACAGGTAATTATATACCTCTATTAGATAAGATAGGACACGATCTAGTACAGGAACTTCAATAGCCTAGACTTAACAATTACAGGCAACGTTTCCTTTATAGATAATTAGGAAACTCGCTAATTATCCTATAGTTATATAGCTATCCTATATAGTAGTCTAATATTCTAGAAGGCAGCTTAGCAGACTACAGTTACTATATCAACTACTAAAGCTAAGCTACTCGCCCTGAAGCACACTACTAAAGAGGCTATAGCCTTTAAGCGCTTCTTTTGTAAGCTGTCTCTTAATCTAGAAGACGTCTAGACAGTTTAATGTAATAATTAACAAACAATTAGGCTTATAGTTAAAAAGAATAAGTAGATTAGCACTTAATTAAGGTATATAAATATACAAAACATGTAGCTACAGCAGGGATATACTAAAAGATTATTTTAGGTTAAGTACCTAGAAACAGCAATTATGCTAGCTAATAAACTAACTAAGTCGCTTACCTTACAACAGTTCAAGAAGTTTAAGCAGTTACTTAACTTTTAGTAAGTCAAGCATTTAATTAAAGGCAATAATAATTAATAAGCAAAAGATTTGTATTAAATAGCAACATCTATATACTAGGCTAAGTCTCCTTTTAATTGCTTAGAATAAGCAGGAGAATGTAAGCTAGATAAGTAGAAAAATTAGAAAAATAAAACCAAGATTATTATTAAGCATTAGAATCTATATAATTCCTTAACTCTATTATTAGATTATGCTTAGCTTTTTTAGCTTTAGCTAGCTTAAGAGCACCTTAAGCTATCCTAGCTTAAGCAGCAAGAGTCTAGAGGTAAGTAGTATAATAGCAAGAATCTAACCTATTTCTTCTATATATTAAGTTGTAAAATAATTATTAGCGTACCTCTACGTAATAATCGCGCCTATATATATAAGTTATATACTGATGAGGACGGCGAACTTAAGGGCGATTTTATAGAACAGGAGAAGAAAGCATTCTCTAAGCATGCTATTTTTAAAAAGATAATTGCTAAGAAAGTTGTTGTTGTTAAGACTGCTACTACTGTTGTAGTTATTATTAATTATATGCTAGCTGCCAAGCTAGCTGCTACGCAGGTTAACCTAGAGCGTACGCAGTATAAGGCTGCGTATTATAAAGCTCTTATTTATATAGACAACCTTAATTTAAGCTTATAGCCTGCTAAGTAGACTATGTCTAGCGTAAATAATCCTTAGCATTATACCTTAGATTAAAAATGCTTACAGGAGCAGGAGCAGGAGCAGGAGTAGGTAGTAGAAGTTAAGCGCGACAATTATAGACAAAAGGCTTCTACGTAGAAGGCTTTCTAGTAGACGTAACACTGCTATTAATCTCTTTATAGCAAGCCATAATGTCCTTAAGTAGTTAAGCTTTTATAGCTTAGTATATCTTGTTATTATTCTATCTCTAAAAACAAGTTAGTAAGCTAAGCAAGAAGCTTAAAAGATTAGAGACTTACTACTTTATCTTTGTATATAGCTATAAATTAATTAGTAGGATTAATATCAACTATATAGTAGGTATATAATAAGTAACTGCTGCAGCGTAAGCTACTTTAACTACTAGTTTAAATGTAATTAAAGTAGTATTAAGCGTATAAACTATTTAATATTTTCTTTATACAGCGCTTGTAAAGAGAAATATAAAAGTATAATAGATTAGTAGTAATCTTTAAAGAGCTATAAGGCGCCTAGTAAACAGCTTAATAGGCGTTTATAGGCTATTACTATTGTCTTTTACTAATTATTAGACGCCGCTTAAGTAGTAAGCTACTAAAACTTTTATATTAGCTTTTAAAGAGCCTTACCCTTGTGCTAGCTTAATTACTTAGTTAGACTTTTATGTAGATTAAAATTTAAGCAAAGACTTAACAGTGGACTTAACTTAGCAGGTAAAGTAATTAGCCTCTAAGTAGAGCTACTAGATGTCTTATAATAAGCATACAAATCAAAAGGCAGTAGCAACTAATTTTTATTATTTTTAAGATTAGCTACTTGTTAAATCTTATTATTAAACAGGCTTTAACGCGAGCAATGCTTATACTTAGCACTATTCTTATATTACTAATAACTGCTATCTAAGCAATTCTTACGCTTATAACAGCAGCGTTCTAATTAACGCTCGCGCTTATTGCTACTAGAGGCGGACTATACAAGATTAGCAGCTAATTAGTAAGAGAATAATAGAGTAACGCTGCTTACTATATTAGTAATAGTAGTTAAGATAGTTCTAAAAAGCTTGTAATTAATATTAGAGTAAAGTTAAGGACAAAAGTTTTAGAAGGGTAGTAGACGTAATTAATATTGTTGTAGAGTCTGCGCACTAACTAATTACGCGATATTTAGGGTCTATCTAAAGTTTTAGTATTAGGACTGCTAGGATTAATGAAGACATTAATAAGCAGCATTACTACAACAACAGAGGATTAGGTAGAAAAGCTATAATTATAGAGGGACCTCTTAATCAACAACCTTAATTTATTATAATTACCTAGTTGCTTACAGCTTAGATTGATAGTATCTCACTAACCTAGGGGGTGTGTTAGAGTATTAACATGCGCAACATGCAGATCACCCTGTTGAGCAGGTGCTCCTAGTAAGCTGAACACGTGACGATTGCGCTAGCGCCTATATATACGGGCTAGATCGTCTTATTCCTCTTAGGTAGTTATTGACCACTTTGTTGTGGCACTTAGTTGATCAATACACTTATTTCACTCCTCCTGATCAAGCAATTGCTCCTTTTCAGCTCCCACAGCAACATTACTAATAAGACTATAGATGCTACATTAGATAAATGAAATGCAGATATAAACTAAAATAGCTTAGCAGTACTTAGAATATGCTAATTACGTCTAAAGGAGCTTACTAATACTTAAAGCAAGGCACAAGCACTAAGAGAATTCTATAATAACATACTTATAGGTTACTTTAGCACTAAAAGAATACAAAAGAAATTACAGTAGCAGTATACTTAGAAAAGCATAAAAAAAACTTGATAGAGTATTGTTGTAACTACCTTACCTGCAGAAAGTCAACTCTAGCATATTACAGGCCTTATAGCTCTCTTAAACCTCTACTACTACTAGACAGGCTGTAAGAAGATGTAACAATAAATTTTATTACAGAATTGCCTCCTAGCGGGATATAGAGCTAAGTATACAACATAATACTTATAGTAGTATACTAGTTAACTAAAATTGCCTATTATATTTGAGCAAGAGCTAATTAGAACAGCACTAAATTAGCTTAGGCTTAGATACGTAAAGTAATTAGACTACACAGCGTATTAAGGCAAGTAATCTTAAAAAAGGCCTAATAATAAATGCAAAGTATTAAAATACTTTCTAACACTATATAAATTTTAAAAAAGTCTTTATATCTGCTGTTAACTTACAAACAGACAGCTAGACAGAAAAGTTAAACTAAATGTTAAAACAATACTTTTAGTGCTACTGCACTCTAGAACAAAATAATTAGGTGTTATAAATTTTTATTAGTAAATTTGCCTACAATAACAGCATACATGTAACTACAAAAACTACTCTTTTCTAAGCATACTATAAAATAGACCTAATTAGCGCAGACTAGCCTAGTATAGCCTTAGGTAACAGAGAAAGTCCTATAGAACTATAAACTGCCTTTAAAGTGCTAAGTTTATAAAGTAAATATAAACAAAAAAAATTGCAGCTAACGCCTACTAGAAGGCACATGCTAATAAAAAAAAGTTTACTTATTACGTTTAAAGTAAAAAACCAGGTCTAAGTATTAAATTGTTATATACAATTAGCAAAGCTAAAAAAGAGATAGACTTAAAGTTTATAGACCTTAGGCGTATTATAGCTTAAATTAGGCTATCTGCGTTTAAAGTAGACATGCTAGAGCTAAAAAAAAACGTTTACTTAGTCATCTACGCCTTACTGTTAGAGCTATATAACTTAACAAGGAAAATACTACACCTAAAAAGGCAGAATGTGGACACTTTAAAAAAGTCAGGCATTAATGTGTACAAAGTAGATTATATACTAGAAAGAAAAAAACAAAGCTAATTAGTAGTGTAAGGGTGCGTTGGGTTGACTAAAGATGCAAGAATAACAGTGATGAATTAAATAAAGAACTACAAAGGCTTTATAGCAAGTTTATCTACTACTCTGTTAGGTCTGTGCTTAGTGTTAGAAAAGAAGTAAAAGTAACTACGTAGCAGCTGCTGACGTAGTTTTAGGAAAATAGCACAGAGCTAAGAGAAAGGCTAAGCAGGCTAGAATAGCAGAAGGGCTGAGCAGGCCGAGAAGGGCCGAGCGGGCAAAGCTTACAGAATCCGGGTGCTTACCGCATACCTAGGATCTGCAGGAAACAAAGTTTTAGGCTAAGTACTAAGAACACTAGAGCTTTAGCCCTTTACAGTACCTCCCTCCTTAAAGTTAAAGTTTCTTTTTAAAGTCTTCTTAGTCCTGTAGTGCTTCTGTACCCTCTAGGTTTAAAGCTAGTTCCTAAGTTAGTTTTAAGTATTTTACTTTTCTAACTAAGTATTCTTTTCTTCTCTTGTGCTTCGTTCCTCTAATAGACGCTTTACTAGGTACTCTTCTTTGCTATTTACTTTAATTAGTAAGAGCTTACTGTTGTCTTAGAGTTAATTTAGTAAGGGATCTAAAGAAGCTAGCTAGAGATTATTAATATTAAACACTAGGTGTATTCTTCTAGGAATATTTAGCTTTATAGCATTTAGTTTAACAATCTTAAGTACTGTATACTTTGGATTCTTTTAATTAAGTTTTTAGCTTAGTCTCTTAGTTCTGTAGTAGTTTCCTAGCTTTAACTAAACCCTAGTACTTATTTAAAGCTAAAGTAATTATTTTCTTTTCTTATTTGCTTGTTGTTCTTGTTCTTGTTAAAATTCTGCTATTGTAGCTTAAGCTAACTTAATACTTTGCTTGAGTTTGCTAGCAATATTTTCTGCCTTTTATTAGTCTTCTTGTATTCTCTTTTTTTAAGGTTAATTCTGCAATCCATGTTTTATAGCTATTTAAAGAGGATCTACCTTGTATTTATGTTGCAGAAAGAAAGGCAATATTTTAGTAGATTGTGCTTGCCTTGCTATAATTGCAATTTTAGCTATTTTTATGTTACCTTTCTAGTTTATTTAATCCTAATTGCCGAAGGCTTGTAAGTAGGCCTGTGCTATTGAGTTTATTTGTTCTGTAGAGCTGTTAGTTTTAGTGTAATTACCAGAAAATAAGTATTATTTAATTTTGTTGGAGTATTGACATGCGCAACATGCGGATCACCCTGTTGACTAGGTGATCCTGGTAAGCTGAACACGTGACGATCGCGCTAGCGCCTATACATACGGGCCAGATCGACATATTTCTCTTTAGTAGTTATTAGACACTTTGTTGTGGCACTTAGTTGATTAATACACTCATTCCACTCCTTCTGATCAAGCAATTGCTCCTTTTCAGCTCCCACAAATTTCTAGTAGTTCGCAAAGCTAAGTTCAAAAGTAGCTTATAAACTATACACTGGCTTCGGCCTTTTGAGACAACCTTTTGATGTGACCACACATTTTGTAGACACTATTTTGGTAAAAAAGATTTATTGCTAACAACAGGTATCCGGGCTCATGCCCCCTTGTTCGGCATTGCCGGCACGCAATTGGTGTGTCGCATGTTTAGACGGAAACGAAGAAAAGCAAGACAAAGACGCGAATCGCCTCCTAACTTAACGCGCCCTATCCCGCCTATGCCGCCTACTTATATTAAGGCTTTACTTCTAGGTACTCTTGGACGAATTAAAGAAGCAGCACTATTATCGCCTTGCTTTCTAACCTATACATACAACAATAGAACGCCTACTCCTCCTTTCCTGCCTCTTTCTTCTCTATCGCCATTTCGACGTTATGCAACAGCTAGCCTAACTAGTTAATAGTTTCTTTACTCAGCCTATGCACGATTAACAAGAAGAGAGGGATGCTAAAGTAGAGTATTTTGAGTACTTTGCTAGTATTGGCGAACACCCTGTAGATCTTGTATTCCTTCTACAACTAGCTAAGTTGAGGCTTAACATTCTTTTTGTATATAGAGATATCGCGGATTCTAGAGTTGTTTATAAAGGATATAATTGTAAAGTCCTAAAGAGGCTAAGTTTGTAGATGCTTAATAAACTCAAGTGTCCGCATAATTAGCTTAAGCTAGACTAGTTTAGGAGCTAGGTGTATAACAGGAAAGCTTCCTATCTTTAAATAAGAATTAAGGTTAAGGAGATGCTTGTCGCAGAGGTTGCACGCTATGTTGCAGTGCAGCGTATTGTATGCGAATCGTTTATATGCGGTGCTGTTTAAAAGGTAAGAAGTAGTAGGTGAGAAGCAGCAGCTTTAGCTTTATGAAGTATTGCAGTCTCCTGCTGCGGTACATACGTGTCCTTTCCCTCCTCTATTGCATTATATTGCAATCCTATTGCAATCCTACTGTAATTCTATTGTTAGCTATAGGCTGGCAATCGCCGTTGGACACGTTTCAACTAGTGTCGTTTTTTGGTACCTTAGCAAATTTTTTAACCCTAATTATTGCTCGGTGGTCTAAGCTTTCCTCCTAGAACTTATCTACTCACCGTTCGAATTTCGTTAACTACACATAATCTTTTTTTGACTTTTGCGACTGATTAGTAGAAGGCAGCTGCTTTTCACTTTTTTGGAAAACCTATTTTGACTACAACAACAACCACCACCTTTGATACCTTAAAAATAAATAAACTATACACCTTAATTAGAAGTAATGTAGTTTAGTAACTAGTAGTAAGCTACTACAGAGTTGATAAACGCTTTAGCAACACTTTTTGTAGTAATGTTCTTAAGGCTTATTAAAATCATATCCTTACATAGTTTATTAGTTACTACTATTAAGTTTGTATAACTTTCGCTTTCTAGTAATTCTGTAACAATGTTAATTAAGATTTCTTTTTAAATACACTTAGAGATTAGTCGAGGTTTTAACAATCTTTATAAGTTATCTTTTTATAATTTTGTTTTTTTACAAACTAAGCAGTTTTTAATGTATTGCCTTACTGTTTAGCTCATTAAAGGCTAAAAGTATTCTCTTGCAACTGCTTAGTAAGTAAGGTTCCTTCTTAAATGCCCTAGGGCCTTAGAGTAGTAGATTTTATAGATAATTATAGTGAGCAAAGGTTCGTTGTTTAGTACTTATTTTTAACCTTAGTATAGTAGATTTCTAAAATTATCTCATTTGCATTTAGAAATAAAAAGCTTGAGGTCTAGCTTTTTTAGAAATAAGCGTTCTCCTTCGCTTACTTTTTTCTAGGGTAGCTAGTAGGTCTTATTCTCTTCTTTAGCTTTGTTCTAAAGCTCTTTTAAATTTAATTATTCTTAAAGTACTGTTGCTAGATAGCTATTGCAGCAAAAAGTCCTAAAAGTCTCTTTTTCTTCTTGTTTTTCTGTTTTTAAAGTTGTTGCAGTAGATGATTTGAAGACTTATAAAACCTTCTAGAAATTCAAGTATTTAAAATGTTTATAAGCATGTCTTGTTGTCTTTGTAATAAGGCAATAGTTTTAGAGTTTTCAACCTTAAGCTTATAGGTAATTTCTATGTTAGAAAATTTACTAAGAAATTAGGCCTATCTTATCTGTATCTTACTAAGCTGCCTAAGCTTTTTGAAATACTTTAAGTTCTTATAGTTTATTCTAATTAGAAACTTCATTAGAGAGCGTAACATAGCGTTTTACTTAAATAAGCAGCAGTTAACTACAAGTCATTCTTTATTATATATCTCGTAGTTGCTTTAAGCGCTGGTTATTTTTTTTAAGTAGTACGTTACTAATTGTAAGCTTCTTTAATTGTTATAATGCGAAAGGACTCCTGCTACAACGTAGCTAGAAAAATTAGTCTTTAGAATTGTTTCCTTGTCAATTAAGCTAGTATTAGTTTAGAAATATATAGCTTTTTTAGCTTATTAAAAGCTTCTTGCTCTGTTTTCCCCTATTAAAAGGAGCTGTTTCTAGTAAGTCTTAAGAGCGGGGCAACTATATTAGAGTAGTTCTTAATTAAGCGTTAATAAAAGTTCGCGAATCTTAGAAAACTGCGTACTCTTTTAATATTTATTAGTATATCTTATTCTTAAATAGCTTTTCCTTTCTTAGGGTCTATCTCAAGTCCTTTTCTAGCCTTAATAATAAACTTTAAATACATACTTAGTACTCTACACATTAATTTTGTATTCCTTAATATTAAAAAGTAACTTAGCTTTGTCTATTGCTTTTAGAACCTTGTTTGTATTGCATTAGTGTTCTTTAAGCGTGCTATTTGTATAAATTAATACATTGTCTAGGTAGGCTAAGCAAGAATTGTTAATGTATTTATAAAGTGTCTAGTTAATATATTTATAAAAAGTACTAGAAGCGTTTGCTATGCTAAAATGAGTAACTAGCTATTTGTAGAATTTAAATTTTATTTTAAAAGCTGTTTTCTATTAATCTCTTGTGTTCATTCTCATTTTATAAAAAGCTGTAGAGACGTTAATATTTGTAAACTATTTTGCCTTAGCAATATTATTTAGTGTCTTGTAAATTAACAGTAAAGAATAAGAGTTCTTTTTTGTAATAGCATTAAGAGCTTAATAATTAACGCAGAACTGTAATCTTCTTTTAGGTTTTCTAGCAAATAGAACTAAAGAAGAAGCTGTAGAACTGCTAGTTCTAATCTATTTCTTATTTAATAGAGATATAAGCTTTTCGCGTAAAACTAAAAGCTCTAGTCTACGTATATTGTATAAAGAACCCTTAAGAGGTTCTTTTTCCTTTCTATTTTTATCTTTTTATAACTTAATTTAGTAATTAACCTTAGGTCTGCGTAAAAGGGGTAGTGCAGAAGCAGTTTGTAACTTTAAAATCTAAGCTTTGTGTTAGTATGCCTTAGGAAGTGATAACAAAACATTTACTTTCTTTTTAAGAGCTAAGGCCCTTTTAATATTTTTGAAAGAAGCTGTAAAAGTCCAAATTAACTTATCTTTTTTGCTTGTCTAATATAAAAGTAATAAGCTACTGCATTTATTAACTCTAACCTTTTGTTATCTAAAACAGGGCAATCTTAAGTGCTCATTAGTCTAATCTTTTGTCTAGAAAAGTAAATGTAGATTTACTTTTTAAAAAGAGCAATTATAACATTTTTTTATTTATTTAGGGCAGTCTAAGTATTAAATTGTATCTAAAGTGTGTAGAAGCAATATAGCTCTAAATAGTATCCTTGTATTCTTTAATGTTAATCTCTAACCTAGCAACCTTATTAAGGGTTTTAAGTTTTTTTATAACTTCTTCTAATTTGCGCAGAAAAATAAAAACGCACTATGAACTAGCGTTTCTAACAATTTAAAAGCTAATAAAAAAGTATACAAAGTTTCCTGAATGAATTTAAGTTAAAGCAAAGGTATAATAATTAATTAACGTCTTAACAGTAATTCTATTACTGCTTATATTTTTCATAAAACTAGCTTATTTTTTCGCTAAGTTATTTTAGCTCACGTGTAGCTCTTGCTAGTAACTTTAAGCAAGGGCTATTCTTTTTCTAAATTAGAATTTTAGTCTTCTAGAGTGTCTTTACTACTTAAGCTTCCTTTACTAAGCTTTTTTACTCTTACTTTTAAAGACTTCTTTTTTACTTTTACTTTTAAAGACTTTAATACAGTAGTCCTTTTTTTTCTTAGCATCTTTTCTGTATAATCTACAGCTAAGTGTTCTTTTTACTTGCAGGTAAATCAACGTCTTTTCTTTATTAGCTTATTTAGTTCTAGATTACTAAACCTGCATAGCTTAGCTAATTTACTAGTAAACTTAATTCCTTCTATCTAGTCTTCTGTAGAAAAAGGAGGAGAAACGCATCTTAGTCTGTAATTCTTAAGCCTTTCTTAGTTTCTGTTTTTAAAGTATTGTTTCTTAGGCTTGTCCTAGTCTTTAGAGTATTACTCTACCCTATACAAGTAGTCTACAATTTGAATAAACTTATTCTGCAAATTATTTAAGTCTAAAAAAGTAATACCTACAAGCTTATTCTAAAGCTTATAAGTAAGGCTTTTTTAAAAAAGCTTTTTCTTTGTATCATTATCTAAGTTACTGTTTAACGATAGCAACTGTTCCTAGAATTTCATAATATAATTACAAATACTTCTCTTACCTTTAAACGTTAACTAAAGTTTATTTCTAGCTCTTTTGGAGCTGTACAAATCTCTAAATATTTAATCAAAAAAGTTTAATCAGTGTTTAAAGTCCTAGGCGTTGAAATTTTTTTTTAAGTTAAGGTAAAGCAGTTTTAAAGTTGCTGCTAAGACTTTAAGCCTGCTAAAGGCATAATTGCACGTTCTTTTTTGTATGTTAAAGTCTTTTTAGTTGTTTTCTACTTTAACAGTAAGCTGCTTTCTAAAGATTTATTACATTTTTTTATTTTATTAAAAGCGTCTAGGTTAAGTTATTTGAAACGCTTAGGTTGTGCTAGCTACTAAGCTAGTTTTAATGCAGCAAGTAGTGTTAGTAGCTAAGTAAGTAGCTGTTCTTGTTCTAGTTTAATTTCTTTAGAGACTAAGTTAATAGCCTCTTCAATAAGAAAGGCTTCTTCAATTATAGTTAAAGTTGCTATTTTATCTATTTTGTTTGCTCTGCAGAGACCTTTTAGAGTGTTCTCTATTTTAGCCCTACTAACACTATCTTAGTACAGTCTTGCTATCTAGATAGCGAAGCTTCTAAATGTAATTTTAGCCTCTGCTATTATTGTATATATATAAGCGTGCTAAATAAATAGTGCTTTTATTGTCTAATAGCAAGGATTAGTTTCTAGAGCTACTAAAATATAGTAAGCTTATTGAACAGTTTGTATTGCAAAACGTTCTAGGTAAAGTCTTGTATAGCTAATTATCTCTTAGCACTTTTAATGCTTCTTCTACTATTAATCCCTCAGTAGATTTCAAACAGCTTTAACTAAAATTAGCAATTTAATTATTTAGAATCTTGTCTAGATGTAGCTCTAGGTAGCTTCTTGTCTAAATATAGCTCTAGGTGACCTCTGTGCGTAGATATAGCTCTAGGCGGCTTTTAATTCAACGTAGCAACGCTATAAAAGGATTTAATGTAGCTATAAAAGTACGTTAGGTTAACTATTAATGCAAGAATAACAGTAATAAATTAAATAAAGAACTATAAAGGCTATACAGCAAGTTTATTTACTTCTCTGTTAAGTCTGTGCTTAGTGTTAGAAAAGATGTTAAAGTAACTACGCAGCAGCTACTAACATGGTTTTAGGAAAATAGCGCAGAGCTAAGAGAAAGGCTAAGCAGGCTAGAAAAGCAGAAGGGCCGAGCAGTCTAAGAAAGGCCGAGCGGGCAAAGCTCACAGAATCCGGGTGCTTACCGCACACCCAGGATCTGCAGGAAACAAGGTTTTAGGCCGAGTACTAAGGACACTAGGGCTTCAGCTCTTTACAAGTAAAAATACCTAGTCTTGTAGGAAGGTTATCCTAAAAAAAAAGAATTTCTAGCAACTTAGTTCTTAATTAAGCGTAGAAGCGCTTAAAAAATTCTAAAACTATAATTATATACTTCCTTAATATCAAAAAAAGGTAAAACTTAAAAAAGGTTAGGGATAATTTTTTAAGAAAAAAGGGAATAACTCTAAGTAGATTAAAGGAATATAAATACAGTATAATTTTACTTATTTTTTTCCTTTTACAAAAAGTCTTTTTGCTTAGGTGCTTAATAGTACTTTAGCCTAAAACTACAAGAACTACTTTTATAATTTTAACACTTCTCTACATTAGCCTGTTATAGCCTATTATAACCTACAGAAGCGCACTAAAGCTAATAGAACAATAGAACTATAGAACAACTAAGGCCAAAGAGCTTAATTTATAAAAAAAGAAATTATACTAGCAAGAAATTAATAAGTCTAAAAGGAACTATGTTATTATTCAATCTATACAGATCGGGGTATCTACTAGAACGCCCTAGACTAAGCTATTATAGCCTAGTCTAACCTATAATGCCCTATTAGGATTAAGCACTACCTAGGCGCATTCTATAAGTATATACTAGAGGTCTTAGGCGCCTATTGCAGCCCGGAATAGCCTATTATAGCCTATACTAACTTATTCAAAGTCTATCTATATTGTCCTTAGCCTTTTAGATCTAGGTTTCAACCTTCTTAATAAACTTAGCTAAGCTGCCCTTAATGTTGCTTTTAGCGCTTACATATTGAGACTCTAAGGCTGACAACTTTACATTTATATAATATACCTCTTGCTTAAGCAGGGAACGGCTGCTCTTAGTAACCTTGCGCTTTACTAAGTTAGAACAGCTTATTATAGCCAATAATAAGGTATACATACCTTTTTAGGAGTACTTAAGATTAGTCCTTTTATCTCTTGCTACTTTAAAAACTTATTAGCCTTAGCCTTAGCTTTAATAGTATAATTATTGCAGGAACAAAAGTTAAAATGCAAATTTCAGAGGGGTGACAAAAAAAAAAGATGTCAAAAAAGTTATAGTTTTTAAAGCTTTATATTTCGACAACTAGAAGTACTATACCCAAAAGAATTAGTGATTTGGAAAGCCAATATATTCCTTTTTGAGTTGGGTGGCTTAGTAAGCTGCTTAGTCAGCACGGTTGTCCCTGTAATCTTGCTTGAAATGAGATGAAAAAAAAAGTGAAAATAGATTTCAGTATAACTTTTTTATAATTGTATAAAAACACGCTAAGAAAAAAATAAGTTTAATAAGCTTACATAAGTATAACGTAAGCGTATTTTAGAGGCTTACATCTTAATTTCTTAGAGTTTAATAAAAGGGTGAAAAAATAGGGATTGCTTACGTAAGTGCTAATTACGTAATAGCTTAGTAAGCTTTTAGTATGTTAACTCCTCTTGTTTGTCCTAACTTGCTTTTTTTATAATACCTCCTCTATGTCTCGCAATCTTTCTCAATTTGAGCAAGAAGTTTATACTTTATATGTACAAAATAAGCCTATTTCTTTGATAAGTAATTGGCTGGAAAAGTCCTCTAGAATTATTACTAATACTCTTTATTAAATAAAACAAAAAAAGGCTCCTTTATCTACTTTTAGGCCTCAAAAAGGTCGTCCTACAAAGATCTTAAATAAAGCAAAAAGAGTGCTTAATAGAGACCTTACTAAAAGCCCTAAAAAGACAAATCAACGTCTTTTAAAAGAAAATAGTCTAGAAGTTTCTATTAGAAGCTTACAACGCTTTTTGAAAAAAGAGAACTATTCTATTAACATTTCTTGAAAAAAGACGCCTTTAGACGCTAAAAAGGCTTATAATTGTAATATTTACGCCAAGCAATTACTTAATAACCTCAAATATATCAACTTTGATAAAGTTATATTTTCAGACGAGTCTGCTATTAAGTGAGGGCACGGTGCTAGGACAGAATACTATTAAACACGGCAAAATAATAGGGTTGGAAGGAAAATAGTTTCTACAACTAACACAAGTAAGTTTAAAAAAACTCTATTTAACTAAAAAAAACTTTAATATATCTATTATTATTCTATTATTGTAATCTATTTTTAGCACGCTTACTAATTAAGTTATAGGTCAAGATATTTCTATCTAGGTTTGGGAAGCGATTTAGATAGGTGGTAGATCTAAATTAGTAGTAATTAAAAGCCCTTTAATTACTACTCCTTTTAGGAGTTCAGACTATATTAAAAAGATCCTTATTTCTATAGTAAAACCTGCGATAAAAAAAGGTAAGTTACATATACTCCTTTTTTCTACTTAGAGAGTGTTTACTCTTTATTTAAATTATAAAGTAGCAATCTTTTTTTATATAATTAAAGGACTTACTAACCTCTATATAGGCTGGAAGTTTTAACAGAATAACGCTAAGATTCATAAAACTCTAGAAGTTTTATCTTGGTTTTCTAGGAATAGGATATCGCGTTTTAAGCATCCTGCTTATAGTCCTAATCTAAATCCTATAGAAAACGTGTGGGCCTTGCTAAAAAACGCTTTAGCTAAAAGGCCTATTACTTCTTTAGGTATAGGAAAGGATAAAAAAAGTATAGCAGCCTCAAAGGCTGCTATAAGGGAGGAATGGGATCAATTACCTCAAAAGGCGATTGATAATTGTATTCTATCTTTACTAAGGCGTTATTTGGACGTTAAGGAAGCTAAAGGCTGGTACACTAAGTATTAGTAAGCTTTCTTTGTTATTTATTTAGAAAAAACCCTAAAAACAAGCTCTTAATTACTACTTAATAGTTTTTTCTACAATTACCTTTAAACTTACACACTGATGAGATTAACTAGTATTATTTAATATATATACTTTATAGCGATTTTCACACCTTCAAAAAAAAGTTATTTTGTTATTTATTCTTGAGTTTTTTTATCTTTATTTTCACTGCTGAAGTTGAGCGCAAAAGTGCTTACTAAGTAGCTTACTAAGTAGCCTAATTTAAAGAAGAAGATCTTGGCTTTCCAAATCGCTAACCATTTTGAAAATAGCCCTTCTGGTTGTACTAATATAAAGCTTTGAAAACTATAAATTTTTTGACATCTTTTTTTTGTCACCCCTCTGTATTTTTAAACTTTAAAAGAAGTAAATAGCACTTTTGTAAAAGAAAAGCTTCTCTGCCTGAGGCTTGTACTAGCTAAAGTGGGTAGGTAAAGGCAATAATAGGGTACAATAGGCCACTATAGCCTATAACAGCTTACTTACTTTATAATCTTCTTATTTAAGGCCTAAGACTGCGTAATTAGCTTAGCCTTAACTAGGTTACAGTCGGGCGTAGTAAGAGGGACTTTCTGGCGAAGGTATTAGGGCTCTAGCGCCACTCTCTCCTGTGGTTAGGCTTCTAGGTTATAGTGAAGGTTCTTAAGGGTCTCCTCGCGCTTACTAGTATTAATCTGCTTAACTAAGACACTAATCTTACAGAAGAGCTCTATCTCAGCAGCAGAGGGCTATATTATGTTAGTATAAGCTAAAATACCTTATAATAACTAATAATAGCCTATTAACTTACTGTACAACACTCTTAACTTAAGTACTAGTAACAAAGATACTTTATATACTAGACTTTTCTACTAAAATTATTTTTATAGGTCTTAGTCTTAAAAAGCTCTATAGTGTTATTATTGACTTTAAGATAGACGCAACTAACTTTGTTAAATATATAAACACTTTTGCTAGCAAGAAAGTTAATACAACAGCTACAGCAATAAGCAGATATATAACCTTTGCGCATATAAAGATTGCTAACTACAGTAGCGTTTATTTTAGAGAAGTCAACTATTGTATTTATTTTTTAAGGTGTTAAGGGTGGTGGTTGTTGTTGTAGTTAAAATGGGGTTCTAAAAAAGTGAAAAGCAGCTACCCTCTACGAATTAATTGCAAAAGTCAAAAAAAAGACTGTGTATAGTTAACGAGATTTGAACGGTGGGTGGATGAGTTCTAGGAGGAAAGCTTAGACCACTGAGTAATAATCAGGGTCAAAAAATTTGCTAAGGTACTAAAAAACGATATTAGTTAAAACGTGTCTAACAGCGATTGCCAGCGTATGGCTAATAACAAGATTACAGTAGGATTGTAATAGGACTGTAACATGATGTGATAGAGGAGGGAAAGGACACGTACGTACCGCAGCGGGAGCCTGTAATACTTTATAAAGCTAAAGCTGCTGCTTCTCACCTACTGCTTCTTACCTTTTGAACAGCACCGTATACGAACGATTCGCATACGATACGCTGCACTGCAATATAGCGTGCAACCTCTGCAATAAGTATCTCCTCAACCTCAACTCTTATCTAAAGACAGGAAGCTTTCCTGTTGTACACCTAGCCTCTAAACTAGTCTAGCTTGAGCTGATTATGCGGACACCTAAGTTTATTAAGCATCTACAAACTTAGCCTCTTTAGGACTTTATAATTATATCCCTAATAAACAACTCTAGAATCTGCGATATCTCTATATACAAAAAGAATGTTAAGCCTCGACTCAGCTGGTTGTGGAAGGAATACAAGATCTACAGGGTGTTTGCTAATACTAGCAAAGTACTCAAAATGCTCTGCTTTGGCATCCCTCTCTTCTTGTTAATCGTGCATGGGCTGAGTAAAGAAACTATTGGTTAACTATTGTATAGGCGAAAATAGATTATTTTAACTTATAGTACCTTATAGTAGGCTGAAGTAGGGCTAAAATAGGAAGAAACGGCAGAATTTATTAAAGAAAAGCTAATTTAATAAGTTGCAAGGAGCTGCTAAGCTACAGTTAGCTAGAAAACTTTATTTTAGCTTATTATAGCTTATAATGTGCCGGTGCGCAGAGTGATACCCTACGGCACCCTATGGTTAGTGCTCAACTACATGATCTTAGGGTATATAACCTGCTCTGTGGATCGCAACCACCCCCATTCCTCAACTCAGGAACTGTACTATTAAATAAGCGTCTTCTTCTACTATTAGCCTTTATCCTTAACCTACAATAAGATTATGATCTTACTAATCTTGTTCTCGCATAACTTGACTACTGGTAATCTCCTGCTCTTGTAGCAGTATGTCTTTATACACTCCAACACCTGTGTAAATAGCAAAGCCTATAAGGACATACTCTACTACTTAGTGCACAAAAAGACTAGTGCATAATTATTAGAAGAACAATACAACAATCTTAAAAGAGCATAAAATTTAAAAAAAAAACACTAAAGAAGCTAGAATTCTTGGGATTACTACCAGAAACACTTTTAGAAGGTTAGCACTATTTTTTACTACAGACTACGTTAAGGACTATGTTACCTAAGTTAGTACTAACAACAACTACAGAAAACAAAAACTACTAATAAAACAAGAAAATGCGTTATTAAATGCTAATTTAAAGTCTACTTAGCAAATTTTAAAGTAGCAAGCTGTCTAGTATAAGTATAGATAGTCTTACATGTGTTTAAACGCCAACTTGAAGTCTACTTAGCAAAATTTAGGGTAGCTAAACCCGTCTAGCAAAATAAAGACAGTAATATATATGTAAAAAAAATGCTAAGCTAAGGTGCTATTAAGTAAAATTTAAAATAGCACTAAAAGCTTACATCTAAATGCGTAACACTGAGTAAGTACTGGCTTTAAGTATAAATTTAAGCCTACTTAACAAAATAAGGGGTACTTAAGAGGCAAGGATTTATACACTTACACCTAAACAAGCATATACTACAAAGACTTAACAAAAAATACATTATTTCTTTTAAAAACTATACCTTGTTTATGACTTTACTAGCTATTATTAACTATTTATACAAAGAACTTTAATAAGTTTTACTGTACTACAAATATTAAAGAAGAATTAGAAGACAGGTTAAGGACAGGAAGACGCGATGCTTTCTTTTTCTAGACTTACTACTGCTAGTTCTAAGTTACTATTAACACTATTAAGTTAAGTTATTAATACTATAGCTACACTTACGTACAACTTGGCGTTGTTTATAGTTTAACTTGAACACAGTACGTTAGTCTTTAATAACAAAGATGTTACTAAATACTCAGAAAACTTTAACTAACAAGCTAATAATAAAGACATTTGTAATACTATAAGAGACTTTATTCTACTAAACTACTTCTTTAATAAGGATTAATTACTCTCTTGTATACTAAAACGCTTACTTAAATATTCAGAAAAGGATTAGTCTAAGTTATGAACACAAATAAAGAAACAGTAGAAGAATAAGAATACAGCTGTTAAGATAGGCAAGCGCTTATACTTTTAAGCTTACATTTATAAATGTGTACAAAACTAGCTTAAGCTAGTAAAGTATTATACACACTTTACTTCTGTTGCTCATATATATATTAACAACAAGCAAATCCCTTAAAAAAAGAAAAGTTTTTTTTTTCTTTTAAGGACTACTACAAACTAACAAAAACGTAGTTATGTACTATATGCTTTCTACTTTAAATAAAAATAATTAAGATACATATAAACTAAAAGAAATTTATTCTTTTCTTAGATCTTACTACAAGAAAATAGCTAGCCTAAATAAAATTTATTAGCTAGAACAAGGAGGCGCTAATGCTAAGATATACTAAATTATGCTGTCTAACTAGCAAGCAACCTTTACTCCTAAGAAAGTAAAAGAGGCAGCAGTTAAGATTAGCAAAGTACATAAAAAGATAAGCACGCTAGCAGATGTTAACCTAGAGGTAAAGGACCTTATTAAGTCTCTAGGCAACCTAAAGCTTAGACTATTAACTATTAACATGCTTATAGCTTATCTTACAACTAAGAAACTTCTAAAGAAACTTACTAACCATACATACTTTATTGTACAAGCAACTAATACTTAACTCTCTAGCAAGAAGAATAATAGTTCTTTTATTACTAATACTCTAAAGAGACTATCTAACAAGACAAACACAGCATACTTAAATAACGTAAAAATTCAAACTTTTTATTATATATATTGTGTTGTAGAATACGGGCTTAAGAATTGTAATCTATACTACGCCCTAAAGCAGATAAGATAAGTTAGTTTTGACCAGGATATTGCGGCTAAGAAAAGAACTTATTACTTTAGGCCACTATATAAGCGTTCAAAGGAAATGCTAAGACAACTACTACTAAACTAAGTTTTATTATAGGTAAGTGCAAAGATTAAAAAGTTTTATAACGTTACTAATAACGTATTTAATTAACTAGCCTCTAGTGTAATACTTAAGAAGTTCAATAAAAGAGACTCTTTACTAGGCTCAAGGTTTAAAGAGAAAGCCTCTAGTTTTACAAACGTAGCAATAACTTTAACAAACTAAAGCTACTACAATAACGTTTTCTAGCAGTTTTAACAGTTTTAGGAATAGTTGTACAACTTTACTACAAACACATAAATCATAAGCTTAATAATATTAATACTGCTAATATTATACTAGAAGGTAGAGAAAACGTCTTGCATAGCATCTTTAAGTTAAATACAGCTACGCGCTTAAAGGGCAAAGGCCCTGCCCTTTACTAAGATATTAATTTTGTCTAGGATAAAGAGATAAAGAAACAAGGAAGGCTAAGCAAGAATACAAGTACCTAAAGCAGCAATTCAACAATAAAAAGTAACGCTTCTTTTTTTAACTTGTAGCTTATAGATATGCGGTTTCTGTAGAAAAAAAATATAAGGTAATATATTTTTTCTGTAAGTTAGCCTTATAACTTACTATTTTGAATTATTAGACTACTGAAATTATTTTAGCAAGACAACAACTTGTTAGTAGATTTAAAACACTTACATCAAAAATAAAACAAGAAAGCTATAGAGTTTATAAATGCTTTACTTAATTTTAAGTTAGAAAAGATAGTGTAAGGGCAGCTAAATTGTATTGCAACTGCCTTGCATAAGCAGGAAGTACAAGAGGTTACTGTATTAGACCTTATAAAACAAGACAACATTTAGAAACAGCTGTGCAATCTTCTTAATACTAATATTAATATTGCAGATAGTTTAGGTATACTTAACATTATAACTAGTAAGAAAATTGCTAAGCCTACAGAATCTATGTGTGATTTAGCGCACCTAGAATTTGTTCCAGCTGCTAATTAGCTAAACTAACGCACGGACCTGCAAAACTTTACTAATAAAACTTTATTAATTATACTGCTCTCTAAAAACTTGCATTGCAATGCAATAAATACATATTAATTAAATGTATAAACCTGTTACAAAGTGCATAAAAAAGAAGACTTTTAGATAAACATGTAAGGTAATATACCTACTAAGGAGGTCTAAGCGATCTAATAAAAGAATAGGCAAGTCTTTGCTTAAATAGGCCTGCTAACATACTAGGTCATTATAAACAGCAGCTTTTTTAAGTGCTTGATTAATACTAGAGCACAAATAAATATTTTAAGACTTAGTGCTGCACAATTATTAAAGATCCTGTATAAAAGAATAGGACATAAGCTAGAATAGCCTTCTCCTAGTGTTACTTTAGCTAATTATATGCATAATCTGTTTGTTAGGACTGCATTTAATATACTTAGACGAATAGAGACGGTTACTATTAAAACTACGTTTAGGATTGTTGCTAATGTCACTAAATCTGCAATTTTAGGAGGACCTTGGTGTATATGCGCAAGAATAGCAATATAGTATAATGTGTTTAAACAAATTACGTGCTAAGTCCTCTCTAAGAATATTACTAATAACGCAGTGTTTGTTGTATTTAATTTATCTCTAAGTTACTCTGTGTAGACAATTAGAAATAAAGTCTCTAATAACAATTCAGACAAAGAAACAGCAGGTAATATATAAGTACATGTAATTACTAACACAACAAGCAACAAATCGCGTATAGCTGCAGTAAAATATATACAGAAAGCTGCATAGTTACATCTAATAGCTAGATTAAGCAATTTTAACACACTGTATATAGGCGGCAAAAAAGCCAACTAAATAGTTTAAATAAACTAAGTGTTTGCTTAGGCAGTTAAACAATCTAAGAACCTTATAAAAAACTAAAAGCTAAGTAAATTTTTAATTATGTATAAGTTTAATTGTTAACTGTTAAAAAAAAGGCTGCTTAAATCTACTTAACAACGCAACAATCTCTACATAATATATAAGACTATAGACAAGAAAGTTTAACCTATTAATATCCTTTAGCAGGAGATACTTATAGAATTTAAACAAGGAAATTAAAAGAAAAAAGTAAAGAAAAAGCAACTTCTCTAAAGAAGTATTTGTAATTTTAATACAAGACTATACAACTACTTGTTTAAACTAAGATATACTACTTTCTCTTAAGAGACAAGGCTTATTAAAGAACAAATTAACAAACTACATGTTAAAGACTACCTCTAGCTATTAGAAAAAGAGATATTTATACATATACTTCTTAATAGAGAGAGGGCGCTCTTGTGGTAATTTAAGAAATTAGGAAGGATTCATCCTAACATATGCCTGCTATATAAGATACAAACAATACTACACAAAGCTTAGCAAGTGCGAGGTTATGCTGTCTTAAAAGCTTTAGAATTACAAGTAGTACATATAGTTAATATCTGTCTAAATTAAGGAATATAAAAAATATGTAATAGTAAATATTACAATCTATAGCACTTTGTACCAAAAAAGAACAAAGGTGTTTCATAAATTAGCAATGCACAACAAATAAATGCAGTTACTATACAAAATATAAACTTACTACTAACAGCAAATAAGTTTTCTAAAAGGTTTATAGAATACAAAATTATCTTACTTATAAACTTGTTTTTAGAATATAACTTGATTACACTATATCTAGAAAGCAGAGATATAAAAGCGGTTGAAACACTAGTAAGACGTATACAATTATGCATAATAGTTATAAGTACTACTAACTCTATAGCAGCATTCTAACAAGGTATATGTGTGAAGGTGGAACTGCATTAGGAAATGGACGCTTCTGAAGCAGGAAATGGATGCTCGCTTAGCGTCTCGCCGCTTTTATCTAGCCTGTGCGCTGACGTATCACATATAACTATGCTGTCCTTGCTAGTCTATCGTCCCTCTTCATCGTCTCTTTCCCCCCTAACTCCCTCCTTCAGCCTTATTGGTTGCTCTGATCTACCGCGAGGCATTTTCCTGCATGCACCGGCTGCACCGCCTAGTCCTGCGTCTAATTTCGCCCTCCTTAATCTACTAACAGTGAGGGCACTACGCTGTATCTGTTGACAGATCCCGTCTACGCATCTTCTCCTCTAGAATTAGCGATGTTCTCTACCGTTTTCTGCTACTTTAGCTGCTCTATTTCCTCTGTCCTCAGCATAGCTAAGCAGTAAATATCTAGTGCCCTAGATCTCAAAATGCCCCTGCAAACTCTCGCGGACGGCCACTAACACTTTCTTGACAACTCCTTCCCTTTTAGAGCCCACAGATCTAGTAGCTTATTAACCTGCCACGTTATTAACCGCCTAGGACTGCAACAGTATTGCTTTAGATGCCCTGATCTTATAAGGGGTTATGCCTGTGCCGTTGCATCTAGACGCTTAGTAAGATTACAAGGCCACGTAGCCCTAGGGAAAAGATTAGCCTTGAGCTGTGAAAGTGTCGGTGAAAGCCGGATATCACCGTACTCACGCCAGGGAGACACAGCTAGGTCGCCACCCGCTGCCTAGCTAGACAGGTAGCAGTTGCAGCATGTACTTGCCTATGCTGCACTGTATATTAGATTAGTAGAGCTTAAGTCTACATAACAGTCTGTATAATTCTAGTGTTATATCTTAGTGTTATAGATTAAGAGGAGCGAAGGACTAGAGTAAAGCCTAAAGCCTAGATAAGCATTTAAGCCTAAGTTTAAGTTCTAGGGTCACTAAAGAGTTAAGCATCTATATTTAGATCTCTACCTTTATTTTTAGGATGTAGATTAACTAGAACAGGTATTACTATAGTTATGTTATTAAGAAGTAGGCTCTGATAGAAAAGGGGGATTTGCATAGCGGCGGCGCAACTTAGCCCTTAGGGAGCTAGCTTTGTAGTTTCTTGTTCTATAACAAGTATTAGCTAGATAGTCACATTCTTTCTTGTCTAAAGAAAGAGGGGCTTTAAGCAAAGGCTGTATTACCACTAACACTACGCAGCTATGTAATTACTAATTAGTCTTTACCTTAGTGTACCTCTAGAGTTTGTGTTTCTAACGCCGTGCTGTGTTAAATGCTGCCTGCTAGAGCGTTTAAGGGTATTAAAGCTAGCTTTCTAAGATTAATTAAATTTAAGCGTAGAACCTTTATATACTTAAACTATAGCTCTTCTATATTCTCTGCACTACTAGATCTCCCTAAAGCAGGCAACAGTAGTAACAGCGGTAACGACGATGTCCTTAAATTCTTTTCTAACGCAGAGCGGCATTTAATTTATTCCTTACACTAGACCTCTAGAGCTAAAGCTAAAATCGCGACGTAATCTGTTAAGAACAACGCTGTCTAACTAACACGAATACCTTGTTCATGACAAGAATCTGAGTACTAGGCCTGCTGTCTCGTTGCATCGAGCTAGAGATGTTAATATAGAAATAGGTAGGTATTCCTAAAGCTAATGAAGGAATGTTGTGTTTATATTAACTAAACGCAACTGACAAGAATATCTGTAAACCTAAAGACTATAGTAGTTGTCGTGATATTAGCTACGCAGGCAGTCTTCTTCCCCCTAACAAACAAGGCGTGGAAGTTGAGCATTTTGTCTTAAGTTGTTTTTCTAAAGTAGTCCTACGTGAGGGAAGCTTAGATCTATCCTCTTTTAGAGATAGTAGTCAAGGTAAGCCCTTTGCGTTATCTAGATAGTAGCTTAAATGTACTATTTCTAACATTGCGTAGAGGACGTAGTTGTTACTGTAGGCAGTGAACCTAAATTAGATGCTACTACTGCTAAAGACAATTTAGTTACGCAGGCACACAATTGCACTCACGTCCTAGGTATAGCAACTTATAACTATCGCGGTACTAACAGCACTAATAATGCTATTAGCTTAGAACAGCTTAGGGTACTAGAATCTCAAGCTAATAGACTCCTAAATCATAACCTTACGTTAAAACCACCAACACCGTCAACTAGATCATCAATAATGGACACTGGACAGCTAACGCAAGGGGCTAGCGGCGACACTCTTCTAGAAGCTATAACACATTAGTCTTGATAGTTAGTGCACGAGATGGCAGAGGAGCAAGGTGAGCGAACTCTGTTCTAAGTGAGTTTCTTCTGTCTAATATTAGTAAGACAAATATGCGCTACTCTTAATCACGAGCAGCGACAGCGATGGCAACAGATCTGACGGCAACGACGACAACGACGACAACAACGACAACAACGACAACGGCGACAACAACAACAACGACGACAACAACGATAACAACGACAGCACGAATCGCACAAAGCTGAAGCGCAAGCGGGAACGCTCTCTGCCAGCTAAGTGGTGTAGCCAAAAGTCAAATGGGAGGTTGAAGCCGCGCCCGGGGCACGCCGTACACTTAGCGGGCCAACGAAAGCCTTCCTCCGGCAGCCGACTGCTCGCTAACTGCCTAACCCGC
This sequence comes from Alternaria sp. 'sect. Undifilum', assembly GCA_024321975.1. Classification (NCBI taxonomy): domain Eukaryota; kingdom Fungi; phylum Ascomycota; class Dothideomycetes; order Pleosporales; family Pleosporaceae; genus Alternaria; species Alternaria sp. 'sect. Undifilum'. Next base: position 12,158,246 of record JAJJZI010000001.1, read on the forward strand.
CTAAAAATTCCTCTAGCAGCGCAGTATAGTGACTACGATACTAAGAGATGCTATAGCGATGAGAGTAGCGATGGCAGCAGCGGCTGCTGTCTTAGAAGCAACAAGCGACTGAAGTCAGCCTATCGCTCAAGCAAGCAAAGGCGAAAGCGTGATCGCTACAGTGCACTTGAAGACGACGAATACGAGGTAGAGCGGATCCTCGAAGCCCGTGTCTATTATAACAAGTTACAATACCGTGCTAAATGGCTCGGATATGAGGTTGATCGGAAGTGGTACCCTGCATCAAACTTTAAGAATAGCCTATTCAAGCTCCTTGAGTTTCATCGCGCCAACCCTATCCACCCCGGACTTCTAAAAAGGCTTGATGTGTGGGTAAAGTGCTTTCAGGAGGATAGGGATGCGGTCGATTACTCTGATGACGACGAACCCTAGCGGTCAGATGCAGGACGCACCGGCATGCGCTTGTCGTCTAGCCTTATAAGCCCTCGCCGCGTATACTGAAGCTCGTGCCCGCTCGCGATGATCGCGGGCACTCTAACGAATATGCCTAGGCTTCTTCTTTGCGCCGTTAATTTTCTTGCACCTAGGCCCTGGCGGGTGCTCCTGGCACGAAGGTTGGAGGTCGTGCTGAGAGAGAGGGGTTAGGGGCAGTAGCGATGATTGAACATCGCCACGAGTCTTTCTATGTAGAATTAAACAAAAAAATTGGAATAGATTTCGCTATAATGCTAGTTCGTGTCCCACGTCTCTGGCACAGAAACGGAGGTGATGTACTAATGTTGGCACCATACATGTCATGTAACGGTTCTTGACTAGTACGTATTGCTCTTTAGTTAGTTAGCTTACCTGAGGTAAGATGCCTTATAAGCTTATCGGTTCTTGTCTCTAGACAGATGATGCAGTCCCTCTTACCCTCGAATACCATTAACTATTAGGTCTAGATAATCTTGGAATTTATCAATTTAGAGCCTAAGTGTCGGATTACGGGTATTGATAGGTACATAGCTGTGATGGGCTTCAACCCATCACTGAGCTCCTCGACGATATCTCGGTTACGTGACAAGGCCCACTGATCGCGGCGTCCGAGCAGCGCTCAGACCAGACCTCCTAAGTTCAGCTCTTCTATAGTTCTCTCCTTGACAATCAGAATCAAAAACCATCATCGAACAGAATGCATTCCTAAGGTGCGTCCCTGGGTGGAGAGACACACTAGTCCCGAGACAGGTTGGTGGTTCGGAGCTTCGGCGCCTCTGTTGGGAGAAGTTATAGAGCTGACATTCACATACGGTGTTGGTTGATTGATTCTTCTCTAGACCAACAGGCTCTGATGAGGATCGCTGAAGTGCTGGTCGTGCTGTCAATCGTTTCACCGACACCGTCGGACAGCTCTTCAGCGATAACCCCCTGTCTACTCACGATCTAGACAATTTTATTAAACGTCGGAGACCCTGGGAAGAAGAGCAGTTAACAAAGACTATGTTCCTTAGCTTTGAAGGTTACTTAAACGTAGTAGTAAGCTCGCCGAAAGCCCCGAAGAGCGGGGGAGGGAAACCCTACAGCGAGACCTAATCTAGCGGGACCTGCCAGCTAAGCTTGGCCTGCATTAGCGCCCTTACTAGCTATTAGTAATTTAATGTAATAAATAAAATGCTATGCCTTCTTTGCATTAGCCTTAAAATAGATGTAGCGCATGCTAACAGCTTTCTAAGAGCATCTTACGCTGCATACAGAGAACTGTGCCCCGTGTCCTCTTATACGTTAACTAAAAGATGCTTACTAAGTTACGCGCCTGAAAATGCTTGTTTAAGGCCTGAGCGATGCTACTCGCACTCTGATACAGTGTTACCTTCCTGATGTTGATGAGCACTCGCATTAAGCAGCGTCTTGACCACCTGCTCGTGGCCTCCTTCTGAAGCTGCCTGCAGTGCGTTGCCGTAGTATCTACCCTGCGCGTTGACCTCAGCGCCTGCGTCGAGCAGCAGTCTTGTAACTGTGCTAAAGCCTAACAATGCGGCGTAGTAAAGCGGCATAGGTATGTTATTGTCGCTTTTTTCTAGATTTAGCTCCTCCTAAGGACGGTCTAGATTATGCAACTTGAACTAGTTAAGATATATAAGCTCTTCCCTAGCTAATAAACCTATAGTTAATTAACTAATTTGCTCTATCTTGTCTCCTGTCTTTTAAAGATAACTGCTCTAGAACTCTGCTAAGTACCTTACAAGTGCAGATACCTAAAGTATCTCTTTTTTTAATAGTTACTAGAGCTACATTAGGTACTTTAAAGAACCTCTTATTATTATACTTTAATATTAAGTCTTTTACATGCTGTACTACTTTGCTAACTCTTGCCTAATCTTGTTTAATATAAAGTACTCCTGCACTAAGTAGTATACTAGAGTAATAATCTATTAAGTAGACCTTAATTTTCTATCTACTTTGTTTGTTGTAATAGTAACTAGACTAGAGTAGATGTTTAGCGCTTCTAGTAAGTCTTCTAGCACCTTATTACAGTTAAACGCTAGGTTGTGCGCTATGTTAATAGTAACAACTTTAGCAACCTCCTTAACAGACAGTAGCTGCGTAGAGAACGTTAGCTACTACAGGATACGTATAGTATACTTAAAATATTCCTTGCCTATTGTAGTAAGAATGTAGTTATATGTCTAGTCTAGCGTCTGCGGCAGAGTGGCAAGAGATTTACGCAGCATCGCTTAATTGCAACACTTTCCTAGTATGTCTAGCTAGCATACAGCCTACTAGAACCTACGCTATTGTTAGCTCTAGCTTAGCAGAGAACTAAATCAAAACACTTACATCCCGCGAGCTCCGCCTATTAGCGCGGCCTTAATCTCTTACCTTACGACGGCATCCTTATTCTATTTCGCTAAGCCCTTGTTAACACGCAGCCTTTGTTAGATGTATTACTGTACATCTTAGTCTACTACGTTCCTCTAAAGACATACAGCGTCCTCTTCCCTAATATATTCCTCTAAAGAGCGCTTAATATTCTGCTCTTTCTAGCTAGTTATAAGTGGATATAGATTATTAAGCTACTACTTAGCTACTGCTTTAAGCATATCTATTAGCTCTAAGCGCTGCGCACACTTATCTAGAGTATTAAAAACAACGTATACATGCGTAAACTCTTATACTACTTTTTTTATTACTTATAAAAGCGCATATAATAATAGCTTTTATTGCCTATTCTTGCAAGATAAGAACAACGCGTTAATACTCTTAGGTATTACAACTAACTACTGCAGGAGCTAGCAGAGTAGTAAGTAGAGCATAAGCTCTAAGTCCTATTTCTATGTATTATTAAAGTTAAAGTAGAAGTACGCTGTTACTATATTAGTGTTATTATAGCAGTATTACAGTAGATTCTTAACAATAGTAGAGCTTAATATAGTCTTTCTATATCCTAGGATTCTGTACAGCTACAGCCGTAACGCTACTCTTTTCTTCTAGTCTATAAACTTTGCACTTTTTAGTAGCTAGAGACCTGTCTTAGCCTACTACTACCTGTGCGCTTTGTAGTAGTTAGTAGATAAATTAGGCGCTAAAAGCTAGCTACAAATCTTGCTAAGCCTCTCTTCTTAGTTATAACTATAGCCTTTATGCTTTAGAATAACTGCACTTCTAAGCTAATTATATACGTTTTCTCTGCCTTTGCTATATATTAGTAGTAGATAGATGTTAAATATACTAAATAGATAATATACTCTATCTTTATCGCGTGTCGTCTAGCGATCTTCTGCCTAAGAGAACTACTTAGCTACGCTAAACTTAGATATTTGCTTCCCTAACAGAGCTTTGCTAGGTATTCCTATAATCTCACTAATAGTGTCTTTAAGGGACTGCTTGTCCCCTAGCAGCTCTCCTTCTTTTAAAAAGAACTTAACAGAGCGGGGAGCTAGTAGTTTCTAAAGCGTCTAGCCTTAGTTGAACTACCTGCTCTTCTTAAACGCTACCTTCCATCTTCTGCGCAAACTGCTATTCCCTTCTAATAAGTTATTCTTAACGTCCGAAAGCAAGACATAGCACTTCTTTGCTTTCTAATACTAGCAGAACATAGAGTTAATCGCTTCTTAAAGCTTTTAGCTATTTGTTTTATTAATGTAGCAGGTGTTAACCTAGAAGTACTTTAGACTGTCCCGCTTAGCCTGTTGCGCGTAGAAGCAAATCTTCTAGTATCTCTCTTTGCGTAGTGTGTTAACATCTACTGCGTTGTCTAGATCTTTTAGATTAGTAAATGTTACCTCCTGCCCCTCCTTCTAAGTGTGCAACAGGATCGCGTATAGGAGAATCTTGTCTCTAATTAGGTCCTTAGTCTACCTAAGTCTTCTTTTACTTATAGTGTATAGTAGTTATATTAGGCTGTGTGTTTATCTGTATACGTAAGCAGTAGGAGGAAGTCTTAGAGCCTTAAAGTAGGCTAACAAAATTAATAGCACACGGCAGCTAGCTTGCGCAGGGCGTAGAGATTATAGTTATTAGGGCTGTTTTAAGTGCTAAGTGACGGTTTGCTAAAGTAGAAGTAAGCACGACTACCCTCCTCGTTGTTAGGGCAGGCTGCATCTCTAACACCTAGAGCAGGAGGCGCAGCCCGCACGCGCCGTGACGTGAGGCTAGCTAGGCACGGCTGAAAACGCTTAATCGCGCGACAGCCAGCGTGCTGTAAGCTAAGAAGCAGTTCTTGCCTGTAAACGCGACCTAATAGTGTAGAAAGCATAAGTTATAGATCATTATTTCCTGTAAGAGGATTTCACGATGCCTGTACAGCGCGTGCTAGTTTGTGCAAGGACACACTAGGCATAGGGACTCTGTGCCGCCAACTATCCTAGGGCTCAAAACGCAGCGCAACGACAACAGCGTTAAAAACAACCTAGAACATCTTAAGCGACGCATTTATCTAACGCCAGCAAGCAGCTTTAACGCGGAAAACAAAATGCTGTTAATATGCAGCATGCTGTAAACTATGTTTACGCAACCTCTAACTACCTAATTGCGACTCCCCTATCCTTAAGCCTGCCACTCTTAGTTATTTAATGCTAGCATGCTGCCTTGTCTATCTAAAGTCTGCGACATACACTGTTAGCGACCCTAAGACACGTCAAGTAATTATAAAGCTAACATGTTAAAAGGACGTATAGTAAGGCCTCTTGCCTTAGCTACAGCAACGTTCAATAAAAGACACAAGAACCGCATGAACAGCTACTACAAGGTATAGCAATAGACACATTAGACAACGCTACAGCGGCGTCACAATAATAAGAACCTTATAGTAGCATATATAATGATTAATCTTAAGAAGCACAGCAGAACAATCAGCTTTCTGCTGGCGTACTAAGAGGCTCTGCTACAAGATTACGACAGACGTCCTACCTAGGCTATTACAAGCTTAATCTTATATCCTAATCTACTAACTTAGTATATCTACGCTACTAGGGCCCTCTATAAGGCAGGTGCAGTCTTAATCCCTACTACAGCTGCAATGGTTGACGTTGTCGCTAGCGTTACCGCTAGTTCCGGCTCTTTAGTCACCCGCCTCGCCTTCGTCTTTAGCTCTGCTGTATTATGCTCTACCGCAGCACTCTTGCGCTTTCTGCCTTACTTCTCTTTACCTTTCGCCTTCTAAGCAGCGTCTTTCTTAGCACGCTTCTCTTATGCTTCTACAAGCTCCTTGTAGCCTATTACCTTAGCTTTGCCTAGTATTAGCAACATAGTTAACTGTCGCACCTTAGCTTTGCTATTAACTGTTAGCAAGAACTAAATGTGTTTTTTGTAGAAGGCCCCTTCTACAAGAGATAGCTGCGCGGCTTTAGCTAACTTATATAGATGTCTTTATAAGTTTTATTTGCTTATCTTGTTAAGAGCACTAGCATCCTGCTTAATAATTAGATTTTAAAGCAACGTAAGGCCCTCTACTAATGCTAGTATAATAAGTGTTTATAGAACTTTGTTCTTACGGCAAGCCTTAACATTTACCTTATTAGCTTTTAGAATTATTAGATTAGTAAGAAGTTTTAGCATGCTCTTAAGCACCCTATCTAGGTTAAACAGAAACAGACTACTTGCAGCAAAGCTAGCTATAATATTCTTAGAAGTAAAGGCTTTCTCCCTTATAAGGCTATAGAAGGAAGTTAAGTGCTCTTTACTAATAGTGTTTACGCCTCCTTACTCTAGGCGCTTAACTTACTTGCAATAGGCTGCCTTAAGAGGAGAAAACATTATAATATTATAAGGCTGTAACTTGTAAGAAGTATAAGAGGAAAGATAATAAAAAAAAATTATTTACAAAGTAAAACTCTAGCACTTCTAGCGTCTTATACGTTCTAAAGCTATTATAGATTAACACTTACAGCTTGCCTCTAGCTTGCTCCTTAGTTACAGGATTAAACATACGCTAAAGCTATTACAGGCTAATATAAGAGTCTGTGTACTTAGTGTTAGAGTACGTGTACTGCTACCTAGGGGTAGAGAAGGTAGTCTAGTTGCTCTAGTGCGTGGCAGCTAGCTAGATAATTATAGGATCTAGATAGCATAACGCCAGTCTTGTCTATATTGTATACATTCTCCTTAGAGATAGCTAGGTCTTTTAGCACCCTTCTAATTACTTTGAACTAATGTGTTATCTTCTAGTAAGTGTTCTTCTTGTAACAGCTCTAGTCTAGCGCTTTAACTCTTCTCGCTTGTGTCTCTAGATGGCGTTTCTCAAAGCCCCGAGTCCAGTTCTTGCCAGGCGGCTTCAGCAGACGGTCAGTTTCAGATCGCTGGCGGGTGACGCAGAAAGCTAGGAAGCGTATGTACTTGATGCGCACAGGCTAGCCTAGATCAGACAACTGTAGGAGAAAACGGACGAGGGCGTCCTCCTCGTACAGAGCGAGGTACTGCTAGCTTTAGGCCTTTTCTTTAATCAAGCGACGACCGCACGCGCGATAGTAGAGGGTCGTATAAGGGACTCTGCTACGATCTGCACGAGCACGGTATAATTCAGATAAGCTAGGAGGAACAGGTTACGCTAGAGCACGGCTAGCCTTGTCCATCGTGGCGGACTTGTTCGCGATAGGAAAAGAAGGACGGGGAACGTCTAGACAAACTCTAAATAGGGAACAGAGTAGCCTTATACACAACCGCTGTGTACGCGCGTAGCCGTAGATGCTTCTAGAAAGCTAGCAGCATGCGCCGCATCTATTTTAAGAGGCATACGCGACTAGCATAGCGCTGTATTCTTTACAATAAGTTACAGCAGGCGATAAGAACGCTAATGCAGGCTTATGCATGCTAAGCGATGTTAGCGTATCCTGCTAGCTTAGACGCGTTCCCTAAGATCTCCTGCTTCGCACTACGGGGCTGCCGGCATGCTCGCTCTCACATCGGAGCGATCTCACGAGCGTGGGAAGTCGATCTTCCTACGTCGCGCTCTCCGCACAATCCACCGAGCGCTTTAGTGGTCCCTAAGGTCACTAATAGACAGGGGGGTATCGCTATCGAGCTGATTAACGACGGCAACAAAACAATCGATATCACAGCCAACATAGCAGCAATCTATATTAGACGCTAACGTGCTTAAAGAGCAACAGCCTTACAATTATAGTAGACTGATAGCAGCTTTACAAGCCCGCAAATGGGAGGCGCCGAAGCTCCGAATTGCTAACCTGTCTCGCGATATAGTGTGTCTCCTCACTTAGGGACGCACCTTAGTTATCGTTATTTCCTTTCCGCACTAGTGCGAAGCCCTACCAACACTAAGCCTAATATCCTGTGCAGAAAAAACTTAATAAGCCCTGCAGTACAACATTTCACTTATTTACTAGTTGTGACCAGTATATATGCTATCCTACACCCAGTATTCCTATTCGGAACGCTGTACCTTTTTGGTAGCGCATGGCCAAGTAGCGTAGGGCTTGATCATAACACTATTAGTGTTGCCTGCTGCGAACTTTCAGTCTTCTTGTATCAGCACAGGTAGGTTATACGCTACAGGATGCGTAAGGCTTTAAATTTGAATACAGGATAGTTTATTGACCAAATCCTCCTATAGCTACACTCTGATTCCTAGTGTTGAACATATTAGAGTGCACTGGCTCTACGCACTCAGCAGGAGGGCTTTGCTGTGCTTAATGTGCCTCATTCTTCTATGTCTGACGTTGCGCTATTTAGAGAATACCATTTCCTGTTAGTCTATGCGAGAACGAATAGCACACTCTTCTTATCTAATCACTTATTAGGATGATAAGTCAACGCCAAATCTAATTAATATAGAAAGGAAGGTGACACAGCAACTGTGTAGCAGTGCAGGCCTAGTACAAATTAGATTCTGTAAAGAAGGTAGACAGAGACCTACTATAAATATGCCTTGCTGTAGTTGCGTAGAAGTACTTCTGCTAGTAAGTAAAAGACTTAAGACAATAATCGCGCTATATAATTAGATAGACGCTGTAGCTGCGTTTGTAATAACAAATGTATAAAACAACTGCACATAATCTTTGTCTCTCTACTTAGATCCTAAGTTCTTGTAGGCCTCTAGTTGCTTGTGGGAGATTACTGAAAATAAAAGTAATACAGCGGCAAGGCAAGTAAGCAGTGCTAACTTGTAAGTAGAAGATGTTGTTTTACTTTTACTTGCAATTAGATAGCTTTAAATATAAGTATAAGTTACCTATGTAACTGCAGAAATAATGTTAAGTATAGTTAAGATTGCTACTAAGTGTATTGCCTATATAGCCTAGCAAGGAGAAAAGAAGATCTGCAGCAATTAAATAAGCTTAAATTTCTGTTAGCAGACGATGAAAAATTAAGGTAGGCAGGCTGTCTAATATTACTACTAGTAAGAAGTTAGAGATTATATATAATAACTCTGTTAAGCTAGTAGTACATGTCTCCTCTTAAATAGGCTGTAGTCGCGATTGCAGTGATGCTAGTAATCCCTATGCCTATTAAGATAATGCTAACAATAATTCCTATAACCGTCTCCTACTAGTATTTGTACTTAGAAACATTAGCTTCTACTCTAAGAAGATTTCTAATATTAAGGTAAGTAAGCGCGCTGCTAAGTATAGGTCTAACTAAGAAATAGATTGCAAGGCTAACTAATATAGAGAGTATTATATTAATAAGAATTAATATAGTACTAAATATAAGGGGCTTTTATCTTTTGTACCTACTCTATGTGTCGTCTAAAACAGGACTTATAGAGAGTTACATCATTATGTACCTATTCCTAGTAGTAGAGCCTAGGCAGAGCGAGGGATATAATAAGAAAGTAATCTTAAATAGCTGCATGCATACCTGTTAGAAGATCTATATAGTCTTGCGGTATTCAGCCTTGCTAACTACTAGGATAGAGCTTAGAAGCAGTCGTGATGGCTGCAGGTGCCTACATTGTGAGGAGGATAAGTTGATGTGACACTGTATACGCAGCCGCACAACCTTCGTAAGGTCTTTAGCGGACACTAGTACTTGCCGCCAAAGTCTAGGCCATCGCCTACAGCAACCTGACTAGGCTTTGCTCTCTTGCATGAGGTATGTTAGAGCCGCAGACACTTAAGGTGGAAGCCTGTAGCGATTGGGAGCTTGGTGGGCTATACTAGAGAGACCCAGGTCTGAATTGGAGAAGTTTTAGAGTTCGTTGTACAGGAATATGCTTTGAGGTCTTTACTAACAGGCAATATACGATGACCTAGCGCGGATCTTGTTGGTTACAGGGTGCCAAAAGACTATTAACTGTTGAGCTACTCCCCTGTTGAAGGACGTAGTTGTATGAAAACGAAGGAAATTCACTCTGTACTTCTTCGTTGAAGGGTCTCACTTCACACTACTTAGAGCGTCTGCTCTTCCCCCCCTCTCTTCTCTTTTTTGTGTCGAGGTGTGATTCTGACGAGAGCTCCTCGAGCCATGATGAGTATATCATTGTCGCAATCTAGTGTATGCGAGGTTTGGCACTGCAAGGCTTCTACATCTACAACAGTAGCTGCTTCGTGTTCTAGCAGTTCCCTCGCCTTTTTGACTAAAAGGTATTTGATGTTATAGACAATCTCTGAATCGTTTCTGTTTCTACCTAGTGCTGTTATTTTTGCGGTGTACTCTATGTGAATTTTAAGGGATCCTGTAACATAGAATTGTAGTTCGCACGCAACGACAATGCTACTAACCTATAGCACACCTTAAATTAATTCTGCAATGCTACTTAGTGTAACCTTGTAATAAGTTCTCTAATGACTGCATTAAGCGGATAATTGCGTCGCAGGCTCGTCCAACAAGCCTATCTTAGGAAGTCTATCCTCTTCTGCAGTAATAGCACTTATCAAGCTAAGTACAGAAGGAACGCTTTCAATACCCTCTAAGAGGGAGACTAATGCTCAGTCCTTAAGTAGTATTAAGTGTTCCTAAAGCCTAGCTGTGTCGTTAGCTGAGGAGTTTTTCGCAGATACTTCCTCCCATGCAGTTGCTTCTGCCAAAGCTAATATAAGTAATGTTGATGTAGATAAGGGTAGTGTAAGCAGTGTACTCTCATTTAGATCTAGGTAGATAGTCTTTTTCTGTCTTAAGAGTAGTATCTTTAGGCTATCTTTGATCTGATCTTCTAGTGCCGTATTAAGTCTCTAATCCGAATTGTTGAGATTGGACATCGATGGCAATCTCCATCCAGGATACAGTCGCCTATGGTATCAAGGCGTGTGCATCTTTCCATGTATCAAGATGAAAGCATTACACAGAAAGCATGCATCCTTGCTGGAACAAGCGACGAAAGGTGCAGTGCCCGTGCATCAAATGAGCCAGTTCGGCATGTGAGCCACCCCAACAATATTTCGAGATTTCAGGAATGAAGATATTGAGCCGCACCACAAAGCTGTGGTCGCAAGATTTTCTAGTGTAATACTATATAGAGGCTTGCGCATCTTTCGTACCATTTGAATCTATTTGGAACCTTGATTAGGCGGCCGCGCGTGGTGGTTTTGGGTGGAGGAGACGGCAGCGCGGGCGCAGCGTCAGGCTGACTTCCAGCACCCACAACACGACGCCGCTTAGTATTTTTTGGCAGCACTTTGAGCGGCTTTTCGCTTGCCCTTGTTTGGTGTATCGCGAGACTTTTGTGAGGTTGCAGCGTCGCGTTGCTGCTTTTTGACCGCCCGAACAGCTACAAGTTCCTCAGCCCATGCTTTCTTCTCCTTCTCCCGCTCCTCCTTTGCATGTTGTCGAGCCACCTTTGCAGCTTCCGCTTGCTTCTTTCTGTACAACGTTGCCGCCGCTTTCAGCTCTCTATTCTGAGTTTTCTGGTGTTTTCCCCGTTTGGCTTCGTCTCGTTTCTTTGTCTCACGCACGCAGGCTTCGCGGAGCTTCCTACGACTCCAGAAAACAGCACGACCATGATACACCTTACGCTATCGAATGTCCAGTATATTGCTCGTCATCTTGTGCTTCTTTCTAGTGGTGAGGGCGCTGCGTAGGCGGTCGTTTTCAGCATAAAGAAGGTCGTTATAGGTTTGTAGAGAGTGCAGTGAAGCTGAAAGATGTTTAGCTTCAACTTTTGCCTGGTCCGTCACCGCGTCAAGAGTTTTTCGCAGCTCAGTCCAGCTATCCCCATCGCCATGCTCTCCAATTTTTGATTGATAGCTTGTGTCAGCGCCTGCAGATATAGGTACCACCAACATGCTTCCGATACCGCCTAAGAGGAAGGAGGAGGTCCGGGCACGGTCTGGATCCTTCGCGAGCCATGCCTTGTGTGCCTCTGTGGCTCGGTGTTAGTCAACTTTAGAGAGACCAAATTTGAAGATGTCCCGGTGGCTATATCTTATGCGATCATAGGTCGGTTCATCAGCTTTGCGGAGGTATGCGGCAGCCTTAGCAAGGCTCCGATCTAGGATTCGCATGAGGTTCTTAATGCCCTTGTCAAGGGCAGTCTTCTTCTGCATGCGTCCCGCAGACACGAACGGCGTGCTAGAGTACTTACGCCACAACCCAATCCAGGCTTAGAGGAAGGTATCGCAGTGGGACTCTGTCGTGTTAAAAGGCATCTTGGCCTGTGGTTGTTAGTATGCGGGCAGGAAGAAACTGGCTGTAGAACGTACGTCTTTGAGCTCCTTCACCCAATCTAGCAGCTGCCTTCTTCAGACGAGGCGCGTGCTTCCGGCCAAACCTAGATTCCGCAAGGTAGACGCGTGGCTCAGCAGGAACCTAGAAGGGGAGATCATGCCGAATCTGTCTCTGCGTTCCTTCAAACCGCTCCTTCGCCTGCCGTCGGCGGTCTTTGATGTCATGCTTCTTTGCCTGCCGCTTTGATACTCCCGACTGCGATTGCATGCTGAAGACGGTTCGGGTGACGGGGGGAGAACAGCGAGGGCGTGAGAGGTGGCAGTTGACGATGGGGTGAAGCCAGAGAGAGAGAGCCTTGGCGTCGCAGATAGGTTGAAGGCGGTGCGAGGAAGAGGCGAGGTCCGGAGGGTGAGGCCAACGCAAGATGTTGGGGAGGGCCAGGCGTCATCTCACAAGGAAGGTACTTACGCCCAAAGTTCGCTGCCAGGCCTTTGCGTTTTTGACGTTTGTGGTGTCGGGCTCGATTCGCTTGCAATAATACCGGGAGCCTTATGTTCTCCTAAGGCTAGGAAGCCTTGGGTTGGAACCTGAAAGAATTGGGTGTCTATGGAACCACCGAATGAAGTCGTGCCAAGAGGTATTGATGTGAAATGCGACATTACAACACCCGAAATCTGTTCATAGAACAGACGCACCACGTCTGCTTCATTCTTTACAAATTCCGTTGCTAGATTTGCATAGCCTCTCAACGCTGACGGCGTCGGGCGCGTTTGGTAGATAGGCGCGATTTGAGTTTACCTTAGACTCTAAGTGTATCGTCTCTTCCTCGTCTTCGACCTCGCCCCTAAAAAGCAGGTCAACACAGATGGCTGCGAAAGCAGGCAACCCCATCAGTAGAGTAACCTTGCTTGAACCTCAATTGACCGGAGGGCAGTCGAAGGCCGGAGCAAGGTTAGATGTGTTTCAACAGTGGAGGAATACCCAAAGATCTTGTTAGAGACTAGTAGTAAGGGAGTTTACACTAATACGCTACTATGCCTTACTACTTGCAGTAGTAACAACTCTAAGTTTTCTAGATCTGTTCGCGCTAATTAAAGAATCTCCTTTATTTAAGAATACAATGTCTTGTCCTCATTCTCCTACAGTTTATCTATTAGGAAGACTGCCTGTCGCAGCCTATTCACATATAGAATTAACGGCTAGTAGTATAGCGTAAAGGCTTTCGTGATCTAATTAAGAAAATGTCTTTCCCTACTTACAAGCCCTAACTTTAATTCTGCTAATTCCTCTATATTCACGTAATTCCACTTCTTAAACTCCGTCGCCCTAACATCTTTAGCTAGTCTATTATAATAAATGCATATCTAGAAGAGGACCTAGAAGAACAATTTAAGATCATGCATAAACAAATAGTTCTTTTTATTAAGAAGCACCCTAATTACTATAAACGCTTACGTGCCTGTCTTCCCTTGCGCCTCTAACAGTTCCTTTCAATTCTCCTTAATTACAAGATTAAGATTAATTAGAAACGCGAGCTAAGAGGAATTATTGTCTTCCTCGTTAATTATAAGGTTGTTTAGTAAGATATTGCATTATAGCATGCTAGCCTGTATGTGTAACAACTCGTATCTGTTAATACAGCCTTCTAGCGCAGTTAGAAGGCTAACTATTAAACTAGCCTTGTAAATAGGTTTCCTGTAGTCGCGGACGACTACACAGCAGTAGACTTAATTTGTCGCAGCATACTTTATTAGGGAGCTTAAGTAAGTGCGCTTACTAAGCAGCAATAGCAGTGCTATACAGCTTAAGGATTACTTCTACCTGCTAGTGTTGCTGCTGCTTCTATCTCTCCGCGAGGCCCGTTGTCCGGTCGTGCTTAGTGGCAGTATTAACTTTTCTAGCTTATAGTTTGTTATTTTAGTTATGTCTAGGCCTTTCTGTACGTTTGCGCGGATGTCGTCGTCTCGACTGCCTATACTAACCATCTTATAGTAGAAGTACCTAGCAACGTTTATCACCCCCTTCTTAGTCGCCTTGCGTAACAAATCGCCTTCCTCTTTGCGCTCTAGATACTGCTATAAATCCTTAATAATAAGTAGCATGTTAGGATCTTCTTCTTTATAAGCTTTCTAGCAGGTTGTTGTTTAACTAGTAACGCAAGGCACCTGTTTTATTAACCTATTAATAATAAGGCGCTCTTTCTTATTCTCCCGCTTAATCTTAATGTACTGCTTGTCTCTAACTATAATAATTATTAGGTTAAACCCTAGCTGTTCCTTGTTTATCTAGAAAAAGCTAAGCATTATAGACACAAACTGCAATCTATCTTTATTTATATTAAACTGCTTAGAAGTGATACCCCTAAGTTAGTTAAATATCTATAGCTGTATAAAGAGTCTAAAGAGAGTAAAGCTAACAACAAAGTAGCGGCTGTCTTAAGTAGTAAGCACCTCCCTTATATATCTACTAAGATTAAGCTATGCTTTAGACGCTTTATTAGCTAATAGATTACTTTTAAGCTCTTTAGGTATAAGGATCTATAACTATTAACACCTTAAATTCTCGCTAGCGTTTAAATTATTTATAAAGCTAATGTCTAGCTTACAATTAGTAGTAGAGCCTTATAGAGGCTAATTTAGCTGTGCTAGTAGTTACTACTAAACTCTAAATTCTAGCTAATGCCCTTCTATAAGGTCTAACAGCTAGTCTATAAGTAGAGCAAACTAGCTTAAAACATCTTTTTCCTTCGCCCCTTTAGGCTAGCCTTGCTAGCTGCTCACTAACTAGTAGAGGGGGCTATCTCCTTTTTAGTACTTGTTAATCACAGCCTGTGCCGTAAGTCTAAGACCTAGCACATCTCTAAAGAACGCGTTAAAAAAGCCAGATATGCTAACGTGTAGGTGTCCAAGCTCCTCCTTCAGCACATTGTCTATGTATTTGCGGTGCTTAGTTGAGTTCGCGAAGCTGCCTGTGTTGATAGAAAGGGGTGTATGTTGGAAGGACGAGGTAGGGCGGGGTGGAGGCGTCGATTCGGTCACAATATCATAGACTCTGTTCCAGATAACTTCATCAGGTTCGTTTTCGAGGATTGCTCGAAGAAGTGGTTTAATACGTTCGATATCGAAGTTGTCAGACTCCGTCGAGAGTTCAAGTCGTAACAGATCGCTGCGAAGCGTCCCTCGACCTGCGGCAGATGGGAGTGCTCGGGCAACTGGTAGACCTTGCAATGTTGTAATAAGGTGCACGGCTAGGTCTTTCAGTCCTAGTATGGCTTAGACGCGAGAACAACAGAGGAAGTATGGGCATTACTTTTTCCGGATGCACTCAAGATACTTGACGTGTTTATATTTTCGAAATTCGACGTCAAGAACTGGCGGAAGGTATTCAACTCATCGCGTATCGGCTCTGACTGGATGCTGTGTGATCGGGATGGAATAGCCATTGCTGGCAAACGCGCGCAAGCCAAGTTGTGTTAAATATATGTGATATGCGGTCTTAGTACGATCGGGTACGTCGGAGAAGCCATGAGCGACCGTGTATGAAGCGCGCCATGAGAAGGTGTGAGGCGAGGTGGTTGTTGAACGCGAAACCAAGCTGGCGCGGCACATACTCGGCACATCCTCGAAGATCAGCCGAGCACCGGCCAAGGATCGCACTCATCAACCGGACGAAGCCTAGTATTGCACCCAATTACTCCCATCCTTTCTTAAGCTCCTGTGGCGGTCGCAAACGTTCACAGCTTGCGTCTCTGTCCTTACTGCTCTCGTCGCTGCACGCTCTCAAAATTATCGAACTCGCGCAACCTCTCAATGATCCTCAGCAAAGCACGTTGCCGCGAGTTGTTCTCGCAGCAAAGAGTGCCGGATACCACGTCATACAGCTTAAGACTGCGAGAGATAAAGAGCAAGCAACGGCATGCTGCCTCCTACTCCTGCAGCCCGATCAAATGCAATTTACTGCGTCATAATAGTGTTCTGAAGCTCGCCAACGTCCTCGTCGATGTCCAATAGTCTCCATCCGACATACATCGAAGCGATCCTCGGACGCCTACACTGACGCCGAAACCAATAGTACCACGCGCAGCGGCATTTCATCATGACGCAGCTCCACGAGAGGGATGCTCCGCTCGTGTGGGCCGGCGAGTCTACTCAGCATACGAGCTCTCACGCGAAACTTTGCCGGGTGTGTCGAAGGGGGCACAGCCTTGCCGATATTCTCTTCGGCTTTCATCTACGCCTGCTCTGCCTCTTCGCGCCTGCGTTACTCTTCGAGAAACAACAGTTATGGTTTATTGGAGGTGGTCATCTGCGCTCCTCGTTGGAAATATCGAATGGGCCGACCCAGACAACTTGTTAGCTGCTTCCTACGCTTAAACGGACACTGCGAGAAGACGTGGATGGCGGGCAACGGCGTCAACTGGCTGCGCGACTTCCTCTTGCGCGGCCTGCGGCATCGTCTACACCTGCTGGCGGAGCGAGCTGAATATGCGCTTTCCCAGCATGAGAGAACAGCTATACACATTGGTAACAAATCAAGTAGCGCCGATAGGCGGGAGATGTTGGCAATAGGGACATTGTGGTGTGTTCTTACGAAACCTCTGGCTAAGCCGATCAACAAACCAGCCCCACATTCGTTTACCCCGCCCTCCACAACACCTTTCATAAACCGTTTTCCCTGCTTCCATCGTGCATACACTTAAACTCATCCGAAGACCTTCACATCGGCCGTTTAGCGCATGGCGTTCTAAACGTGTCTGTGTTGGCTGCGGCAGCGACGTTGTGATTATAGAACACGTTAATGTTGCGACGGAAGAGCTAGTCCCGATAGCGAAGCTAGCATTTGCCTGCCATATCAATATGCAATTAACTTTTCTCGCCTTGCGCTGAATAGCACGTGATATCACGAATTATTCCAGCACCTTTATGTCTAGTGATTCCATTTCTGACTTAAGAGCTTCCAGGACGTCCTTGCCCGTTTAGTATTAGTGATCCCAACATCCCTTAATTACTTCTCCACTGATCACCTTCAATAGGTTCGGGAATTTCCCATCTATAAACAAAGCGTTCACCTCCATCTCGTAAGCAGCTTTGTCTTTCGTAATGACAGAAGACGCGCCTTCTCTATATAGCAAATGTCCTGTCAGGATAGTGTATATAATAATTCTTAAACTAAAGATGTTAGTCGCAGTTGTTGCCACCCATGGCTTCCTCAGATCAAAGAATAGATCGTCAGGTAGTTTCCTACCATCTAACCCTAACTCTTCGCACTTCGACCCACCAAAGTCGCAAAGCCACAGGTCAAGTGAGAAACATAGACCGACCGTACCATGCACTAGATAGTTCTCAAGTCGTAGATCTAAGTGTATCACACCCTACTCATGTACAAATGCAACAGCTTCGGCCGCTTGCAGGCTCCATTTCCGACGCAACAGAGTGCCGATCGCGTCGTTGTTGGAGTCAATATAGCTCTGCAGGTTCCCGTGGCTTGCTTTACTAAGCTCAATGCCAGTGTTGCAGACTCCCCAGAATCTGTCAACAATGCTTAGCTTTTGGCTCTAGTAGCGTTTAGGGTTCTACTAACGGAACGATCCTAAGATGACTGCCCAATCTCTTCAAGATTTGCGCCTCGATAGCAATAGCTTTGGCGTTCTCTTCCTCCAGTCTTTGATAATTAGGATTGCCTCTCCAAATCTCCATTGGCGACTTAATAATGCGGTCTTGGCTCACACGAGAGAATTGTGAAGTGCTACCCATGTATTCCAATGGCTCCATTTTGCGAACTTGGACTTGGAAGGAGGTAGCGAATGGTGGAGCTGTCAAATTTAAAGGGTTCGGGGCTCAACATTGGGCTAATCAGCTGGGAAATGTACCACGTGTACGCTCGCTTCTGCATTGACGCTTTGACATGTTCGGTGCACGTGCAAGTTACAAGTGGTTCGATCTCTCGATTATCGATTCTATGTAAACGAATGTCCAGTACATTCAGCAGATGCCTCATGTCATATGCAACAAGTGCTTCATCCTTCATCCTTAGAAAATTTCCTTCGTCATATAAGATGCCCGTGCCTTGTATTGCTTGACGTAAAATCATGAGCGGCGATGATGCACACACAATAACTTCAGGGGTTGCGGCAGTTGTACTTCCCACACTTGGCTGCAACTCTCTTGGAGCCTAGCGTGTTGATTGTTGGCGTATGGCCTGGTTTGTTCGCATCGGGACAGGTGTCGTATTTGACAGTCTCTTCTTCGGAATCTCCGCAAGAGAAGAATTTAGTAGATACTCCCCAAAGCCAGAAATCAAAGCCTGCCGTAACGTTTAGTGCGAGGGCGGCACGCACCTTGTTCAGGTGACCGTCTCAGAATCCTTCGAGCCAAGCTCTGCGATACAACTAGATGAAGATACGATCTTTACCGTCGAAGGCTTCCTCCAAATGCAATTCAGCTGTACAAAGCTATACGAAGATACAGTCAAGAGGATCATGGAGTTCGATAAGAGTTGTTGCAGCAGACCGGTGGAGGCAGCAACCACAGCGAGCACCCCGAGGCATCCATCCTTACATGCGGGAACCGACTCCGTGCAGTTCGACTGGTTCAGCTTAGTAAAGTGGCTAGGATCATGTTTCTTCCCAACTCAGAGAAGGCCTAATCATTGGAACTCTCCAGCTTGGCGTCGCGGACCAGACTTGCGACGAGCTTCTCTCCATTCATCAGAAGAGGCTATTGTTCCGGATACTAGGCATCGCTTAAACACCGGTATCAACACCGAGGTCAACACCTACAGGGGGTCCAGCGACTTGAAGGGAGATATTTGGCATCCTATGTGTACAGCAAACCTGTCTGCACCCGAGTATGCTGCTTCCGATGATATGCTCCCTCTGTCCCAGACCACTCCGAAGCATACAAGTCTTGTCATGGATGCCTTTCCTCCTGAGAAGATTACAGGAGTTGTTTCAGTCAGCTCCTTTCACACAAGTTGTGAGGGGGTTTATGGCCATAAAGTGGTTGTCCTGACCTGATCGGACGAGGTTAGCCTCCTGGAAAGAGTTGATTTTGGCGCACTTATAAAGAGCGAGCGCATCGCTAGGCAACTACGGGATATTATCGGAGAGTTTGCCTACGATCAGTTGTCGCAGCTTGAGGAGAAGCGCATTCATAATCAGGATCCTGTTTACCGTGGCCTCCCACCTAAGGAGTGGTTGCAGGTAGAAGTTGGCGAAGCGCTTCCGCTCGCAGAGTGCCCTCCCATTCTACAGGCGTACGTTCAGTCTATTCTGAGTATATAGATCGTGTTTCCGTTTCAAAAAGTAATTCTCGTAACTAGAGTGTCCATCTATCATCATGTGCAAATGTCCCATAGATGCAACGTTTTTAATGCCTACGAACTCCACCCACGGCACGCTCAAAACAATGACTGATTACTTCACGCTACTGCCAATCAAAAACTGGACCTTGCTATGAGCAAGTAGTCAATACTGCTAGCGTCAATCATTGCCTTGCACGTAGCAAATCACTGAAAAGGAGGCATTACTTACAATGGAGTGTGTGTGCTTTAAATCATCCTAGCTCGCACATCTGGTGCAAGCCGCACGGCCCAGAGCTGGCCGTGGAGGAGACGGCGCATGCATACGAGACAAGGTATGCAACGCCATCTATTTGGAGCTTCCCAAAAGCTTCGTCACTCTCAGCCCACTATTCATTGGGCCTGGACGCTGTTGAATTTCTGTGACGCATGCGGGCATGTGTCGGTTGTGGAGAAGGAGCTGAATGCTGCAATCAAACCTCTCGCCATGATGTTTCCGATGTCGCCCTAGCTGCAATGCCAGGAAGCGTTTCCAAAGCTATGATTTCCAAATCCTTACTTAAAGCTGATTCACTCTTCCATTTTAACAGCGTGCGAAAATGCACTGCGATCCCGCGTCCGAACCTGATTTCTCTTGGTTAGCTGAATACTATCAAAAGGTATTTCCCACTACAAGCGAACTACATACTACACCAAAGATACCGAGTTCGATGCCTGATGCCAAAGATTTCTGTATGCTGCTGCAAACGAAAAAGAATGGAGTCGTATATACTAGCTTCAGACGAAACGAATTCGAACCTACAGGCACAGTCGACGACAGCATCATAACCTTCTGTATCAGTACACTGGAATCCATTCGAAGGTCACCTCCCAAAGACGCAATCCCTCTTGTCTCGACTCATTTTGCCACCGACGGCGTGCACGATTTCGTCCAAATCGTGGCTAAAAAGAACGAGTGCTCAACATCGAGCTTCCTATGTTGGGCCGAGGATGGGGAATTTGTCACTGGCACGGCCATTGTTCATATAGGCGGTAAAGAGTCCTTCGGGTCTCTCTTATCGCCTCACGGAGGCTTTGAAAAAACTATGCGAGGTAATCTTCTGCCTCACTACCACCTTTTTGCATACGCTCACGATGCTGGTCTAGCACGGTTTTCGATGGTCAGTGTATGGGCCAGACAACGGCTAGCGCTCTCTTCGGTTGACAGCATCAACAAAACTCGTGGTATATGAAGGAGAGAGATAGTGTATAGAATATCATTACTACCGGGGCATATGCGCATATCGAAAGTCTTTTCCGAGTGTTTTTTGCCTTGATTTGAATTCTCGGAGCTAGTGGATCGAACGCCAATGTAACAAGGTCCCTATTTGCTTCAAGGAGTGCACCGTGGCTATGATCAGCCCTAATAGCTGTGGGCGTTTCCGTAGTGTTGCGGTTAGTGACACAACACCTCGTTATTGTCTGCATTGGAACGCTTTGCTCCACCTGGCTTGTTGCAGGGGTCTAGACATCTTGATCATCCTGCCTAAGCCCCGCTCTCTGCTGCAATCCGGTTTCTAATAAGACAGTTCCATCATTACCTCAACCTGTTGCTCTGTACTTGAATCACCCATTTCTTAGGCCTTTCTTTGTCACTCTAGCAAGCTCACTGTTCTGGTATTCGTTGTTTGGCTCTGTCATAACCTTTTTCTTCTCTTCGAAAGCCAGATGTACACCATGTCGGAATCGCAAGCTGAAATGCGACGGACTTAGGCCATGCATGGCACGCCATGAAAGGTGCAAACCGTGCGAGTATGAGAACATCCCACCAAGAAAGTATGTAGCCATCAGCTGATTCATAATCTGTAATTGACTATCTCCAGGGACGAACGAGGCTTGAAGAACATAACCAGCATCGCGACAGAAACGCTTCACGAAGTGCGCGCTCTCGCTCTCTAGCTAAAGGAACCGTCGAGAAGCCTCGGGGGACTCCTTATCACTAGCTCTTTACATCACAAGTCGCTTGAAGTTAGTCCAGAGACTCGCACAACACTCTTCTCATCTCATTAGTAAGGCGTGACTCGTTGGGTGCCTGGTCAGTCCAGAGCAGGTCAGTAACTAAGATGTACACATTGCTGGTGAGTTTGCGCCGGTGCTTCGTCTACGACACTCTAGTCTAGGAGCTTAAGGCAGAGGTTTCTTAGTAATGCCTAGGGAGATGCAGATGTAGCAGTGGGGGCTTATTAAACTAGCAAAACCTGACTTATTCCTCTCTCTTTCTTTCCCTCCTGCCTGTGATGCTCATGGGTAGCAGGCGTCCCTACACTACCCTGTTTAGCACTTACCATGCCAAGACACAACGGTGACTCGCAAGGCCAACTACTGAAATGACGTGCCGTTATCATGCTAAGCCTTGAAGATCTTATTGACAGCAATCATGTAGCTAAACCTGACAGTGATACACAACGCCTACGCCCACGCCACATAAGGAAGGCTTTTCTATACCACCGCGTACAATTTAGGCCAGCCATCTCCAACTTGGAGATCTTGTATCTGAGGAAAGTGACCGCCGTTTGCTGGAGTCAGGCCAAGGTTGTTCACTTGTCTGCGTACCTTTGGCTCTACATGAGAAGAGCGATTAATCCATTCGAGCCATTCTTATCCGTAGCCACGTAATACGACTCATTTCTTCTTAGCATGATTATGTCACAAACGTCTAGCCATATCAGAAGCAATTCCGCCCAAATGTGGCTACCTATGAAAGCAGTTTGTAACATGGATAGTCCATAAAGAAAGGCCGCCTCATCGCGATGATTATCCCGGATACTGATGCGCAAGCGAGAAAAGCTGCTTTGGTCCGGAATCCACGCTCTGTCACCGCTAATTCATGCGCTGCTAGTAAAGTCCCTGCCCGTGTGCCGGAAAACTCTGTGTGCCGGAAACAGCCAATGAGACACAACACTGTGTTGGGAAAGCTGCTATCCTTGCCCTATCATTGGTTGTTTCCGGCACACATGGTTTTCTGACACACAGGGAGGGACCTTAGTCCGCGTATGTCAACCTGCACCATTATTGCCCTCGAAGCCACCAGAGAGATCGATTGGCGGTGAAAAGGTGCCCAGACATGGTTCGTTGTGTTGGTCGGTGTTTATGTCGAACTATGTATGCAAGAACGCTGCAAGTAGTTTCAATGTGGTGGTGTGGAAGAAACGGCACAAAGGGAATGGCAGATATTCAGCACCAAAGGCGTCAACCATTGGCCAGAACTTGCCAAGTATCTGACAAGGCTAAAGGATGTGTGCTTTGAAGCATGCTAGCTTGTACATCTGATGCATGCTGCGCGACCCAGAGCTCGCCGTGGAGAAGACGGCGCATGTATATGAGACAAGGCATGCAACGCTGTCCCTTTGGAGCTTCCCGAGAGCTCTGCTAATCTTAGCGCACTATCTTCGAAGCCTTCCGGAACTGGTACAACAAGACTATAAAGCGCTGTTAGTAATGTCATTTCTTTGTGTTAGCCAAACAATCTCTGTTTTTCCATCCCTTAGGACACGCAGTTGCCTACATCGCTGAGATATTCCCTCTGCAAATTCCTATTACTGGCTGCTACCCAAACCATGCCACTCACGGAGATCATTAACGTGAGGAATTTCAAAGAAGGTTAGTGGCCCTCGAATGTCGAGAGCATCACTGACAAACAACGGTAATAGATCCGGATAAGATCGCAGCAGTAATAGTTCTGTGCTTCGGCGTTACTGTTCTCTGTTACTTTCGGGCCCCAGATAACAAATTCTGTCGAGTCTCGATTCTCCTTTCCGCACTCCTGACGGGAAACACATGGTACTTGTTTCCTGAAGGGAATTGGCTAGGATACTTCGCCGAGTGCCTCGTTGGCATGGGAAGTACAGCAGCTGTCATTAATTGGATCCAATCCAGGAGGAATTCTGAATAAGTTTCGAGCTGTGATGAGAGAGTACTGACGAACACGCTGGCACGCGTGTTTTTTTGCACATCGTTTTGCAATATCACGGAACAGCAGATATTACTGCCACTGCTCGTAGCTCGTGCGTCGATATAACGAGTAGTTTCTTTGTTGGAGGGCGCGCTGTTGCCGCGAGCGTGTGTACTTAGTAGCAATGACATAGCTATGCCCACAGCGGTAGCAAGTCCGAAGCCAGCCGTTCGTGAATTTGACAGGTGAGCATTAGTACTAGGTTAGCATACTAGGTTACCCCTGGTTGTGTAACTGCAAGCCAGCTGCAGGTTTTCGTAATGGCTTGGCTGGTGGTGTAGCACTCTATCCTTGGCCGCAATTGTTTCCGCCTTAGCTTGTCTTACTTGCTCTACAATTTAGTTATTCTAGAGCTGTAACTTCCTCTGTAGACAAAGTTATTACCTTGTTAGTCTGTTAACGTATGCTTAAGTTACTTACTGTTTAGGCCTTTGTTTGTCCCTTCTTACAACTTTATTTCTTAGGTCTATTATGACTGTTTCTTTGAAAGCCTAAATGTATAATCTACCTAATTCTAACATGCAACGTGGCTACTTACACTCACACGACGAAGAAACACCTTAGACGCGTAAGCCTTGAGCTCAGCAGGCTTGTGTGTTATGTCGGACTCGCAAGCGGAAATGCGACGGGTCTAAACTATGCAAGAAATGTTTAGAAGAGGGAAATGGAAACGATTGCAAGTATGACGACGTACCACCGTTAAAGTATGTTGCTATTTTTCGATTCATAGTTCGACATTAACTATTCCTAGGAAGGATCGAGCCTTAGAGAATTTAGTCAAAATAGCGACACAAACGCTTCACTAAGTGCGGACTCTCACTTTAAAACAAGAAGAACGAGTAAGAAGCCTTAGGCGACTCTCTATTCCTAGCTCTTTGCATCTCAAGTCGCTTAAAGTTAATTGAGAGACTTAAATAAAACTTTTCTTATCTAAAAAGCTGCGCGAGCTCTCTAAGGCATATATTAAAAATGTGTATGTCCTGAACCTAATGTTCGACGCACCTTAGAAGATTTGCGACGACTTTATTAAAGAGTACAGCGATACCGCAGCAGTACGTAGGGATTTAATCACGCCGTGCTTAAGCAATGCTAATATTCTCCTCTTTCTCACACTTAGAAGTTGTGCATTAATCTAAGACTATTTAGGACATTCTAGCATCCTTCTAGGCATAGCATATTACTCTTACGCCTAAGGCATTCTTAAATATAAGCATAGAGTATTTAGTATTACTCTTGCGCAAACTATAACTTTAAATACATTATATACTAATTAATTTAAAATATTTTATAAGAGTTAGAGGAATATTTATTTTGCCTACTGCATATTTAGGGATCTTAGCTACTAGTAAGATTAACTACCCTTCTCTAATATGCTAGGCTGATAAGATCTAGTAAATATGTTCCTAATAATGCCTTAGCTGTACAAGACGAGAGCCCCTAAATACTAGAGGAAATAAAAAGAAGTTCCTAGATATGTTGTTATTTAGCGCAGTTAGTTACTGCACTTAAGTTTAGCTACCTAATTTAACACTTCTCTCTAGTAGTATTAAGGATTACCTCTACTTCGTCTTATTAGGCCTTATTTCTATTACTAGAAGCAACATGCTTTTAGTAGGAAGCCTAGAAGAAGGTCCTAAAATAGCTTATGTAACTAGGGTGCACCTCTTAAAGATACTTAAGACAGCGTAAAAGCTTTCTATAGATATTGCTACTACAAGATATTAAGTTAAGATTCTTAAAAACTAGAGATTAATGCTTCTCTTATAGCTAGCCTAGAAAGACGAAGAACTCCTATTAACTAACCCTCTTAAGGCTTCGCTATAAGTAGAGTATTACAGCAGTATAGTTAAGTTATTATAGCTATATCTAAAGGCTGTATTACACTACAAGTGCTTTCCTTTAATAATAGACAAGCTGTCTATAGATTAGCAAGAACTAATTAAAGTTGTCTACCTTTAAGTAAAAGCTACTCTTATAAGTATTATTAATTTTAATTATGTTAGTGCAGTTGCTAACAGTGCATATAAAGCATACTAAAAACTAAGTAATAGTTTAGTACTGCTAAGTAACCCTATAGAGACGTATTATGCGCAAGTTGCCCTGTTGTTTACATGCTATTTTCTATACTAACCTAGTCTAGGGAGTTTAAGAATGTGCTTCTCCTTTAGGCTATTTGTTATTCTGCAATATATCTATTGTTAGCTAGGCGAACGCAGCTTATAAAGACAACTCTAGATGCTGTTTGCCTTCGCACAGTTAATAGATTATCTAGATTCTAGCTAAGTTCTCTGCTCCTAAGTTAGGATCTTAAGACGTTACGTACGCTTAGATGTAAAGGAGAATTAATTAATCCTTTAACCTTAGCTAGGATATTTATTAGCGCGAGCAGCCCTCCACAACAGCACATTAGGTAAAGTAGAAGACCCAGCGTATGGTGAATGGTGAGAACACCAAGATTGAGCCTCACTAGCAACAAGATGTACCTAATTTATCTTCTATTCAAAACCTAGCCTGTGCTGCGGCGTTTTGCCTAACGTCTCTCCCAATACCGTACGTCCGAACGCATTCCGAATAGGCGTATCTATCTCAACGCATCGAGCACTATAGTGGAAGAGAATCCTTCTATTTACCATCAGTCAACGTCAGTCAACACGGAGAGACAAACAAATACGACAACAGCCCATAGACTTGCGCTGCAGAAAGAACGTACCCTACAATTATGAATAGCAATACGGTGGCGGTTTAGAGGACGGCTTAGGTTGTATTATAACATAATTAATCTAGCTGCTAACATTACAGATAATCTAACGTTAGAGTGCTCGCGCACGATCGCGTCGCGAAAGAGGTTAAAAGTACCCTCCTACGTCGTGAGGTTTATAGATGTGACTAGTAGCTACGACAAGACACATCTTTAGTGCAACCTGAGCGAGAACTTAGGAGATTTGAGGTGGCTTTCTAGGGCCGGACGAGTTTAAATGCACCAAACTAAGGCGAGATGTTCTAGACCTGCTTCGTTTTATTGATGCCTCGCAATGTTGCAGCTAGTCACAGATCTCCATGATATATGGCCCTTCTCTAGCAGTGAGTTCTTGTTCGACCAGACGCAGTAAGTCACACAAAATAGTCATATCCTGTCCTTGTCCGATTGGTATGGCAGACAACCTCGCAGATGTCAGAGCCGCGCTACAGACCATCAGCGAAGCACCACCTCGATCGCTCATATCACACGTTCGGGAACTGTGCCAGGCCAATGCTGCTATCGCTGAAGCACTTGTGGTCATTAGTCAAAGCAGCCATCTCATCATCAAAGTCGAAGCCGAAGCTAAGCGTACCGTGGTCTCTGCGGATGCCGACCTGCAGACGCAGGATCAGGAAGTACATGCTGTGCAGGAGATACATAATATGTTAGGAAAGCATACGTCTTGGCGGGACAGATCAGAGCATGCTGTAGTGAGGCTTGCGCAGTACTGGATTCAGAGAAAGTTGACGGGATCTAGTTCCCGTAATGTTGGTGATGCAGATGAACACAGGCTGTTAGTTGATTTGCGTAAGGCTGCAATATTAAGCCCTCCTGCCGTGTTAGCATTACTCAAAGGTATTAAAAGGAAAAGGTCTATTAACGGCACTTGATGTAAAAGTAGACGTGTTCACCAACGTGCCTTACCTAGGTACCGGTATTTATCGTAAATGTAGTTCTCTAAATCTTTTAAGACCAGGCACTGCCCTAATACACCAGAGATAGTAATAGAGAGATAAACCTAACAACCGCTAAGCCTAAGTGTGTGAACCGTGCGGGATGTGGTCGTGTAAGGCCAATCGCTGGATCAGGGAAGCAGACATAGGTGCTACCTGCGCCATGCCACGCGCAAACCATGTCACTGTTGATGCAGCATTCTACATCGGCTCTTCGAGACGCCCAACTCTAAACCCCTTGCGGGATACGTTGAAGCTGCTAATAATGAATGGGTTAAGGCATGCATTCATAAACTGATCTCGGTAGAAAACGAAGGTGTTCTGTATTCCTAATACAGCATTGGACCTTACGGGACCGCATCCCGTGCGGCCTGCACATCAGAATATGCTGGATTATTCAGAAGGATAACATCCTGACGTGCATGCATCAATAAACTAATCTTAGTAGAAAATGAACGTGCTCTGTATCCCTAATCTAGCGATTGGCCTTACACGACTACATCCCGCACGGCTTTCACGCTTGCCTGCTAAACTAAATCTGGGCTAATAGTGTAAGTTATATGTTGTCTTGTCAGTAGACGAACTTCTAGTAAGCACTTCCAACACCTTAAAATCCTCTAGTTCTAAGATCGCTCTCTAGTCTTTTAAGTGTAGGAGGGTGTTAACATTAGTATACGTAGTGTATTAAAAGTAGATAATAAATTAGTTCCTTAATATTATTTAAAGCTAAACAAAACGTCTCTGCTTAGAATTTTAAAGTTATAGGGTCGCTACTCTGCTGCTGTTGAGGTCGTATTAGTAGTAGCAGCCCGCTTACTACTTCTAAATTTCTTAGATTTTAAGATCTCTAAAGGTTTTCTCTTCTTAGCTCTTGTACTTAGAGTAGATAGTGCTACTTCAGCCCTAGCCGCGCGACGTCGTTTAGCCGTAATCTTTCTAGTAGCCTCGCCTCGCTTTCGTTTGCCTTTTCTAGTAGATTCTTCTTCTAGAGCTTAAGTAGCATTCTGCTTAATAGGTACAATTAAATAATTTAGTTGTGAAGAAGACACTTCTATAGTTAAAGCAGGAAGGAATGCTACTAGCACGGACTTGTATCTAATAAATATTGTCTAATTTTCCTTAAGATACATAAACAAATAGACAGGCTCTATGTTGCTAAGATGCATTCTTAGGATAGTAATTGCATAAAGCTAGTTACTACTAAATGCTGTTTTAGCTTAGCGCAGGGCATTAGTTATCTAAAGTTATTGCCTCCTTAATACTTTAGCTTATATTAAAGCTATACCTTTGCAATTTGCATTCTTTAGTAATAGCATAAGTAAGGAAGATCTTATACTAATGTAGATTATTAGACTCTGCTGTCTAAGTATATAGTTGTATATTATCTAAAACTAGCTTGTCGTTGCTGTATGCTATATCTAATATAGTTGTAGCCTCTACTGCAGCAGGCGCTTGCACTTCTTCTACTCTTAGGAGCAGTTTGTCTAGCGTCTTATTCTCTAAAGCTTTTTTTATTTCTTGTTAGAGCTTAGTACACGTGGAATTAAGCTCTGTATTCTTCTCTTACTCTACTTTCTATTTATAAGCTAAATCTTAGAGCTGTTCTTTAACTTTCTTGTAGGCGTCGTGTTCTGGCATAACACAGTAGTATAAGTTGTTTAGGTTTTAGTATTCTACTATATACTTTTCTAGAAGGCTTTTTATCTCTACGTTTTTATTCTCTAGGTAATCTATGTCTTTGTATTGTGTGTTAGCTTTGCTCACGAGTGTCTCGTGCTAAATTAAGAAGCTCTAGTACTCTTGCTAAAGTGTTGCGTAACGTAATTACAGTTTAGCATGCTAGACTTCTAAGTTTTGTAGTTTAGGCAGGATATTGATATCTATAACGTCTTAGACCAAGACAGGAGTAGTTGTTAGTAAGCTAAAGTGAGCTGTCTATTGTTATGTTAGCAGAAACCTTTGCTACACAAAGGATTACTTGCCTAAAATTCTAGAGAGACAAAAATGCACAAGAAAAGGTTATAACGCAGTAGTCTCAAATTTAAGTTCTTGCATAGCGGACTACTATATAGCTGTAGAAGGAATATTATCTCTTTCTCTTTTATAAATTCGCGCTTAAAAGGGCAACTACTTCGCTAATCTAGGCTAAGATGCAGGAGATCTAGTATAAGTTTACGTATTTTAAGACTCTTATATAATTAGACTGCTGTTAAGACTCTCTAGACGTAGTTACTAGAGAAGTTAGGACATATTAGCTTTACTTTATAAAGGTAATCTAAAGTAAGTTATAAATAATACTATTCTTCTTTTGTTATAAGATCTTTTGCGTTTGTTATTTAGAAGCTTTAAAAAATAGTAAATTTTGCTAGGTATTACTAAGCTACTAAATTAAGTCCTCTTACATAAGGTTTTAGTCCTCTTATTTTCTTTCTTAGTATATACGCTGTTAATCTATTAAAGTAACAGATACAGAATGCCTATAGCTCTATATATACAATTATTATTATGTCTTGCTAGCTGAGCTTAACTTTAATCTCTACCTCTTTAGTCTTATTAAGCTACACTATGTTCTTGCTAGAAGTAAAAAAGAGTTTTATAAGGCTTAAATATATTATACGTCTTATCTATTTACCTAGCAAGTGTCTAAGCGCTTTATAGAGAGGCTCTAAATACTTTAGTATCTTAAAAAAAGTCTATAGTAACAGAATTACGCTAGGAAAATTATAAATATTTTCTACTATAGTTTTTTATATGCTACAGTTATTCTATAAGGAAAATATCTTTCTATATTCTATAAGATTAATTACTAGGCTTTTGTTAATATCTAAGTGCTTAGGAGCTAGAAGCTTAAGGCTTTATATAGTAACAGCGTTAATAGCTAAGAAAGGTAATATTATGTTACTATAGCGTAAGATTCTCTTCTATGCTTTTACAATATAATCTAAGTAAAGTATTATTTCTTATGCTAGTTAGAAAGCTTCTTTTTATATCTAGATATATACATACTTTATTACACTTTAATACTAAAAGCCTATAAAGTACTTTAAGTTGCAGTTTAGCCTATAGCCCTATTATGTTAATTAAGGCATTAAAGCTAGTAGTAAGTAAAGGTTGTCTAAAAAGTTACTGTAAATTCTTAGGCTTAGACTTCTTTAGAAGAGACTACTATCTTTTTTTAGCTTCTTAGTTGTTTTCTTAGTAATATAATTTAATCTTATAGAAGATCTTGCTATTTAAAGGCTTCTATTTGTTAGAGTATAACTTAATAATACAAACTAATACTAGCTTAGAGGTATCTGCTCTCACGTTAACAAAAGCAAGGAGATACTCGCTTCTAACTTACTATAAGAGAATAGTCTTATAATCTACTATTTATTGTTCTTATTTAAGAAGCGTCGCGCTGCCTTAATGTAGTGCATGCTAGAGAGGCATTGTAGGTTATTAAGATCTAGAGCGGGTACATCTTATAGCTATTAGAGGTTACGTATATTATCTAATAACATACTATGCAAGGATAGTGCTGTAACAAAGTTACTATCTTTAATAATAACATTTATAACATTCTCTTCTTGTAGCTGTAAGTAGCCTACTTGCTTGTAGATTTTCTTTAAGCGTATAACATTCTTATAAGAGAGATCCTAATGTTTTTCTACTATAATCCTGTGTCTAAACCTTAAAGCTTGCAGTGGTACCTAGGTGATTCCTTGGTAACACATCAACTTTTTCGCAGCAAAATCTGCATCTCGCAGCTCCATAACGGCGCATGTTCGACCTCCACCTCGGAATAGGCTAAAGTTGAAGAGACCGTGTCAGGCGAGAGCACGAGGGAGCCGCGTCAGAATGTCGCTGACTCCAGGGTCGCGAACGCGATGTCACTGGCCTGCGGAGAAGGGGCGAAACCACGACGTGCAGGCGCTACACACTCTACATAGAGTCTACGCTTTATATCTGTCTGCGCTGCAAGGGATCACGCTAGTCGTATTGGTAGCCGCGTACCGGTAATGAAACAGGGCGCGTGGTAAGTTACTCAACAATATTACCACCCCACAAAAATGAGGCTGTAAAGCCACCACAATAAATATCTCTACATGCATATATAGTTTTGTAGTAGCGAGATGCCTGCGCACAACTTATATGATTCAAAATTTTGAGGAATCTTGATTTGGCGGCTGTGCGAGTTCAGCTTAGGCGGCGGGTTGGGCGTGTCGTCTCTGAAATGCTTGCTGCGAGCAAAAGAGAAATTAGGTTAGACCGGTGAATCATGCTTGCGATCCATGTGCGGAACTGGTCGTGAAAATCGCGCGGGGTAGGGCAAGAATCATTGTTGCAGCAGTTAATGCAGCAAATTGAGGTCCAACCGCGCGAAGCAGTATGAAGTATGTGATTGTTCTGTTGTGCTGTCGTGGTCACCTGATATATATGTCCATAATCAGGGTCTATTCACATGACGTATCTCTGATGCTGGTAATGGTAGAAGGTGCTCATAATGGTGAGGGAGGAGCACCATGACAACACACGTGGCACACGCATTGTCCTCACCTCATAAACCGTGACAATCATTCTCCGGGCATGACGAGATACATGGGATGGTACAGAAATCACCGTGGATTACGGGAGAGCATTTTCTGCAAATGGGGGGTGCTTGCGTGCAACATGCGGCCAGAGTGCTGCATCGACAAAGGACAAGGGTTGAAACGATGGCTAACTTATGTTCAGGTGTCAATGACCACTCAGACGTACCATCTATCCTCATATACATCCTGAAGCGGCTTGTTTATTCGGAACTATTCTTAAGAATCAGGCTAGAATTCCCTGGCTCCCCACCACCAAAAGACTAAGCTTATGCCGTGTACTGCGACGCGGTTGGCGATGCAGTGGGAGTTGCCGTGCTTCTAGTTCCAGATACAGCCATGTTTCCGACACCTGCTCCGGGGCAAATCGAAGATTCAATTCTATTGCTGCACATGTAGCTGCCTACCTGCGCTTTGAAAGTATCCGATACCTCTGTTATGCCGGGATACCAAGTTTCACCCGCGAACAGGGTGTCGCAGTCAGTATCACTAAATGGTTAGGGCTACGAATGCTGATCTGAGAGAAGAATGTACATACCCGTAAAACTAGCAGCACAGACCTAGCCTAACTGCAATAGAAGCAACATCGTTAAGTCGATTAGTAGAAACACAACAATTCAGAGACGTGACTGGTGCAATACAGTTTCTCTAAGCTGTGTTCAAGCAGAACTAAAGCTTACATGGCTGTTAGTTGTGGGCACGGTCGCCTAGTGCCCTGCTATCCTACCTTTAGTGCACAACCTGCCTGCTCAACCTAATTATTCTTGAGCGACAGAAGTGTTGTTTGCACGAAAGCGTTGCCCAAAAGCGCGCTTAGGATAAATAAATCCTAGTATCGCATGTTAATCTTAAATAAGTCTAGTTTTAAGCCTGTAGATGCAGGAAGCACGAGCTTAAGGCCATATTAAATACTAAAAATTAAACACTATAGCATCTCTTTTAGTGCTGTGTGTATTATTCGGATCGCCCTAGTTTGTGCAGGCGTGGAGCATGGCTTGCTTTGGCTAAGCCGCACATCACCCTGAGGCACTTTACGCTTCTGGTGAAACCAATGTAGCAGATCGAGTGTACAGTAACGGTAAATGCAGTGAAGCAAATAACATATAAAGAGCAACAAAGCAGAGTTGAAGAGTGTATTTTTCTATTCTGACAGAGGCGACGGAGTAACAAGCAGGAGCACTTCGAAGTGCGGTGTTTGTTACGCTAGGCTAGAAGAGGTTGTTATCGCGCAACTCAGTCGATCAAAACGATGGACTATTTGGACCACCTACACGCTGTCTTTAAGCCACGTTAGTACAACATCACATAAATATATTCCAACCTTTTTCACGCCACCACTCTCAGGCCAGTCGCGCTGAACAACGCAGGCCCTGGCGCCGAAATCTCGAGCTTCATCACACAGTGCTGCACTCATATTACCTCCCATTGCTCGCCCCTTCCTCCATCGGCCATAACACCATATGCATATCTTCGGGAGCTTCGCATGCCGACGATTTGTGGCCCTCGATACGGTACGTGGAACGCTGCTCGTGTCCACAAACGCTTCATCTAGGTTATCTGCGCTAGTATCTCACTGCTAAGCGCAAGGTATATACTAGTGGAGCAAAACATACACTATCCTCTGCAACTTTACTGTAATTAGCTTGCTGTTACTAGTTTTATAGCACTGCGGCCGTGTTTTAGATGGCGATATATCTAGAAGCTGTTTCGTGGGAAATCGCGGCCCTGGAGGTCTATGACAAGAGGAACAGTTCTTATTACCCTATTAATGTGTTTCACGTCTTTGTTAACGATATGTATCCTAGAAGCGACGCTGCATTTTCATAATCTACTGACCTTAGTTATAATTACAGTAAGAAAGATACGCATTTGTTAGGCATTATTATAGCAATACTAACCTTGACTAGCTTATAGCCTTCTTTGCTAAAGACTTGTTACTTTATATTAATCGCGCAGCACCGCACTTATACGCTAAACAGCTTTATAAAAGTCTACTAATGCTAGCGAGTGCTAGAATTTTATTCACAGAGTATTAACTTACTGTGCCGAACCTAGTAGCGTCTATCCCGGCTATACTGTTTGCTAGGGTTGCTTAAGGCCTTTAGAAGACTGTTATTATACAGTATCTAGACATAGGCTTGGAGAGCTTAGATCAGTTTGTTCTACATGTTACCGCAGGAGCGCTAGTAGGCGTAGCTTAGGTAATAACCTTTGCAACAGGCGATTAGATTTTCGCCGTTAACGTTAGAAATGTTCTGTTGCTCGTCCTCAACGCCTTGGCATCCGCTCTAGCAATAATACAGGGAAAGTCAATATTGCTTCCTATAGACAACGAAGTAGCTGACACGGCTTCTTAAATTACTAATACTCTAGTATATTACATCTAGGACGCTTTGACTCTTACCGCTCTTACTAGCATTATAGGATGCTCTTCGACGCTATTAATACGCTGCTTGTACACAAACATATATTAATTTTGCTGCTTCTTTCTTGCAATAACGCGCATTGGCAGTAGGGCTTGCGTCTGTATTTCTATGTAGAACTCTTAGAATACCTACAGCACATATGAGCTTATAAGTTTACTCTTAGCGCTATTAGCAGAAGACAGCAACACTATTAGCCTTACTAAGGAGTTAAACTACCCTAGAGTGCCAGCGTTAGTATTAAGCTCACAAAACAATACGTTTAGCAGGTGTTTACTTAGAATTAGCATAGCCTTACTTTAGGCGGCGTATAGAATTTTAGATTTTACTGAACAACTAGACCTTCGCACTTTAGTCCTCCTTAATTAAAATTATGTACTACAATTACCTTTAGAGATTGTGCTTAGCATGTATTAAGAGCCTATTAATAAAGTGGGTAAGCTTATTGCTAATCTGAAGAGCATGCTAGCTCCTGCTAATACGCACGTTATAATCTACATCAAGGATAGCGAGGCTAACAATACTTATGTTAAGCAAAAAAATAGAGTTAATTGTGTTATCACACTACTAAACGTTAGTCAAGAGAGTAAAATATTCCTTAACTATATCCTTACTAAGTGGGACAGCCTTGCAAGACAGACTATCTTCCTACAGGCAGGTATATATAATCTAAGAGGATTCTATACCCGCATTAAGAATTATTACAATAATTTAACTGGATTTCTTAATCTTAGTTGGTCTAGCGGTATCTGCAACTGCGAGAATTGCAGTGACAGGTTCTCCTGGCAAGATAATCTTCACTTTCTTCCGCAGCTCCACAATTAGATACACAACTTAACTAGATGTGAAAACATCCTTCTTAGCTACAAGGGCCAATTTATTGTTTCTGCCGCACAGATCCGCGGGATTAACAAGGACATTTACTCCTGTTTATTGCAAGCTCTTATTAACAATAGAAGCTGGACGCATTAACCTAGCTATCTGCAAGGGCGACCAGACTTAATGAGCGCGCTAGATTTTGGATATACAATGGAGAGACTGTGGAACGTGCTATTCCAATGTTCTAGTGTTGATGTGGCTTGGAAGTGTCCCTCGTTGGTGAGTAAATGGCGCACTGGTGGTGATATTAGCGATTGTTAATGTTTCGATACATAGTTTGCAAATAGCCATACTATTTATGTTATGTAGTCTGAACCTGTAGTGAAACGAGGTTCTGCAGCAGGAGAGAGCGATTTCCGGTCTGATTACTCGTATGACATTAATACACTGGACCAAATAACGTTAAGCAACTTAGTTAACAGTAGGGCTGGCTGTTAATAGTTACTTGCCTAAGACAGTTCTCCGCCTGCAGGATTTGTTTGCAGTGAGCACATGTTATGAGCACGCAACTTCACACAAAGCTGGCCAGAACATCAACTGGCCGATATGTGAAATGGGGACGGTCATCACTGCGACATCAATAGGTTATTGGATTCAGGTGAGCTGTAGGCAGCTCCCACGTGGGTGGAAAATAGGTCATCTCATGGCTAGAATTTAGGAGTTCAGGGCAGTAGTATTTAGGGGCAGGTAACAGGCAATAAGGCAGGAGATTAAAAGCATCCTTTTCTTTCAACATTGGTCCCCATTTTACAAACTTAACTGTAGCACCCTATTTACTACGTACGCAACTCGGCGCTGCTTTGCATATATCTGCACCTTTGCATTACATCTACACCCTATTGCGTACCGCGTTAAATCCGAAGAATTTGAACAGAAATTTACCACATCTTCGCTGAGTTTAGAGATCCCTTCGTGACGCAGGTACTAGAG
Organism: Alternaria sp. 'sect. Undifilum'; assembly: GCA_024321975.1. Taxonomy (NCBI): domain Eukaryota; kingdom Fungi; phylum Ascomycota; class Dothideomycetes; order Pleosporales; family Pleosporaceae; genus Alternaria; species Alternaria sp. 'sect. Undifilum'. The sequence goes on from JAJJZI010000001.1 coordinate 12,194,068, forward strand.
TAACTCTGCATCTCGTAAGAAGTGCCTGAACATCTGAGGCTTGTATATGCTAAAGGTAGACTGTTTTAGCTTATGCGCATCTTGATAACAAACAGCTTTTGCTTACAGTAAGAGAACAAATAGTTTCTAGTGTTGTAAAAGAAGGCTCTAGTCTAAGGGTCTAGTAAGTAACATTGTCTAGAAACAGGCGCAGTATAATAAGTAATGTTTACGTTGTTGCGACTAAAGGTCCTCTCGTTAGATATAGCTTTCTTCTAGATTAAACTAAATTTACCTACTAGTCGTTAAGGGTGCAATATTGGTTTAGCTTAGGAAGATCTCTAGGTAACAAAGAACTATCTCTAGACACTAGTTCTGGCATGGCTAGAGCTGGAATCGCAAGAGCAGCAAGCACAAGGAACTTTATCTTAATTTAGTTTTAAGGTTAGGTAAAGGTAGCAAATTAAAAAGTATGCTATAGTTGTTAGAAGTTTAAACTCTTGTTACTCTGTCTTTTATATAAATCTGCAACGCGGCTAGGCATACTACTAAGAACAGATAAAAGTTGTATCTACTAAAGAAAACTGTATCCCGCAGTAAAAGTGTCTAAAATAACAGTTAGCAAGGATCTTTTAGCTAAGCCTTCCTCTTTGCTCTTTAGCTTGTCCTTTACTTCCTTTAGCGTTCCTCCTACTTGTTATACTACGCCTGTCTTGCTTTAGAGCGAAGAATCTGCCAGCGCTTAGGGCGAAACACATCTAGGTTGTGACTGTAGAGGATATCTTGTCTGTGGCACGCCTTGATATTAGCTTTTGTTTCCTTGTTATTGAAGCTGCTTTTAGAAGATTAAGCGGGATGTCTTTCTAGTTTAATGTATTCTAACAATCTTGCTATTTGTATAGAGAAACGCGTTTTTCTTCTTAAAGTAACGTTTTAAGTCTGTAGTATTAATTTTTTTATCTAGGCTTGCTTAGTAGCTTACTAAACTCTTTGCAGGTATATACTGTCGCGAACAAACAGGGGAGTGTTAGAGGATAGTTAGTTAATAGCACTAACAGGGCGGGTGATAGCATAGCTAACGTTGCGCTTTTTAGTGTTAGATGCTGACGTGCTAGAATAACAAGGGCTTTGCAATAGATGCACACTAGACCTGTTAATATACAGGCGTAGTAAGAATATTCTTAGCGCCTAAAAAAAAGTGTCCTGTTACACTATACGCGCCGGCACGCTTGGATTGACGTTACGTTGCATAAAATAGCTATAAAGGAGTGCAGCTACATAAATGTGTGTAGGATAATATATTGTGATAGCAATAGCTACACCTAACTTGTACTAGGGTAGGTTTTAGCAAGGCCTAAACTGTTACACCTATAGGTTTTCTTGTAACAGAATGATTCTTGCTAAGTGTATTATCTGTTTTTCTAACTACAGCTGTCTATAGGGTCTAACAGCTTGTACGCCTAAGCTTATAAGATAGGCTATACTAAGCGCGTGAATGTTAAGACATAAGTAAAGAACGTTTACAAGGCAAAATAGTAACTAAGCTTTTTGCAATATACATTTAGATAGACGCAAGATCTTGTAACATAGGAAACAAATTTCTCCCTATTGCTAATTATTAAACAAAGGTACATAAAGACTAAGATTAACAGTAAGGTCTAGGACATTTAGGACATAACGCTAGAATTCTTAACGTTTGTTTGCTTAAGTAGACGCTCTAAAGGACATTATGAAAGTAGTGTCTGCGCTAAGGTTGTTGAAGGTAACCTTGGCTTTTATCTATCTTATCTGCATTGTGTCTTTAAATATGCTATATGCACTTAGCGCACTAAATAAAGAGGTGTTAATAAGCCTGTCCTAAATCTCGTTAGTTTGAATTATTACTAGACAGTGACTAATAAGGTATATGTAGAGTTTCTAACTATAGCTATACTTGCGGGTGTAATACTGCGGGTGTTGCAGTTGTTGCTGAAGAGCCAAGACATTATTTCCTATAAGGAGTAATCTCATCCTATAAGCTTTAAGAGCTCGTACTTCTGCAAGATCCTAGATTAAGTCGCGAATAGGGTTTAGGTAGAGCTCTCGTTCTCTAGAATCAAGAAATCCTCCTAACATTATGTCAACTTTCGCTACATTGTATGCGGAGAGGCTTTGCAATATCTGTTTTCAGACTAAATAAGGCACAAAAAGGTCAAAGAGAGACATAGCCAAAGAAATAGTAAGTTTTGAGAAGTTGAAGAAATCTTGCGAGAATATTTTTCTTTATCTAAATTATCAATCCCAATACAGGCCTATCTATATTTAGAGAGCAACTAGTGCATGAAAATCACCTCACTTACAGTATACTTATAACTATAGAATGCTCTAGTATAAACCACATCGGTCTCTTTTCTATCCTAGTATGCAGACTAGTGTCGCTGGACGTAGTTCCCTAACTCGCAGTACACACACAGCCTAACATTTAATATCTTAGATTGGATACTTATTGTCCCCTTCGACAATACTGCATGCATTGCTCTAGCCGATCTTAAAGGCATCGCTCCTCAGATTGTTCAGCTTAGCGTTTGGGGCGCAGTTCGCATTAGTAGAGTAGTAGCTAGTTTCTATTCTAGGTGCAGAATTCTAATTACAAGCATTAGAAGCAAGCATTTCTGTTATGTAGCAGTAATGCTAAAGTAACTAATGTCTGTGGGCTTTGCGCACGTAGTAGTTGTATCTGTAATACTTCCTGCTGTGTCGGTGTTAGATGTGTCCCCAGCGACTCCTAGTCAACTTTAGACTACTCTAACTGTCACGGCCAGTGGAAACTCTATTGCGAATACCGGACTCATATCGTTCTCCTCTCTAAATGCCGTCAGTCGGAGTGGGGAGTGCAGTATAGCAAGTAGTTAAGCCAGCTGTACTAATTAAGTAAGTGGACACAGTACTATCGCTAGTGCCTAAGCTAATCTAAACTAATGCGCAATTTATAAAGAATTCGTGCTTGCGGTTTAACTAGATCTAAGCGAAGACAGCTAGACTGCTTAGCATGTTAGAAGGAACTCTAAACTAGAAACTCTAAAGGCTATCTTGCTGTTAATAGAAGCAATTTCTATAGTATAAAGCTGCTAGCTTCTATGTCTAACCTTTGTCTACAGAAAAGCTAATCTAGCAGCTTCCGCTATAGTGTGTTAATCCTAGAGCACTAGTAGTGTATGTGTAGTCTAATAGTTAAAAGTACGCGTCCTGCCTAGACTCCTAAGTAACCTACAGTGTGCCTTCTAGTGTATCTAGAAGATTAAGATAACTACAACAAACGCCTAGTAAGGCTAGCGTTAGCGCGCCCTCTAAATCACAGCATCTAATAGGAAAGTTTAATTTATTATCTACCTGTGTTGTTAAAGGATTAGCTTCTTAAGTGCTACCTAGAGGAGGCGGATACCATAACGACATGTGGGCTCAAGTAGTGCCTACTAAGACTACTAAGAATATGTGCAGTGTGTATATAGTAGGAGTTAGATTAACCTTTTTAGCTAGAAGAAGTTTGTTAAGCAAGTACTAAACGAGAGTATTATTTAGTAGATAAGACTTCTTATATTAATAGTGTGTAGATACACAATCTACATGCAGAATAATCTGTTAGGGTCCACTATTTTGTTTCAAATTAAGACGTTCTTTAAACAGACAGAATATGCGTTCTATTAGCTTATTTGTAATGCCCTAACCGCTAGCAACAACATATAAGACTACTTATGCTCTTTAACGTTAAAGCAATACTCTTCTCTAACCTTTTAAATAAGTTGCTTTGTAACTAGGTTGCAGCGCGCTATTTACATCAGGATAACCCCTTTATGAATAGGTACATACAAGCCTACCGCAGGGAAGAAGTAGGATCGCATAACTAAGCAGTAAACAACTCCGGGGTGCACTATGCTCTAGGTTGCCAACGTTAAGATGCTTTAGTTAGGTACAACTAGCGTACCTTGCATAAGATTATAGAAACCTACCCTGCGACCACAGAGTAAGTAGTTACACTAAGAAGCATCTATAAGGGTGACAGAGCAGTTCTAGTGTAGTAGCTGATAGTTACTAGTTAACAACCTCTTTATTAAGCAAACTTTCACTTGTAGCATATTTAAATAGTAATCTAAAACAGTTGTAGTTAGTAGGAAACATTTCTTTGTAAAGTATACCACATACTATACGCAGCCTCAGCATTATCTACTCTTATAAAGTTACACTATCCCCGTTGTATTCCTTCGTGTGGTGTAGAGCTCACATCAGTCCACCCTAGACGTCTAGCGTTCTGCCGAATACTATCTTTAAGCGATTTCCAGTCTTTAAGAAAAGGGGCATCTTAGGCTGATCCTGACAGCACAAGCAGGTACTTCTCGTAGCTGGGATTAGTGCTCGTCATCGTGAATTTGATAGATAAGAATTAGAAGGTTAATAAAGAAACTAAACACTAAAGCAAGCCTGAGGGTTTAAATATCTGTAGGGGTTGTCATGCAGGAAGATTAAAGGGTTGAAATAAGGTTGTATTATGTGAAGCTACGAACAGTATATGTAGGTGGGTGACCATAAACCGCGCTAGCCCTAGATAGGCATCGCCCTATTACCAGGTGAGTTGAACGTGATAATATCGCTGTGGATCTCGTTCACGTTCAATCCGCCACTCTAGTCGCTAGACCTATAAGGAAACTGCGGAAGATCTCGGATCAATAGCAAGGTGTTCAGAAATGAATTGAGAGTGTACCGTGCCATTTTGCGGGTCTCTAAGAACGGGCACCGTTTTTTCTTTGCAGCTACTACTATGCAAGGCAGAGCGTTACTTAACACATAAAGAGTTCTACTATGTTGACGTTATTCTACAAGCTACAGAAACCGAAACTATAAATTCTACCTTACAATAACACCTAATTATGTAGGCGAACTGCAGAAAGAGGAAATACCTCCGTGCTATGTAATAAGGGGCGATAAGACTATATACGTAACGAGTGCTTACGTAATCCTGCACGTAAAGAGCTAAATATGCTAGCTAATAAATCAGCTTCACAAAACGCCCTACTATCTTCATTATTAAAATTTTAGATCTAGACTCCTAGCCTTGTGTTTAAAGATCGCACGTCTATGGATTATTGTTAGGTAAAACAATTTCGACACCTCGTTATGCGGGCTTCACAACCTGGTCTGATAATAGCAAGCGCCATAGTTTTGTCCTAGTATTCCTACAGGTTAGACAGTCCACGCTAGTTCTATATCCACAAAAACTTAATCTAGCCTACTAAAGAATATAGGTTTAGCAGTACACGTGGCCTTAGATGTTAGCTAGCACTATAATGCTTAGTGTAAACTTACCGCAAACTAGAGAAACGCGTGTAGAACTGCCTGTGTCTAGACAAATAGCACACTTTAGGTTGTAGAGTCGCAGAGGTCTTTGCTATCCTAAGCCTACGTAGTCAGCATGTTGGCAAGGAAGAAAAGGTACAGTACTAGGAAACTGTACGCAAAGACTGCAAATAACCTTCTTATAATTAGTAAATTTATGTAATAGTAAAAGTGATAAACTTATACAACAACAATCCTTTAACACATACACAAGACTCCCTTTCCTACTCCCTTTACTAAGCTTGATAGAGCATATGGCACATTGTTCTACCTCGACGGTGAGGTCAATACGAAGCGTCCTTGCCAACCGAAACATTAAAATGCAGAGAAACTACAAGTATCTAGAAAACATCAGGCTTAACGCGTATATATAGAAATTTTAAACAACCTTGGCCGGGCGGGTCGTCTGCGGACCGAGAGTGGATGTCCAGGCGTTTACTAATCTTGCTATGACTTTCTGAGTAGCTTTAGCGCTAATCAAGACTAAACGGCAGATATTATAGTCACTAGTGCGTGTGGCTTTACTTTTGCAGGCAGTGGTACTATTTAGGTCTGCAGGAATGGCCAACAGTATCGTCGGGGTACTAGGGCTACATCAGTAGCACACATCGATGTGACATCTTCAGTAGTGCGCTAAGCATGACAGATAGATACTGAACAGGAAAAAACAACTCAAAGTAAGGTGCCCATCCTCCCGGAAAGGTGGATTAACTTAGTTGAATTAATTTTAATGACTAAATTACCATCATATCTATGTCTAATTACTATAGCAACGGTTTGTCGGCACGTTGTAAAGGCGTTGCCTCACAACATTCTCGGACGGTTTAGTGAATGCGTTGACGGGGGGAGGTTCTTCACGAACTGGCAGCATCACGCGACCCTTCGGGATAGATTCGGCATGAAGTTCGGAACGGTAGATGTGCGTGCGATCAATTCTATCCTCGTTAGGACGACTAGTGTGGTGGTAGTAATGAACCTCAACGACTAGGCTGCTAGCATTGCTACTGTTCCTTAAAGCTTTCCGCAGCAGGTGTTTAATCTCGGCGCATTTCCTTCTTAAGCAAACTTGTGCAATTATTCCTCCATCCTTTTCTGCGCGACGGGCGCGGCCAGATCAGCATTTTCTACAGAGCGAACAACAACCTCCTTTAAAGACCTAGCCTATGCTGTCGGATCGCTCGCCTTGTAGTTGCGTGAAAAATATAGAATTGCTAAAACAGTCCTACTGTAGGCCTAAGTTAAAGCTAGCAAGGCTATAGTATTTCTTGGAACGCGTTGAAAACAACTTTCTAGAACCAGCAGGGAATTGTGCTTTCATACCTAGAGTACAGTCACCAACGAACGCGGCTTTACTTTTGCATGCAGCGACGCCAATAGGACCTGCCTAGACGAACAATAATACTGTAGAATAATGTTGATGGGTAACACGTAGCTGCGCTTAAAAGGTGGGAGTAAGCAAAATTTCACAACCTTACTTATGTAGGATATCCACCTCGTACCGTCACGGTACAGCTAGCCTACAACTGGACCTACCTCAAGAAGGATGAAGCTAACTCCGAGTTACTTCTCTTGAACTAAATCTCTAGATTGTTCTACGTTGATAGCCCTCTCTTATTGTAGAGATGGCATCACTTTCAATTCTTCAGATTACAAGATGTCCACATATATTAGAAACACACGCACACATCTCTACTGCCTAAGATTGTAATACATGTAGACCGTAATAGTAGTATGTATACAGGTGCGTTCTATATTACGTAGCCTAATTCTATCTATCAGTTGAAAACACAGCCTACAATACATCTAACTAAGAAGGTAAAGTAACCGTCTGCGTAGCTCGATACAATATGGTTAACAAAAATTAGCTATTTAGATATTAATTCTCGCTTGTTCCGAGCTGGCTCGTATATGACGGAGCAATAGATTCTTGGTTATCTAAGCTAGAGCGAAGTCTAAGAGCCTTGGTCCTTTCTTTGTTGTCTGAGCCGCATACTCCGCTATTATCTTCAAGCTGTAGGTATTAGATTTCGCTATTTTCGTGAAAAGAATCTACTACAATAGGCGGGTTGATGCCTTTGTACTAATAGGGATAGCGAATCCACACGTTTTGCGGAATGTGACACCAAGACTAGTTCTGATGCTGTGTATCTATTGTTTCTAGACTCGCTTAAAGATTTGCAATATATATTAGATAGCCTAGTAAGGAGTAAGTCAAAGAATGTGCTGCTACTAACCTAACAGGTGAGCATGACATGTAGAATTCTCAATTGCTAGACGCATTTAGCTAGGTCCTGCTAAGTTAGTTGTGCATTGTAACAGGAGATTCTAATCTCACCATGCAAATATAACTAGGTCTGCCCCTAGAAGGAAATTAGGAATATTAAAGGAGTAGTTTTAATTAATGTTATAGGAATTCGTAAGTTTTCCTTCTTAGCCCTTTCGTACACGCAAGCAATTTCCTTCCTAACTCTGCACAACAATCTAAGTTTCTCTATTATTATAGGAAAATGATGCCTAGCAAGAGCCCCCTAAATAAGCTGCACCAGGATCGTGCATGCTAGCGCCGGTCGTATTAGTCGAATCGTAAATCCTATAGGTATTCTATAAGCCGTTTCTAGTGAGCATTTAAGTTCAGGCTGACGTACTAGAACGTGACCCTACTTCTAGCATGCTAGATTGTCTAAGGCTCTAGGTGAATTAATCCTCTATAGTAGCCTTTGCATGGAAAGGGTTGCTAACTCTATTCTAAGCCCTAATAGTTTAGGTCGCCATTTATTAGCATTATTAACTTTTCCACTCGAAGGTCCTATTGGAAGGGTGCAGGCTGGCCGACAAAGGCATGCGAATTAACAAGTGCAATTGGTCCCAAAGCCCAAGCATATTGTAGATACATTCTAACCGTCCTTAAATGTCGAAGAGCCTCTCCGACTGCGTTTGCAGTGAAAAGTAAAGAGCATCCCCTTTTATATGGTACGATTAATCATGCATAGGAACGCTAGCGTGGGGCTATAGGTCATGCGGATGTTAGAATTCTATGCGCAAGTTTGTTAGGTATAAGTAATTGATATATTATGTAGACTATGTCCTAGCTAAAAAGGACTAATGATCACTGGGACACCATTCTTGAAAGCAAACATTCGTCGCAGTCTATTTTCCCAAAAATAGGGTGTGTCTACTCTAAACTCTTTTCCATAGAAGAGGAACGCATTAGCAATGTGCTATTGCGCACTAATCTTCCGGCTACGGCCTAAAAGCAGAACAATAATTCCTTGCGGGATTTGGTTAACGATAGGGAATTCCAGGCACAAGTGACAGAAAGAACCTTCCAAATATTCTTACATGAGGATCTTCTAGTTGCCTTGAAATTTATATTCGATCGCGTCAAGCCGAGAAGAGCTAATGTAATTTTTCCAAATCGGCCACTTCGTTATCCAACAGGAGATACAGAAGCTTTCTTAAGGCTTACTAGCATTGAGACACTAGAGCAAGGGTTTCGGCTGTGGATCGAATATTTAGTGCAAACTAGCCGCTTCCACCTTGAAAATTCGGACTAGCAGGCTGCATTCCAGCGAACACGCGAGGGAAACCGGTTCAATCTGCTTCAGGCTAAGAGCAATGTTCGTTTTTAAAACACTAAGATGCCCTTACAGAAGTTATGCGTAAGCCAGGATAGAAGAAGCGCCACCAAAGAAATGACCAGGACAATCAAGGATGCCTATAGTAATTTCAGCTTAGCATAGGAGTCTTGTAACGAAGCCTTAAAAGAAAGAATAAGTTAGAAAGCGAGAAATCTGCTTCCACGCTACATAGAACCTGTTCCCCTTAATTTCGCAGTCTATAATTACAAAAACCTTATAAGAACATCGTATGATGCTCGCACTAGCATTAGCTTAACAAATGTTGTACTCTAAGCATTAAATAATGCTAAAGAATCCTCTAGGGGTGGACTTGGCTTAAAGGTTAACATTATCGTCGTTAAGGGCACGATTCTGCAAGCGCAAATTAACCTTCTCTTAGAAGCAAGTACTGAAATTCACAAGGCCATCTACAAAGATAAGAAAGGGGGGCAATTACAGAGGATAGATTCTTATAGTATCTGTTTTGCTGGCCTACCCGAAACTAGAGCCGGCGATATTTGGCGCAGGTTAAGCCATCGCGGGAACAGCAATAGAGGCTTTTATAACTATGTAGAGCTGCCGGCTAATCTTTCTCTACCTGTAGTTAGTAGAAAATTTGTGTGCAGAATGCTGTTTAGCTTAGTATCTCTAACTCCTGAGAAGGTAGTTTGACGTAGAATGTTAGGCAATAACAAGACTACATTATATAAAGGTCAAATACTACCTCTATAGTCCGCTGTTTATAGCAGCTTAAAAGTAACATAGTTGTTATAACTTCTAATGCTACTAACTTCTTTTACAATGTATTGATAGTCTTTCTCTAGATACACTGCGTGGAAGAAATATGTTGCTAGCGTTTTCTGCATGCAGATCCTAGGGTATACATAGCGGAGGCATTGATACCAGGTGTCCTTAGTGTAGGATTGCCGCGCAATAATCTAGAAGTCCTTGCTTGCTCCTGCGAACTTTGACCTTAATAGGTAGTAGTAGCCCTCAGCCCTATTTTTATATTAGTTTAACTTGCTGATGTTCAGGCGTGCGATAGTCCAATACTCTTTTCTAGGCTTATAATTAATCTAAGTAAAATGATCAGCATAGCCTAAATAACCTAAGACAGATAATTTTAAATTACCTAAAACGTTTTATTAGCTTTCAATTGCTCAAAGATAGTTGCGAACTTAGAGTCTAGAGCTCAAAATTCAAGATTATTATTGAAGATATTCTCTAGAGCGTCGACTGCCTCCTACGAGCTTTAGCTCACGATTATTTACCGCCCGCGCAGACTACTAACTGTTTTGATAGCACGTCTTTTATATAAAACTCGTTTATTAAGAGAGATAAAAGCTATTTTAACAAGCTTAGGTACAAGCATTGACATTAGGGGTGATCGACCTACTAGATTGTATTTTTTTGGGTAGCAAGGAGCAAGTACAAAGGTAGCTTAAGATAAGGAGTTGTTCCTCCTAAATAGGTAGAGGTTAATAGGATGTCGGATTGACGGAACTGATCGGCATAACAACGGGAAGTTTTCTCCTGCACGTAGCATTTACGACACACAAAAACATATAAAAACACCTAAAATTAGCAAAAAAGCATGAATTACATCTTATGTCTTGTAGGTCTCTACCTAATCCGCTTTTCCACTACTAAGCGCGTAGAATAGTGAACGATTGCCTTGTAAAAGCGACGCAAAATTGCTTCAGGATCATAAGATACCTGTAGAAGCTGCCTTTGCTTACTTTCGTTTAGATCTTTGTAAAACACCTACGTAGGTTCCTACTGTATCTAAACTCTGTCCGGCTCCTCGTGTACAATAAAACCTCAATAGCTAGAAAAGGTTTTCTGTAAATGATAAAACAGACCCTTTGCCATTAGGGCGATCTTCTGGTAGGCTAGAAAAGCGAGGCGACGGCTTCCTGCGTTGGGAGAGACACGTAAGGCCTTAGCCGCGACATATCTAAGCAGACTAGGCCGGTCCTTTTAGACCTCTATAATAGGGTTATAGAGGAGATCGTAAGGCGAGGGTTAGATTAATTTTCTTTCAATTGTAGGCTCCCAGGCAATAAGTAGCTAGTCTTCGCCTCGAGTGTGGACGAGCTATCCCTAGTGTCTATCTTAACAGAGTGCATAGTACTCGTGTGTCAAAAGCCACGAACTTTCCTAAAACACAAGTATATTTAGGCGGTCAATGCTAATAGCACCTAAGTAGGACTACGTATCTTTTTCAACCGCATGGCTCCCAGGATCCTTCTTCATTTTGCAGTTTAGAAAATAGTTTAGTAGCAAGAATGTACAAGAGATAATAGTATTGGGTAGGTAAGAAGAAGTGTCAAAATAGAGGGGGAGAGAAATATATAAGGAGACAAACTAGTTAACTAATGCGTTCTATTAGCGTAATAACTTTTAGTAATACAGCAAGCCTGAGCGCAATATACTACGTAAAGAACTAAAGTAGTCTATTTCTAAAGCTATCTAGATCACGCTCTTAGATGTCTAGATTATGGGTAAGGCTATTCGAGATAAGATCAAGTACAGTCTTTAGTACCAGTTCTAGTAGCTCTAGTCTAGCCTGCAACACCTCGCTAAACTAAGCTGCCTTACCTAGCGTCGGTCCATCTATACTGTTCACTAATATTAGTAAAAATTCAATTATACAGGGAACTACATCTTACTCTTTTAGCTTAATAGGCTTACTAAGAGCCTTTTCCTTAGGCTCCTTAAGCTCTAATCCAAATTCAGCTATGCTTAGAGAGGGCGGACCGGCCCCAAAGCTTAGAAATAGAATAAGTAGACCTAGGTCTAGCGATCTCCTACCTCGCAGAATATTGTGCAGTACTTTCCCTTAGTTAATATACTTATTAATATTGCGTTGAATAGGCTTTTTATTACCCCCGTATACGTCTGCAACTTTACTACAAATCTCATCTTTAACTATGTCTAGAGCCTGCCGTTGTCTTCCTAACAGACTAAGATTATTATAAACTTAACAGATTTCCTTAGTGTTTAGCGTAAGAGGCAATTCCTTAGACATGCCCTTTTTAAAGCTTGTAGTCTACCGCTTTCGTGCTAAGACTCTTCGCCTTACTTAGTCGCTATTGCGTATCTCCCTCTGCAGCGCTTAAACGGCACATAGATATGTCTTAAAGTAACAATGTTTGATATATTATTGCTTAGCAACTAGAAGATAGCTTTAACTTTCCTGCTTATCTAAGTAAACGTAGATCTAAAATAGTTTCTTAAAGAGAGGTTGCTCTGTGGCTTAATAGGTTTAGTCTTAGACTTTCCTAGCATAGGCTAATTTAAGTAAGTTAAGAATGTAAGAGGATCTAATCTGGTCCACACACTGCAGTATCCTCAGCCAACGTCTACAATTAAACTTAGAAGGATTAAATTTAGAAGGTATCTAGAGAAGTGCTTTCTGTAGTGCTCTAGGCTTGAAGTTCTCTAGATTTTGTACTAAGATCTCTAGATTTAGTCTAAAGATCTTATTAGTTTATACTTGCGTCTCTAAGCATGCGAATTTATACTAAGTATCTACATGCTAGGACACTGTATGCGTACTAAAGATGCCACACTTTTCAAGGACAGAATCGCACTAATAGCGCGCTAACAACTCCTGTAGAAAACGTAGGCGTAAATCACGAGAGGACGGAACGTCCTAGAACGGCTTAGACAAGAAGTAAGCCTCTACTATCTAAACTAAGAGCAGAGTACTTTCTATGTGTGGCTTAATAAACTAAGGCTGAAGAAGGTTAGTTAGTATAGGAGGTTAGTGGATTAGCGCCATACATTAATATGTTCCGTCCTCCATTTAGGGCCTATTAGCCACAAAATCCTAAGAGACAGTAGATCTACTATTTTGCTATTAAGGATGTACAACGTCTTGCTAATCTTAATTCCTAGCATAAGTAAAGGTAAAGCCTCTGCATTCCAACGTATAATTGCTACAAAATTATTAACTAGGCTTTCTTCTAGGGAGGGCTCTAGATTAAATGCACTAGAACAGACTTTAAAGATGCAAAGTGGGCCAGGCAGTAATGTATAGATTAGAGCATAAATAAGTCTTAATGTAAGAGGCCTCTCTTCTACTAAAGGTAACAGGAGCTCCTGAGCGTTAAGGTGATCTACATCCTCTACAGGTTCGTGCGGAAGGCAAAAGCTCAAATAACAAGCAAGATCTAGATAGCCTTAAACTATTAGATTATTACTAAAGCTTTCGGTGTAATCCTAGTTAATCTGATGTTGTTCGTAGGAGTCTGCCGTAGCTTCTTTAATATTAGTCTGTAACTCTTAATGTAAAGAGCTTAAACGATAGTCTTTAAATGCGTCCTTAAAGAAATGTGGTGAGGGTAAGTTATCTATAATATCCCCCCCGAAATCAAAATTATCGCAGGACGAAATCGTTGCGTCCTAATATAGATAATTGGCCAAACTATAATGTAGAGATTCAGGTCCTAGCTGGCGTTCAATGTATTCTAGATCCTGCGCTGCTTGATACTAAGTGTCAGTACCAGGTGCTTAATAGGCTTAGGTGTTTGACGCTCCGTCGCGAACTTGCACTAGCTATACCTCTGTACGCTTATCTTGCCTGTCAACGACAGGTCTTGTTGTATAGAGCGTAGGGGAGGGTAGTTCTTGCTCTATAGGGTGTCTCTCTTACAGCATTTTAGTCCCATATTGCTCCTCTATCAGGGCTTGGTTTTCGTAGTAAGCGGGCAACAATACAGGATTCTTAACTAGAATCTCTAAAGCAGCATTTATTGTTGTGTGCTTATTAGGGCTTGCCTCCTAGAGCATTGTTAACAATAGATTATCTCTATTACTAGACTTAGACTCCGTATCTTGTTTAGTAACAAAAAGTGAGCCTGCTGAAGCAACCTAGGGAGCGGATGTAATGCAGTAAGACCTTTGTATCCCTTAATTAGCGCTATCTATGTAGGTAGGCTACTAATTAGACTCTATGCTTGTTTGCGTAGCTTTCTTAGTGGATAGCTTCTACTTAGCGTCCTTCTTTAAGCGATTGAGCGCATCTACTAGGGCTGCAAGGTCTTCGCAATTAATTGCATCGCTAACTTGCATCTAGTTATCTGCGAAACGCTATAGTCGATTAGATACATTAGCTGTAATGCTTTAGGGTTTAGCATACACACCTTAATCAAGTCTAGAGCTGAAGACAAAGAATCGTCCACATCTACCATGTTAGTAGTAACAAGCAAATGTTCTAAGTACACTTAGAAAGAGTCGTCCTCCATTAAGCATACTATACAACAGGCCAAAAAATATAATTTTTGTTTTATTACGGAAGTACAGTCTGACCAGATATGCTAGCTATAAATGACCACAATCGATTGCATCGCATACTTGTATCCAACCATCTGCGAAAGGTTTCAATAGTTGGCATACGTATACTGTGGCAGTGTAAAATGCAATAAAAACAAGTGTATTGTATTGTTCTGCTCGTACTGGCCTTTAAAAGGCCAGCAGCAGGGTCTATTTACATAACGTATCTCAAATGCCGGTAATAGTAGAAAGTGCTTATAGAGGCGAGGGAGGAGCACTAGGTCAACACGTGGTGCACGTGACATTCTCACCTCATAAACCGTAACATATACAAACCTTGATCAAGTCCAGGGCTGAAGACAAAAAACTTTCACATCTACCATGTCGGTAGTGCGATCCGGCCGGATACGCTAGCTTTATAATGCTAGCTTACCCCATAAACAGCCTCAATTAATAGCATCGCTTACTTGCATCTAGTCATCTGCGATGCGCTGTAGTCGATTAGACACCTTAGCTTTAATGTTTTAGTGGTTAGCATACACACACCTTAATCAAGTCTAGTACTAAAGACGAAGAATTGTTCACATCTACCATGTTAAGGTCCATCCCTGGGTCATAGGACGCACCCTATAGTGGGACGATTCTGCACTTCAGACCTTTAGATTATCCCTCCTACGAATTTATAAGGCTGCGATTCATACACATAGATTTATAGCTACTAATACTCTAGAAAGATAGTCTCTAAATAGGATTTCTGCAATGTTGCTTATACTATAGATCTTTTCCTAAAGGTTGTTAGTTGCTTTCTTACTAGTTAACCCCTGTCTATTTGCAATGCTATAGCTTTATTTATTATTTAGAGGTTTACAGGAGTAGTATAAGTAGCAAAGATAGACTTCTTGTTATTAAAAGCTATTTTAACACTAAGAGTGTAGATGCTAAGAGGTTTGTTGTATAGAGAAGATAATGTAGAAAAGCTTCCTGCTTTTACAAGAGACTCTAACTATGTTAAGCTACTAACATAGCTTAGTATTAAATTTCCGCGCTATATTTATCTTTAATATCTAAAAATAAATATAGCGCGTGTTGTGCGCTAAGTCCTAGAATATGTCCTTCGCTGCCGCAATGCCTTAGGACGCCTTTAGGCGATTAGGCAGCGTCTATACTGTAGACTGTACCTAACTACTATAGATAAGGCAAGGCAAGTATTAGCACTAGGAGTCCCTTCTAGTGTGCGTAGATTGTACTGTGCCCTAGCAGACTATAGCAGAGTCGCTTGTAGTACCTTCTATCATCACGCATATAGCAGACCCTTAAGAGAAGAGAAGGCTAATAGCTAGCTGTACCTAACCTTATGCGAAGAGAGTGTACTTATTAAGTTTATCTTATATATGTTAGATCTTAGACAGCTTATACAAATTAAGTATATTCTTAACCTTGCCTTTATAGCTACTTACGCGTAACTTTTAATAGAAAGACTTCTTAAACCTCCTACTTAGAACTAGCTAAAGGATTTTAAGAAACGCTACCTAGAAACAGTAGCAAGACAAGTTACAGTACTAAACTAGAACTACTATAAGACAAACATTGCTAGAAAGAAAATATACTAGTTTAAAGTAATAAGGAAGGTACTGCGTGACCTAGCTATCCTAGTAGAGAATGTCTATAATATAGACAAGACTAGAGTTATGCTATCTATGCTTAGCTCTATTAAGGTCCTTATAAGTAAAGATAATAAATAAAAGCATAAAGGCGCACGTGTAAAGCAAACAACAGTTACTACTGTAGAGTATATTAGCGCTAACAGTAGGTATCTAAACCCTATAATTATTTAGCTAGCTACTACCTATTAAAGTAACTAGACTACCTTTTTTACTCTTAAATAGCATTATATGTACAATAGATCTAGATACACTAACTATAATCTTAGCTTATAGTAGCTTAAGCGTGTATTTAACCCCAAGACTAAAGATTATGCTAAAGAGAGACCTTATGTATTAATTCTTAACAGCTTTAAGACACACAAGACCCTTAAAATCTTAGAGTATTATCTTGCAAATAATATTATCTTATATTATCTTTTTTTATATATATTACATAAGCTTTAGCCTTACAACATTACTATATTTAGGCCTCTAAAGATAGCCTACTATAAATAGGTAGAACAATTAGAGTAAGGAGGAATTAATACTATTAGTGGGCAGTATTTTACTTCTCTATATAAGCCTGCAAGGGAGTGAGCCTTTACGCCTAAGAATATTAGAGCTGCCTTCGCTGTAAGTAGTTTAGTTCTATTTAATCTAGATAGAGTGCTCTAAACTGTATTAAAACTACTAAGTAAACTTACTCTTGCAGTTACTAATAAAGCACCTTACTAAGATAATACAGAACTATAAACGCTTGTATTAGCAGACAGCCTTATATTACTACAAAATCTAATTCTAGAAAAGAACGCCTATGCTCTTAACAAAATAAGTAAGCAAAACTTACAGTAACACTTACTTAAACTTGCTAAGGCTACCTAGCTATCCTTAACAACAAGCGCTCTTTAATAGAACTATATCTAACTCTTAATAGTAGTTAACAACAAAGCAAAGCTCTAACAATTAAATAGGGCAAATATACTAGAGAAGAGGTCTAGGATAGTCTTTAGCTATAAGTATTTCTAAGAAAAATAGTTAAAGCGCGCAGAAATAGACGCTGCTAAAAAGGCTAAAGTTAAAGAGAAACGTAGTTAGAAGGGTAAGAATGCTATATAAGAAGTAATAGAGGCTACAACGTCTGTAAGTATAATAATAGCTTTAGCCTTTTAAGACAATCTTTTAATGTAACTACACATTTTGTAGACACCTTTTTAGTAAAAAAAAAGATTTATTACTAATAATAGGTATTGGGGCTTATGTCCCCTTGTTTAGCGTTGCCGGCACGCAATTAGTGTGTCGCTCTAGTATGTTTAGACAGAAACGAAGAAAAGCAAGACAAAGACGCGAATCGCCTCCTAACTTAACGCGCCCTATCCTGCCTATGCTACCTACTTATGTTAAGGCTTTACTTCTAGGTACTCTTAGACAAATTAAAGAAGCAGCACTATTATTGCCTTGCTTTCTAACCTATATATACAACAATAGAACGCCTACTTCTCTTTTTTTACCTTTTTCTTCTCTATTGCTATTTTAACGTTATACAACAGCTAGCCTAACTAGTTAATAGTTTCTTTACTTAGCTTATGCACAATTGATAAGAAGAAAGGGATACTAAAGTAGAGTATTTTAAGTACTTTGCTAGTATTAGTAAATACTTTATAAATCTTATATTCTTTCTACAACTAGCTAAGTTAAGGCTTAATATTCTTTTTATATATAGAGATATTGTAGATTCTAAAGTTGTTTGTAAGAGATATAATTATAAAGTCCTAAATAGGCTAAGTTTGTAAATACTTAATAAACTTAAGTGTCTATATAATTAGCTTAAGCTAGACTAGTTTAGGGGCTAGGTGTACAATAAGAAAGCTTCTTGTTTTTAAATAAGAGTTAAGGTTAAGGAGATACTTATTATAGAGGTTATACGCTATTACAGTGTATTGTATGCAAATTGTTTATATAGTGCTGTTTAAAAGGTAAGAAGCAGTAAGTAAGAAGTAGTAGCTTTAGCTTTATAAAGTATTACAGGCTCCTGCTGTAGTACGTACGTGTTCTTTCCCTCCTCTATTGCATTATTTTGCAATTCTATTATAATCCTACTATAATCCTATTGTTAGCTATAGGCTGGCAATCGCTGTTAGACACGTTTTAACTAGTGTTGTTTTTTAGTACCTTAGCAAATTTTTTAACCCTAATTATCACTTAGTGGTCCAAGCTTTCCTCCTAGAACTCATCTACCTACCGTTTAAATCTCGTTAACTACACACAATCTTTTTTTTGACTTTTGCGATTGATTAGTAGAGAGTAGCTGCTTTTCACTTTTTTGGAACCCCATTTTGACTACAACAACAACCACCACCCTTGACACCTTAAAAAATAAAAGTAAGTATAATAAAGCATAGTTAGAAGCGCAAGAGTACTACGCTAGAAGTAGAGGCAAATTTAGTTAATAGTAAGGCTAATTAGGTAATACTAAAAAGAAAAGTCGCGAGAGTAAGCAATGTTTAGGTAGCAGAAGCTATAAGAAAGCTATAGGTAGCACTAATTGCAAAAATGTATTAAGATAGTGCTAAATGCGCAGGCTATTTGCACATATGCTTACAGTGTTATCTAAAATAAGTTCTAATTGTTATTGCGCGCACGCTTGCCTGACTTACAAAAGTCTTTATGCGGCGTTACCTCTTTCTACTATCAATGCGCACTAAGCTGCTTCTAGTATAGCCTAGGCAGCAGCTGAAACAGAGCCTCACTCGGTGTCAGCAATTCATCTGAAGAGTCATTTACAACAAACTCTATCACCGTTTTCGAAAATCTTTAGTATTCGAAGCTGCGATTATACACATTTTCACAATTAGAACCAATCTCGAACACTTCGAAAGCTGTTCTAACGATGGCCGTTGCATCTTATCTCCACGCTTACGACGCTGCTGTCACCAACGGAGCTGGCGAAAATATACAACAGGAGGCTGTGGATAAACTCATGAAGCTGGCACGCACAAACGACAGCGTCCACGGCGCAAAACAATGCAAGAGTGAAGCACAGCGGGCAGCTAAAGCTGGTGGGTTTACCTATTCTAGGGCTGACGGCAGATAAGCTGGCTACTGTTGCACGGAAGGTTGTGGACAAACGACAGCGTCCATGGCGCAAACACCTTGGAGAGTGAAGCACAACGGGAAGCTGAAGCTGGCGGTTTACGTACTCGAAGTCTTGATTAAAACGATAATTTTGCAAAGCTTAACAATTACTTTTCGTACTTTCCCTAAACAAGCTCACGAGACATGCAAAGCATTCGCCCTAGCTCTCTCTTGTGCGCGAATTATTCACATGCTTGCGCGCCGGCATCGCTTCTCGCTGTACGTGCCAGCTCCATGAAGTTATTCACAACCCTCCGTGCATGGCCACTTCAGTATTGTTATTGCACAGCCACAAGTTACAGCTTCTTAGCTTGCAGTAAATTACACGCTACCCGTATTTTAAGTGCGAGGTCGATCTTGCACCAGCCGCATTAGGAAGCTACTTTGATCTCAAGTACTGACTAGGGTGGCAACTATGCATGAACAAGCGCGCGACTATCGCTACAAGGCTAATGGCAACTTCTCACTCCTGTAAAAACATTTTAAGGTTAGAATAAAGATAGTGTGTTAATTTAATAGATTTTAGAGGCGGGTGCAGCGCTGTACAACGTATGTCTTAGTCCCGGCATAATAGAAGGCTTCACTGCATCAGGCGTACAGGCGTCAACGTTGCTGTAATTTTTGTATCTTAAGAGACGATAGTGGCCTATAGTAGGCTAAGAAACTATTGACAGAGGGCTGTAGATTAATCTGATGCGCTCGGAGGATTAGAGTCGCTCAATCTCAAAGTACCTGCAGTCCGTCCCACCACAGGGTGCGTCCCAAGACCCAGGGATAGACCTTATGACTAATAAGTAAATTTTTTAAATAGACTTAGGAGGAGACATCCGCAATTAAGCACATTGCACCACAGGTGGCTCCCTTGCACAAAGCTAGAATGTTTGTGTTACGAACTCAACCAGGTTAGGGCCGGGGAAGACCGTAGACACCTTGAAGGATCAAGCGGCACGGTTGCAGTACGATACGGCGCAGTCGCTTGACAACCACGCCGCAAGTCACGTAACTGTTCACTAGTGAGCAGTTCCACCAGCTAATTAGGAAGTGCTCAACAGTGAGTAAGTCACACTCTTTAAGTATATAGCAATAGGCGATGAGCTCCTACAGCTCATTGTGTTTAACTTCGAAATTATATCTTGATTAGTACTTGATTCTGAACCGCTATTATATTAATCTTCCAATCATGCTAACACACCAACCCATCCGCTCATACGACTCACTCATTCCCGAGAACTAGCTCTAGAACAATTGCCAAGGCAGAATACCCGTTCTTCACAGTTTTGTTCCGTTACGCTAGTGCAGATGCAATGGATGCGCTTACTCGTTAGCCGATAACGCTAGTTTGTTCTGAAAAAAACCAGTCCCAATGCTACATGATTAAAAAGACTATATCCGACGCTAAGCGTGGTTTAGTGTAGTTCGCACTTGCTACTTAGGCTCTGCATGCATATACTATCACGTGAGTACAAATCCCTGCATTAAGTCAAGGGACGTTGCGTCTTGCTGCACACCATCCCGCGAGGTGGCTGCAGCGTGCAGCAGCACGAGTGCTATTTATCCGCAGATCAGCCGAGCGCCTCGCTTAGACTGATCTTGATTACCTTTAATTAAGGCAAACAGCAGATTGCCGCTAAAAACATTGTTTCTTACTAATATCAACGCTCCCGCTACCTTTACCTTCAGCAATTATGGGACAACACTGTGTCTAGTCTCGGGGTTTCCGTAGTCCTTAGGCAGAGGCAAAGGCGCTACTGTGAGGTTGAAGCTCCTGCTGCACGTGCAAAGCCGCCGTCGTGCTGTGAGCTTTATCCTCACGGCGTAGCAACGACCTGCACAATCTAATACTAAGAACTTAGAGATAAAAGCCTTTTGTACGTAGCTCGCTTCTCTAGCAATTTAGACAGTTCCCCGGGAGCCTAGTTCGCAGTCCGCGATTTATCTCCCAATTGCCGCGACACAAGTCTCTCTTTCATCAAGCTACAGTAAGCAGGAATTAATTAGAGAGTAACCCCGCCTCTATTGCAAAGGCGAATCTATCCGTGCTAATTTTGCTTGCTTATGCTACACCTTCACCTGCATATCTCAATAACAAACAGGGTAGACATGGCGATAAAGGCGACGAAGCGTCAACAAAGATTAAGAAGTCTTAGGCGACGTGCATGGCCTAGGGGAAACTAAATGTTAAGCTTAACACCCTACAGTAGCTTTTTTCTAGTGTTAGAAGTTTGAGGATGCCAGTTAGAAGAGACCATTACCCCTCACATATAATTGATAGGTTGTGAGGGTAAAAGCCTCTTCCAAACGCCCTCGTCTAATTTAGCGCGTAACGGACACCAGCACTTCGACGTGCTGGTGCCCGTTACGCCGGCCTTTTTCCAGAGGGCGTTTAGAAGAGGCTTTTGACCCTCACAATCCATCAACTATATGTAACAGCCTCGTCTGGTTTAGCGCGTAACGGTCACCAGCACTTCGAGAGGGCGTTTAGAAGAGGCAAAGGTCTTTTCTAAACGCCCTCAGGAAAAAGGGTGGTGTTAGTTACGCGCTATCCTGCTTTGTTTGGGTTGGCGCACGGCCCACATGCTCTTGGCGGAAGGAGTGATAGAAGGAAGGAAGGAAGTAACTAGGCTAGCAGCCTAGTCATGTGACCTTGGGCTCAGCCCGTTACATAAAAACTTGCACATCTACCATGTTGGTAGTGCGATCCGGCCGGATACGCTAGCTTAATAAGGCTAGCTTACCCCATAAACGGCCTTAATCAATAGCATCGCTTACTTGCATCTAGTCATCTGCGAAACGCTGTAGTCGATTAGACACCTTAGCTTTAATGTTTTAGTGGTTAGCATACACACAACTTAATTAAGTCTAGTACTAAAGACGAAAAATTGTTCACATCTACTATGTTAGGACTAACAAGTAAATCTTCTAGATGTACTTTAAAGAAGTCTGCAATTCAGCACACCGCGCCAGAAGTGGCTCCACGGCCAAGAAAATAATTTCCGTTCCGTTACGCTAGTTCGATCCGACCGGATGCGCTAGCATAATTAAGCTAGCTTACTCTATTATCAGCCTGTTCTGGCTAGCGTAACAAACGCCAGTTCTCAGAGAGCTGGTGTTTGTTACGCTAGCCTTTTTGTAACACAAGAGGACGAAGGCGTAGGACGTACGACGATAAGGTCCTAACATGTTTGCTTCTCTCGCTTGCGTCTTTGCTTTTAGTCTTGCTCTTAACCTGCGCGCCGCGCGCGTAGGGGAAGGCAAGAATGATCCTCCTTACTACCCCCTACCTATTGTAGTAATACAGAGCTATCCCCCACTATCCTCTTGTAGTGTGAAGCAAATACTATTGCCTATAACTACCCCCGTTACACTTTTCCAGAGTTGAATGACGAGGGGTACGAAGAGATCTTCTCCGCTCGGAGTCTATCGTCTATATACCAGAGTTTACAACGCGGGAACGGATAAGAAGATCAACACTATAGATAAATCTTTTAGGAAATTGTTTGCCAAAGCTCAGCAGCTCTATAGTATCTCTCTAAAGTTATTTATTGCTTCTATCTCCCTCTCCGCGATCCTGTTCTCGCTAGAAGTCCTTGTATTCCTTATCCTCCGCAAGCACTTCCCCGATCTCTAGTAAGCTCACAATATTTTCCTTAATCTTATGCTAATAATTACAGCACTACGGTTCTAGAACATCTAGACGGTGCCCCTACACACTGGAAAAGATACATTGCAACTAATCTTTTTTAATTTAACTGTCGACACGAGCATTTTAATAGATACTTTTTCTGCCGGTACCTACGGTTACTACTTCTTATATTTACTCCCGCTTCCCTCTTTATTACGCCTATTCTTGTCCCTTTGAACTACACCAACGGGAAAACTGCTGTCCTTAGAGTAAGCGGACTTAATGCCCTAGGGTAGTCTAATGTTAGTCTTAACTAAGTAAATTAGTACTAGGTTTATCTCGTGATAGGCTTGCTCTTTACTAGACATGTTTGCTAAGTTATCTAGAATAAGCTTACCTTTTACGTTGCAACCTAGTAACACTTACTGTACGCAGCTTTGTGTACAGTACTCATTAATTCTATACTAGAAGATTGGATGTCTGAAAAGGTACTTAGGTCTTAACTCAAGGTCTTCCCTAGTAAGGTTACTGCTATCTCCTTTAATCGTGACTATAGCGCAATCTCCCAGCTCTTAGCAAGACAGGAACGCCTAGCACGTGCCCTAGAGGTGGCAGAGATTTCTAATATAAGGAAGGCTTACTAAGCAGGCGTACAGAAACGAGTTAAGAGCTTGAGCTTTCTTAAGGAATGTAGGCGCTTAAGTTTCTAGTTACGTAGCCTCTTAAACCTTTTTGCCTAGCTAAGACCTAAAAAGGTTAACACTAACCTGTTCTATTAGGAGGAACTTTGTAACGCTAGTAAAAAGATAAAATTCTACTGCAAAACACGAGAGGACTTCCCGCTACTGCGGTCCGCCTTTATTACCTTTGCTAATCTACTCGCCGCCTACATTGCGTGCTAAATAGTAATTCACACTAGGTTAGGTTATATAACACCCCGCACAATGCCTCTATCTATAAATAATGTAGTATAGAGCAACGTTAATATTACCTAGCAGGACAGGACGATACGTACTGTGCTTTCCAACGTACTTATTATAGCAACAGCAACTGCCTGTACTAGTAGCTTTAGCAGGGCACCTCTCCTAAATTATCTATATTACTCAGGTAGTATCTTGGCTGAGCTAGATTAACAAGCTTCTAGCGTCCTTCCTAGGTCTGCTTTAAGGTGTAGTACCTCCTGTTCTAGTAACTGTCCTAGTAAAAGGATTTATTTTGATACTAGATTACCTTGTCTAAAAGCAGGGCATCTCTTCTAGGAGCTAGATTAATGTTAAGATCTAAGATTATTACTTTTACTTCCTCTTTATTTAAGTTACTCTTGTAGTGTCTTTGTCTCCAGGGCTTACTGCTATTGTAAACAAAATAGCAAGCAGAGCTTCGCTAGCTGCGACCTTAGCTAAAAACTTGCTAAAAGCAAGCAATTACTTTATTTCTTATATTCTCTTACAGGCTCTATTAGTTAGTGCCAGCTCTTTATTGCAAATAGACCGTCTATTTAGCAAGCTACTACTTAGTCTAATCTTTAACAAGTCAGTTACCTAGATAATAGTAAGAAAGAAAAGTTAGGATGTCTAATAGAGCACCTTTGTACCTGTTTTTACAAACCTGTCCTATATTAGTAGGTTCTAGATTACAGAAGCGCCTACAACAGCCTATGCTAAAACAGACAGGATTCCTCTACGCTATTATCTTACTAATAATCCTTCCTTTCTAGGTCCTTGCTATTAGCTTGTTCTGGATTATCTACTCTAGCTTAAGTATACTACTCACAGAGCGGGATTATAGGGGCCTCTTCTATCTAAGAGCCCTCAAACATCTCTTAATAGGCTTGTACCTAATACAAGTCTGTCTTATAGCTCTTTTTCTTCTTGTACAAGACTCGCAGGGCAACGCTAGATGTATTAGTTAGGCGTGCATAATAGTGCTTGCTACAGGACTAATAGTTGTATATTATTATTTGCTCTGCAGAGCATTCAACCTGTTACTAAGCTTTTCTCCCACTGCGCTCTAGAACGCTTTAGCAAAGGATGCAAAACTATCCCCTATATTTCTCTACAAGGCTCTTAGATCAAGCCTAGCAATTAGTATCCCTAAAGATAGTCACAGAATTAGTTCTACTTAAGCACTACAGCTTAGGGAGGAACTACCAGATGTGACTGTATCTAATTTAGACGCAACTATTACTAAGTTAGGCAAGATACAGTTAAGACAACAATCGTAAGAACAAGAGCTAGTTTCTATATTGATTCTTTCTAATAGAGATGTAGTAGCTAGCAAAATCGTTTTTAGTATTATTGCTGTGGCATAGTATAATCACATACAACCACGTGGCTTAGATCACATAATTTCCTGTCGCAGTAAGCACTGCTTGGTGGGCAAGTGCCACTTAGAACATTACAACAACACAGATAGCAATACAGTTGATACACAGCCCCCACGCAACACAGCTCGCGCAGTTACATTACATAACGTAATTTTTATGCGACAATTCCCGACTTGGCCTCTATAGAACGTACCTGCATTAGCTAGATTGTGCCGAATTATGTCTTGAAGCGCCTGCAGATCTAAGGCCCGTTCTGGCATTACTGTCTTAAGCTAGAGGTCCGGAACTTAACAGCCCGAGCGGAAGACATAGGCACAAAACAAGGGTTATTGCCGCCGCACGTAGGTCCGGAGAACCGGATGTCTCGCTGATTGGTGCCACAAGCGCTGGGATGACTAGCGTAGGTGCTAAGCCTAGCGGCGTCAATAAACTACAGCCGGATAGGCGGAGGTAGCGAAATGAATGCTAGCCTCTAACAGCAGAAGTTAGAATCTTGTTTAGCAGGAGACCTTGCAAAGTTCATGGCATGCACTAACATCTGAAATAGCCGGACAACTGCACATCTTCCATTACTCACTTAGCGGCCTTCGAAAACGGTTGTGAACAGCCAAGAAGGGCAAATGTAGACTGATCGCTGCCTAGTATAGCAGACTCTCCAGCGTGTGTTAGCAACATCAGCAATTCCAAACGCTCGACTATATAAAACGTTGTGATGCAGATTATATACTCTCATTATTTCTCTATCTCACTTCACAGTAACAGACGCAATTCTCATAGCATGTTTCTGTACGAGAACGGCGACGTTAAGATTCTAATTTAACATGCTAGGTTTCTCATCTTATCTTTAGTCATGTCACAAACGTCACTAGAGTTTTGTAACCTCTTTACTCAACACAGCTCATTGTGTAGGCGCATTAAGCTGCTAGATAAAGATCTTATGACGTTTCGTCTAATCTGTTAGTTAGCTTATAGTTCCTTTATTCCGCAGACTTACATATCGCTGCAAACGCTTGTTCATATAGCTAATACTATCTAACAGTACAAGATCCCCGCCACATCCCGCGTACATAATACTGTGGCATACAGTTTTATCGTGCAAACGCTAAGACTAGAAACGCTTTCTACAGACTAAATTCTCAAGCTCCTTTGTGTCGCAAAGGTCCTAGGCTCCGCAAAATACAAACAACTGCTTTAAGATATGTTTTTCCTGCGTCTACTTACATAGGAAATATTACTAATTAAGCAGATTGCTGGCGATCGTGACACAGATTATGTCGTACTCTTAGGTATGTAGCCTGCTTCTACAAACATGACAAGAATTGCTAATTATCACAGCAAATCTAATGCTACGGGGTGCAGCTTGCCGCGCAGAAATAGCAAGCACACTGTTAAGTTTGCTGCGTAATAATAAAACTCTTCATCTGCACAAGAGAAACGACTTCGCTATGTAGATTCTAAAAGGCAGCCCTAGCTTACAGGAGATAAATACTTGCTTGCAAAGCATAATGAGCGCTGTAGATCTTTAGAGGGAACAGCTGCTAAATGCTAGTGCAGTAATCTAGGAAGCGACTGCAGACATTAGTCGTTTTGTCCACACTACGTTTATTAATAATTAAGAAAGGGAAGAAGGCCACACAGAGGAGATTGTGAAGGTAGACGCGCGTCAAAAGATAAAGCGCTTAGAGGTCTAGATTGCGGAAGACGGGCGAATGTTGAGGAATTCGTTGGATGATTATAGTTTGGATTTAGAGCGTGTTTCATCTAACGGCACAGAGTTTGAGGATATCGAAGCCTACGGCGGACCGACGGGATCCATGTTTAATGGCTATTTAGATTTCAAGGACGACGAGTCCGTGACATCTAGTAAGACAGTGTAAGGGCATTTACTATAAGTAGGGGTGTCTTGAGGAGAATCGACCTGGGATCAATGCAATCGATTATATTTCTATCAACTGAATTCCTCTAGTTTTTTCATTCACTACCATGGCTTACATGCGTACAGCTATCTTCTAGTGTAAGATTATGACCAACAATATAATCGTGCAGCTTCGGCTAGGTCTGTTTCTATGAACGGCCAAAGCTCTTGCAGGTTCAATCTGCTTTCTGTACACTTATTGTTTATTTGTGTTAGGCCGTACTCTGTCAATAGGACGTCCTGTTGCATCAACGAGGTCATGAAGGCGTCCAGCGGAGGAATAGTTAGAACGAGGGTTAGGAACGGCGAGGTTTCTGGCTGTAACTGCGGAGGTGACACAGTGGGCGTTTCTTTCGGCCTCGGCCTCTAATATTGTACCTGTTTATGCGTGCTTGTTACGTCTATGGGTAGTGTGTTCACATAGGCCACGATGTCGTGCAGTAGTGGGCGGTCGTCTCCTATGCTTCGCGCTGGCAGTGCGGGCAAATCGTGACCAGTCCGGACGTATCCGTACAACCTTTGTACTGTATCTGCTAGCTGTCTGTTCTAGGCCTCGAGGAGAGCTACCCTAATACCAGTATCAGTCGAAAGCAATAACTAATATATTGTTCCGGGAACGCTTACGAGGAAGTTCTACTCCGCTGGTGGCCTGCTTCCTGGCTGTAGTCACATAAAGCATTGTCGATCTAGCATCTGTCACATACACGCCCCCTATCGCACGATACTAATGTCAGTATTATCTTAATTGCATAGGAGTACTACCGCTTACCTTTGTTTTTTTGGCTTGGCATTAATTGCATGCATACTTCACTCGTTGTCTAGTCCTTTCTATTATGAGTGGGGTTATTAATCGGCGCTCATCTAATATACACGACATCTGGTAGGGAGATTGCATGCACCTACGGGGAGGTTCCCCGTTCTTAACATCTGCATGTCGATGCTGTGCCACAACAAGTAATACTATTAATTTCAAAGAGCTTAGTTTAACTACTTCATCTTTAAAGTGAACACTACTGTGCTGCACCTAGTGCGGAAAACAACTCTCCCCAGCAGGCGTGAACAGCCAAATTTCGGCTTAAC
Source organism: Alternaria sp. 'sect. Undifilum' (assembly GCA_024321975.1). Taxonomy (NCBI): domain Eukaryota; kingdom Fungi; phylum Ascomycota; class Dothideomycetes; order Pleosporales; family Pleosporaceae; genus Alternaria; species Alternaria sp. 'sect. Undifilum'. Next base: position 12,222,029 of record JAJJZI010000001.1, read on the forward strand.
TAATGCGACTATAAGCGGCGTCACGAAAGTGGCACAGCAGAGAACCTTGTTAAGGGAAGAAATATGATTACCGTCACCTTGTATACTATGAGCATCAGGAATAGACGAGACAAGGCAGATGTTTCGCGTTAAGTATGATAAGAACGAAATAGGGAATAGCGATAATGCAAGCAATTCGTTTGCTGCATACAAGCTAGAACGACCTAAACTTAGTAACTATTAAGCTTCTTTATAATCTAAATCTTACTGTTCTCATTGCTATACAAGTAGTATACGTCGTTCAAATGCTTAGATTGTTTACGGCGATGCACGATTTGCGAGGGGTCACAAAGCCTAAGTCGCCCATCTCTATCTACTAAAGCGAACAAAGGCGCCACGCCCTGCGCGCGAATACAGTTGATTACTTTCTTAACATTATCCTAAGTTGCGTTACATCTATACTTCGCGATTGGATACATGTCTCGACTCTGGGGCAGATACTAGAACGTGATGCTGGCGCTATGGGGCCTAGCTAAAGGATTAGGATGCATGGGTACCGAGTAGACAGAGGAAGAGCGGAATTGCAATTGAGCCGGCTCGGATTCCTCACGGCGTGATAGTGATTGGGCCGGTTGGGCCGATTGGGATTCCTCACAAAGAGTGCTAACAGAGCTTGATCCAAATTTCTCGAAGAAGAACATAGAAACTAATACAAGCGCTCTGTACTCCGTCAAAGCATATCTCGGCTCTTAGGTAAGAGCGCTCCATAATGTAGAAAGAAATAGCCCTAGGTAGTTCCTAGGTACCTGTATAGTAGTTGCATTGTCAGTGGTCATCAACGGAGTAAGAGCAGGCGGGCGAGGTTCAAAGATTACTTAGCTATTCTAACAGGAATAGGCTTCTGCAGTAAACTTGTCAGCAGGCGCAGAGAAAAAGACACTAGGTCGTTCTTAGAGCATGTGCATGCAAATTTGCGAAAAGTCTAGATCTTAGTTACAGAGAGACAAGATTTAGTTAGACTTAAACCTAAGCCTGCGCGCAAAATAACTAAGCCAAATAACCTATCTAGGACGCTCTAACAACTGTGCCTGATTTTGTGTATCTTTGCGAGGGTTCCAATAGCCTTGTGCGTGGCGAAATAAATACAGACAGAGTTGCTAGTACAAATACCGAGGTGGACGGGCCAACGCGCAGGATGGGCCAACGCTCACCCCACCAAAATAACACCACCTTTCAACACCCGATAACTCCACCAATATAGATCCAATCCAGGAAGCAATTAATAAAATTAATTCGCGCGCACTAGGCGCATCTTTTGTATATACAAAGTTTGCAGAAAAGTATAGTATAGTACAATCTACGCTCTCTTAAAGACACTAAGGTGTTTTAACCTTACGCAACCTTAAGTCTTAAAATTAACAGGCCCTCTACCTACAATAGGAGCTAGAGCTCCTATAGTATATTAAACAGCTTACTAGGCAAGGCCTTCCACCTACACAAGCTATAATACAAAATTTCGCCTTACAGATTGTAAAGAGAGAGGTTAGATTACACTAGATTAATTGCTTTATCTACTAGTACTCTAATAAGCTTATTTTAAAATAGACAACAGGCATTAATAACAATTACTACAAAGCTAATTTAAGGAGAAAGTATAGCCTCTACTTTAATCTCCTACATAAGAAAATAGAGCAGTATTATATTAAGGCGTCTTATATATACAATATAGATAAGAAAGGCTTTCTCCTTAGTATTCTAGGAAGATTAAAGAGGATCTTTAGTAAGCTCTTATATAAGTAGGGAAAAAGAAAGAGTACTATTTAAGATAGCTTGCGAGAGTAGATAATACTCTTAGCCTACATCTACGCTAATAAATCTTACTTAGCGCCTACCCTTAAATATTAATTAACCTTAGGATTAATATAGAACACCTAGTTATAAGCCTTTAATTCTAAGACTTATTAAGTTTAAATCTACTTATTGCCCTCTAGCTAGATAAACAATAATATTAGTCTTGCGTAGCTTAAATAAGTATTTAATTATAATACTAAGGTAAAGGCTTAAGCCTCCTATTAATTACTTATCCTAGATAGCTATAGATCTTACCTTAGTATAAAATTTATTAAGTACTGTAATTAGAACAGAATTTTTCTTGTAGTTTATCCTCCTTATTTAACCTACATGCTACAGCCTCTTAATATTACTCTATTTAAGCTTCTTTTATTAGCTTACTAGGCTAAGATATCTAGATTTCTAGAGAGGAACTAGGGCCTTACCTTAATAAGCAAGAGGGATTTCTTTCTCTTCTTCTACTAAGCCTAGCAGGCCTTTTTCAAGGAAATAACAATTTTAAAGGCTTTTAAGGCTACAGGCCTCTTACTCTTTAATCCTAAGATTATATTAAAAAAGTTTAGTATTAAGCGCCCTTTAAGCAATAATAGTAAGTTCTTAGGCTTAAGTACCTTAAATTAGAAGAAAGTTAAACGCCTCCTACGTAAGGTAGCAAAAGATTAAAGTAATAAATAAGCTTAAAGGCTAAGCTAGGTTTATTACGAAATTTTAACTTAAAAGACTCTCTTTAAATATAAAGTTAAGGGCCTACACAAGGCTCTAATTAATAAAAAGACACGCAAGAAATAAGGCAGGCCTTTCCTACTCTAGGAGCCTAAGGAGTACTAAAGTAGAGCTATAGTCTAGTCTCTAAGAAAGGTAAAGGAGGCACATAATTGCTAGCAGCTCTAGGAGCGCAAGGAGGAGCAGGTACAACACTAAAAAGCTAAGATAAATAGGCATTATAAGAAGATAAGACAAGTAAAGGCGAAAAGAAGGAAATAAGGTAACAGGCAAAGGCTGCAGCTTAATTAGTAAGGAAGAAGAAGAAAGCTAAGAAGGCTGCTAAATAGGCCTCTAGGGCAGCTACTTGCAGGACTATAAAACAACTCTAATAATCTATAAAAACTTTTTAAATAGGTAGGAGGAGTAGCCTTAAGGCTCTTAAAAAGGCTACTTAAAAAAAGAAGCCTATCACAAGGCCTGCAAGTAGTAGAGAGCCTTAAAGTAGTATTACAGCTTAACTAGCGTCTACCTTGCGCACAAGGCGCGCGATTAAAACTCTAACTTAATTTCTATAGCTATATATATTATTTAAGCCCTCTAGATCTTACTACTAAAAAATCTTGTAATAGTAGCTATTGTGTTAGGCTCTATAGCTTTAAGTTTAGTGGTAGTTTTGGTGTTTAAACCGCGCGTTGGCCCGTCCTACGCGTTAGCCCGTCTACCTCGGTACTAAGGTGGACGGGCCAACGCGCAGGACGGGCCAACGCTTACCCTACTAAAATAACACCACCTTTTAACACCTAATAACTCTACTAATATAGATCTAATCTAGGAAGCAATTAATAAAATTAATTTGCGCGCACTAGGCGCATCTTTTGTATATACAAAGTTTGCAGAAAAGTATAGTATAGTATAATCTACGCTCTCTTAAAGACACTAAGGTGTTTTAACCTTACGCAACCTTAAGTCTTAAAATTAACAGGCCCTCTACCTATAATAGGAGCTAGAGCTCCTATAGTATATTAAACAGCTTACTAGGCAAGGCCTTCTACCTATATAAGCTATAATACAAAATTTTGCCTTATAAATTACAAAAAGAGAGGTTAGATTACACTAGATTAATTGCTTTATGTGGGAGCTGAGAAGGAGTAATTGAATGATCAGTGGAGGGGAATGAGTATATTGATCAACTAAGTGCCACAACAAAGTGTCCAATAACTACTGAAAAGACTTCGGACGATCTGGCTCGTTTATATGCGCGCTACTAGCTCCGTCACGTGATATCTTACTAGGATCACCTAGTAACCCGGGTGATCCGGATTTCAAAGGAGAGATCCAGAGTAATCTGCATATTAGTCCTCTAACACACCCCCTAGGTTAGTGAGATACTATTAATCTAAGCTGTAAGCAATCTAGGTAATTGTAATAAATCTAAGTCGTTAATTAAGAGGGCCTCTGTAATTATAGCTCTTCTGCGTAATCCTCTGTTGTTGTAGTAATGCTGCGTTTATTGCTTTAATTGATCTAGAAGCTCTAAGTGATATTGAAACATTAGATAGACTTTAAATATTGCGTAAATAGTGAGAACGTAATTGCTACAACAAAATTAATTGCATCTATTGCCTTTCTAAAACTTTTTTGTCCTTAACCTTACTCTAATATTAATTACTAAGCTTTTTAGGACTGTCTTGACTACTATTACTAATATAGTAAGTAGCATTACTCTATTATTCTCTTACTAATTAGCTGCTAATCTTGTGTAGTCTGCCTTAAGTAATAATAAGCGCAGCTCTAAGAGCTGTTGTTAACGTAATTAACGCTTAGAAAGCCGCTAGCAACGTAAGAATAGTGCTAAGCATAAGCATTGTGCGCGCTAAAACCTATTTAATAGTAAGATTTAGCAAGCAGCTAATCTCTAAAATAATAAGAGTTAGTTGTCTCTACTGTTTAATCTGTATGCTTATTGCAAGACATATAGTAGCTCTACTTAGAAGCTAATCGCCTTACTTACTAAATTAAGCCTACTGTTAAGTTCTTATTTAAATTTTAATCTATATAAGAGTCTAACTAAGTAATTAAGCTAGCGTAAGGGCAAGGCTCTTTAAGAGCTAAAGCGAAAGTTATAGTAGATAACTACTTAAGCAGTAACGCGTGAACAGTAACATAGCGATAGTAATAGGCTAAAAACGCCTACTAATCTGTCTACTAAGCGCACTGCGCCCTTCTTAACCTAGAAAAAGGCGCCTAATAGCTCTTTAAAGATTGCTGCTAATCTATTACGCCCTTATGTTCTGTCTTGTAAGTGCTGTATAAAGAAGATACTAGATAGTTTGTATACTAAACGCTGCTTTAATCACGTTTAGACTAGCAGTTAGAGCAGCTTACGCTATAGCAGTTGCTCGTCTTACACCTGCTACACAGTTAATATTAATCTCGCTAATTAATTTATAGCTATATATAGAGATAAAGAGGTAAGTCTCTAACCTATTAACCTTCTTGCTTAGCTTACTAACTAGTTTTTAGGGATAGAACAACAAAGAGATGTACTAAGCTTTAAAAGCTTAACTACTTAAGAACATTATTGCGCGCTGTAAAGAGATTAATAGCAGTATTATGTCTACTAGAAAGCCTTCTTTATAGAAGCCTCCTATCTATAATTGTCGCGCTTAAGAAGTGTTGTATTGCAGTTTTACTACTTAACTTCCTACTCCTACTCCTACTCCTACGTTCGCTCCTGCTCCTGCGTTCGCTCCTGCTTAGCAACCCGCTCAACAGCCGCAACAGACAGCTTACTATACATAGTAGCAGTAATAGCAGTAATATAAGCAGCCTTAGTAGTAACCTGCTTAAAGGTTACTGCTTTAAGAGTAGGCTGCCTGCGGAATGTTGCCTCTACTTAGTCTATACAATCGTCCTTCTGTTCGTCGTCCTAATCACTATACAACTTATTTATATAAGCGCGATTATTACGCTAGAGTAAAAAGATAATTATTTAATGACTCCTTGTATAAAAGTAATAGATTAGAATTAAGACGCAACACTACTTACCTTAAGACTGTTACTATTTAAGCTTAGATAGCTTAAATTACTCTTAAGCTAGCTAAAGCTAAGTAGGCTAAGCGTAATACAATAATAGAGTCTAGCAAGTATAATAAGTCTAATGCTTATTAGTAATAGGGTTCTTAGTTTTAGTTTAATAGTCTAGCTTATGTTCTCCCGCTCAATAAAATAAGCTATTAAGAGGAGACTTAGCCTAGTATATAGATGTCGCTGCTTAATATAAATCCTTTGCTTGTTAATTATTATTTCCTTTAATTAAATGCTTAACTTGCTAAAGGTTAAGTAACTGCTTAAACTTCTTAAACTATTGTTAAGTGAGCGACTTAGTTAATCTATTAGCTAGCATAATTGCTGTTTCTAGGTACTTAACCTAAAATAATCTTTTAGCAAATTCCTACTGTAGCTACATGTTTTGTATATCTATATGTCTTAATTAAGTGCTAATCTATTTGTTCTTCTTAACTACAAGCCTAAATGTTTGTTAATTGTTATACTAGACTATTTAGACGTCTCTTAGATTAAGAGACAGCTTACGAAATAAGCACTTAAAGGCTATAGCCTCCTTAGTAGTGTGCTCAAGGGCGAGTAGCTTAGCCTTAGTAGTCGACGTAGTCACTATAGTCTGCTAAGCTACCTTCTAAAATATTAGACTACTATATAGGATAACTATGTATCTATAAGATAATTAATAAGTTTCCTAATTATCTATAAAGGAAGTATTACCTGCGATTGTTAGGTCTAGGCTATTATAGTTCTTATATTAGATTGTATCCTATCTTATTTAATAGAGGTACATAATCACCTATTTAACAGCTTTTATATACTAATTGCTAGGGTTTGTAAGGAAGTGTAAGAGCTTTAAGATTAAGTAGGTAACATCTAGTTGTAGCATAATAGCTATATATAGCACTAATCTAACTCTTTCTTAGTAGGCCTTAATCTCTTGCTTAGTTACTTTGCTAGTGTTCTTAATTAGCTCCTCTAACAGCAATAGAGTCTTTAGAAAGCTGCTATCCTCTAGCTTAAATTTCTTTGTAATCTTATTAATGTATGTATTATACACAAGCGTGATTGTTTGCTTCTTACAATCTCTAATTATTTAGATACTAAGGAACTATTTAACTAATCCTTGTTCTTATATTTTATATTTGTCTGTAATCTTCAACTAAAAATCTATTGCCTTCTGCTTATAATCTTTTGCGAAGAGTAGTAGGATATTATCTACATAAAATAATACTAGGATCCTCCTTTCTTAATTAAAGAATAGGCAGGGCTCCTCTAGTAAGGTGATTAGTCTAATCTCCTTTAGTAACTCTAAGAACTCTTTATACTACAACAGTAGCGAGTCTTATAATCTGTATAGTGCGCGGTTAAGCTGTACGCACTTCCCTAGCTTCTTAAAGCTATCTAGTATCTTATAGATTACTAGGTTGTCTGCTGTAATCAACGCATTAAGGAATGCTCCTATAACATTATATTGCTTGATCTCTAAATTATTCTTAGCAGCGATAGCTATCGCTGCTTAGAAGGACTTAGCTGCTAAGGTAGCAGCGTAAGTTAAATTAATTAAATCCTTTTCTTAGAGATTACCTCTTACAACAATCTGCGCCTTATATTTAAGAAAAAAGCTATCCTAATTAAACTTGTAGGTCTAAACCTACTTTATAGGTATTAGGCGATTAATTGCTTCTTCTCTTAATATCTTAGTCTAAGTCTTTGTCTTACTTAACTAATTAATCTCCCTCCTGCAGGCATTCTTAAACAAGGCCCTTGTAAAATGCTAGAGTAACTACTTCTATAATCTTAGCAGTTTAGGTAGATTGTTGTAATATAGTTAAGCATTTCTTGTACTTAGTTTATGCTTAGTAAGTAAAGCTGCTATAACTACGTAATTAAGAGTCTTATAGCTTGCTTTAGCTTCGGCCTTTTAAGACAACCTTTTAATGTGACCACACATTTTGTAGACACCTTTTTAGTAAAAAAAAGATTTATTGCTAACAACAGGTATTAGGGCTTATGCCCCCTTGTTTAGCATTGCTGGCACGCAATTAGTGTGTCGCATGTTTAGATAGAAATAAAGAAAAGCAAGACAAAGACGCGAATTACCTCCTAACTTAACGCGCCCTATCCTGCCTATTCTTGTTACTTTACTGCCAGGCGCTTCTAGATAAAGTAAAGCAGTAACACTATTATTACCTTGCTTACTAACCTATAAACGCGACGATAGAAAGCCTACTCCTCTTTTTCTGCCTTTTTCTTCTCTATTGCTAATTTCACGTCTTGCAATAGCTGTTTAAGCTAAGTTCTAGTCTCTATACTTAGCTCTTACACAACAAATAGGAAGAGGGGGATACTAAAGTAATAGATCTTAAGTACCGCGCTAGTATTAGTAAATACCTTAGAGATTGTAGATTCCTTGCATAACTAGCTAAATTAGGGCTTAACAATCTTTTTATATATAAGGATATTGTAGATAAAAGACTTGTTTAAGATTTTTATAAACTTAGAAGTCTAGCTAGGTAGTTAAGTTTTAAAATACTTAATAAATTCAGGTGTCTGCATAAGCAGTTTAAGTTAGACTAAATTAGGTGCTAAGTAGACAGTAGCAAAAGATGCTTTTTTTAGAAGAGAGCCTAGAATAAGGAGATGCTCGCCGCGGAGGTTACACGCTATTGCAGTGTATTGTATGCGAATTGTTCGTATACGGTGCTGTTTAAAAGGTGAGAAGCAGTAAGTAAGAAGCAGCAGCTTCAGCTTTATAAAGTATTGCAGGCTCCTGCTGCGTGTCCTTTCCCTCCTCTATCGCATTATGTTGCAATCCTATTGTAATCCTACTATAATCCTGTTTTCAGCCATAGGCTGGCAATCGCCGTTAGACACGTTTCAACTAGTGTTGTTTTTTAGTACCTTAGCAAATTTTTTAACCCTAATTATTGCTCAGTAGTCTGAGCTTTCCTCCTAGAACTTATCTACCCACTGTTCGAATCTTGTTAACTACACACCATCTTTTTTTTTAACTTTTGCGATTAATTAGTAGAGGGTAGCTGCTTTTCACTTTTTTGGAACCCTATTTTGACTACAACAACAACAACCACCACCTTTGACACCTTAAAAAATAAATAGCTTACTTAGTCTTCCTAGGTTGCTTACAAACCTAGTAGGTAAGTATTATAAAAGTTATTCTATAATAGATCTTTATAATCTGCAATTAATGCGTTAATACTACCTATGCTTCTACTCTTTCAGTTAATTGTTAGGATCTTAGGTTGCGTTCTTATGCTTACGCCCGCTACCTAGCTTACGCAGTAGAAGATATTAATTTATAGGCTAATCTAGGCTTTTGCCTATAATTCTAGCACTACGTCTTGTAAACAGAGGTTTAGCTTATAATTGCTTACCCTGTCTGCTGTTCATTGCCTAAGATCTCGACTCGCAAGATAATTTACGCCCCGCTATCCTGCTTACACAAGCAGGTGTTCTATTATAATTAGCTAGCGCGTTAGAGTTTACAGGCATAGACTGTTAGACTAGTAAATAAGGTATTCTACCTACAGGTTTTAATAGATTAGCTCTTTTAAGTAGTTGTACTGCTATTTAACTGTTAATAACTATATAATTAATTAAATTGTTGTTCCCTAGAGTCTCTAGTTTAGGAGTAGGTTCTAGAGTAGCAAGACTAGTAATCTGCTACTAATCTAAGCAAATTCCTAATAGTGCACTAGCCTCATGCTCTAATTACTTAGCTTCTTCTAATCTACTCTTATTTTTAGTAGGCAGGCTGTCCTTACTGCTTAAGATAGTAGATAGATCACCTCTAAGGTTTTTAGTAGTTAGCTGCGTATCCTAATCTGCCCTTCCTTAAACAGGCGAGAGAACCTCTAAGTTGTCTCTAGAATTAACTAGCTCGCTATTATAAAGGATCTCTATAATCTTAATTGCTTAATCCCTTAGTAGCTCTTCCTTGTAATCTCCTTTGTAGAACAACTGTTTATTAAAGGTTACATTATAGGTAGTAATCACCTAATTAAGTATTAGTACCTATATATAGTATATGTCAGAGGCTTAATAACTAACTAAATAACTAATATAGCTGCGAGGATTAACCTTAAATCCTTAATAATTACGCTTAGCTACTTTATCTTTATCTAAAGGATAGGCTTAGCAGCTATAGGCATATATTCTACTCTAGTCTAGGCGTAGATTAGCAGTCTAATGTCTAATTTTAAGTAGTTAATAGTATTAGAAATATTTCCTAAACTATTCTTTAAGCACCTAGTTAGGGGATTAGTAGCTATAGATCTTAGTAGGGCTTATACTATGTAGGTAAGTAGCTGCATCTATAATTACTAGCTAAAGCTTAGCTAGTAGATTAGCGCTTATGCGTATCTTAATAGCCTTTGTAATTAGCTCTTAGCTAGCTCTCTATGTTAAGCTATTAGGTTTATGTGTGTACGGCACTAGCGTCTTAATTATAATCCCTTTCTCTATTGCCTATTCCTTATATCTTAATTGCTCTCTCTAAGGCAGTGTAGCAGTATTGTTATCCTAATAGATTTCTACAATCCTCTACTAATATTGCCTCTTAATCCTTTTATCAAAGCCTTTAATCGCTAGCATAATATTGTTTAGTGTCTTTAACTAGATATTATAATTATACAGCTTGCCTAAGTCGTCTTCTTTAATAATTAGTGCCTATTTCTTAAGCAATCAACCTGTTAGGAAATTAAATAGATTCTATAAGATCTTATAGAAAGGTTATAGTAATCTTTCTCTTAGTTGCTGCAAGATTACTTGCGAGGCATAAGTTGTTGCGTAATAATTGCATTCTAATAGCTTCTTGCTAGTAATCTTAACGTTCTGCGCTAAGCAGACTAAGGCTTTAATAGCCTATTGTCCTAAGTAACCTAATTATTGATGCTACAAGTCCTTATTACTAGTGCGCAACTTTAGTATCCTTAATCATGCTACTGCGTTCACAAGTAGTAGTTAAGCAGGGTAATAAGAGACTTGCTTGTATTTAATAAATAAGAGATTAAAATAACACTTAAGGTTAATTAAGACAACATTCTTCTTAGGAGTACTAAATTGCATAGTGTAGTTATATTTTAAATACTAAATACTTAACTAGTTAAGCCGCTCTTCTAACACGATATTAGTATAGAAACCTAGTACAAGCTTAACGTTAGTAAGCAGTAGATTAGCTATCTTAGGGCCTGCCTCGCTATACAGGACGTTCTTAAGCAGTCTGTTTCCTATCTTAGTAACTAGAATAGATTAAGTGCCTGCTAAGACTGTCTTATTATTAGCGCATTTAGTAAAGGTGCCTAGTACTAGGTAATCTATAGTATTAACTAAGTAGACTGCTGCTCTACTATCTAGGATTGTATAAAGGGATAAGGCATAAGGGGTAAAGGCTACACTGAAGATATTTAGCCTAATTTTATTAATAAAGTTATTTAGGTTAATTAGTGCTAAAACTAATAATCTAAGGTAGGATCTACTTAGCTTATTAGTAGCTAATCTGCTAGTGCTAGCCTTCTAGCCTTCCTTCTTAATCTATGTACGTAGAGATGCCTAAGTGTTACTATTCTATCGCTTAACGATCTTCTTTTTCTTATCGTCTAATAGCTTAATTAGTATATTGCTAGTAGGGCTTAATCTAGTAACTGCAGTTTAAAGTTAGTAGTAGTTGCGCAGTGTCTAGAAGTGCTTACTTATAGGCCCTTTACTAGCCTTGCAGGGGTAAAGGTGTAATTGCTTACTACTCTTGTTTAACTTGTTAGCGCTTGTAGATTATTAAGCTACTCTTAGTCTAGATCTAGTTTAGAATACTGCGTGTCCTTTTCCTTTTAAGGAAGTAATTAACTAATCCTGTAACAAAACACTAAAGATCTTTCCTAGATTATTAAGGGTTAAATAAGCTTTTCTAAGCGCTATTGCTTATACTAGCTTATTTTGTTTCTCGCGCGACTAGTCTAGTGCAATTTTAGTGCCTAAAGTGTCTAAAAAATTAGTAATTGCTAACAGCCTAACAACCTTAGGAAGCGAGTAGATCGTCGCTCGTCAATACAGTAGCTGCCACTTAGTAAACTATTGCTTAGGGCCTATTTGTCCCTAGCAAGCCTTATTAAGGTGTGATCTGTACTGCGCTCTAATTAAATATTAAGTATTCTAATCTATAGGTGCAAGATCTTTCTTTAAGATCTTTACTAAGGCTTAAAGGCTAGTAAGGTTCTAAGTAATTATGCTTATTAAGGCGTTTAAGAGCAGGTCTAGATAGACAGTCTTGCTAATCTTGTCCTTGACATTAGTAATCTTAGCGACCTTCCTCGTCTATTAAGAGGCCTGTACTTTATACCTGTTAACTAGCTTGTTGTAATTATCCTTTTTATACTTAGTATTAAGTAATTAAGCCTTATATTTGCGTTAAGTAATCTTATAGTCCTCTCGTATTTGAGCGCTAGCGCTAGGTGATAGAGCAACTAGCTGCTTAATATCCTTAGGCAGTTCTAGATACTGTAGCTCCTAGTGATCTATTGAGGGTACGTCTAGGAGATTAGGATTAACTTAATCCTAGATGCCTTTCTCTAAGCAGTGTAGCCTTAATAGAGCAAACTAAGTTAGCTAGTCTAATCAAGCCTTAAGGATCACCCCTAAGGCGACAAGCAGTGTATTAGTAAGGTCTATATTAAGATAAGATGCTTCGTGTAGGATCATGACGTAGGTTATTGTTAAAGTGCGATAGATTGATCAGTCAGTTAGTAGGTAGTAGGATAGGTTAGAAAGTGGTTAATCGTATGATTAATGAGTAAGAGAGGTACAGCAGCTGCAGCGATCTGCTAGCTAGTGCTGTAGGAGATAAAAAAAGAGGAGAGTAAAAATCTAATTAAACAAATAATCTTCTAGCTTGCTAATTGCGCAGTGGGAATTAATACTATAATTAAGCGGCTGGGCTCATAACTGTGGGAGCTGAGAAGGAGTAATTGAATAATTAGTAGAGGGGAATGAGTATATTAATCAACTAAGTGCCACAACAAAGTGTCGAATAACTACTAAAAAGACTTCAGACGATCTGGCTCGTTTATATGCGCGCTACTAGCTCCGTCACGTGATATCTCACTAGGATCACCTGGTAACCCGGGTGATCTGGATTTCAAAGGAGAGATCCGGAGTGATCCGCATATTAGTCCTCCAACACTTTATCTACTAGTACTCTAATAAGCTTATTTTAAAATAGATAACAGGCATTAATAACAATCGCTATAAGGCTATTTTAAAGAAAAAGTACAGCCTCTACTTTAATTTTCTACATAAGAAAATAGAGCAGTATTATATTAAGGCGTTTTATATATATAATATAAATAAGCGTACGTGTCCTTTCCCTCCTCCATCGCATCATGTTGCAATCCTATTGCAATCCTACTGTAATCCTGTTGTCAGCCATAGGCTGGCAATCGCCGTTGGACACGTTTCAACTGGTGTCGTTTTTTGGTACCGTAGCAAATTTTTTGACCCTGATTATCGCTCGGTGGTCTGAGCTTTCCTCCCAGAACTCATCCACTCACCGTTCGAATTTCGTCGACTACACACAATCTTTTTTTGACTTTTGCGACTGATTAGTAGAGGGCAGCTGCTTTTCACTTTTTTGGAAAACCCATTTTGACTACAACAACAACAACCACCACCTTTGATACCTTAAAAAAATATATAAATAAGAAAGGCTTCCTCCTTAGTATTCTAGGAAGATTAAAGAGGATCTTTAGTAAGCTCTTATAGAAGTAGGGAAAAAGAAAGAGTACTATTTAAGATAGCTTGCGAGAGTAGATAATACTCTTAGCCTACATCTACGCTAATAGATCTTACCTAGCGCCTACTCTTATATATTAATTAACCTTAGGATTAATATAGGATACCTAGTTACAAGCTCCTAATCTTAAGACTTATTAAGTTTAAATCTGCTTATTACTCTTTAGCTAGACAAATAATAATATTAGTCTTATGTAGCTTAAATAGGTGTTTAATTGCAATACTAAGGTAAAGGCTTAAGCCTCCTATTTATTACTTATCCTAGACAGCTATAGATCTTACTCTACTATAGATTTTATTAAGTACTATAATTAGAACAGGATTCTCCTTGTAGTTTTTCCTCCTTATTTAACCTACACGCTGTAGCCTCTTAATATTACTCTATTTAAGCTTCTTTTATTAGCTTACTAGGCTAAGATATCTAGATTTCTAGAGAGGAACTAGGGCCTTACCTTAATAAGCAAGAGGGATTTCTTTCCCCTCTTCTACTAAGCCTAGTAGGCCTCCTTTAAAGAAATAATAATCCTAAAAGCCTTTAAGGCTACAGGCCTTTTACCTTTTAATTCTAAGGTTATATTAAAAAGGTTTAGTATTTAGAGCCCTTTAAGTAATAATAGTAAGTCTTTAGGCTTAAGTACTTTAAATTAGAGGAAACTTAAACGCCTCCTACGTAAAGTAGTTAAAAGTTAAGGTAATAAATAAGCTTAAAGGCTAAGCTAGGTTTATTACTAAATCTTAACTTAAAAGACTTTTTTTAAGCATAAAGTTAAGAGCCTACGTAAGGCTCTAATTAATAAAAAGACGCGCAGGAAACAAGGCAGGCTTCTCCTACTCTAGAAGCCTAAGGAGTACTAAGGTAGAGCTATAGTCTAGTCTCTAAGGAAGGTGAAGGAGGCACGTAATCGCTAGCAGCTCTAAGAGCACAAGGAGGAGTAGGTATAATACTAAAAAGCTAAAATAAATAGGCATTGTAAGGAGATAAGGCAGGCAAAGGCAAAGAAGAAAGAAATAAGGCAATAGGCGAGGGCTGCAGCTTAATTAGTAAGAGAGAAGGAGAAGGCTAAGAGGGCTGCTAAATAGGCCTCTAGGGCAGCTACTCACAGGACTGCAAAACAACTCTAACAATCCATAAAAACTTCTTAAAAGGGTAAAAGGAGCAGCCTTAAGGCTCTTAAAAAGGCTACTTAAAAAAAGAAGCCTATTACAAGGCCTATAAGTAGTGGAGAGCCTTAAGGTAGTGTTATAGCTTAACTAGCGTCTACCTCGCGCACAGGGCGCGCGATTAAAACTCCAACTTAATTTCTATAGCTATATATATTATTTAAGCCCTCTAGATCTTACCACTAAGAAATCTTGCGATAGTAGCTATTGTGTGAGGCTCTACAGCCTCAAGTTTGGTGGTGGTTTTGGTGTTCAAACCGCGCGTTGGCCCGTCCTGCGCGTTGGCCCGTCCACCTCGGTAGAGTCTAGGGTCACTACATTCGAAAAAGCGCTCGTCATGTTCGCTGTATTCTAATAGACATTGTTGCTTATCTTGTCCAGGCCGCTCGCAGCAATACCGGAGTAAGATGTCTCTTACTAAGGGAAGATGTCTAGATACTAGGCTAGATTCGTCTCTTAGAGGGCACAATTCGCCTGCTGGAAATAACTCTCGCAAAGGAAGCATAACAGGTCCTAATATCTTAACATGTTTGAAAAAGGTCTAGAAAGTTAGGATAAGGCCTCCTACAGTAAGAACCCTTTTAAGAATCTAAGCGCGTACAGCAGGATCGTGTGCGCGAGGAAAAATCTGGCGTGTAGCGAACAAAGTTTCAATCATTAAGCGGTCGCGAGAGCTCTACAGGGGTGCAAGGCCCCCAAGCTTCTCAACAGTGTATTTATTACAGAGATAAGCATCACCACCTGTGATCGCATACTAGATTTTATACATTTAGCTAAGATAGTATTCAATCTCCTAGAAAAGTAAACGTCTCGACTCGCTTTAGATTTAGGGAAGTTGTACCTGTCTGCATCACTAGCTTAGAATTAGTGGGAAAGAGCCGAGCTAGAAACCCATCTATAGAGAGCGAAATAGCTCTAGTTTCTTAAGACAGTCGCGAAGCCATTTATTGCGTAGAACTTAATAAAGACTCTTCGCCTTAGCTCCTAGTAGTCTTTTCTATTTTAAGGCGACTGCGTAGTTTTTCTCGCGTTCGTAAAATTATATATAAAGGAACTTTTCCCTATTATATAGAAACGCATGTCGCCTGTAGAATTGGCGTATCTAAACTAACGTAGTTGTGGGTAAGTCTGTGTGCTATTTAGCAGCCGACTTTAGATACAAAGATAGCGCTCTTACCTAAACTATAGAGATTAACAAGCTACTAATCCTCCTAACCTTACAGTCTATCTTGTTTTGCAGCCTCTAACTAAAATTTTCTGTAAAGGCATAGCAACTTAATAGTACTTAGGAGACAAAGTTTTAGAGAAAGTCTAATAGCATACAACGCGTTAGAAGAGATATCTACACTAGTTAAACAGTTATAGTATGTAGAAAGATTAAGTAAAGCAGGTAAGTTATATTCTAAATCTAAGATACAGCAACTAATGCAATTGTCAGGTTCTATACTTAAGGCACTATAGCATAGGTTTAGTACTCTTATTTAGGCTGTTCTAAGGTAGTATTAACACCTTTCGAACTTATGCTTGCACTAGTCTTTAGGACGTAGTAAGGGTCTAGTTTATTAATAAATATAGTGTTACGGCTAGTGCCCACCTTAAAAATAAGCCTCGCAGGAATGTGCTCATCTCGTAAAGTACTTATATAGACGGTAATAGGTTCGTACACACGCGTAGTTTTTCCTTGTTCACCTTAAGTACCTATGCTACCGCAGAATAGTCTAGACTAGCTGTCCGGTTTCTAGACTAGGAACGATTAGTTCTTGGCGTGTGGAAGTGGCCTGTAGCAGGTCACGGCTAATCTTTACAAGCCTTATGTCCAGTTTCCTTTTACTATCTTACTAATCAGTAAGCACGAGAGTGAAGCCGCACGACAGGCACTGTTACTAGGGTATAGCCACTTAAGGTCACGCAGTATTGCACAATTACAGGTAGATAGTTTAACGTTAAATAATAAACATCTACTACTACTTGCGAGCCTAGATATTAACAATGCTTGTAGCCTACAAAAGCCACCGCAAAATCACGCTAGGAGCTCGCATTATAAAGTTAGGTGGCTCTTAGAGCAGGCATCTGCGAGCGAAACTGAATTATTTGTAGAAATTATAGTTAGCAGGTTGCTGCTATTATTTGTTAATGTTATTTGTATTTTCTTAGATAATTTCTTTAGTAGTAAGAAAGGTGTCTAATTCCTCTAAAGATGTGCGTATTATAATAGTCGCTTGCAGGGTTAGAGGCCTTAGGTGATCCTTGTTAGTAGCAGCATCTACACGCGTAAGGTTAGCCTAGATCTTTTAAGTTTCAGCTGTATTTGACGCATAGTATTACTAATAAATAACCGCAAGACCCTACCTTCTTTAAGATTTTCTACCCTAAAGAATACTATACTTTCTAGTATAGAGATGGTAAGGAAAAGCAGAAGCAGGTCTAAAATGCTCTATTCGGCATACCATCTTAACGTCTTCTTTAAGTCGGCATTATGCTACGTTGTGAAATACGCCTCTCTACCTTTCGACTTCGTCCTCGCTACGCGCTAGTGCAATTAGATAGAAAACTATCTCTAGCTCTACCTACGGAACTTTTTGGGGCTATGTGCCGCTAATTATACAAGCAAGGAAGCTACGCTAAAGTATATAGCGTCTGCAATTATGTTAGATAGTCTTCTACTAGGCATGCATCGTAAGTGTTCTGCACTCAAGCTTTCCTGTTTTGATAGTATCTAACAGGCTTTAAACCTTTAGCGGTCTTTAACTAACTATACTAATCTTACTGCTTTAAAGCCTTTTTATCGCTGCCTTCTAAGCAAGGGCTCTCTCCGGCAGCTTTATGTATGTAGTTAAAGGCTGTCTTTAGCCGATTTTATTCTAATCTAGAGAAAGAGACACTTACAGCAGTTTAACTCCACAAGAGAAATCTTTAAGACATTCCTATTACCTAGAAGAAGATATACAGCTCTTAGCTGTGTCTCTACTGCCTTTTCTGTAAGCCTAAACATAGCTTACGCTGTGGACACGCGTTTTGCGATTCCTGCGCCTACAAATTTAGATTAAAAAGGCAGCAAATAGAATACTTATACTGCATCTCCTAGTGCATTTTGTGTTAATCTAAGAGCGAGATTACCGTTCGTTTTAAGCCGCCAACAGTAGGAAGCCAGCTGCTTGTCCTTAATAGAGGCGGTATCTGGGGAATATTCACGCTGCAGATACTCTACGCGCTTAATTAGTATTAAAAGCTCCTATATCCTATTTACGACGAGTTTGACTTAAGTTTAGGTATAAGCACAGGTAAGTATCGCACGCCTTTTAACATCTGCGAATAACTAGACACTTACTATAAGATGTAGGTAGCCTTATTGTGCTTATGTTCCTTTTGCGCTAAGACATAGACGAGTGCATTATTATCTTTAAGTAGCTAGCTAATTAAGTCTTTCTTTCTTGCTAATCCTTAGGAAGTTGCGTGTTTGCAACACTATATAGCTTCCTATCTTCTCTGCTTACAGATAGCTTATACGGAGCTGCTAAAATAGAATTATGCGTGAAAGAAGTATTTAGTTTAGATACTGCTCTTTTTGGCTTTATAGAATCTGACGCGGGTATATCAGAACTAAAAGTTACAGTTACTATAATAACCGTGTCCAACGTAAGGCTCTGCATCCTCTCTAATTATAATAAAGCTAGAGTTAGGCAAGGTAAAAACTTGTATCCTATTATTAGGCATGTAACTAACTAACTATAGGTTACAAACACTATTAAGCTTCTTACGTAAAAAATAAGCCTCTTATCTGCGACGCGTAAGTTCTATATCCTTTTTCTAGGTTTTTAACTTATATCTGCTAGTGCTAGGGCAACTTCTGCTGCTCTGTCGTACTTCCTAGCAAAGTTTATCTAGGGTTTAGGATTTCTGTAGGATAGTAGCGCGGGGAAGCACAACAACCCTATTAACCCCGCTAAGTAGGAATTAAAAGCTATTTAGGACACTACTCCTAACCTAGCTATCTCTATAGGTACAGGATTCGCTTAAGATCTAGAATTGCCGTAGACTGTCTCTAGAAGACTAGGTTTTCGCGACCGCTTTTTTCCACGCTTATTCTAGCTTTTTAACGCTATGTTAAACGCTTAAGGCAGCTAGGACGATTACTAAAATTAAGTCTCTAGAGACAAACAGCACAAATACATCTACATTAATAAAGCGCTAAGTAAGGAGCTTGCCTTTAATAATATTAGCAAAATGCTAGAACTAGAAGACTTAGCTGCGACTTTTCTTTAAGGTTACAACTTCGCCAGTATTACGTAGGTACTTTTTACTACCTCTTTCTTCTTTAAACTTCACTGGAAGTTGGTAGCGAAGAGGACATTAGTAGTATACTTAGGTTCTATCCGCAGTCGTAGCCTAGACACACGCGCGCTAGTTAAAAGAATTCTACAAAAGTATCTAGCAGCCTCCTTCACTACAGAAGACGGTACTAGCCTAGGCTACGTTGACGGCCCTAGTCTTTGTCCTATATGTGGTCGTTACTGCAAAGTCGTTAAGTTCAAAGTCTACTATGTTAACTAGAACATATCTATTTACTTACAGTTCGACCGATTAGGTTAGCACAGAATTAGCGGATTTCTGTAATTAATAACACAGTTCGTAAGGCTTTAGCTACTAGACGCTAGGTTTAGTAGAGTAGATTATTAACTTGCAGACTATAAAGGTACGAGCGCATGTTAGTGCAAAATCACTAGGAAAAGAAAAAGAGCTACCTCTTTACAAACTAAGCCCTCTAAAAGGCGGTGCCCTAGGATAACTGCGAGAAAGACTAAATGATATATTGTCATAGACTATATAGTGGTGTAACGGAACTCTACTTTTAGATAGAAAGATTTATTTACGGTTACTTATATTTGTGTAGTAGATCTAAGTACTTTAAAGTTTATTAGATTCTTAGATTATCTATTGACATCTTTGCACTTTGAACTAACGTCCCATTATAGTACTCCGCGTACTAGTACCGGCTCTTATTCGACGTCTGCGGACAATGTCATCAAAGCTGCAGAGGCGAGCGGAGCGAAAAAAACATAATCAGTTGGCCCAAGACATTATCTACGAAAGAAATCGATATGACAAAGCACGTAGTAAACAAGCAACAACAGAATCACAGGGTAAGGCACTACTAACATTCATTATTTACACCGCATTCGATTCCATTCAATAGCCATATGACGAGATTCTAATGCGATATTAGGGATGTTGTCTTTGCCCTTAGACAGATAGGTTACAATAGCTGGATGGTCTCTGTTAGATTACACTTAGCCTATCCTTAGTCGTGCCTTTACTAAGTCATCCCTTATCCCTGCCATCCCGACGGTTAGCAAGATATAGATATCACATCCCCTCAACATAACTCTGAAATTCACTTAGCAACAGAGGATGCGTAGTAGGCAGTCATAAAGAATAATGCAAGAAAATTGTAATTTGTAAATATAGTTCTACTAAGTATACTACGAACTTCTGTTTGTGACTTGCTCCTCTTGCCTCTCCGCGATTTCTAGTAGTTTTGAATACTTCTCATGAACTTCCACCGACTAAGGTACCAAACTATCAACATAGCGTCGAGCTCCGGTGATGTTTGCCTCCATACTATCTAACCGTTTAAAGAACATGTCGTGTAGCTCTAAGATATCATAACGCAGCTGTTCGACATCATTTTGCAATTTAATCAGCTCCTCATGTGCTTGAGGCGGTGTATTTTCGTTGGTAGTAGACTCGACGGCAGTAGTTGAGGTCTGTTCGAAGCCTTCGTACGGATCTGGTAGGTTGAACATGTGTTCGTCCCATCCGAAATCCCAATTTTCTTCTGGAATTGGCGGCAAGCGAGTATTAAAAGTGTCAGAGTATCCCGAGCCGATCACGGAGTCCAAAGAGGAAAATAACGGCGGCTGTTCAGAAAACTATATGTTTTGATTGCTCGAAGCCATGTTGGGTGATAGTGGGATACATAGCGAAGGATGCAAGCACTTATAGTCAGAAGCACAGTGTGACAAAGAAGCCGCTAGCAACAAGTGTAGGCTAGGGTGTCGTGACTGTACGAGGTACAATGTCATTTCCACTAGCGCGATGCCTTCCGGCTATACCGTTCTGAACTGGTAGAGCCGTAGCTCTCTGTTGATCTAGAATGCATCAGCTAATCAGGAAGGTCTCTCTTATACTTGGAAATGTTAAGTACAGATACCGATTTATCTCCGGGTGGGTCTTTGTCTCCCAGATCACAACGCTAGACAGTTCAATGTCTGTTCCATGAACGAAACCCGGCTTGGCGTGGCGGCTAGGGATATAGTATCACGGGCGCTTACTTTCCTCAAGTTACAAGCACATAGTACTTGAGCACAAACACGATAGACGCATTAAGCGCCAGCAGCAAAAAGCTATCGGGTCATAGTGGAAGCGCATTAGATCTGAAACACTAGTTAGCCAGTGGCGTGGAGCAGTCTCTAACGCAGTGCCGCTTTTTTTTCTGCAGTCGTATACGCTTCCCCATTCCCCCTGATCCTTTCGCGACTCCGCAAGTAGTGCGATAAAATGTCAAAACTTTCTACCAATACAGTATTTAGTCTAGTTCCCGCCCTGCTACTTCCCACATCTAAAGTAGCCTCTTGATGAATCCCGCAACAATAAGTTATTCACAGTCATATCAGGCACCAGCACAGCTATTAGAGGTAGTTTGACTATTCCGTTGATGTAGTTATTAGTAACAGACATCAGAGAAGCATAGAGCCTCGCCACTAAACATGCTGTGTCCAAGCTGCGCTATACATGAACAATTTATACTATCACAACCTAGCTCAGCTACAAGACGTATATCAACAGCTCTAAGTAACTTAAAACGAAGTTAGAAATGCACGACGCTAAATCGTCGCGACAGAGCAAGAACTACAACGGGAACGGGAGGAAAGCGAACTCCTCAACTAGCAATTCATTAAGCTGTAAGAATGTCACTGCAAGCTTTTAAAGGAACATAAGAACTCTAAGGGGCTCTATAGAGATCTAAATTAATCCGCAACAGACTCACAGAGGTTCGCTGATAAGGTTGCCAAGCAAGCCGAAAGTCTAGTGAACAACCTTCGAGCTAAGCTAGATAAAGGCGCAGCGGGTGAATTACAGAATAGCTAAAGCATTAGTAGAATAATCCTAGAGTTAGCCAAAAATGCACTGCTTGTACAGGCGATTTCTAGTCAGAATCTAGAAGAACATTTCACTAAGTTGAAATACGTTATAGATCAAAATATGGATTTGCAGCAACGTAACATAGAGCTTTCTAATAGGATTAAGACACTATCCTAACAGATTAAAGATAGGAAGAATAAGGTTGCAAGCCTAAACAAGGCTTACGAACTTGCTGCTGAAGACAGGCGGCAAAAGAAACCACGGCGAGGAAAGAGTTCAGCTGGGAAGAACTAGGGACGTCTTCAATAGTGATACATTTGAGCATCTATAGTTATAAATACTCTATACTTAGTCTTCTGAAATCCTTAACTCGCTAAGTTAAGTCTCTGCTACATGCTCGACTGGTAGTACTATGATTTGCGCATTTAGCACAAAAGGAATCAGCGACGGTGCAGGTAATAGATCTTTAAGAAAACTGTCCTACATTATCTTAGTACTACAATGCCACTTTTGTGAAGTATAAATACTTTCTGCAATTCTAGATATGTCGTTTGACCGGCGCATCAGATAAAAGCAAGAAGATTGTCGCTTCGCTGTAGGGTTAAAGGATCTAGAATACGGGACATTAGGTTATCTAGCATAATTCTAAAGGTAGTAGCCTTATAATCTGCCACATTTTCTTGCAAAAATGCTCAGTCTAATACTAACAGTCGTTTAGCGGTTGAGAGACCCTCTAGGAAGTGTTCAATACTTACTAACTTTAACTTGACTATCGCTTACTAAGATCGTGACATCTCCTACTTTAATTAAAGGCAAGTAAATGCCTGCAGCGCTAAGAGCGCAGATCCTAGAAATTGCCTAATTTATTGTTACCACAAGAACAAACGCACGTGCGATAAACCTACCTCTGTGCTTATTGTTCTTACCTTAGCTAATCCTAGCTGTAGAGAATAAGACACAGCAATCTCAGACAAGGGAAGGCTGGGTCTATTAAATACGGTAAATAGCGAACCCTGAAACCGGAAGACAGACACGATATTAAGAAGATTTAGATTTAGATTGTCTAGGCCAATAACAGATTTTTCTGCGCCACGTTAGATTATTACAACTTGATAGGCATGCTTAAAGGCATCCGAGGCGATTTTTTAGGCTAGACAATAAGGTCTTTCCCCTTCTAGATCTACGCTGTGTATGCACCAATAGTGTTTTCTAGGATCTTTATTAAGCAGCGTGAAAATTTTGCGCTTCACTCAAAGAATTGGCGTAAGCTTTAGGAGCGTAAAGCCTACTAGCCTATTTTCACTTTAAAACTTTTGCTTTAGGGTACTGGGCGCGGCAAAATTACCTTTACTATTGATCGAACTACTGTTAATAGAGCTGGCGTTGACGGAGCTGGCGCTTTCTACGTCATTCCCCGTTCTCGGAAAGATAGTCAGTCGTCTAGAATCCATGTCTACAGTTAGTAGGTGAGCGAAGCGCATACTACAGGATTGATATAAAAGAACCCGGCCGCACTTTTTTGCCCATAATCGCCTAGCAAACTTAAGACCCCCTCCCCTAAACAGCTTCATCTTAACTATAAATCCAGCTATAAGACAACTACCTCGTGGAAGGCCACTTAAAGCTAATAATATCGACCACATCGTAAGATGCTATAGGGGTCAGACAATAGCGATAGACATGGAACCTTACTACATGCAAAAGTCAAAGCAATCTAGGGACGTGGTTAATTACATTAATTTTCTTAATTAAAGAAATAGAGAACTTAGATTAGAGCTTACCTACTATTAAGAATCTTATCAGCATACAGAGAAGTTTAAGGAAAGGATTTCTACAATTTCCTAAGACTTACTACACGCGTGTATTGTTAGCTTACTTAATAAAACGGCTTTTAACAAAATCCGAGACCTTTCTAATACAGTTGTGGATACAATAGACCAACTTTATTACAATTAAGAGAAAGCATTTAATAACTTTATTACGCCTTACAAAGTATTTAAGAGTCCAAGAAACACAGCTATGTCTACAAATAGATAGATTTAGGGTTTATTACTGTCTAGCTAAGCTGCTTTAATCCTACAACACTTAATTAGCAAGGAACTCCTTCTCCTAGTATACTTCCTTAGTTTAAATAGTTAGAAATCTAGCTCTAGATACCTTACTTGCTTATAGCTAGCATGAGCAACAACTTCTTGCGCCTGTTGCCTTATTTGCTAGTGTGCGCATACTGCCCAGGTTAGTTAGTGTAGCAATAGTAACATGAAATTACAAAGCTTACTACATATTACAAGTCTTCCTACTCTTGTCTTAAGCACGTTGCTAATAATTTGCTACACATCTAGCTTTCCTTTTACCTTAGCAATTTAACTGCCTGCCCGTTTATATAGCACTGCGTGCCCCGCTTTATCTAATATTTTGTAGTCGCCGTAGATATAAACATTTATAATCTAGAGAGTATTAGCTTTTAGTAAGGTTAGATTACCACGTTACAACACTTGCATTCTCTCTATGCGGTGCAGGTCGTATCCCTAGGCTTTTGTTATAGCTACTACTACTTAAGTATTAGTCTATCTTTCCGTTTCTAAATTGAGCGCGTGTATCCTAGTGCATCGCAGCGGCTAGAAGATTATCTCTTCTTAATATGTTGTTCATGACTTCCTACACTAAGTCTAGCTAGTATTTATTGTCCACATGCCAAACTAGAAGAAGATCCCTAGTCTTAGTCTTTAACTGCCGGTAGTCGCATATAAGCTTTTAAATATAAGCAAGATAGCTAACAATTCTAATCCTACTAGCAAATAGAACTACTATGCTAAAGTCTTGTAGGTTGAATCTATGTCTGTAAGGCCCCTCTATAAAAGCGCTAAGCTCTATTGTTCTACTAAGGGTCTGTGCTAGAAGTTAATTTGTGAAGCCTGCTCTAGGCTGTATACGTAACTAAAAGTTGTAGTCCTCTAATTCCTTGTCTATAACTATAAAAGGGTGGCGCTGAAGTATTAAGAAGAATCTAGGTCTTATTATAGTAAGGTACACATACTAACTAGGCTTAACTCTCTAAGGCTTAGGGAGTTTAACCTTTACTTAAAAGCTGTTGTAAACGTTCTTAACTAAGATACTAGTGCTAGGCTTGCTTACTAAAAAGTTACAATAGATAAGGAGGCTGTTTCTGTAAGTGTAGGTCGCTACCCACATACACGTCCCTACAATTACTTAGACTTAACTTATTTTGTTTGCTTTAGGAACATAAAGCTATAGTAATATACATATAGATGTAGAGTAACTAAAGTAAATAATCTAGAAGATCTCGTACATACGACAACAGAAGGCGGGTAGAGAGGCAACACTTATAAGTCTAAGGCATCTAAATAACTAAGTGCGTAAGACTACAGCACTACTATAAATAGATATACACGTACAGCTGTTCTGCTTATTATGCTAATGTTACTATTCTACCTGTGTACGGTAAGTTCTCGTCCGGCGTGAATACATTCTTAGATTAGAGCGACTAGGCTAACTATGCTGTGAGTTTGCTGGTATGTTCTTAAGGAAATATATAGGATATCAGCTGCTATGTTTGCACTAGGAAGTAGAAGGACAAGGTTTGTTGCGAGCATCAAGGCGGACTGGCTGCTTAGCTCTTCGGCGGCTTCTACGCCCTAACCTATGCAAACGCCATTAGCGCTTATATAGAGCAGGGGAAATAACACATCCTTTACTAAAATGCACTATTTAGATAATAGGAAGACGCTTGTGGTGGAATACACTAGATACTTGAGGATAGCGTCTGTTACTAGTGCAGCTAGCCACTAAAAGGCTAGGCGAGTGCTAAAACATAGAATAAGGAAGGCTACAAGCCCTGCGAATAGGATAGAGTACTAGATAGAGGGGCTAAATAAGCGATCTATATCTGGATATGCCAAATGCTGAGTCTAAGTTTACAGATATAACGTTGCAATAGGAGTGGTCAGTGCGCACTTGTCACATATAAGTACCCTATGTCCTCTAATTAGCGTTTTGATAAAATTGTTATGTCCTTAAAAAGATTGCAGCAGGAATCTTTCCGAAAACAGAAGAACAATTTTATTCGTCGCGGTCACGAGATAAGTAACCGGTACAAAGTACAGGTGTGGATATGCATTTAGAAAGACAACGGCCAGCTGTATATCTACAATTTAGATCCAACTCAATTGGATTGGCCGCCGTCTTCCGCACAACTTGTAGGTTGCTAGAGATCTTGTAGTAGGTAGATGACTAATATTGCAGAAATCAATGTATCCAGTGCCTATAATAAAGACTAAGGTCTATCCCTAGGTTACGGGACGCACCCTGTAGTTGGACGGACTGCAGGTACTTTGAGATTAAATAACTCTAATCCTCTAAGCGCATTATATTAGTCTATAGCCCTCTGTTAATAGTTTCTTAGCCTACTATAAACTACTATTATATCTTAAGATATAAAAATTACAGTAACGTTAACGCCTGCGCGCCTAATATAGTAAAGCCTTCTATTATGCTAGGACTAAGACCTACGTTATACAGCGCTGCATCCGCCTTTAAAATCTATTAAATTAATATACTGTCTTTATTCTAACCTTAGAATATTATTATAGAAGTAGGAAGTTGCTATTAGCCTTATAGTAATAGTCGCGTGCTTGTTTATGCATAGTTACTACCCTAGTTAATACTTAAGATTAAAGCAGCCTCTTAATACAGCTAGTGCAAGATTAACCCCGCACTTAAAATACAGGTAGCGTATAATTTACTGTAAGCTAAGAAGCTGTGTTTTGTAGCTGTATAATAATAATACTAACACTAAGTAAGGCTCTGTTTTAACTACTACCTAGGCTATACTAGAAGTAGCTTAGTGCGTATTAATAGTAGAAAGAGGTAACGCCGTATAAAGACTTTTATAAGTTAGGCTAGCTTCGGCCTTTTAAGACAACCTTTTGATGTAACCACACATTTTGTAGACACCTTTTTAGTAAAAAAAAATTTATTGCTAACAACAGGTATTAGGGCTTATGCCCCCTTATTTAGCATTGCTAGCACGCAAATAGTGTGTCGCTCTAGTATGTTTAGACAGAAATAAAGAAAAGCAAGATAAAGACGCGAATCGCCTCCTAACTTAACGCGCTCTATCCTGCCTATGCTGCCTACTTATATTAAGGCTTTACTTCTAGGTACTCTTAGACAAATTAAAGAAGTAGCATTATTATTACCTTACTTTCCAACTTATACATACAACAATAGAACGCCTACTTATTTTTTTCTGCCTCTTTCTTCTCTATCGCTATTTTAACGTTATGCAACAGCTAGCCTAACTAGTTAATAATTTCTTTATTTAGCTTATGCATAATTAATAAGAAGAAAGAGATACTAAAGTAGAGTATTTTAAGTACTTTGCTAGTATTAGTAAATACTCTGTAAATCTTATATTCTTTCTGCAACTAGCTAAGTTAAGGCTTAATATTCTTTTTATATATAGAGATATTGCAGATTCTAAAGTTATTTATAAGAGATATAGTTGTAAAGTCCTAAAGAAGCTATGTTTATAGATACTTGATAAACTTAGGTGTCTACATAATTAGCTTAAGCTAGACTAGTTTAGAGGCTAGGTGTATAACAGGAAAGCTTCCTATCTTTAGATAAGAGTTAAGGTTAAAGAAATACTTGTTGTAGAGGTTACACGCTATTGTAGCGTATTATATACAAATTGTTTGTATGCAGTGCTGTTTAAAAGGTAAGAAGTAGTAGGTAAGAAGTAGCAGCTTTATAAAGTATTGTAGGCTCCCGCTGTAGTACGTACGTGTCTTTTCCCTCCTCTATTATATTATGTTGCAATCTTATTACAATCCTACTATTTATTTATTTTTTAAGGTGTCAAAGGTGGTGGTTGTTGTTGTAGTCAAAATAGGGTTCTAAAAAAGTGAACAGCAGCTACCCTCTACTAATCAATCGCAAAAGTCAAAAAAAAGATTGTGTGTAGTTAACGAGATTTAAACAGTAGGTGGATAAGTTCTAGGAGGAAAGCTCAGACCACTAAGCGATAATTAGGGTCAAAAAATTTGCTAAGGTACTAAAAAACGACACTAGTTGAAACGTGTCCAACGGCGATTGCCAGCCTATAGCTAACAACAGGATTATAGTAGGATTGCAATAGGATTGCAACATAATGTGATGGAAGAGGGAAAGGACACGTACGTACTGCAGCAGGAGCCTACAATACTTTATAAAGCTAAAGTTACTGCTTCTTACCTACTGCTTCTTACCTTTTAAACAGCACTGCATACGAACAATTCGCATACAATACACTGCACTGTAACATAGCGTACAACCTCTACAGCGAGCATCTCCTTATTCTAGGCTCTCTTCTAAAAAAAGCATTCTTTACTACTATCTACCTAGTACCTAATTTAGTCTAACTTAAACTGCTTATGCAGACACCTAAATTTATTAAGTATCTTAAAACTTAACTACCTAGCTAGACTTCTAAGTTTATAAAAATCTTAAATAAGTCCCTTATCTGCAATATCTTTATATACAAAAAGATTGTTAAGCCCTAATTTAGCTAGTTGTGCAAGGAATACATATTCTCTAGGGTATTTACTAATACTAGCGCAGTACTTAAGATCTATTACTTTAGTATCCCCCTCTTCCTATTTGTTGTGTAAGGGCTAAGTATAGAGACTAGAACTTAGCTTAAATAGCTATTGCAAGACGTTAAATTAGCAATAAAGAAGAAAGAGGTAGAAAAAGAGGAGTAGGTTTTCTATCGTCGCGTCTATAGGTTAGCAAGCAAGGCAATAATAGTGTTACTACTTTACTTTATCTAAGAGCGCCTAGCAGTAAAGTAACAAGAATAGGCAGGATAGGGCGCGTTAAGTTAGGAGGTGATTTGTATCTTTATCTTGCTTTTCTTTGTTTCTGTCTAAATATGCAACACACTAATTGCGTGCTAGCAATGCTAAATAAGAGAGCATGAGCCCTAATACCTGTTATTAGCAATAAATCTTTTTTTTTACCAAAAAGGTGTCTACAAAATGTGTGGTCACATCAAAAGGTTGTCTCAAAAGGCCGAAGCCAACAATCCTACTATAATCCTGTTGTTAGCTATAGGCTGGCAATCGCTGTTAGACACGTTTTAACTAGTGTCGTTTTTTAGTACCTTAGCAAATTTTTTGACCCTAATTATCGCTTAGTGGTCTGAGCTTTCCTCCTAGAACTTATCCACCTACTGTTTAAATCTCGTTAACTACACACAATCTTTTTTTTGACTTTTGCGATTGATTAGTAGAGGGTAGCTGCTGTTCACTTTTTTGGAACCCTATTTTGACTACAACAACAACTACCACCCTTGATACCTTAAAAAATAAATAAGTTAGGCAAGTGTATATATAATAATAATTAGAACTTATTTTAGATAATACTATAAGCATGTATACAAATAGCCTGCGCATTTAGCACCCTCTTAATATATTTTTATAAGTAGTGCTATCTATAGCACTCTTATAGCTTCTACTACTTAGATATTACTTACTCTCGCGACTTTTCTCTTTAGTGTTACCTAATTAGCCTTGCTATTAACTAAATTTACCTCTACTTCTAGCGCAGTACTCTTGCGCTTCTAACTATATTTTATTATACTTATAGACGTTGTAGCCTTTATTATCTCCTATATAGTATTCTTACTCTTCTAACTATGTTTTTCTTTAACTTCAGCCTTTTTAGCAGCGTTCGTTTCTACGCGTTTTAACTGTTTTTTTTAGAGATGCTTATAGCTAAACACTATTTCAGACCTTTTCTCTAGTATATTTGCCTTAGTTAATTGTTAGGGCTTTGCTTTATTATTAACTACTATTAAGAGTTAGATGTAGTTCTATTAAAGAGCGCTTGTTATTAAAAATAGCTAGGTAGCCTTAGTAAGTTCAATTAAGTATTACTATAAGTTTTGCTTGCTTATTTTGTTGAAAGCATAAGCGTCTTTTTCTAGAATTAGATTTTATAGCAATATAAAGCTGTCTACTAATACAGGTATTTATAGTTCTATATTATTTTAGTAAAGTAATTTATTAGTAACTGCAAGAGTAAGTTTCCCTAGTAGTTTTAGTATAGTCTAGAGCACTCTATCTAGATTAAATAGAACTAAACTACTTATAACAAAGCTAGCCTTAATATTCTTAGGCATAAAAGCTTACTCCTTTGCAGGCTTGTATAGAGGAGTAAAATACTGCTTACTAATAGTATTAACACCTCCTTGCTCTAATTGTTCTACTTGTTTATAGTAGGCTGTCTTTAGAAGCCTAAATATAGTAATATTATAAGGCTAAAGCTTGTGCAATATATAAGAAGAAAGATAATATAAAATAATATTGTTTATAAAATAATACTTTAAAATTTTAAAGGTCTCATATATCTTAAAGCTATTAAGAATTAATACATAAGGTCTCTCTTAAGTATAATCCTTCGTCTTAAGATTAAATACACGCTTAAGCTACTACAAGCTAAAGTTAGAGTTAGTATATCTAAATTAATTACACGCATAATGCTATCTAAGAGTAAAAAAAATAGTCTAGTTACTTTAATAGGTAGTAGCTAGCTAAATATTTATAAGATTTAGATACCTACTGTTAGCGCTAATATACTCTATAGTAGTAACTATTGTTTACTTTATACGCGCGCTTCTATGCTTTTATTTATTATTTTTACTTATAAAGACCTTAATAAAGCTAAGTATAAATAGTATAACTCTAGTCTTGTCTATGTTATAGACATTCTCTACTAAGAAAACTAAGTTACGCAGTACCCTCTCTATTACTTTAAACTAGTATATTATATTTCTAGCAATATTAGTCTTATAGCAGTTTTAGTCTAGCGCTGTAACTTATCTTACTACTATCTCTAAGTAGCGTTTCTTAAAAGCCTTTAGCTAGTTCTTAGTAAGGGGTTTAAGAAGTCTTTTTATTAAAATTTATACGTAAGTAGCTATAAAATTAAAGTAAGAAATATACTTAATTTATATAAGCTATCTAAGATCTAATATTTATAAGATAAACTTAATAAGCGCACTCTCTTGATATAGTATTAGGTATAGCTAGCTATTAGCCTTATTTTCCTTAAAGAGTCTACTATGCGCGTAATAATAAAAAGTACTATAAGTAACTCTACTATAGTCTGCTAAGGCATAGTACAATCTACGTACACTAGAGAAGACTCTTAGTACTAATACTTGCCTTGCCTTATCTATAGTAGTTAGGTATAGTCTATAGTATAGATACTACACAATTACCTAAAGGCGTCCTAAAGTATTATAGTAGCAAAGGATATATTCTAGGGCTTGGTATATAACACGCGCTACATTTATTTTTAGATATTAAAGATAAGTATAGCGCAGAAATTTAATACTAAGCTATATTAGTAGCTTAATATAGTTAAAGTCTTTAATAAAAGCAGGAAGCTTTTCTGTATTATCTTCTCTATATAATAGACCTTTTAGCATCTACGCTCTTAGTGTTAAAATAGCTTTTAATAATAAAAAGTCTATCTTTACTACTTATACTACTTTTATAAACCTCTAAATAATAAATAAAGCTATAAGTTTGTAGATAGATAAGGGTTAACTAGTAAGAGAGTAACTAACAACCTTTAGAAAAAGATCTACAGTATAAGCAACATTGTAGAAATTCTATTTAGAGACTATCTTTCTAGAGTATTAGTAGCTATAAATCTATATGTATAAATCGCAGCCTTATAAATTTGTAGGAGGGATAATCTAAAGGTCTGAAGTGCAGAATCGTCTCACCACAGGGTGCGTCCCATAACCTAGGGATGGACCTTAGGGAAGATTTTCTCTCTAAGAATCCACTCCCAAAGAAATCGCCACCAGCTAAAAAAGATGCTTCCTTACCTGGATATTTGTCTACACCGCCTGTTCCCGAATATACTCAGGAGGAGATATTCTCCGGCTAATTGCTAGATAGATGCAAAAATTGAGGGGTGTACTAAATTTGAGCACACCCTCTAGGAGTATATACGAATAGTATGCAAGTAGCACAAGTTAGTCCTTTATAAGGCCAGAATCGTATAATCTTTACATGAGACTTTAATATACCATGCCGTACGCAGAGGAATACGCTTAGGCCTACGAAAGCCGTGAGTCTACCTACATAGCTAGATGTAGTACTACTAAGGAATAGAATGTAAATCTTAGGCATCACCCTAAAAGATATACGATGCTTGAAAGTGCGGGGTGCAGAAATATAATAGCACCCTCTTGTAATTGTTCTGTAAACGGCCCTGTACACTGTATAAATAAGATGCGCCTCGATGCAAGCAGCCTTCAAAACAGAGAAGTGATTTTCATTAATATAGGTCCTGTCAAGATGAAGAACACTGGCAGTAGTCAAAATTCAAAGGGCCAAAGTGAGAAGAAGTCTAGCATTAGAGATTATGACGAAAGAGTAAGAAAGCTCGAAGAAGAACGTGCTAAGTTATTTAAGAAAAAGGACGAGGGCATGGTTACTAAAGAGACCGAAACGAGACTTAATACAATAGAGAAGGAAATAAGCAAGTACACTGTCGCAATGACACAAGTGAAGGTGAGTAAGGTCTATCCCTAGGTTATAGGACGCACCCCGTGGTAAGACAATTCTGCACTTCGGACCTTTAGATTATCCCTCCTACGAATTTACAAGGCTGCAATTTATACACACAAATCTATAGCTACTAATACTCTGGAAAGATAGTTTCTAAATAGAATTTCTGTAATATTGCTTATGCTATAGATCTTTTCCTAAAAGTTGTTAGTTACTTTCTTACTAGTTAACTCTTGTCTATCCGCAAACTTATAGCTTTATTCATTATTTAGAGGTCTATAGGGGTAGTATAAGTAATAAAGATAGACTTATTATTATTAAAAGCTATTTTAATACTAAGAGTATAGATACTAAGAGGTCTATTGTAAAAAGAAGATAATATAGAAAAGCTTCTTACTTTTACAAGAGACTCTAACTATATTTAGCTATTAATATAGTTTAGTATTAAATTTGTGCGCTATACTTATTCTTAATATCTAAAAATAAATATAGCGCGTGTTGTACGCTAAGCTCTAGAATATGTCTTTTACTGCTGTAATGCCTTAGGACGCTTTTAAGTAATTAGGCAGCATCTATGCTATAAACTATACTTAACTCCTATAGATAAGGTAAAGTAAGTATTAGCACTAAAAGTCCCCCTTAGTGTACGTAGATTGTACTATGCTCTAGTAAACTATAGCAGAGTTGCTTATAGTACTCTCTATTATCACGCGTATAGTAGACTCTTAAAAGAAAATAAGGCTAATAGCTAGCTATACTTAATACTATACAAAGAGAGTGCGCTTATTAAGTTTATCTTATAAATATTAGATCTTAGACAGCTTATATAAATTAAGTATATTCTTAATCTTACCTTTATAGCTACCTACGCGTAAACTCTAATAGAAAGACTTCCTAAACTCTCTACTAAGAACTAGCTAAAGGCTTTTAAGAAACGCTACTTAGAGACAGTAATAAGACAAGTTATAGCACTAGACTAGAACTACTACAAGA
Source organism: Alternaria sp. 'sect. Undifilum' (assembly GCA_024321975.1). Lineage (NCBI taxonomy): Eukaryota > Fungi > Ascomycota > Dothideomycetes > Pleosporales > Pleosporaceae > Alternaria > Alternaria sp. 'sect. Undifilum'. The sequence continues at coordinate 12,255,319 of JAJJZI010000001.1, forward strand.
CTAATATTACTAGAAAGATAACACACTAGTTTAAAGTAATAAAGAGAGTACTACGCGACTTAGCTATTCTAGTAGAGAATATCTATAATATAGACAAGACTAGACTTATGCTATTTATACTTAGCTCTATTAAAGTTCTTATAAGTAAAGATAATAAATAAAAGCATAGAGACGCGTATATAAAGTAAACAATAGTTACTACTATAGAGTGTATTAGCACTAATAGTAGGTATTTAAACCTTATAATTATTTAGCTAGCTACTACTTATTAAAGTAACTAGACTACTTTTTCTACTCCTAAATAGCATTATGCGTATAATAAATCTAGATATACTAACTTTAACTTTAGCTTGTAGTAGCTTAAGCGTATATTTAATCCTAAAACTAAGGATTATGCTAAAGAGAGACCTTGTATATTAATTCTTAACAGCTTTAAGATACACAAGACCCTTAAAATCTTAAAGTATTATTTATAAATAATATTATCTTATATTGTCTCCTCTTATATACATTATACAAGCTTTAGCCTTATAATATTACTATATTTAAGCCTCTAAAGATAGCCTACTATAAATAGGTAGAATAATCAGAGCAAGAAAGTGTTAATATTATTAGTAAGTAGTATTTTACTCCTCTATGCAAGCTTGTAAGAGAGCGAGCCTTTACACCTAAGAATATTAAATCTAGCTTTATTACAAGTAGTTTAATTCTATTTAATCTAGATAAAGTGCTCTAGACTGTGCTAAAACTACTAAGTAAACTTACTCTTATAATTACTAACAAATTACCTTGCTAAGATAATACAGAACTACAAACGCTTATATTAGTAGACAGTCTTATATTACTGTAAAATCTAATTCTAGAAAAGGATGCTTATGCTTTTAATAAAATAAGTAAGCAAAACTTATAATAATACTTAATTAAACTTACTAAGGCTACCTAGCTATCTTTAACAACAAGTGCTCTGTAACAAAACTACATCTAACTCTTAATAGTAGTTAACAATAAAGCAAAGCCCTAATAATTAACTAAAACAAATATACTAGAGAAGGAGTCTAGGATAGTCTTTAGCTATAAGCATTTCTAAGAAAAATAGTTAAAGCGCACAGAAATAAATACTACTAAAAAGGCTAAAGTTATAGAAAAACATAGTTAGAAGGGCAAGAATGCTATGTAGGAGGTAATAGAGGCTACAACATCTATAAGTATAATAAAATATAGTTAGAAGCGCAAGAGTACTGCGCTAGAAGTAGAGATAAATTTAGTTAATAGCGAGGCTAATTAAGTAACGCTAAAGAGAAAAGTTATAAGAGTAAGCAATATCTAAGTAGTAGAAGCTATAAGAGTGCTATAGGTAGCACTACTTATAAAAATGTATTAGAAGGGTGCTAAATGCGCAGGCTATTTGCATATATGCTTATAGTATTATCTAAAATAAGTTCTAATTATTATTACGTGTATACTTGCCTAACTTACAAAAGTCTTTATATAGCGTTACCTCTTTCTACTATTAATATACACTAAGCTGCTTCTAGTATAGCCTAGGCAGTAGCTAAAATAGAGCGTTACTTAGTGTTGGTATTATTATTACACAGCTACAAAATACAGCTTCTTAGCTTATAGTAAATTACACGCTACTTATATTTTAAGTACAGAGTAAATCTTGTACTAGCTGTATTAAGAAGCTACTTTAATCTTAAGTACTAACTAGGGTGGCAACTATATATAAACAAGCGCGCGACTATTACTACAAGGCTAATAACAACTTCTTACTTCTATAATAATATTTTACAGTTAGAATAAAGACAGTGTGTTAATTTAATAGATTTTAGAGGTAGATACAGTGCTGTACAACGTAAGTTTTAGTCTTAGCATAATAGAAGACTTTACTGTATTAGGCGCGCAGGCATTAATATTGCTGTAATTTTTTTATCTTAAGAGACAATAGTAGTCTATAGTAGGCTAATAAACTATTAATAGAGGACTGTAGACTAATCTAATGCGCTTAGAGGATTAGAGTCGTTCAATCTCAAAGTACCTGCAGTCCGTCCCACCACAGGGTGCGTCCCGTAACCTAGGGATAGACCTTACTCAGTTACTGCCACGATTTCCTGCACTTTCTTCCGTAACCCGACAGACTAGTGGTACCGACTACACCCAATCGAGAGGAAATTATTCTTGTTAAAAGAGGTAGGCAATTATCTCCTCTGTAAAAGAAATTCTACACATCCCCTTCCTGAAACCATCCTAAAAGCGCCTCATTATACCTTCTCACACCCTTGAACGCCTTAGATCCATTACGCCCCGGAACCCTTGTCAGCGCATCGAAAATCCTCGCAAGATCGTCATCAAAAGTACCAGCTACATACCTACACTCGCCTTCTCTGCCGACCAAGCCCTAAAGGTCAACATAAGCAAGTATAGCATAGGCACTCGGCACACCATATAAGTGCCTCAGGAACTCCATCCACTGCTCGCCCGGCCATCTAAAGTAGCCCGTTGCCCTGCGGAACGCGCCCAAACAGTGACGCATGCTCATCCAGCTTTTTAAAGCGATCTGTATACGCGCTGTGTCATCGCCTATCGTCACCTAGCTGGGCTTGCAGGTCCTCTGCATCGCTGAGCTAGAACAGGTTGAGCAGGAAGTTCATCCGCTTTTCTGCATCGATGTCGTAGGAGTCGGTGCTGAACTGATTGGTTCCATTTAGGTAGGAGCGGAGGAGTTTGAAGAGTTCGCGGCGGTACTCGCGTTGTTGCCAGTTCGCGGGATCTGATGTTTGCGGTATGAGAGATTGCGTGATTGAGGGCAAGACTTGGTGTTTTTTGACGTCGATTGGTTACATAGCCTTCATTATTGTAACGGTTTGAGGGGATGAGACGTACTGCGTTGAATTGGCTATCTGAGGTGGACTGAGCTACATATATAGATAGCCGTACACGAGCTATCCCAACTCGTACTAGAGTGGCTCCGGCCAAGGCCGTAGACTGTTACCATCATACGTAGAGATGTAGTAGCAAGGAAGAGAGCCGAGCGCGTTAAATCTCTCAAGACTAAAGGTAGTTAGCTCTAACCTCATGACGCCTAGTGCCATGATATAGTGCACAGCGTCTGCAACTTCTGGGTGATACTATTCTAGGTTTGCCGCGGCAGCTCCACAGGAGTCATCGTACACAATGGCAGTGTCTCCACAGCTCAAATAAAGGGGCGTCACAGACTAGAGGCTATAGCATCCTGCTAATCAAGACCTCTTGATGATCGTTTGTCAGCCCGCACTGCACACCGCCCTAGGTGCTCTATCCTTAACCTTTATAAACCCTCGTAGCCTGGCATAGATGACCATCCTCTTCTAAAACCAATATGAGCGCATATTAGGAGCACCGTCGTCTGAATTACTCTTGTGTCTGACCTCACCCTCACTCTTCCCTTCGCACCCCTTCCCTAGCACTTCTCTAGCACTTCCTAACCGTTTAAGGGCAGACGGTTAGTATTACATCTTGCTTACTTGTCCACTAGCTAACAGCGCACAGCAACCTAGCAGATTGTGTTTCTTGTTTTTTTGCTAGATGTTGGAAGTTCGAGCGAAGTCCAAAGCAACTATGAAGCACTGCCAGGACCTGATGAGCCTTAAGCGAATACTAACTCCTGACACTCCTGATAATCTCGACACTCCTGACACCCCATCTTGTAAACAGCACAAAGTAACAGCGCAACACTGCAGCTGTTTGCACACATTTGGCGCAACAACTAGCACCTAAGACAAACAATACGACAACTCTGCGCAGACTGTCGATGCAGTGAAGTACGCCAACCCTACTCAAACCTACAACGCGGTGAACTGATATCCTCCTTCGCACGCCTATTCTTCGCAAACCTTCGGTGTACGTTGCAGCGTTGAGACACTCCCGCCCATCACCGCCGGCGTAAGCTCAGGTGCTTTAAACATCAGCTAAAGCCCTCTTAAAGGAGATAAGAAATTTATCGTCGTCAACCCTAGAGACTATTATACGCCTAGCAACGAGTACAAACTAGTTTGTAGGACATGTGGTAGGGATGATCTCATTTAGGATAACTTGGACTGTTATCAGAAGTCACCCTACTATGTGAACGAGCGAACCTTCAAATTAGCGTACGCTAAAGCTGTTTTAAACTACCGCTATAAGCAGCTCCCAGCCGTTCTCGCTCGCTTTAATAAAGAGCATAATCAGACAGCCAAATACCACAAATCTGACTTAGACAAAGTCATTTTGCTGTTAGCGGGGGGGAGGGGTAGATCTTGGATAAGGTGGTTCAGTACCCTGCCAAGATTAACGAAGTTGTGTCGCGATCTCGACAACCACTTTCACTGGTACCCTTACCCTCCGGCATACCCTATACCCTACCAAAAACCGAAGCCTCCGCCAAACTACATCCTACGCGAAAACCCGAACCCGACATACCCTTTGAATTACCCTTCAACGTACCCTCGTCCTTGCCTACCTTCAACGGCCCCGACTTATGCCCTCGAAATCACTACCGCTGGGACATCATCAGCTCCCACTAAACTCGAAGCCACCACAAGAACTGCAGCCGAAGCTGCTACGAAAGCTACACCTAATATCAACGTGTCTTGTTAGCCAACACGCTTAGCTCTTCACGTGCTAGATCAAGTAAGCACTCGTTACGTATATAGTCTCATCGCCCCTCATTACATAGAATACAATGCTCCGTCCTTTCTGCTGTTCGCCCACATGTCTGCTGCGTCTACTAAAGATGATGCAGACTTTAATATAGTCCGTACCAGCTTCATGTGCCCACTCTAACAATGTCCTTAGAAAGAGTCGCTCTGGCCACACTGCGATGCGGGCCCTCAGGCGACACTGAAGAAGAAACATAAGTTAGTGTCACGCACGGTGATACCTTAGCCCTTTAGTGTTCTGCCCTAAGTTCTCGTCCCATCTTCCCTCTCGCGCTAGCACGTTCTGGACTTAGCGCTAAGCCCTCTCCTTCGTACATAGCTCGCTCCTCCCATAGAACCAATACAACACGATTCACCCATGTTCCATATCTGGTCCTATGGACAGTTAGCGGTGGGGTCTGCACTGCACGAGATATTACATATGTAGCTACAAGGGGTATAGTCGCGCACTGAGCGGGCGAGCTCATGTATTAGCAGTAGATAACCGACTATCATTTACTTCGTTCATACAATCTTTTCGCTCGTCTAGTTTGTAACACACAACCTTTGAGTTATGAAAGACCAAGGCTTGTGCCTCATCACTAAGCGAACTTCTTACAAAATAAATTTCTGGCATGCTGCTACAGAGCTAGCATGGGTCCCATCCACTATTACGATTTGCTTTGTCTTGAACTTCACGTAGCCTCTTTCTGTCCTCCCGATTCCTGCTCCAGCTACTATAATCACAGCCATCGAACAGAGAGGCAAACTCGAGAAAAGCTCGAGCCAAACCGCCTGCCGAACTGTGCTGACTTGCCTCGTGCCTTCCTTCAACCCAGGGCTCCCAATAGTGTCAATAGTGCGTATACTATTAGTATTTGGCTTGTACGATATCATACCACACGGCTTGATATCCATACCATACGATACTGATAATTCAATGCTTATACTGATACTAATAGTATATACTATTAGTATCCGCTATTAATAGAACAACCTAACTTGACCCCCTCCATGACTTGATACATTCCAGCATTTCAATCGAAGACGCCTTTAAAGATCCCCGGAAATCAGTGGTTGTTCGTCTTGCAGTCGCTGCGATCTGATGCGTTCGCCAACTTCTTTCATGCGTGCAATAGAAGCTTGTATGTCGTTATCGGCCCTCTTTCGTTTTGCGTCTTTTAGCGGTAATATTTCGGGGAGTTGATAAACCTTGAAAAGATGGTCCATGATAATCCTCGTGCCGCCAGTGATGACATATTCTACTGTAGGCCTGCAGCGAGAACATCTCCACACGGCGGCTCCTTTGTTATTGTAGATTTTATGTTGCCCTGGTGGTGGCTTTACTGCGTGTTGCCAGATCCACGATCGTTGCGGACGGGATTTTGTTAAATTAGTAGGTTCCGATGTAACTGGATTTTTCGATGTTGACAGTGATTGGGAGTCATGTTCAGGGTCCAAAATATTAGCAACTTCGGTGAATTCGCTAATACTAGACATAGTTAGGAAGGCACAGATAGCCTTGAGTCTGTTATTAGGAAGAAAGAGACACGTGTCGCTAGATAGTTGTTTAGTCATAATTAATTTAGCGTGTTTCACACTGTTAGTACTAATCGTATACTAACAAGATTGCAACACTCACACCACACCATACGGATAGACGAATCTTTATACGGTTATAATGGTATAGTATACTATCAGTGTTACTATTAGTACACTAACAGTAGGCCGTACTATTGGGAGCCCTGCTTCAACCCTCGACAGCGCCGTCTGGCTGAAGTCGATCTTAGAGCCCACCCCGATGCAATTCCCGCCTCATGCGGCCACGGCGCTGTCCCCGTCCTGTTCCGCTAACAACTAAATCCCCGCCTCATACTCTCTCCAGGCCGCCCTCCACAGTGGCGTCCATCGGGCCTGTTCCTGGGCTTCCTTCAGGAGCAAGCTTACTATTCCTCCCATCCGCTGTGACCCTTTGTCTCGTTTTGAATCTTACATACCTCCCCTCCATCCTTTCAATTTCTTCTCTAACAACCTTAACCACAGCTGATGGGCAGAATAGTAGACTCTCTCCAAGCTTCAGTCGAACAATCTCATGGAACATTGCTACATCATCCTTAGAAACGTCTGCCTTCTCATTGCCACTTGCGTCAGCCTGGAAAGACGCCGGCAAGTTCAGGTAAAGAGCAACAACATGTCTCTTGAGCACGTTGGACCACGCAGGACTTGTACATCTGTGCACCATTGTAATGCTGCACAGATCCAACAGCTACGTGTTGATGCTAGGCTCCTGAGTTGCAATAACAACCCTAACAGCTTGATGTCGCTGCTCGCGCACTGTCCGCAGCAGCTTCTCCGTGAAGGCTTTAGCCGCACCACTACCTTCCGTCATGTATTTGTGTGCTTCGTCTAGCGCGATAATCTTTCCGCACTGTGTCTGCTGAAAGAATACGGAGAGGCCTATGTCGAAAAGTGCGCAGGCGGAATCTGCGTCGATGACAGGGTCCGATATAGATGTTTCAATGAGAATAGTGTAAGCTTGTAAAGAAGTACAAGGGGACGATATTACTCATGCTCGTGTACGACAGGTAATATGATTCTACTCGCTAAGGAGAACACGAGCGTATTAGTGGGACACCCCGTGAACATCAAGCGCATGTCTCTTGAAGTGCATCATGTCCACCAGCATCTCAAAACAGCTCGGGTGGCGGCATTAGAATCCTGATTGAAGTTCAGCGAGTTGGAAATGCCTCTCCACGTGCTTCTGCAGGACGTCCTTTCGTGGAATAGGATGCATCCTCCGCTCGTACGAAAATTGTTCGTTCCCTATGCAAATAAGGCATATTGGGTGAGGGACCACAATTGGAAACAGCTGCTGACATCGTGTCTCCAAGATTTCTCCGTGCCCAAATGCGTTTAGCTCTTCTCTCGCAATGTCGAAGTTTTGAGGTAGCGAGCTTCTCTTGAAGCTGTCGACCCCGTTCTTTCGTTTGTCTGAGAAAGGTGGACCACTAGCTTCACATGAGGCTAAGTCCACCCTCTTGCGCTTAATTGCCTTTGGCTTCCGCGTCTCTTGTTTGTAACATAATCTTGCCAACGTACGCATAAATTTTACCCAAATTTTGTTGTCCTAAATCGGCTTGAAGAGCATGCTGGCGATGGTGGCTCGCTCCCGAAGTTCAAACTCAACAGCTGGTAGCGTCAGGACTTCGGCTGCGGCCATCCTACTTAGTTGCCTAGCTATCTTAATTGTGTTAATCAATTCATAGAACTCCTGAATGGCCGATTCTAGTCTAGCTCTGTATATCCTCTGGTATGTACTGCTAAGCTTTCGCTTTGTTTCCTTGTATTTTTAGTGAAGATCTGTTCCTTAGCCTTTTAAGAGTAGGTAGAAGCCTTAATTATAAAGCTGCCTTTTTTATATCTCTCGCTCCCTACAAAGGACTGCAAGTGCAGGATTATTCTGTAATGCCTCTTGTTGCGCGTTATCTAGCTCTGTAGGTGCACGGCGGTCTTGTGATAAGCCTATGCGTGCTACAGATTTAATAAGAAGATCTTTAGGAGGACTCCTAAAGTAGATAGACTAGAAGTCGTGAGCAATATGCGTTGGCGTGTAATACTTTTTGTATGTACTCCTAAGATGACCTATAGCCTAATTCTGTTCTACTAGGTCAAGAGCGACTAAAGGATTTAATAAGCTTAGGCAAAACAAGAGTAATATGCAGTTTAAGACAGACTTACTGTTAATATTCTTTCTAAAAGCCTAACGTAGTTAGTATAGCTCTAAGGGTTGTTTAAAGCCTATAACACGCCCTAAACGTACAAAGATGTCGCGATACTTCGCATATAGAAACGCCTTCTCCTTTAATATGCAAATACCCTTGCTTGTGCTTATAACATTGCACAGGAACAGTTAATCTAGTAGCTCCTTCTTCTATTTAATACAGAGTAAGTTACGGCCCTTAGGTATCTTGAGGTCGAAGATTTCTTGAACAGTGGTAAAATTATCTCTTAATGCTCCTTGACCTATGCCAATACTTAGGATAAACAAAACTATGCAGAAGGCGGGAGTCCTCTCTAGGCAAAAAGTGAACTTCTTTCTGCGACAAGATACTATTAGCAAGACTTCTTATCCTAAAAATTACTAAATAGCGTGTCTATGTTTTTAATGTTTTCAAGATTAAGATTTGCTGTAATAGTACTCTAGCTAGGGTCTACAATGCTGCGAACCTTTATAACTTTGATATTTTTAAATAAGAGCGACTTGTTGCTGCCTTTGGCGCTAGCGCTTTTGACGATAGCACCTAGTCTTGTGGCTGTAGCAGCGCTAAAGAGGAGGAGAAGCGAAATTTAGACTTAGATATAACTATGGAGGGGTTTGGTATCATCGACCTAGAGTGCGTGGACGATGGCGTAGAGGTCCTGGACGTATATGGCATGCTTTTCCTTCTCAGATTTGTCAAGCATCAGGGTTGGAATCTACTACTAAGATGTTAATGCGCCACCATGCAAGGAAGAAACATGGCTAAATTAGATCATACATTACATATATTGTCAAGGATATTAGCGTCTATTCTAAGCCCTGTGAGATTCCTGTAGTACATGCAGAGCCTCTTCTAATAGGTCCGCATTAAGCTCTGCTTCTTGACCCAGGAATTCTTCTGCCGCCACCGGAGGTATGCCTTAAAGATCCTTAGGTCACATGCACGTAGATGCTTTTCTAGGGATCTCTTTGTCTTCTTTATAATCTTTAAGCAGTACCTAATATGCGCTGGTTAATGTTTAACGACAATAAGGCGCATGCGACTGGCATAGATCTCACCTATCCCAGAACTCGCCTTCTCTCTTCCATAGTTTGACCGTATGAGTGGTATAGTTTGGCTTTGCCGGCCCCTCCGCTCTTAATTGAGCAATATCCTTCAGTATCACTTCAGCTTCAGAATCTAGATCCGCGTCTGGCTCCTGTGCTAGGATAAAACTAGCATCTTCGCCGGTAATCAGCTCTATATCTGTATCCACCTCAGTATCGGGGTCTGAGTACGTGTTAGAGAATGAGTTAGTGTCTAACAGCCCTTCCTAGCATGAGTCGGCAGCTGAAGATAGGTTAGATAGACGCAATAAGTAGCGATTTCGCATTAGAGCAGCATTCTTGATACTAGTAGAGGTGGCTAGCTCTTTTCGAATAGTCCGCTTCGTAGAGGACGGCATTGCGGTAGGATACAAGCGACTAGAAGAAAGCTAGGGAGAAGAAGTAGGAGAGGCGATGGCGGAAGAGACAATGAGTATGCTATTACTTTAAGTAGGCGCCAGTTAATAGGCAAGTTGTTGGCGCAGTGCCATCCTTGGGTTTCACGGAAGCACTAACGGTAGTTGCAGCCTTCCTCCCCCCACTAGCAGCGCAGCATGGCCAGGACACCTACAGCGAAGTGAGGGCCCACTTAGCGTGATAAGTGAGCATGGGTTTAGTTAAAGCGGCAATGTAATAGGGACTAAGCGAGGTGGAAACGCCTCTAAAAGCAGCGGCCAGAGACCTCCTAAAACGGATGCAATTCCACCACCACATAGATATAGGTAGTAATAATAAAGATTTCAAGAGACTACTAGCTTAATACTATGCTTTTTATTAACAACATTACATGCAAAGGACTAAAAACTAACTATAGCAAAAAAGAATTAATGCTAAGTGTTTAACGTTACGTTTTTAAGCATATTATGCAACTAGACAGAGTACTAACTAATATTAAAAGAGCTAAAGACACTGTGTTAGAAAAGAAATGTTGTTTTCTTATAAAAAGACTTAAAGTTGTAGGCTATAAGGTTAGTCTTTAAGGCTAATATCCCAACTAGAAGAAAGTTAAGAAGATTATAAACTAGCTACTATGCAAAAATAAAAGAGAGGTATAATTCTTTGTAAGCATATACGTCTACTACTATATATCAGTAAAGGACTTTAGTAAAATTTCTAAACTTCTATTTACACTTCTACAAGACGATGTCTTTTATAAATAAAGAAATGCACAAAATATAGCAATGTACATGCTAAAATGTGTTATATGTAATGCACCTGCACTCGCGAACCTAGACTATACTAACGCTAAGAATTATAAGATATTCTTAATAACTGATATAAGCTAAGATAGTGCAGGAGCATATATTAAACAACTTAAAAAAAATACCTAGTATAGTTCAAAACCATACTATAGTTAGCATAAGAAATGCAATAATACTTTACTAAGTTAAAATGCAAGGCTATGCTATAAGCTCTTAAAAAGTTTTCTACCTACTTTTATAGTATTTACTTTACTATAAAAACTAACGCTGCAACTCTTGTTGCTTAACTAAATTGTTTATTTACTAACAATCTAGGATCTGTTATAAACAAGTAAATATTAAAAATCTTATTATAAATCTTTAACATTAAGCATATACTAGAAAAGAAGAATGCAGTCGCAGATGCGTTGTTAAAGTATCTAAAAGCAAATAATTAAAAACTACCTTTAGTACCTAAAGAGAACTTAAAGGAGTTCATTAATTATATAATTAGAAATGTAAATGCACCTGTACTAGCAAGACAAGCAAAGATACTCTGCTAGAAGTTCTTAATGAAATTAGAATAATATGCTTAATTTTTAGTTAACCTTAGGACTTTCAAGAGAATAGAACTACAAGCATAAAAGAAATAAGCAGTAAACTTTTTTGTACATGACAGAATACTCTTTAAAAAAACATCTAAAAACATTGCAATTCAACAAGTGATAAATAATACTAACTTAAGAACAGCTGTAGTATAGAATATACACATCTGAATTAAACACAAAGAAGTTAATGCAGTGTACTTTATACTTGCGCAGCAATACTAGTAGAAAAGAATGTATAAGCATGTGCAGAAAAAACTAGCGACTTGTCTAGACTGTCAACTGCAATCCTCTAAGAGGAAAAATAATATGCCTACTAATACCTATAATTTTGCTTTTTAGGAGACTGTTGCTATTAATATAGTATCCGTGCCTTATTGTTTAGGAAGAAGTTTTTAGTAATCGCAAGAGACTACTTTAGTAGCTAGCTTAAAGTAAAAGCGCTGTTAAACAACTAGTTTTAGACAACTGCAAAATTCATATATAAAGACATTAAATGTTCATAGAGCACAGCACGCAAACTTATAGTTAATAAAGAACCTAATTAAGCTGAAGTCGTCTTACATCTATTAAAGATGTATAGAATTAATCAAGTCTAGTTGTTAAAATACAACTCTTGAGCTGTATGGAAAAAAAAGCATAAAATAATTATAAATGCTCTTGCAAAGCTACTGGAACTTTAGGTTAAAAACTTACTTATAGTTCTTTTTACAGACAGAATCTTTTTACAGAAGGGTGAGAAAAAAAAGAAATTAAAAAAGTTGTTCTTTTTAAAGCTTTATATATCGATAAATACAAGGGCTATACCAAAGAAATTAAGCGATTTGGAAAGCCAAGATTTTTTACTTTGAGTTAGGTTGCTTAGTAAGCTGCTTAGTCAGCACGATTGCGCTCAACTTTCGCAGTGAAAATAAAGATTAAAAAACTTAAGGATGTATAACAAAATAACTTTTTTTTTGAACGTGTAAAAATCGCTATAAATTACATATATTAGATAAGACAAGCTAATCTCTTTTGTGTGCGAGTTACAAGGTAATTAGAGGATAAACTATGAAGTAATATTAAAGAGCTTGTTTTTGGGTTTTTTCTAAATAAATAACTAAAAAAGCTTACTAATACTTAGTGTACCAGCCATCAGCTTCTTTAACATCCAAATAACGCCGTGGTAATGTTAGAATACAATTATCAATCGCCTTTTGAGGTAATTGTTCCCATTCCTCCCTTATAGCAGCCTTAAAGGCTGCTACACTTCTCTTATTATTTCCTATACCTAAAGAAGTAATATGCCTTTTAGCTAAAGCGTTCTTCAGCAAGGCCCGCACGTTTTCTATAGGATTTAGATCAAGACTATAGGCAGGATGCTTAAAAAGCGATATCCTATTCCTAGAAAACCAAGATAAAACTTCTGGAGTTTTATGAATCTTAGCGTTATCCTGCTAAAATTTCCAGCCTTCATAGAGGTTAGTAAGGTCTATTATCATATAAGAAAAGAGTATAACTTGATATTTTGAATATAAAGTAATAAGCATCTAAGTAGAAAAAAGAAGTATATATAACCTACCTTTTTTTATTGCAGGTTCAACTATAGGAATTAGAATCTTTTAAAGATAGTGTAATTTCCTCAAAGAAGTTGTAATTAGAAGGCTTCTAATTACTACTAATTTAGATCTACTACCTATCCAAATTGCAACCCAAACTTGAATAGAAATATCTTGGCCTATAACTAGATTAGTAAGTGTTCAAAAAATAGAATAAAACAATTGAAAAATAATAGATCTATTATAGTCTCTTTTAAGTTAATTAGAGATTTTTCAAACTTACTTGTGTTAGTTGTAGAAACTATTTTCTTTCCTACCCGGTTAATTTGCCGTGTTCGAGAGTATTCTGTCTTAGCACCGTGCCCTCGCTTGATAGCAGACTCGTCTAAAAATATAACTTTACTAAAGTCTATATTTTTTATATTTTTAAGTAATTGCTTTGCGTAAATATAACAATTATAAGCTTTATTAGCGTCTATAGGCGTCTTTTTCTAGGAAAATTAAACAGAATAGTTCTCCTCTCTTAGAAAGCGTTGTAAGCTGTTGCGGATTTAATCTCCAGGTATAGTTGCTTGTTCTACTATCAACTCAGAGGTAGAGGTCTCTGCCTTCTACTTGTTTGTAGTAGACTCAGAGGCAGCCTAATCCAGGCTAATAACCTGTTGGAGATTAAGAAGGAGGTGCGCAGGGTGAAGGATAAGGATAAGAGAATAAAATAATAGAGACTAGGGGAAGACAGTATTATAGAAGATAACAATTGTATTGTCTTATCTCTTTGTCTTAATTATCTTGTTGTCTTGTTTTGTAAACTACAGTCTATATATACTTGTAACTTGCATTCTAGAAAGTTCTGTGTTACGCAATAGCTTGCGTAGTAGATTGCGTAATCTATAGTAGATTGCGTAATCTTGAACGTCATTGATGATAACAATCAATTGATAACAATGATAAGTAATACTAGTAGCGTAATAGCTTCTAGTAATCAATCGATTGTAGATTTCAGGTGTGATTTTGAGCACCTGAATTCTGTGGAGAAACAGCTGAGTAGCTTAATCTCCAACATAAGCTTCTAACAGAAAGATTTAGACTGTTTTCTTCTAAAAGACGTTAATTTGTGTTTTTAAGGCTTTTGATAAGGTCTCTATTAAGCACTCTTTTTGCTTTTTTTGAGATCTTAGAAGGACTACCTAGTTTAGGCCTAAAAATAGATAAAGGAGCATTTTTTGGGTTAAGAAGAATTTTCTAGTATATTACTAAAAGAGGACATAGAGTCGTGGTGTAAATATAAAGTATAAACTTGTTGTTTGAATTAAGAGAGATTGCAAGCTGTAGAGAGAATAATACAAAAAAAGTCAGTTAGGATAAACAAGAGAAATTATTATACTATAAGCTTACTAAGTTATTACGTCATTAGTGCTTACGTAAGCAACCCCTATTTTTCATCCTTTAATCAAACTATGAGTAAGTAAGATATTTTTCTCCGAAATTCGCTCACGTTATGCTTACGAAAGCTAATTAAACTTAGTTTTTTATTAGCAGATTTTATACGTTCAAAAAAAAGATACGCTGTTATCAGTTTTTGCTTTTTTCATCTCATTTCAAGCGAGATTACAGGCGTAATCGTGCTGACCAATCAGCTTACTAAGCAGCGTAACTTAAAGGGGAAGATCTTGGCTTTCCAAATCACTTACTCTCCTTGGTATAGCCCTTGTATTTCTCGAAATATAAAGCTTTAAAAAGAACAACTTTTCTAATATCTTTTTCTTTTTGTTACCCCTCTGTATAACTTTTTTTTGAACGTGTAAAAACTGCTAAAAATTACATATTATTAAATAACACTACTTGATCTCTTTTGTGTGTACGTTTCAAAGTAATTATAAATAAACTATCTAACGTGGTTCACAAGCGAATCGGACACCTAAGCGAATCGGACACGTTCTACTAGCGCGTCAATGTTGATACGTTATAACGCACTTTTATTATAGTTAATAAACTATTATAATATACTAAGTTAACTATTAGAATCGCCGCTATTACTTGCACTATCTATCTCAACTGCGCAGGTACGAGCGTTATATCTAACCTGCTTGCAACGCCCGCACCGCCTCTCTCCTCCTACCCTCTTTAACGCACTCTCACTATTACTACTACTACTACTTGCCTATTTAGCTAATACTTCTTACACCTTGCCTACATTAAGAGTCTCCTCTATCTGTATATATTGCTGCTTACAGCTCTTACGCTTATTTAATTTATCTAGAGCCTTTTAAAGGCTACTTATTTTCTTTATTATAAGCGTTATTGTATGTGCTATTTGCTAGGCCTCTTTACTTAACTACGTAACCTGCGTGTTAAGTAAATTTATAGAAGACCTATAATAGTTTCTTACTCTTTATTAAATAAGAGTACTTTAAGCCTTAACTTTACGCGTGTTACGTAGTGTCTACGCCTCTTAAGTGTCAACTTGTTATAGTAATTGTTTTAGCGTCTGCACTATAATATTAAGCTTTAATAGCACAGCCTGTAGGTTATATAAGACTAGACTAGCGCCTCCAAAGCTAGCTTAAATATTCTTTTTTATAATAGACTGCTTAAAAGTAGCCTTTAAGGCTAGCAGGAAGGTCTTCTTGCTAATATAGTTAGTGTAGTTACGTGCTAAGCCTAAAATAGCGTTACTATACTTGCGCTTTAACAGCAAGAAGTAGGTAACATTAAAAGGCTATAACAGGTAAGACGAGTACGCAGGCATATAAAGAAGAATAATATTCTTTTTCTTACAAAAATTTTAGAATTTAACTAAGTAGTAGCTTTTATAGCTGTTAAAAATAAGTAGTTAATACCTACCTACAGTATGCCTCTTTGTATAAGTATTAAAGTGCTCTAACTAGGCAAGAGTAAGCTAGTTATTTATCTAGCTATTAGGACTAAATTTAAGTACCTAGTTAGTAGGCAGGTTCTTAAACTAGATGTTAATAAGCACTTTGCCTGTAAAGATAATAAAGGGTAGTAAATAGTAACTTAACACGCCTATGCCTTAGATTATAGTAACTTACTTATAGTTGCCTAGCTAGACGCGCTTCTTTTTACTAGATCCTTCTAAGCCTGTGATAACTAACTGTAGTAAAATCTTGCTTATTATAAAGCTATTCTTATTAAAGTTGTAAATATTATTATTTATAATCCCCTACTTCTCCTTTGTCGCCTTAACTAGATTAAACTAGCGCTAGATAGCTGCTAGGTCCTCGCAGGTAGCTCGCTGGTGATTATAGGGACAACTCTAGCGCGTATAGAGCTTAGGAGTCCTCTTAACAAAGTTGTTAATTTAGTTCTTGCTAATAGAGTTGCTACTACGCTTATATAATAGTTTATTAGTTATTGCTTAAATATTAGCCTTAATAGGCGCAAATCCTCGCGTAGACTCTTTAAGAATACGCTTAACTATAGCCTTCTCTTCTAGCTTATTTAGGCGCTTTAAGTTTACTTTACAGTTATGTTAGGAGGGCTTTCTAGCACGTTAGTCAGACAGAGTACTTTAAGGCACGTTATAGATAGAGACAGCACGTCTTTAGCTTTAAACACGTTGCAATTAGACATTAAAAAGAGCAAGCTAAAGATCTATTTTATAATAAGTTAATAGATAATTGCGTTGTTGAGACATAACGCGTTGTAGTGTCGACGTCGACGCGCTGGTAGGGCGTGTCTGATTCGCTTAGGTATCCGATTCGTTTGTGAACCACGTTAGTAATAATAAAAAGCTTATTTTTTGGTTTTTTCTAGATAATTAACTAAAATAGTTTACTAATAATTAGTGAACTAGCATATAGCTGCTTCTAGTAGCTAAAAAACACTTTAGGCATAATATAGTACAAATATCGATTACTCTCTATAGAAACTTACGCTTTTATAACATTATTATTCTCTTCTATTAAATAGCATATTATTTTACCACTATAACTTTGCTTAATAGTAAACTTATTTCAATACTAAACCTCATTTAAGTCTATATATTCATGTTTTATAAGTTTTTACTTAGTATAAATATAATAATCATAAGCTTTTTTTAGAGTATAATAACAACTTTCTCTTATAAATGCTAATAGAATAGTTGTCTTTTTTAAGAAGTATGTAATGGGCGGGTCTAAACAGACCTAGCATGCAACTACACACGCCGACCACTTAGCCAAAAGGCTGGCACAAGACAATAGAGCGTCTGATTGTCTTGCGTAGTTGATACTTAAGGTCGCCGCCGCGACCTGTAATGTGAGATGTACCACCGAGGTACAACCGAGGAATCCACCCTAGGCCTAGCCCATCACAAGTATAGTAAGCTTTTAATAAAGACATGTAAACTTCTTTATTTTATAAGTTATTTTTCTAATTTTTCGGTTATTTTAGTAAGGTTTTTATTTAGCATTTTTTAACTTTTTGAAAGATCTTAGTAAGACAGCCTAGTTTAGGCCTAAAAGTAGTTTAGAAAGCTTTTTTTAATATAATTAATAGTATTAGTAATACGTTTAGAAAACTTTTTTCCTATAGTACTATAAAAGGAAATAGTCTTATTTTATAAATAGAAAGAATTAACTTACTATTTCAAATAACAGGAATCACAAGCTAGAAGAATAATACTTATAAAAAAGAAAGTTTTGATAAATAAAAAGAGTTAATATACTATAAGCTTACTAAGCTATTACGTAATTAGCGCTTACATAAGTAACTACTATCTTTTTCACCCTCTAATTGAACTTTAAGTAAATAAGATATTTTTTTATTTTTTAAGGTGTCAAGGGTGGTGGTTGTTGTTGTAGTCAAAATGGGGTTCCAAAAAAGTAAAAAGCAGCTACCCTCTACTAATCAATCGCAAAAGTCAAAAAAAGATTATGTGTAGTTAACAATATTTGAACAGTGGGTGGATAAGTTCTAGGAGGAAAGCTTAGACCACTAAGTAATAATTAGGGTTAAAAAATTTGCTAAGGTGCTAAAAAACAACACTAGTTAAAACGTATCTAACAGCAATTGCTAGCTTATAGCTAACAACAGGATTACAGTAGGATTACAATAGGATTACAATATAATGCAATAGAGGAGGGAAAGGACACGTACGTACTGCAGCGGGAGCCTGCAATACTTTATAAAGCTAAAGCTACTACTTCTTACCTACTTCTTCTTACTTTTTAAACAGCACTGTATACAAATAATTCGCATAAAATACGCTATACTATAATATAGTATACAACTTTTGCAATAAGTATCTCCTTAACCTTAACTCTTATCTAAAGATAGAAAGCTTTCTTATTGTACACCTAGCCCCTAAACTAGTCTAGCTTAAGCTAATTATGCAGACACCTAAGTTTATTAAGCATTTACAAACTTAGCCTCTTTAGAACTTTACAATTATATCCTTTATAAACAACTCTAGAATCTGTAATATCTCTATATATAAAAAGAATATTAAGCCTTAACTTAGCTAGTTGTAGAAGGAATACAAGATCTATAAAGTGTTCGCTAATACTAGCAAAGTACTTAAAATATTCTACTTTAGTATTTCTCTTTTTTTATTAATTATACATAAGCTAAGTAAAGAAACTATTAACTATTTAGGCTAGCTATTGCATAACGTCAAAATAGCGATAGAGAAGAAAGAGGTAGGAAAGGAAGAGTAGGCGTTCTATTGTTGTATGTATAGGTTAGAAAGCAAGGTAATAATAGTGCTACTTCTTTAATTTATTTAAGAGTACACAGAAGTGAAGCCTTAATATAAGTAGGTGGTATAGGCGAGATAAGACGCGTTAAGTTAGGAGGTAATTTACGTCTTTGTCTTGCTTTTCTTTGTTTCTGTCTAAACATGCGACACACTAATTGCGTGCTAGTAATGCTAAACAAGGGGGCATAAGCCCTAATACCTGTTGTTAGCAATAAATCTTTTTTTTTACTAAAAAGGTGTCTACAAAATGTGTGGTTACATCAAAAGGTTGTCTTAGAAGGCTGAAGCTAGTAAATAAGATATAGGTCTCTAAAATTTGCTCGCGGCATGCTTACGTAAGTTTGTTAAACTAAGTCTTTTATTAGCAATTTTTACATGTTCAAAAAATTTATACTAAAATTGATTTTTGTTTTTTTTTCACCTTATTTCAAGCAAGATTTTAGGCGCGACCGTGCTGAGTAAGCAGCTTACTGAGCAATTTATCTTAAAGAAGAAGTTCTTGACTATTCAAATCACTTACTTTCTTTAGTATAGCCCTTGTAGTCATAGAAATTAAAGCTTTAAAACCAATAAATTTTTTGAAATCTTTTTTTTGTCACCCCTCTGTAGTATGTATATAAGAGCTTTTACGCTTTAGCTTTTAAGAGCTTTAAATAACTTTACACAAGCTAAGCTTTTCAATATATAATTTTTAGCTTTTTTATACTTTTTAGCTTAAACTTTCTTTTACTCTTTTTCAGAAATAAAAGGCTACAATTTATAATAATAAAAATATTACTAATGTAATAGCGACTTACAATATTTATAAAATATTAAAAGTTTTTTTAAAGTGCTTATAGCCGAATATTATTTCAAACCTTTCTTTTTTACTTAAATAGCACAAGCATAGCATTTAGTAGTTCAATTCTGCAAATAATTGCAATAAGATAATTAGGTCTTAAGTATTGTCAAGAAGGCATAAAGAAAAATAAGTGTATAATATAATAAGCTAACACCAGACGCATCGAAGTTTTCTTAAACACAGTTACATTCTGACCTCTGCACCAACTCGACTACTACAGGGACTATCGCCACTAGTTCCTTTTTGACTGACAGAGGTGGCCGCTTAACGATAGTGAACGCCGGCTTTATAATCTACTACCATAACTTCTAGTATAGTAACTTAGTAAGGTCTAACTTTACTTAATGTAAGCTATTAGTCTTTATATTAAACAAGAAGAAAAACAGTTTAAGTATTGTATTATTTGTATGCAAGTTGTTTATATACAGTACTGTATAGTATAAGAAATTCTAAAAGTTAAAAGCAGCAGGCAGAAAGCTGTTATAAAGAAGTATTGCAGGCTCCCGCTGCGATAACGTACGTGTCCTTACCCTCCTCCTCTATCTCTATTGCAATCATGTTGCCAGCTATAAGCTAGCAATTGCTGTTAAACACGTTTTAATGAGTGTTGTTTTTAGTACCTTTAGTAAAAAAAATTTAACTCTAATTTTCACTTAGTAGTCTAAGCTTTTCTGCTCTAAGCGCTTAGCGCGTAGACTTTATTTACTTTCTGTTTAAATCTTGTTAACTACACATAATCTTTTTTTTCTTTTGCGACTAATTAGTAGAAGGTAGCTGCTTATTACTTTTTTGAAAAACCCATTTCGACTACAACAACAACAACAACAACCACCACCTTTGACACCTTAAAAATAAATCATATAATAAGTATAATAAAGCCTTATATGTAGCTAGCGCCTTAAGATATAGAACAAGAAAATAAAATTTGAAGTATTAATTTTAAAGTCTTAAGAAAGAAAATAAAATTATAAACAAATACTAAATAGATTCTCTATTTATTTTAAAGGTGTCAAAGGTGGTGGTTGTTGTTGTAGTCAATATGGGGTTCTAAAAAAGTGAAAAGCAGCTACCCTCTACTAATTAATCGCAAAAGTCAAAAAGAATGATGCATAGTTAACGAGATTCAAACGGTGAATGGATAAGTTTTAGAAGGAAAGCTTAGACCACTAAGCAATAATTAGGGTCAAAAAATTTGCTAAGGTGCTAAAAAACAACACTAGTTCAAACGTGTCCAACGGCGATTGCTAGCCTATAGCTAACAACAGAATTACAGTAGGATTGTAATAGAATTGCAATATAATGCAATAGAGGAGGGAAAGAACATGTACGTACTGCAGCGGGAGCCTACAATACTTTATAAAGCTGTTGCTTCTTACTTACTGCTTCTTACCTTTTAAACAGCACCGCATACAAACAATTTGCATATAATATACTATAATAGCTTATCATCTCTGCAATAAGCATCTTTTTAACTTTAACTCTTATTTAAAAATAAAAAGCTTTCTTGTTGTATACTTAGCTCTCAAACTAGTCTAGCTTAAGCTAATTATGCGGACACCTAAGTTTATTAAGTATCTACAAACTTAGCTTCTTTAAAACTTTACAATAATATTTTTATAAACAACTTTAGAATCTGCAATATCTTTATATACAAAACAAAATTAAGCCTTAACTTAGCTAGTTGTAGAAAGAATATAAGACTTACAGAGTATTTGCTAATACTAGCAAAGTACTTAAAATGCTCTACTTTAGTATTTTTTTTCTTTTTGTTCATTGTGCATAAGCTAAGTAAAAAAACTATTAACTAGTTAGGCTAGCTGTTGCATGACATTAAAATAGCAATAAAAAAGGAAAAGGCATGAAAGTAGAAGTAGGCGTTCTATTGTCGCATGTATAGGTTAGAAAGCAAGGTAATAATGATGCTGCTTTTTTAATTTGTCTGAGAGTACCTAAAAGTAAAGCTTTAATATAAGTAGACGGCATAGGCGGAATAAGCATAAAATAAAGCGTATTAAGTGAGAAGGCAATTTGCGCCTTTGCTTTGCTTTTCTTTGTTTCTGTCTAAATTGTGAAGATCGTCCGAAGATGATCTAGGTTAGTTCTCAGGAGGATGAACGAGTACTAAGGACACGGGGTGTACTAGCACGATTAGAATATCAATGTAATAGTACGAGGGTGTGTTAGCACGATTAGAAGATTGATTAAATAACACAAGGGTTGAGAATTAAGTCTTAATCCTTAGATTAATTACTAAGTAGAACTCTTAGAAGTTGAACACACTAAGCTATAAGGGCTTAGCGCCTACACTATATACTTAATAAGTGTTGCCTTGCTCAGTATACTTAGTTATGCTAAGAACACTAAGCACTAAGCAGTCTTGCAGTATAATTAGTGTTGCTTAGTTATACTAAGAGCACTAAGCACTAAGCAATTACGTGACTACTAGCAGTTGTTAGGTTATTACTTAAATGTGCTAACGCCTTTATAAAGACTTCTCTACAAGTCCTAGTCCTAGGTTGTAACACTATCTCTTCTCTTCTAGTAAGTTGTCCTTAAGTCACATAATAGTAGCGAAGTCTAGCTTATAACTAGGTTACTCCGCGTTATAAGTAGCGTTAGCTACCTAGTTCTTATCTTACTATGCTTAAGCAGAAACTTCTTACTAGCACTAATTATTGTTATTACCTCTACAACTTTATTAATTTCTTTAGAAAAGCTATAGTTTAAAAATATTCTGCTTACGCGTACAACAAGCCCGTGTACAAGGTGTATATTTATTTAAGAAAGTTTAGCAAATGTCTATGTTATAGCTAGTAGTATAATGTCTAAGTAAATAGAGTTAGAGTTTAAGTACCTAACTACAGAAAAAAAAAGTTACGTGTACAGATAAAAGAAAGTCGTAATGCGTAGGATACTTTGATAAGAATGTATAAAAAGGCGTTAGAAGAGTTACACGTGTAGTGCGCTTGTGAGGAGTAGCTTTTTTTATAGATAGATTTATTAGATGATTGCGCAGATGATGCGATAGCAGTTAAGTCCTACAAGATTAAAGAATTAGAGCGCGAGGAGTCTAAGGAGACTATAGAGTTCTTTAGTGTCTCTAAGAGTTTAGCCTTAATTTTCTTGCCTAGCACTTAAAGTACTTTTAAGAGTTTACTACTTAATTATTAGAAGTCTTTTAATCTTAGTAGTATCTTGCAAGATATAAATAGTAATCTATAAAGTTTGTATCTAGTTCTTATATATTATTACTGTTTAAGTAGTCTGACTATTTAACTAGATATTCTGTGCTATTATCATTGTTTTAGTATATAATGATCCTTTTAACTTTAAATTTATTTTCTTCTTCTATTTTATAATAAAAGGTTTTCTAGAGTAGTGTTCTTGAGTCTGCTAGTTCTAACATGTTAACGTAGAATCTTAGGTAGATCTTTGTGTCTACTAAGAGGTTGAGTGTATATATAACTAGTCTCTTCTAGTTAAGAGTTAAAAATAGTCTAACTTTAACGTTGTTAAGCCTCTTGCTAGGTCGCTTAGTGCAGAGATTCTTTGTAAGTAAATAAACTTTATCTTCTTTTTGTAGCTAAGGTGCCGTTTTTTGTTTCTTATTAATATATAAAATGCTTTAGCATTAGGCCTTCTTAAGTGTCTTCTTAAGTAACTTATATACTAACTTTAGCTTATTAGCTATCGCGATAGCTGCTTCTATTTTTAAACTTAGAAGTGTACGTATAAAGAAATTTTAGTGTCTCTTATAATTTACGTAGAATAAAGTCTATCTTATAGACTCTAAAAGCTTGTTATTGTATACTATTTGTGCTATAAGTAGTAACAATACCTAATTATTCCACTGTTAATTAACATATATCCTAAGGTATGCTTTTATTATGTAATTTATTTATTCTATTTGTCTATCTATCTACAGATAATACGCTATTAATAGCTTCCTCTTAGTTCTAATTGTAGCAAGTAATGTTGTCTAAAAATTTAAAGTAAAGAGCTTGTCTCTATTACTAATAATTAACTTTAGTATACTGTAATATCTAATAACTTAATTATTAATAATGTATACAAGCTGTCCTACTATAAAATCTTTTTTAAAAGCTATATACTTAGCTTATTTTATAAATTAATCTATTACTACAAGAATTACGTTATAAGATACCTTTATAACAGGGTCTCTTAAGACAAGCAAACTTATAATAAAGTTTATAAAGATGTCTAACTATAGTGCGTTAAGTAGTTCTATTACTTGCATTTCTCTATAAGGTGCATGTATACTGTGCTTATTCTTCTAATAGTCTATATATTAAGTAATAAAAGTAGTAACTTTGTCCTTTATTCTTAGAAATTTGTAATTCCTCTTAATAAGTTCTATAGTTCTTATAATACTAAGGTAACTATATACTAAGTTATTATAGTGTTGCCTAATAATTGCTTCCTGCAATTCTTTTAGTACGTTGTACATAATGCGTATAAGTAGATTAAGCGTCTATACTAGTCTTAATAATCTGTTGTTATTAACCTATAGTATCGCAGAGTTAGTTATCTCTTTAGTTCTTATAATATTGTGTCTATAGCTAAGAGTATCTACTCTTCTATTATCTTTTTTTAGTATGTTCACAATCTTAAACTTATATTATTCCAGTTCTTTTAACTATTAAACCTAGTATTAGTTAAGTCTTTTAGTAGTTGTAAAATTAACTAAGTTCTTGTAATTTATAAATATTATAAGTTTTAAGTAACTTTTAGCGAATACTCTCTAATATCTTAAGTAATTAATAATAGCAAGCAGCTCCTTGTTATAAATATTATATTATTCCTCTAGTCCTAAAAACCTGCAAGAATAGTAAGCAATTAAGTGCTATTTGCCTTTATATAGTTAGCTAGCGTATCCTCTAAGTATAAGGTCTAACGCGTCTATCTTAAATTATAGTAGCTATCTTACCTAGAATATGCGAAAGCATAGTAGTTCTATACTTATATTTTTTAAGTATTTAGAAAGCGTTCTCTACTTCTTTACTCTACTTAAAGGGTACTTTCTTCCTTGTAAGTTTTATTAATAGAATAGCAATCTTAGAATAATCTTTAATAAACTATTAATTAAAGTTTAGAAAGATTAAAAAGGATTGTATCTCTTTAACTGTCTTTATTTATAGCTATTCTTTAATTACTTATATCTTCTCTTTACTTATCTATACTCCTTATGCCTCTATAATATATCCTAGAACGGCGACTTTGTCCTTGTAAAACTCGCATTTCTTAGGTTTTAGTTATAGGTTAAACTAGTCTAGGCACCTTAGTACTATGCAGACATGTTTAATATAATCTTTTAAGTTCTTAGAGTAGATAAAGATATTATCTAAGTATATAATAACAAAAATATCTAGGTGTGCTTTCAATATGTTGTTAATAAGTTCTTAAAATGTTGCTAAGGCGTTTATTAACTTAAATAGCATAATAGTGTATTTGTAGTGTCTATATCTTATTTAGAACGCTGTCTTCTATTCTTTACCTTTCTTAATCCTAATAAGGTAGTATCTATCTTAGAGGTCTAGTGCTGTAAAGACCTTAGCGTAAGATAATTAATCTTTTTGTTCTATAATATTTAGTAGCAGATATTAATTCTTTACTGTAATATTATTTAACTTCTAATACTTAACGCACATCTTTAGTAGCCTATTCTTTTTTAGTATAAAGAGTATAGAGAATCTTACTAGTAACATTAAAATTCTTATATAGCCTTTCTTTAAATCCTTATCTAGCTTTTCTCTTAATATCTTAAGTTCTATCTTTAATAACCTGTTTCACCAGCGAGCGGCCCACCCCGCCGAGCGGCCTAGTTCCCCCACCAACACGCGTACCTAGCAACAACACGTAATGTCTCAACAACTACAACCTCTCAAGGCTTATACTAAAGCTAATGTATAGCTTACTCTCTTAGACGTTAAACGTAACTAAATTCTAAGCCTACAGCATGCAGAGGCAGTCTACAAAGTCCTAAAGACGACAATATAACAGCGACGCGATAAGAAGCCCTCTAGACGCAACTGCGAGCTAAACTTAAAAAGCCTAATAAAGCTAGAAGAAGAGGTAATTATACAACGTATACTTAATAAGAATTTATGTAAAGTACTGCCCTTAAAGCTACACGTATAAGATATAGCTAACAAATTACTGCGTGATTACGGCGTTAAGTCTATTAGCAAGAACTAGGTTAACAAGTTTATCTAGCATACACTTAAGCTACGCACGCGCTAGAGCTATCTATATAATTACTAGCAAGCTCTCTGCAAAGACCTAGTAATTATTAAGCTCTAGTTTATGCTAGTTTAGAATATAAAGGCGAAGTACAGCATTATAGATAACAATATATATAACTTTAACAAGTCTAGCTTCTTAATAGGCAAGATATTGTCGCAACTTATAGTAATAAGTATAGATAAGCCTAAGAAAGTAAAGAAGCTTTAGCTTAGTAATTACAAGTAGACTATGTTAATATAGGGCGTTAGCGCGATAAAGCGTGTTATTTTACTCTTCTTTATCTTTGCTAGCAAGGTTCTTATCTCTAACTAGTTTACTAAGGACCTCCTACGTAACTAAGTTATTTAAGTAAGCCTAATAAGCTAGACAAATAATAATTTAGCGCTTACTTAGCTTAAACACTTTAATTCTTATACAAGACTTGTAGGAGCATATAAGCTGTTTATTATTAATAGCTACAAGAGCTATTACTTAATAGATTTTTAAGATTGCTGTAAAGAGAAGAAGATTATTACCCTTTATATACTTCTACATTCGTCGCACCTCCTGTAGCTGCTTAATGTTGCCTACTTCTTACTGTTAAAGTGCGTGTACGGTAATGAGATCTTAGCCTTAGCACGCGATTACATCTACTATATTAATAAACAGACCTTTTTACTAGCCTTTAAAGTAGCTTTTAAGAAGGTATTTATAAGAGAGAATACTTACGCAGGGTTTTAAGGCGCTAAATTATATTTATATAATCTATAAGCTATGTTATTAAAGCTAGATATACAGCTATGTATACAAACTCTACTACAGCAAAATAACGCTGCTTAAAAGGTAAAAATACTACGCAACACCAAAGAAATAGAGGCACAATTAACACTAATTTAAAATAAAATACAAATCTATTAAGGGTCTCTAGCAAGTTTACTTAATAAGTAGGTATAATAGCTAATAAAAAGCACGTAGTAGATAGCTTATAATGTTGCGGATTCGTTATTCTAGGCTCATAACCTGTAGCGATTTAATCTCCAGGTAGTCGCTGCTTGTTCTACTATCGACTCAGAGGTAGAGATCTCTGTCTTCTACTTGTTCGTAGTAGACTCAGAGGCAGCCTAATCCAGGCTTATAACCTGTTGGAGATTAAGGAGAAGGTGCGCAGGGTGAAGGATAAGAGAATAAAATAATAAAGACTAGGGGAAGACAGTGTTGTAGAAGATAGCAATTATTTATTATTTAAGGTGTCAAGGGTGGTGGTTGTTGTTGTAGTCAAAATAGGGTTCCAAAAAAGTAAAAAGCAGCTACCCTCTACTAATTAATCGCAAAAGTTAAAAAAAAGATTGTGTGTAGTTAACGAGATTTGAACAGTGGGTGGATGAGTTCTAAGAGGAAAGCTTAGACCACTAAGCGATAATTAGGGTTGAAAAATTTGCTAAGGTACTAAAAAACGACACTAGTTAAAACGTGTCTAACGGCGATTACTAGCCTATAGCTAACAACAGGATTACAGTAGGATTGTAATAGAATTACAACATAATGCGATAGAGGAGGGAAAGAATACGTACGTACTGTAGCAGGAGCCTGTAATACTTTATAAAGCTAAAGCTACTACTTCTTACTTACTGCTTCTTACCTTTTAAACAGCACTGTATACAAACAATTTGTATATAATACGCTACAATAGCGTGTAACCTCTAAAATAAGTATATTCTTAACTTTAACTCTTATCTAAAGATAGGAAGCTTTCCTATTATACACCTAGCCCCTAAACTAGTCTAGCTTAAGCTAATTATGTGGACACCTAAGTTTATTAAGTATCTATAAACTAAGCCTCTTTAGGACTTTATAATTATATCCCTTATAAAGAACTCTAGAATCTGCAATATCTCTATATACAAAAAGAATATTAAGCCTTAACTTAGCTAGTTGTAGAAGGAATATAAGATTTACAGGGTGTTCGCTAATACTAGCAAAGTACTTAAAATACTCTACTTTAATATCTCTTTCTTCTTGTTAATTGTGTATAGGCTAAGTAAAGAAACTATTAACTAGTTAGGCTAGCTATTGCATAACTTTAAAATAGTAATAGAGAAGAAAGAGGCGGGAAAGGAGAAGTAGGCGTTCTATCGTCGTATGTATAGGTTAGAAAGCAAGGTAATAATAGTGCTACTTCTTTAATTTGTCTAAGAGTACCTAGAAGTAAAGCCTTAATATAAGTAGGTAGCATAGGCAGAATAGAGCACGTTAAGTTAGAAGGCAATTTGCGTCTTTGTCTTGCTTTTCTTTGTTTCTGTCTAAACATGCGACACACTAATTGCGTGCTAGTAATACTAAATAAGGGGGCATAAGCCCTAATACTTGTTGTTAGCAATAAATCTTTTTTTTTACTAAAAAGGTGTCTACAAAATGTGTGGTCACATCAAAAAGTTGTCTCAAAAGGCTGAAGCTAGAAGATAGCAATTATATTATTTTATCTTAATGTCTTGATTGTCTTGCTGTCTTGCTGTCTTGCTGTCTTGTTCCCTAACTATCTGTTAAACTACAGTTTATATATACCTGTAACTTACATTCTAGAAAGATCTGTATTACGCAATAGCTTGCGTAGTAGATTGCGTAATCTATAGTAGATTGCGTAATCCTGAACGTCATTGATCACAACAATCAATTGATAACAATGATAAGAAATACTAGTAGCGTAATAGCTCCTAGTAATCAATTGATTGTAGGTTGATTGTGGATTCCAGGTGTGATTTGAGCACCTAGATTCTGTGGAGAAACAGCTGAGTAGCTTAATCTGCAACATATAAGATAGTGTTAATACGCATAGAGATAGGGCGCCTTTAAGACGTAACAGAGACGCTTACTAAGCGTAAGAGTTACAAGAGACGCTACGTACAGGTAGAGAAGATACTTACAGTTAGTAAGGTATTAGACTTAATTGCTAAAAAGGAGGGTAGTAGTTGTAAGGAGGGTAAAGAGCTGGCAAAAAGAGTGCGTGCAGAGCGACGCTGCAGCTGTTGCGGCAAGATTAGGCATAACTCTCGTACGTGCAAGGTAGAAATTAAGAATACAAATAATAGCAACGCTTCTAAATAATACTATACTATTGCAAGAGTATAAAAAATGTGTTGTAGTGCTAAGCTACGTCGCTGCGCGTACGCTTTGCTGGTGTTCGTGGGCCGCTCGGTGGGGTGGGCCGCTCGCTGGTGAAACAAGTTAGTTAATAAATTAGTCTAAAGGGTAAAGTCTTCTCTTCTTTTAGGATAATCTTATAATCCTAGAGTTAGTGTCTTAGTAAGGCTTTACTATCTACTACTTCTATAAAGAGGTGCTAAAATTCTTTATACTCTTTTAAGATATCTAGAGTTACGCATTTCTCTAAAACTCTAACTTTGTAACCTAGGAGAGCTCTTTTAGTATCTATTAAGTTAAACTTTCTTATCTTAAGGCTGTTTTTAGTTAAAGTTTACTGTCCTTGAGTAATATTGTTAATCTTCCTCTTATCTACTATTTTAGTTGTTAGATGTATAGGCTAGCTTATAGTTGCGTCTAATTTACAGCACTTAAATAAGAACTTCTTTAACTTCTAGTTAATACGTAGGTTGTGTTCTTATAACTAAAGAAGTCCTAAT
Source organism: Alternaria sp. 'sect. Undifilum' (assembly GCA_024321975.1). Lineage (NCBI taxonomy): Eukaryota > Fungi > Ascomycota > Dothideomycetes > Pleosporales > Pleosporaceae > Alternaria > Alternaria sp. 'sect. Undifilum'. The sequence goes on from JAJJZI010000001.1 coordinate 12,284,567, forward strand.
ATAATATTGTAGGTAGCTAGTCTAAAAACGTCTAAGTCTATCTCTTCTTAGGGTTCCTAGATGCGGAGCGTTACTCTAGTAACCTTGTAAGTAATCGTTGTCTTACCTAGCATAGTCTGACTGTTAGCTACGTATAGTAGGTAGGGTTCTTGTTTCTCTAATACTTATAAGCCTGCTACTAACATTGCTTAAGTAGAAACAAAGTTAGCTTACGCGCTAAAATCTACTAATACTTGTATCTAGTGTCTGTTAAGCTTTACTATAAGCTTAAAGAAGCTGAAGAGATTTATTATGTTAATCTCTCTAGTAGTTCTAGGTATCTAGGGTGTTTGTCTAAAAAAGACTATGTACTAAATCTATAGAACTTCTTCGCGATAATATGTTAGTTGCATTGAATATTAAAGCACGTATGTTATAAAGGTTAGTTACACTCTTATGCACTAGTTCTGTCCTTATTATTTTTCTACTACGTTATGTGTATCTATAAGTTCTATTCTAGATTATTATGTCTATAAAAGTATAGGCTGTGACTCTTATCCTATATATATACTACGTATTTATTATTTAGATAATTATACTATTAGTAAATATATCTAGGCATTCCTTTTAGTTTTTTAGGAAACTATCCTAATTTACACTTATTAGAATAGTAAATTGTACAGCTATATATATAAATACAGTTTATAAATACTTTGTATGCTCTAGATTGCGTAGGTCTATCTAATAGTACATATCTCTAGCGCGGCTGTTGTCTTAAGCCTTATGTTGTAAGCGTATTGCCTAGAGTTTATTGTAAATTTCCTTCTTCTCTTTATCTAAGAGCTAGTGCGCTAGTTTATACTAAGAAGCCTTAGCTTCTTTAGTCTATTTCTATAGTAAGTTGTTGTGTATAGCCTTATTAATAGTTACTACTAGAGTAAGCCCTTTCTTCTGCAGTTTCTCTAGTAAATTAGCATACTAAGTATAGTCTAAAAATATTCTTCTATAAGGTTCTTTAAATATCTCCTTAGGTCGTCTAAGCTACTTTAGTAGAGCGTTAATCTTCTCTACTAAATCTGTTAAGCATCTAGTCTCTGTGGGTAATAGTACCTATATGCTAATATTATGTTAGTCTTCTATAGTGTAAGTAAAGAGTTTCTATATAGCTAATAGAATTGTCTTCTTATTATACGCTACTAGTTCTTCTTATATAATTAGTATAGCTAGTTAATAGTTCTCCTAGTACTTAGCTATCTTGCTGTGTTTAATTTAATCTACTAGGGTTGCTTCTATATCTTTGTCTAGCACTATCTTAGAAATATTGTTGTCTAAAGTTTCCTCTAGCGTAATTATAACTAGATTATCTAGACTATTAATACTTACCTAGTCTTGTTCTTAAACTATAATAGTAGGTTATGTAATAACATTCTATTTATTATCTAGATTATTATTAGGTCTTATATAGTAAATATTATTAAGTTGTTAAGTTACTTTACTTTAGCTTTAGTAGTCCTGTTTTATATAACCTTCCTTGCTACATTTATAATAAGTAACTTTCTTGTTACCCTTATTATGCGTAAACTTCTTTCTTCCTAGTCCTTTATTAATATTGTTAAGGTGCATTAGCTTATAGCTATTAGTAGCGTAATACTCTAGAGTTCTAGGTACATAGTTTCACTAACGTCCTTAGTTAAGGTATAAGCGTTAAAATGTTTAACGTAGTTAAGCATCTATGTTTCTTAGTATATAATTCTCTTGCGCAAATAATTGTTCTTCTAACATAAGCTTATAATATTTGTTGTTTACTCTAATAGCTTTAGCTATAAGTTTATTAATCGTGTTAAGGCTAGATCTGCTTCTTATAAGTTCTAGTTGTATAGTAGGTTTAAGGCCTTATTAGTATATCTATATTAAAGCGTTGTTGTCTTATTTAATAACTATCTTGTACTGTTAGAATTTAGTTATGTAGTTAGTAGTAGACTTAGTTTATTATAGTCTCTAAATCTTCTGCTCTACAACTACAGACTCTTTAAAAGATAAGAAAACTTCTTTTATCTTTGTCTTAAAGGCATCTTAGTCTTTAACTAGGGTAGTGTTGTTAGCGTCTATAATAGAACTATCTATATAGCGTCGTAAGATTAAGTTAGCCTACTTCTCTACATCTCCCTAAAAATACGTAGAGGCTAAGACTACCTTATTATTATTGTTAATCCTGTCTCCTTTAATGTAGAAGTATCTATTAACCTAGTGGAGCTAAGCGTTAAGCTTGCTACGATTGCTATAATAAGTCTTAGGCTTATTAGCGCAGCTCGTAGTTCCTCTAGTAGGGGAATTAGCAGGTGTGTCTATAGCAGTATCGCTTATCTTTAAGGGTGTTTAAAGTGTAAAGATCGTCTAAAGATAATCTAAGTTAGTTCTTAGGAGGATAAATAAGTACTAAGAATACAGGGTGTACTAGAACGATTAGAAGATTAATGTAATAGTACAAGGGTGGGTTAGCACGATTAGAAGATTAATATAATAATATAAAAGTTAAGAATTAAGTCTTAATCCTTAGATTAATTACTAAGTAGAACTCTTAGAAGTTAAACATACTAAGCTATAAGGGCTTAGCGCCTACACTATATACTTAATAAGTATTACCTTGTTTAGTATGCTTAGTTGTGCTAAGAGCACTAAGCACTAAGCAGTCCTGTAGTATAATTAGTGTTGCTTAGTCGTGCTAAGAGCACTGAGCACTAAGCAATCACGTGACTGCTGGCGGTCGTTGGGTTATTACCTAAATGTGCCGACGCCTTCATGAAGACTTCTCCACGAGTCCTGGTCCTGGGTCGTAATATAAATATGCAACACACTAATTGCGTGCTAGCAATGCTAAATAAGGGGGCGTAAGCCTAGATACCTGTTGTTAGCAATAAATCTTTTTTTACTAAAAAGGTGTCTACAAAATGTATAGTTATATTAAAAGGTTGTCTTAAAAGGCTGAAGCTATAGATTCTCTATATAAAAAATACAAGGTTCAAAGCTAACTATTACAAAATAACAATAAAGATTAGTAAAGAGCACTAAAAATTACGTAATTAACATTATACTAAGAAAGTACTATGAGTAATAGTCCAACTTAAGAATAATAGCAATTGTTATAAATATTATAAGCATTGGTAATAGCAGTAATAGCCGTAATAAGATAGAACAGGGTAACAAAAATGAGAAAAAATATAAAAGTTTTATTATCACACTTGTTATAGTTAACTTAGTTTAATTACTTCTTTTACTTAAATTATTTACTAGTTATTTTATCATCTATATAGAATAAGATTATTTTTACCTAAATATCTATTATTCTACTTCGTCGCTAAACAACGCTGCGCAGAGCCTTTAACGTCAGACTCGCCTGCCTTAGTGCGGACTAGGAATAGAGCAGTATAACCTAGCCCCGTGTAACAATAATCTTATTCTCTTATACTAAGTAGCTTTAATCCTACGGTGGTTGATGGGTAGGGGTTGGGTAGGGGTTGGGTAGGATTATGTAATACCCCACCTCCTACCCAACCCCTACCCATTTTTTTGGTACTTAAAATGGGTAGGGGTGTGGTAGGTCTAGGGTTGGGTTGCACGGACTACGGGTTAGGGTTAGGTTAGGGTTAGGTTGCTATCTTTCTATATTTAAAGATTAGCAGTTATTACAGCTAATAATAGCAGAATAATACGCACCCTAATACCTTAGCATTACAAACTTTAACCCTTAAATACAATTATTAGTGTTAGCGCTACTGTTTTAGGTGCAGATTAATGCTCTACTAGTTACATGTACGCGTTATAGATAAAAATCGCAACCCTACCCTAGACCTACTATATGGCTGGTCTAACCCAACCCCAACCACCGGTCCGTGCAACCCAACCCCAACCACAACCCACGCTAGAGTAACCCCTACCCAACCCCTACCCAAGGACCGTGCATTAGCTACCCAACCCCTACCCAACCCTGGGGCCTCCCTACCCATCAACCAGCGTATTTAATCCTATCTCTTTTGCACTAGCCTAGTTACTATTTAACTATAAGCTTATTGTTTGTATCTTCCTTACGAAGGAACCTAAAGAGAGCCAAATAGCTTATTATAAGCTTGTCGTGAGCTCTTTTTAACTTTTGCCATTAATTAGTAGAGAGTAGCTACTTTTGACTACAACCACCACCACCTTTGACATCTTAAGGGGAAAAAAACAGAGTAATCTTAGTAACTGCTAGCCTATTATAAGATTGTAGTAAGCTTACTATTAGCCTTTATGTATTTTTAAGGTGTCAAAGGTGGTGGTTGTTGTTGTAGTCAAAATAGGGTTTCCAAAAAAGTGAAAAGCAGCTACCCTCTACAAATTAGTTGCACAAGTCAAAAAAAAAGATTGTGTAGTTAACGAGATTTAAATAGTAAGTGGATGAGTTCTAGGAGGAAAGCTTAGACCACCGAGCGATAATTAGGGTCGAAAAAATTCGCCAAGGTACCAAAAAACGACACTAATTGAAACGTGTCCAACGGCGATTGCTAGCCTATGGCTGGCAATAGGATTGCAACATGAGCCCGGATACCTGTTGTTAGCAATAAATCTTTTTTTACCAAATGGGTGTCTACAAAATGTGTGGTCACATTGAAAGGTTGTCTCAAAAGGCCGAAGCCACTATTAGCCTTTATAAAGCCTATGAAACTAAATTAATTAATCTTTTAGATACTAAGGTTATAGTAAGTTTAGCAGTTGTATTTATTAAACTTAGTTATTAGCGCTTACTATATAGTAATTTAGTGGAATTAGTTTGCTTTAGTAAACTTAGTTCCCTGTTAGTAGGTTAGTAGTTATTAGAACTATTTTTCATAAAAGAAGTAGTTTTCTCTAACGTCTCCTCTTTGCTTAATAATAATTTAACTACTTTTTATCTACTTTCACCTCCTCTCCCTACTTATCACGAGGTAGTTGCGCTAGACCTTGGTTATAGCTAGTGTCTACATAAGTGTGATAGGCTAGGGTCTAGAGTAGGATCCTCAGTTGTACCTTAGTAGTACGCCTCACATTACAGGCCGCGATGGCAACCTTAAGTATTAACTACGTAAGCTAACAACTAGCTATATTGCCTTGTACCTGTCTTTTAGCAACAACTCATCTTTTAGCGAGGTAGACGGCGTGTGTATTTGCATGCTGGACCTATTAAGGCCCGCCTTTTACGAGTTTTTTTTTAAGTTGTTAAAAGTGGTTGTTTTTATAGTTAAAGGTGTCACTAAAACGGTGAAAAGCAGCTACTCTTTACTAATCAGTCGCAAAAGTCAAAGAAAAAAAAAGATTGTGTGTAGTCAACGAGATCTGGACGGTGGGTGGATAAGGTCGTTACTTAACTTATTTGTTTTTTAGGTGTCAGAGGTTGTTGTTGTTAAAATAAGATTTCTAAAAAAGTAAAAAGCAGCTACCCTCTACTCATTAATTGCAAAAGTCCAAAAATATCCATATAGTTAGAAGGTGTCTAACATAAACTACCAGCCTATAGCTAGTGATAAGATTATAGTATAATTATAACATAATTACAACATAACGCGATAGAGGAGGGAAAGAACATATACATACTGTAGTAGAAGCCTGCAATATTTTATATAGTTAAAGCTGCTACTTCCTACCTACTACTTCTCGCCTTTTAAACAGCACCGCATATAAACGATTCGCATACATTATACTGCACTACAACATGGCGCGCAACCTCTACAGCGAGCATTTCCTCGATCTAGGCTCTCTTCTAAAAACAGCATCCTTTGCTACCGTCTACCGAGCACCCCAACTAGTCCAACTTGAACTGCTCATGCGGACACCTGAATGTTACTTAACTTATAACTTACGCTAGCAAGGCTAGAACTTAACCTATACTATAAGTCTATGTGACTACAACTTGACCTATACTACAAGGCTGTGCGACTACAACCTAACCTACACCTAAGACTGGGTACACCTCACCCTATTTACTAGCGTTAACGTTAAAAAGTTGTCTCAACAGGCTAAAGTCAACACTAGTAAACAGCAGAAGTTTAGCAATTTAGGTAGTTTAAAGCCCATGCGGGGAACATTGCTTAGGCCACCTGTCTAGTTTTTCCCTTGTATAGGGTGCCCCCCTATTAACATAGTAAGCGCGGCAGGAGCACAAGAAGCCTATCGGGCCTGGTTCGCGAATTAAACACGCAATGAGTTTGTTCCAAGCAAGGCCCTCTCTATGCATTTAGGGGTAAGTCAAAGTGAACGAACATAGTAACCACTTGGCTAATTATACAAATCAATTCCAGCAATTTCAACACAAAGCCGTGTTTGGTGGAATTGTGCCACGCGAATTAAAAAAAAATGTAAGCACCGCCGCGTGGTAATGGCGGAGAATTCTAAAACCAAACCCCGAACGTGGTTTTGGATAATGTAATAGGCGCTCACGCGTCTCCCGGAATTAATGTTTGAAGTTTTCGCACGCGCCGCGGGTGATTGTCCCGTCACCGTTTCGATCCATGGGACGGCAGTCCATCTCGTAACGACAAGTTGGGGACAATTTCTTTTCGTTTACAGCGGAAGAAGAGATCCTATAGGAAATTAATTCAATGTACTACAAGTACAGCTAACGCAGCACTCTCCAAAGACCATGTTGAATGTAGAAGGAGAAGAGAGCTAGTCACAGCCAGTTGAGGTGAAATAAAAAGATAATAGATTCTATCGTCTCGTTGTACGTGAGACGCGCCATCGATGCGAAGGAAAAAAGGAGACTAGACTATACTAAGCAGAGTGAATGCTTGGAGGCGTCGGCTTTGAGGCGCTGAATAAGGAGGCTTGACAGAACACGACAATTATCGCTGATATTTATGATCATCTTTCAATTTGACGACTTCCATCATGGTTTGTTATGCTACCTTGGCAACTTACCAGCATACCTTCAAATAACAATAAATTCACCACCTGCCGACCGATATCGCCCGGGTTCATCGTGTCGTGTCTCTTGTCATCCCCAAGTTGAAGTATCATACACAAAAAGAAGAGAAAAGAAAATCCCCAAACTAATGGTGACCAAAGCGTGCAGCTTGCAAAAGGAGCCGCTTCATATCCTTGACATAACCCCACAAAGAGTTCAAGATATCGGGTATCGAAGAGTGCCACGACGCCGGACCGTAAAAAAAAAGAAAAAAAAAGAAACCCTATGTAAATTGCCCATCGATACAGACACACACGCAGCCCCCCTAGTATACGATGTTTCCAGTTCATTGCTGAGTCATGTGGCTGCCACCAGCCGCGGCATTGGGAAATGAGATTTCTGGCCAGTGACTGGGACCATGTGCCTGGACTCCAGATGTTTGGACAAGACCTTGACCATCGCTTCCTGTACATTGTGATCCAGCATCTCGACCCAGGGTCATGAGGGTGGTTGCTGTATTTAGGTATTCACCGGGCTGGCCCTGCTGTGGCTGCATGTATGTTCGCGTCCATTGACTCCAATCCTGGGCAGCGTACCCATTGGCTGTGTAAGCGGGCTGGTGACCGCTGTTGGCAAGTTGAGCATTGTTGTAGGCGTACGCATCGGTGGGAGGTTGTGTAATGCTACTGGAGGCGGCTGCTGCCAACGCTGCTGCATGGCTGGAATGCATGCTTGTCTCGTCGCCACTACTGTATGCTTGTTGTTCGTAAGTCCTGTTCGTCTGTTGAGACATGGACATTGGGGTTCCGAGATTGTATGGATCCGTAGTGTTTCCCGATAGGTTGTTATACGCTACCGACTGTGACGTGAGGGAAGGGTCTGTAGGTTCACTGGATGGTGTCGTGTATTGTTCCCGATATCCGCTATTGTCATATGTGGGAGCGGCAGACGTCGAGCGAGGTGGAGCCTGCATCGCCACACGAGCGAGAGTCTCAGTTGCAGTGCGCTTGACGATACTGTCGTTGATATTACCAAGCGACTGATTGATGATCTTTGCGATAGCGTGTTTGAGCTTGTTCCTAGATCCCAAGAAATGATCGCACTCGCCGAGCACTTTGACCCAGGCTGCCATGTCGCTTTTGAGTTTTGTCATATCTACGGGCGACATTTGTTCTTGCTTCATGGACGAGATGAAGAGGGTTGTGAATGCAGCAGCAATGTAGACGACCGTATTGATCCAGGGAATATCCAGGCTCTTCTTGTTCATCATCTCCAAACAGTTATGCAACATCTTCTGCGATGCGGTTAAGCACTTGTCCAGGTTGGAACTGAGGATGGTCGGGTCAGTGGACCTACAAACACCAGGATGATGTAGGAGCAGGTTGTACGCCTGGAACCAATACTCCAGATAGAGTGCGAATATATGATCGTCCTCGGACGCATGCGATGGGTCGCGCAACTCGTAGGGCAGGTCCTCTTTCCATTGCTGGATCCCGGCTTCTAGGCGTTTCAAGCTCTCCACATACGCTTTTGGGGAATATCGCACAGCATAGATGGTTTTGTAGAGGTCCATTTCCCAAACGGTGTATTTGGCGACTTGGATGCCCACTTGGAACGAGCATTGGTGGAAAGAGTCCAGCTTGGCTTCCTCACCAGGAAGGCAATCATTCATAGCTTCTGGAAATTCGACGTCGATATCATCGTTGCTGATGGGAATTGGCCGTCCGAGTTTCCCGTTCAAATTGACCTGTAGCGCGTGTAAGGTCCAGTAGACTCGCTTTCTCATCTCAATGTCTAACTTGCTCATTTCACCCGCGCCTTCGGCCCAGACTTTCACCGACCTGTGTAGCCCGAGCTGCACAGCAAACAGGTAGACAGTCGAAGTCATGATCCAGGCAGCACCGGGCTTGGGAAAGTTCCGGAGATGGTGGCATATCATAGCCAAGGCCTGGACGTCTTGCCAGCCGTGATTTCCACGGATGAGGTCCTTGTAGAAACTCAATGCATACAGATAATGAGCATGCGAGTCATCCAGCATGGTGCTACCGCTCTGTTGGTTGTTGCGGGTTGCAATCTGGTAGGTAATGGTAGCGAGCATCAAGTGTATCGTCACAACTTGGGGCGCAGAAGGGACGAAGTTGGGGTCGTTGCCAATTCTCCAGATCTAAACGCGTTAGTGGGGTGATTTCCGGCAACGGGGGCGTTTCGTACCAATTCCATAAAGGCGGGTTTGTACACGAGCATGGTGTAGGGGTTCAGCGACCGCAGATACCAGATGGCGTACTCGTGCAATTCACCATATGCGGGTAGTGGCGGCTCCTCGACATGCTGGCAGCCAATGGTGATGTTGACCAGGGTTGTGTAGGACATGGGCGAACTCTCGTACTCGGCCTCGCCCGCCATGAAGTCTGTGATGTCGATTTCGGTCCCAAAGACGGACAGTGAGGTGCCCTTGATGTGGCTCAAGAGCGAATCCCCAGCCGCAACGCCGAGGTAGTTGTCGCCGATGGAGCCGTGCTTGAACTGAGGCAGCGACTCGATCTTGACTGCTGGAGTGCCGGCGGTCACGTAGCCAGGCAGTGGAGAGGTGCTCGTCCGTGGCGGTCCATCGTTCCAAGCCGGGCCGTCGTTGGAGGCTGAAGACCACGGGTGGCTGGGCGGCTGGAGCGCGTTGTAGGCAGGCGGCGCGCGGGGTTCGATGTGATGCTCCTTCAGCTGGGCCTGGAGGTCAGCGATTTGGGCGCGCAGGTACGAGTTCTCCGACTCCATGGCCTCCGCATGGCCGCGCACTGTGGCGCGTCCGGTAATTCGGTCGGTGGTGCGGCAGGGCGTCCTGTTCTGCTCGCATGGCGTACAGCCTTCGGGTCGGCCATCGCAGCGGATTTTGCGCACCTGAGTGGTGGTTGTTAGCTGAGTGTTGTTTACGGGAGCTGGTGTTTGAGGCAGGCGCGTCTCCAGTGTCGCGCCATGACGTCGCAGGCGCGATGCGACGCTTGTGCAAGGCGACAGGGCAATTGGCCTTGTCTGGAGTATTCGTCTCCGTTTCGTCGTTGGGCAGTACGTACCTTGCACCGATCGCACGCCTGACCCGTCCGCTTGGAGTCGGCGAGCTTCTTCTTGACCGAGCCGGAGAAGTCGTTGCTGGTGGGCGGGCGGTGTTGTGGACTCAACGGGTCTTGGTGCTCGATGCGCTGGATCTTGGAGACAAGATTGGGGTCATCGTCCGGGGGTCGCTTGGTGGCCATTCTTTTCGTAATGCACGTCGAAACAGGAACGAGACGGGAAATGCCGGTGGAGAAGACCGCTGCAAGTAAACCCAGCAAAGGTGGTGCGCCTCGGGTGGCTTGCGACTATCACCTGTCAAACGAAAGACGCATGACTTCTAATGAGCTTGGAGTGTCTGGCTGCCGGGCAATTTGGCTGCCGGGCAATTGAGCGTCGCTGCAGTGAAGCGCGACCTCTGGAGCAGTCCTTCGGCCGGTTTGCAGAGCGAGAGAGAGAGTGAAAGAAGAGGTGAGTTTTGGCTGCGCTGGGAGTGAAAGGGTGCGATTGAAAGCGCGCTTCTCGGCGATGCCTGCAAGGGAACAAGCCCATTCTCTGCAAGCCCTCCAGCTATCGACTCCAGTCCGCCTTTATTGGCTGCACACAGCTTTGAAACCTTGACCTCTAGATGGCTGTGACGGTGCCTGCCCTGACATGTTCGGCGAATTTAGTTTGTTCTTCCAGCGATCGACATGATGATCTGTCTTGATTTGCCGTAGGCTCTCCATTTTCTGGGACTAATTCATAACTTGGCCGTCCCCGCCCCTACCCAAAGCGGCCGTTGAGCTTTGGACTCACCCACGATCTGGTATCCTTGGGAGATTGCCAATGCAAATCGCTGTGAAGAACCGACTACCATCAGCTAGAAAAACACCTCGGTAGACACCAACTATCGCCATCACCATCACCGCGCCACAAGCGACGAAAACTATTGTGGAAAACCCAACCCCCCTCATCTCGCCCTCTCGACATTCCACTAGCCTTGCGACGACCCAACCCGAACCCGACCTCGTGCATATCATCACCCAAACTTACGCCAGCATCAAAATTACGCCAACACACAAACGCACCTCACATGGCGTCCGTGCGAACCTTCACATTACCGCACTACGAGGCCTACCCTGTCTTCGTAGCCCTATTCAAGGATGTCACAAACGCCTCCTTCCTGAGGCGTCAATTACTCGAGGCCAATCCTGAATACGACTATGCCTTCTTGGATGCTTCCATGGTAGGTCATAGTCCACTACCAGTTCATTCCTTTTTTCTTCTCCTCGTTACCAGCAAGCCTCGTTTTTCCCCCGATCATCCCCCCGCGCACGTCACGTTAGCATCGGTTGAGTCATATCCAAGATGCACAATTTTAGAAGCCTCAGACGTTATGAAACTCTATATTTCGTGAGAAAGATACATAACAAGGCGTGGGTTATATATATCGTCGAATCAACATGGATGCGCAAACGCTTCATCGCAGCAGATTCCCCCCCCCGGCGCGCCTCTAATGAAGCTAGCTAGATACTCCATCTTATCTCAGCACTAACGTGCTTCAATACCAACCTACTCATACTAACACATTTCCACCACTAGATACTCTCACCCCACCACCTCCTCTCCGCTACCTTCCTCGCTCTCCATGCCCACCTAACCTCGCGCGCCAAAACGCGAACCCCACATTCCGAATTAGTATTTCGCCTCTCGCCCAACAACAACATTGGGGAATCGTACAAGAAATTTGGCATTGCTGAGACTACCACCACGCTCATTGCTGTGAAACTACCTTTATCTCCGTCCCCATCGACATCATCATCAACCGGTTACGACAAGAATGAGAGTATTACGTATGAGAGTGTGAGTAAGCATTTGGGGAGCGTGGTAGAGGGGACGAGCGTAGACGTGGGGGAAGGAGGGGAGGAGTTGGGGATGTGGTGTGATGTTGAGAAGGTGAGGAAGGTGTATAAGTTGAGTGGAGGGGATAGTGGGAAGAAGGGGAAGAAAGGCGGTGTTGTTAACGGGCATGGTGATGTAGAAAGAAGGAATGCGGAGAAGAAGGAGATGGAAAGTGTTGTTCTGGGTGTCATTGCTCTGAAGGGGTCATGAAAAAAAGGGAAGGAGTATCCCTGTAATAGAAGACTCGGGCCAACAGATGATGGGTAGAATGCACGCATTCAGCTCAAAGAAACTTCTCTCTCCAACTATGCTACGGGTTTTTGCGACCACATAGATATATCTACATTCCATAATCTACGAGAAAATCACCCAAGCTTATAGATCCCTATATTCCGGTTTGAGGAAGTCGGCCATGTTCTTGGGCCTGGGGTATGGGTTCTCGGCGTGGTGGTGGTGGTCCGAGTGGGCGTCGTCTGGTGGGCCAACGTACTTCATCTCGTACACAGATCCGCACTCCATGCAGCGCGACTTGGGCTCGTCACGGGTGAGGGTGGTCCAGAGAACATTGTGCGAGTCGGCGGGGTAGCCGGTGCAACCGACGTACTGCTCGTTACCGGCTGAGTTGACGGTGATGGGTTCCTCCATCGTACCTGTGTTTCATCAGCATCACATCACACCACCGGTAGCCCAATCTCGCGCAAATTCGTTGCTCCTACCCATTCCAGGGGTGGCTTCACGTACCGAGACGGCTGGCGTCCAATGGCCTCATGTCGAAGATATCGATTCCCTGCATCTTTCCGAGAATTTCGAGACGCTCAAGACCGGTGGCATGCTCGACATCAGTGGGGACGGTACCGGGCTGCGCACCCGGGGCCAGGAGGTCCTCCTCGGTCTTGATTTCTACGGAGTTGATCTCGTCAGCAATTGATGGTTTCTGCTTGTCGTAGCCGCGGCGATGCGGATGACCATGTGCGGGCGCAACATACCTTCGAGCTTCTTGAAGCCCTCAAGAACACTCGGGGCGCTGGCCGAGTGACCAGTCTCCTTTTGCGCAATGTTACTCTCCTTGGCCTCCTTGCTCTCGGTCGACTCCCCTGCTATGGTGTCAATGGCACATCGTACGATAGCTCCTCGCGAGACATACAGCGAGCAAAAGTGGTGGTGAAGGTGCGGCGGGTCGCAAGGGCGCGGGGGGCTACACGCCTTGCTGCGGCGATAGCAGAGCGCTGGACGAACATGGCGGGAACAATTGGGTGGAGTGGAGAGGGTGGGCGTGGTTATCGAGCTTGTGATGTTCGTCAGTCGTGAATTGACGAGCCGACGGCAGAGGCTTGGCACTGTGCTTAGGTAAAGCAAGCCACAGAACGCAGCATTGGCCAACGGGCCTGGGAGTCGTTGATTCATCAACTGCTCGACCCTGAACAGCCCGCACTGGGTACTGCAGCATCATGGATTACGCTGCCTTGTTTTTAGACGTCGTTGGACCTTTATAAAGCGGTCATGTGCAACCGTCTGACTTTGTACCGAAGTCCAGATCTCTTGCTCTCACCCATTGATTGACAGCTCTCCCACTAACCACCCATCCAAGACTTTCTGACAAGCTACTTTAACATGTCCTTCAAGCCAGCACTCGTCATCGTGGACGTTCAGGAAGATTTCTGCCCACCAGTGAGTGGTCATCTTTAGTAAGATGACCTCATGCTGACAAGCTCAGAATGGAGCGCTGGCAGTGACAGGTGGGCGCGACATCGTACCAACCATCAACGAGCTCCTCACATATCCGTTTGTGCTCAAAGTCGCGACCAAAGACTTCCATCCTCAAGACCACATTTCCTTCGCATCGAACCACTCGCCGCCAAACAACAAGCCCTTCGAATCCACCTTGGCCATCCAGAACCCGGAGAACCCCGACGAGACGCAGCAAACGCGACTATGGCCAGACCATTGCGTACAGGGTACAAAAGGCTCTGAGCTGCTGCCAGAGCTAGATGTTGGTAAAGTGGACCACATAGTCGAGAAGGGCCAGGACAAGCGCGTGGAGATGTACTCTGCATTCGCAGATCCGTTCAGGAGTCCATGTGTGGCCAAGAGCAACCTTGCGGATACACTGCGCAAGGCTGGAATTACCGACGTTTATGTCGTTGGCCTCGCAGCGGATTACTGTGTGAAGTTTACAGCAATTGATGCACAGAAGGAGGGCTTCAAAACGTGGGTGGTCGGTGACGCGACAAGGGCGGTGGATCCATCATCGATGGAAGAGGTCCACAAAGAATACGAGAAGGTTGGAGTCACGGTCATAGGTAGGGATGATGCGCAGGTACGGAAGGTCAAGGAGCAAGTGCAGCGAACGCAGGACCAGGACGCGACAGACGCAGGCAAGGCTGGTGAGAGTGTACTGGACTAGATCAAGGGGATTTCAGTAGGCGCCATGGTAATGTTTGAAACATGGCACATCCACCATGTCTCGTTGGATACCTAGGATAGCACACGATGCGCACTCATCGCTAGCAGCGTCGCTGCCTTTGGTCTTCTACCACTTGCCGTCGGTGCCCTCGGAACGCGGGAAGCGCCCCAGAACCGGGCGTTTCATCCAGGTCAAAAAACCATCTGGGCCGGACGCCACTCCATCTCATGCCACTGTTCCTGGAACCGCAGGTACTGACTGTGCGGAAACAAAGACGTGACCCGAGCCGTGCCGCATGCGCGTGTCGCGTACTGTACTTGGTGTGGTGCACCGACATGTGCCGACTGCGGGGCAGCAAACGTGCAGAACACAGCCTGACGATCGCTATCGCAGTACCAGTCAGCTGGATGCTCAAAAGACTGTCACACTGTATGCAAAGTCGGCCAGCTCTTCAGACCCCTCATTGCACGCTTGAGCGTTGTTGATGTTTACACCTTGCTACCTAACAAGCTCAACGCGCGGGGTCGTTTCATTTTTGTGAAGCCCCCATCGTCATTGCTTAGACTAAAGCTCTCCCTCGCCGGCACCAAGACACGCTCGGCCGGTACCTCGCTGCCTGGTCCTAACCGCCTCACCTCCACGACTTGCCCTACTTTCTCCTCCTTCTCTCTCCCCTCTGTGGCCGACAATCACGATGCCGCATCTACCCATAGTCTCCAAACACCGCAGGTCGTCGCTCACAAGTGCGTCATATCCCAAGCTCCGGTCGTACCGAGTCTTCCGACTTTCTTCCAACACGAAGTGAGGCTGATGCAAGTCCGAGATTCTAGGTAGCCGTGCATCCTCCATAGACGAGACTCGCCGCCACGATGGCGGCGACGAGACTACCAAGGAGGACGAGACCGTCATGGACTCGGAGCAGGGCAACATGCTCTCCCACATCATATCGCAACTCAGACCTGGCGCCGACTTGAGCCGTGTGACGCTTCCCACCTTTATCCTCGAACCGCGATCGATGCTGGAACGCATAACAAAGTGTGTAGCACAACCTACGCCCGCCGAGCCGCACACATGCTGACTGATGGGCAGCTTCATGGCACATCCGGAGACGCTTCTTCCAATCACCAAGGTGGACGACCCCGTGAAGCGATTCGTAGCAGTGACAAAGTTCTATCTGAGTGGATGGCACATCAAGCCCCCGTATGCATATTCATCGTGTTCCCGCGCCCACAAGCAACAACTGATGTGAGTTAGAGGTGTCAAAAAGCCGCTCAATCCTATCCTGGGTGAAATCTTCACAGGTTATTGGGACTACCCCGACGGTACCAAGGGCTACTATATCGCCGAACAAACGTCGCACCACCCGCCCAAGTCGAGCTACTTCTTCATGGCACCTGAACACAACATCCGCATAGACGGTACCCTTAAGCCCCGAAGCAAGTTCCTGGGCAATTCTGCAGCAAGTGTGATGGAGGGCATTGCAGTTCTGCGACTCCTAAACACTGGCGAACGATTGTAAGTCAAGCAGGTGAACAGAACGTCTTGAAGCTCACTGTAGTCAGTTTCGTCACGCAACCCAACACGTATGCGCGCGGTATCCTATTCGGGACGATGAAGTACGAGCTCGGCGACCATGCATACATCCGGTGCCCCGAGACAGGACTCACTGCTGATCTCGAATTCAAAACCAAGGGTTACTTCAGTGGAACATACAATGCGATTGGTGGCTACATTAAAGACTCCAATGGCAAGAACTTGTACGAGCTCTCGGGTCAGTGGAATGACGAGATGTTCATCAAGGACCTGACGGTAGGTTTCTCATCATTGCACGGTTGAAATTGGCACTGACTCGTTGTAGACTGGCAAGAAGGAACTACTTTTCGACGCGGCACACACCAAACACACTCCACCATCAGCTCGACCTCTTGAAGAACAGGACGACCGGGAGTCACAAAAGCTTTGGCATGACGTAACCGAAGCTGTGAAGCGGAGAGATCAGGACATAGCAACCGATGCCAAAGCTAAGATTGAGGACATGCAAAGGCAGGAAGCTGCAAAACGAAACAGCGAAGGCGTGGACTGGCATCACTGGATCATCAACGCCAAGCTGTCAGTATTCATCGACGCTTCGGTATGCCATTTGCGCTGACACAGTTTAGTGACGGCAAGACCCCCGAAGAGATTACCAAGCAGATTCTGCAGATTCATGCTATTCTTCCAGGCCAAAAGCCAGACAAACAGTTCAATATCCCCTCGCGAGCACACGATGCGCTGTCAACGCAGCCACAAGAGGCGACACAGCCAGCAGAACAAGTGCCAGCCGCGCAATCAGCACAGCCCACGGAATCGTCGCAGCCTGTACCGTTTGAGACTACAAGTTTGCAGTCACAGCCAGCAGTTGTGCCAGGACACCAAGAGCAGAGCGTAGGTCTTCCCAGCAACTTCGATGGAACAACGACTCATGCCCCGCTTTCCAAAAACAGCAGCATTCCCAGCGATCCTAACAACCCACCTACGCTACCTTTCCAAAAGCCGATGTCGCAACCCAGTATCATCTCACCCGAGAATCGGGAGGCAATCGAGAGAGAACTGCCACCTAGCAAACTCCTCAATTCAAACCCCAAGCCAGAGCCACGGAAGGACGACCTTCTCCGGAGGACAGATAGCCAGACACAGCAGGAGGATGAATTCCATGATGCACAATCGTGAGTTTCTTTTCCGGACGCTGTATGGCTATCGTTGTCGTTGCCTGCCCTTACCATAATATGGTATCCTGTTCTGTTTTTTTTCCTGGGGGTCAAGGCTCACGATCCTATCTATAGAGTTTTCGAATCGAAAGAATCCAAGAATCGCTGCGGTAGATGCTTTTCAACCTGCATCCCGTCCTGAAGCTGTGCTTGTCGCGCTTTCCGATTTATCCTCTCTTCCGAGTAATAACGCTTCTGTGGCTAGGTGGCTGCTGATGGCCGTGGACGTCGAGCATTTTGCCGTGTGATGCCTAAAATCATATGTGGGATCGTAAGGCTGGCAGCCGACGCTTTCTGATATCGCGTGAAGATAGAGGCGCCGCGTTCAACGGTTTGCTTACCGTGCTTGCCCCTAACGAGACCCCCTAATAATGATCTTCGTCTAAACATTTTCCATCTCCATTTCCAAAAGCATTTTAGCTTCAAAGTCAATCGCCTTGGCTTGTATCTTGAAATCTTGCCTGCTCGTGCCTAACCTCTCATCATGGGTTTCTTTATTTGTTAATCAATTCTATGTGCTGTCACCCATCTTCAACACCAGGGGGAGCAATCGGAATTAGAGAAAGGTAAAAGGAAAGGATTTGCGCAAGAAAGAAATGTATTGTAGATGGAGAGAAAGACGAGGCTTTCTAGAAGGTGTGCTGAGGGGGGAGGGGAGGAAGGATGCATGACTGGTCGGGAGATGAGAGTGGACAAGGTGACGAAGAAATAGAGGATCTGCTTCATGAAGGAAGTTATTATGAAGCTAACATATTGAGTGGCAAAGAGCGGGAAGGAAGGCGATGGGTATGGAAGATGACGAGGACGATGACGGTGGCGAGGAAGATGAAGATATGAAGACGGCTCTGTCTCTGTGCGAGCTGTTCGGACTTCGGAGACTCTTTTCGAGACACAGAGTTTACTAATAGTAATCAATCCTGGCTTGTGTACAGCATCATCTGGGATTAGCGATGTGGTGGGAGTTAGACGGCCATGGTGTGGAGGTTTTGGAAGTTAGGTTATGTGAGTGCTGTTGTTGAGATGGTTGATGGGGAGGGGAGGGTGGTTGGTAGAGTAAATTTGAGGAGGAGATGCTGGTGGTGGTGGTGGTGGTGGTGGTGGTTGTGGTGATGATGAAGGATGTGGTTTTTTTAAGGCAGGGAAGAGTTATTGTGACTAAAGGGTTGGATGATGTTTTGGTTGGTATGGTAATTGGCGTGTGGGTTTTGTTAGGTCTATCGTTTCCTTCTTCATGTAGTAATGTTGTCTCATTGAGATGGACTCCGATTGACCTCTTTAAGAGTGTTATTTTTTGGCAATTGTGTCGTGTTCTAAGAGTGGTTGTTGTAGCACTAGCATAAATTACTACGGTGATTCGGAATGAATGTGCGCACAATCGTGGAGCTTCGCACAATCGGCTTCACCTTGGTGCAAGGAGATCTCGCTTTTTGTTGTTGTTCATGTTGCGGAAGTAGTGGATGTTTCGCTGCTCGTGTCTGGGTCATCGCAGCACCACTGGACGGAGTGTATGGTTATCGCACATACGATTTCGTACTTCCGTATGAGCCCGTTACAACTGTTAGAAGATACAGAGACGAGGAATTTACTGACAATATAGACGTACGACCTTGAGATCCGGCTCGGTAGGGATGACCCCAGTAAACCTCGTTGCACAGCAAATCTGGCATCTTATCGAAACATGTCCGGACCGCTGCGGAAACAAATGTGCAATCTGACACCTATCTACATGTCAGTACGATCACCAATCAAGGACGCTGCGGACCTGAAGATCGGCGAAGGCGACATTGTAGCGCCCACGATGATGCGCCGCGTCCGACGCGGGATTCGTCCTTGACAGCTGAGTGACATCACTGCTCACGAATTCGCCTGGGCAAACAGCAACGTAGCCTGCTTGCACCGAGGTTCCGCTCTCTCGACCACGCCACAAATTCCCGTGCTCTCTTGGTACGCGTCTTGGACAAATACCACAAAGTATATACTTTGCGGCCGGGAACGGATTATGAGCTCGTCGTGGTTGCGGCTCGACGACAACGACGAGATGCACGACCCGATTGAGGAGCTGCGCAACCCACGACAGGTCAAACACGACTTTCTCAAGTATATGAGAGAGGAGGTGTTTAAGCTGAACTTTTATCGCTCGCACATGCTGTACTTTATCCTTGTTATTGCGATTTCGTCGGTTGTTGTTTATGGGCAGGGTCTTGCGGATGGACCGAAAGAGCTCGGAGGGGCGCATTTGACTTACACCGATGCGCTGTTCTTGTGCTGCAGTGCTATGACAACTACAGGTAAATTATTTCGTCGAGCTTTGGACGAATCCACTGACTAATTGACGCAGGGCTTAATTCGGTTGACCTCGGAGATCTCTCTGGCTTTCAGCAGGCTACGTTTGCCGTTCTACTAATGATTGGCAACATACCATTCGTTTCGACGGCTGTGGTACTCATCAGAAGAGCGTTGTTCCGTAAGAAGATGGCAGACGTCGTCAAGCATTCGCACACCATGCAAAGGCTCGTGCGAGATATTGAGAACAGCAATTCGGATCGATATGAAAGTAGCAGCAGTACTGAGAGCGTGCGCCAGCGAGCGAACGCAAAACAAACCCAAGCAGGGAAGAGAAAACAACAACGAAACGATGAGCCGACGGAAATAAAGATAAAGCCCATATCCAGAAGAAGAACGTACCATTTCGAAACTGGATTTGGCTTTATACCAACACCCTGGGAGATCACATCCGCTCGCAACTTCTTCAGCCGCATGTTGGACCGCTTCTCCACAGAGCTGAAACCCGAGAAACATGACTATATCTCCTTCAAGCCGCATCTCGACTCCAAGGGACGGTTTCGAGAGCTCAGTGAACAGGATCGCATGGAACTTGGAGGTGTGGAGTATCGCGCACTCCAGGCTCTATTGCTTATCCTGGTCGGCTATCAAATCTTCTGGTACTTACTTGGTATTACCTTCTTACTCCCATACTCATATCGAGGCGATACCAAGAGCACACTGTACAAAGAACAGCCAGGTGCTATCAATCCAGGGTGGTGGGCCTTCTTTGCAACAGTGACCGAGTTTGCAAACGGTGGGCTCAACGTGCTCAATGCCAACTTCATCCCCTTCAGCGGCAATTGGTATGTCCTACTGGTCGCTGCATGTTTGGCATTTGCTGGTCAGACGCAGTTTCCAATTCTCCTCCGCATTACGATATGGATCATAAAGAAATTACTGCCAAAAGAGTCTCGTATGCGGAACACGATGCAGTTCCTCCTGCAACATCCACGGCGTTGTTTTATATACCTTTTCCCTAAACGGGAAACAGTATACCTCTTTGCTGTCCAGTGTGGCATCGACATCACGGCCTGGCTTTGTTTTGAGATTTTGAACATCGGTATGCCAGACGTTGAAACTCTTTCCACTGGCGCTCGGATAGTGGATGGACTCTTCATGGCTAGCGGACTTCGTACTAGCGGCGCATACATCATCAACATGAGTTCTCTCGCACCGGCGTGTTTGGTGGCATATCTTGTCATCATGTACATCTCGATATATCCCATGACGATGACACTGCGGAAAACGAACACGTACGAAGAGAAGTCGATCGGACTCGACGACGCGGATAGTAGTGCTGCTGGGATAGCATCACATTTACAAAAACAGCTGTCTTACGACATTTGGTTTCAGTTCTTCGTATTCTTCCTCATTTGCTGCATCGAGCGACGACACATCCTCAAGGCAGATCCGGGCTTCAGCATCTTCTCGATATTGTTCGAAGTCACATCAGCATATGGTACTGTCGGCTTGAGCCTTGGTGTACCTGGCAAGAACTATAGCCTGAGCGGCGACTTTGCAAGCTTGAGTAAAGTCGTCTTGATGGCTGCGATGCTGCGTGGCAGGCATCGTGGTCTGCCTCTAGCAATCGATCGAAGTATACTTTTACCTGGCGAGGAGCTCATGCATCACATGGATCAAGAGTACAGCGCGAAGGGTACAGAAGACCCACGAGAGGAAGCAGAGCTAAGGGGTGACATTGAGAGAAGTGGTGAGCGTCAACAGAAGACTGGAAATGGTGAGCAAGACCCAGAGGACAGGAGAAGGTCGCAACCGAACAATGAGACTGGACAGGAAGAGGGGCATGAGACAATCGCACAGGCCAACCCCTGATGAGAAGGGCCGCAAGCATTGCGCAGCTCATATACCTTCGGAAGTACTATCGGCCGAATCCTACCCCAGATAGCCACAACGATTACGTTGTGTGTTAGAGCCACGAGAGCCCACTTACTCAACGGCTACACGGTCCGACAACCATCCTTCCGGAGAAACACTTTACGTACGGATTCGGCGACTACGCCGACCCAAACTTTCAACGCATCATGCAAACCTTCCATGCTTCGGTCACACTTCCAGAACCCCCCACTCGTGCATGTACACATACACACTACGGATATCACCGAACCCACGACGTCTACCAACGACGTCATCTTCCCCTCAGGCTTGCATGTAGTAAAATTCTATCAGCCCTACAAGGCTTCCATTCCATCGCGCGCATCCATCGCTCGCACGCCACACTTATGCACCTCAAAACTAAGGCGCTCACAGATCCCCACCAGGTCTCAAACCCAGCTTGCATGAATTTCGCCAAACGCACCCTGAAGTGCCCCACAGAGGTGGACCCAACTGCGCATCCCACGACACGCTTACCGGGGCGTAGATCTGCATTAGTATTCGGCACATGCGTGGAACAGGGACATGGAAATTGACTCGTTCTGGGCCCTAGGCTAGTTGGTGGGGAATGTGATGGGACGAAAGCGACTTTGGTCGATGAGATGTCGTGTTTTGCATGGGTAAAGGGGAGGATTGGGTAAGGCAGTAAGGCATGAAAGTTGGGAAATTAGCAAAACGCACTGGGAGATGCTAGGATGAACCGAGTAAGCTGAATGGACAGAAGGATTCTGGCTCTTTTTCTTCTCTTTCAAAGGGTCTATGGGGAGCGAGTCAAACGACGTTGGCGGGATGGACGGGCGGGAGATGTGCAGAGCTGACATGGGTCGAGTATCATCAGTCTATGTGGACACAATTAGGAACACGGCATGCCGCAAATCGTCGCTTTTGGTAACCAAGGATGATTTGGATTTCTAAATTGATCTGCTTTGATTGCCTGACGAATTCGTCAATATGCAGGACGTGAAGGAGGACGACGCGTATGTTTCTGCATCCCCCTCCCTTGCTTGGCCCCGTTGACGCATAAACTCGACCACTTGTTGCAACGATCTTCTTTCACACAGTTGACACCGTTATCTGTACCATGTACTTTGAAGCATGTCAGCTGACAGGCTACCCGTAGCACGTTCAGCAAAACCCGTGTGCGGAAAAGGGCAACTAGCGGCCGTGGGGAGACGTTTCAAACTGCCAAACCCGCATCCACCCGAGTCAGGCCACCGCCAACGTGCAGCGGGCAAACGGCCAAACGGCCAAACGGCCAAACGGCCAAACGGCCAAACGGCCAACAAGCGACAATGTCAACGGGCCAACTAGTCGGAAACGTGAAAGAAAAAGTAGAAGAAAGAAAAAAAGTTCTAGATGCAAAACTCCGTCGCGACGAACGGGTTTTCCCGTTGGTCTGTCTCACGGACAGACGGACGGGACGGACAGCAGTTGCGTTTGCATCTTAAGGTTGCGGGACCGTTTTGCTGTCATAGGTTCGGGGGAGGGCCTGAGTTGCAAGGCTGCTGCTGTGCAGGATCTCGGTTGGGACATAGGATAGTGGACGGGTAAGAGCGTGGGGTTGAAGAAGTGGTGGCGGTATTCGTGTGTTCAAGTGTTGGGATGGTGATGTGTTTATTTTCAAGGCGGGGTGGGGGTTTCTTTTTGGTGGGGATTTGAGAAAGTGGTTTAGAGCTTTGGTGTGGAGAGGTATCTACAATGGAGACTTCTTAATCTAGTATTGGTGGTGGGAATATAGGAAGATGGCGGCAAAAAAGAAGAAAAAAAAGTACGGGAGGTGAGGCGGTCCGGTCATGTTTGATGTCCCTCGCTTAACGATCTACATCAGGCAGGCAAATGCCGCAAGCGAGATGTCAGGACGGGAGATGCGCAAGGGTAGTGGAGATACGTGGAAGTAGCAATTGTGGATTTTTCTTTCCTTCTTTTATTCACCAACTGCTGCCCCAATCTCCCGCGAGGGGAGAGATGCAAAACGATCGTAAGAAGGTTGAAGCTCGCAGACGAGAGTTGTCCCAGTGCGCCAAGACCAAGAATGACAAATGCCAGAACTCCTGCGTGGGAAACCCGAAACGTGCTGTGTCTCATAATCATGCATGCCATACCAGTTTCGAAACATGCCACCACAGACGTCGAGGAGATGAAGAAAAAAATCGTTTCATTGAATAGCAAGTTAAAGAAAGTAGAGAAGTGGAAAATGTCATTTGCTCATGCCGTACCGGTCCCATAGCCCAAAGAAAAGTATCCAGCAAGTACAGGAAAATGTCAATGAAATACATCTATTTCCTTTCATCGTTGAGTAGACTAGCAATCGGCATGTTATCCCTAGGCGCCGAGCTCCAAGTACCAGCCCTGGGTCGGCCAGAGGAAGGAACAGGCATGGGCAGCACATACGGCATGCGCTCTGGTGCCGAAACAGCGCTAATGTTCATTGGGTTCATGGGGCTGAAGTGCTTCGCTGGCTCGCTCTGGGCCGGCGAGATGTAGGTCGGGAAGGCAGAAGGCTTGAACATGGGGTTGTGCATGATGCTACCATCGGGCGAGGCATCGGGAGTAGGAAGACGAACTGTGTTGGAACCGTTGCGCCAGATCTCCTCGAGCTGGGCAGGAGAGACATCCGCACCATAGTCGGCAGCGACAGTAGCCCAGAATTGCTGGCGGCGGGCTTCGTAGATTGAGCGGAGGCGGTCCGTGTCGACGACCTTGGGCTGGTGAGCTACTTCGGTGTTGATGCGGAGGCCGTTGTAAGGCTCTGGAGATCCGCGGGGAGTAAGGGTACGGGGCTTGGGAAGAAGAATCTTGTGCTGGGATCGGCCTGGAGAGGTGGTGATGGAGTTTGTGCGTATATGAGGACTGCCGGAGTAGCTCATGGGCGAGCTGTGGCGAGAAGACTGAGAGTAGCCGTCCTGGTCGACAGTCATGGAGTAGCTTGGAGCAGTGCCAGAAGAACTGCAAGAAGCGCTGGAGGACACGGAGTTGTTACGCTTGCGGCGATGGCTGCCGTGCGAGAGCTGGTGGTAGTGCAGGCGGCATGCAAGCTCGGTCTTCTTGAGGTGTGCTGCGATGTGCTTGTAGGGCATCTTCTGCATGCGAGTCTGAAGAAGGTAGTTTTCCTAGCCAGTATTAGCCTGCGTTTGGTGGTTGCAAGATGATCGAGATGAACATACCTCTTCTTCGGACCAAGACCTGTTACCACCGGCTGACATCTTACGGGCCCGAAGGCTAGAAAGGTCAGGGGATTGCGAGTTTATCTCAGGGAGAGGAGAGAGAATCTGGGGCTGATGGTGAAGCATGTTGAGAATATTGTGTTGCTGAGCTGATAGGATGTTGTTGCTGATTGGAGTACTTGGCGTAGAGGATGTCGTCGAATCGTGTCCGCTAGGGATGTGTTTTGGTCGTAATCGAGACTGGCTCTGAAAAGAAAGTATTACACGGTTTGTGGGTGTAAAGCCCCCAAAAAAAAAGTAATTGCACAGCAATGTTGATTAAGTGAATGTAGCGCAGCCCAAACCAGTGGGAAGTAAAAGAGAGTATTACAAGGCTGCTAGATAAAACAAAAGACAGATGCCGATTGAACAGATGCGGTTGAGGCCTCGAAACTTGGGGCATCGGAGCAATTATAGAGTTTGGTCAGTGGTCAAGAAACAGGTCGGTCAGTGGGCACGGGCTAGGTGGATTTGCAGTGGCAGATTCTGAGATTGGCAACGTTTTTCAAACCGTCGCTTCTGCAACTCAATTTCTACCAGCACCATGGGGCAAAGACGGCATTCGCAGCCAAAATGTTTAGAAGAACCTTGACACGAGACATGTTCAGCCGGAAGTGGAACGGCCATGAAGTGGCATAGGAAAATCGTTGCCTGGGGCCTGGAAGATCTAGAGCGGGATGCATAAGGTTCTCAGCCTCATCGGGGCCCACGGGGGCAGTTTCAAAACCGCGCGCGTCGGACTTGGAGCAGTTTTGACGGAGCGCGAGGTTTGACAATGTTTGGAAAGCTGGAAACAAGCAGCGACCAGTGCCGAAGCGACGGCGGGCGCTAACTCAGAAGGTGCTGTGACAGGCTGCAGAGAGGACTGTGCGCCGGCCGTCTCCCATTGCAGCAACAAACAGCGGCGACAGCCAGCTTTGGAGCATTTTCGACGACGATTCCTCGGACACTTTGCTGCGAATTGTGCTCACTGTTGGGAAGGGCCGAGTAGAGGGTGAGCGGAGATGGTTCGCAACACACAAATGTGCAGATGACGACGCAGTGAGACAGGCGAAACGAGTACGTTCGGATGGGCCGTGTTCCGCCTACAGCATCAACAGGTCAGGCTCTCCATAAGGCCTTGCGCTTGGCAGGCCAACCTTTGCTGCCACAGGCCGTCAGTGGTAAGGCTGTGGCAGAGCGGTTCTCTCAAACGCTTGTGGCTTGTCGTGATACTGGCGCTGCGTCAGGCGGCTGGAGAAGGAGCTTGGCTTGGATGCGGAGTAGAGGCTGGGTTGAAAAGACATACAGGCAGCCTGGGTCCGGCACCAGCACGTCGACTGCCTTTGCCTTCCCCGCGCCCAGCAGTGGCGACGAGCGTACTATGGGCAGAGCTGCTGCAGTGGTCGTGTGGAGAAGACAGGGATGGCGCGACGACTGAAGCCGGGCCAGGGAGCAGCACGGTTTGCGCCGTGGGAAGAGCGGCATTGGCGGCCAGGCGTCGGGTTGGGAGGTGAATTGAAGAAGAGCAGCGGATGGCGCTGACGTGGTCGTGTTTGTGCAACGCTCGCCATGACGACTGCGGCTTCCCGCTGTGTTGTTGACCGATGAGGGTGGAAGGCACGAGCGACTGCCTATTACTCGAGGAAAGAGCGCCCGGCCAATGCACGCTGCCCCGCTCCGTCTGCCAGCAACTCCATCGCCACTACGGCACGCGATGCAGTACATACAGCATACATGCCTGGGGAGCGACTCGACGGTGACATGCCCCGGGGTCCCTCTACCTCTGCCGACGCCGCACGGGAACTCGCATGGACGCGCTCATGGCAGCGTGCACTTGTCTCTCCCACTGCTCCGCCGGCGCTGCTGGCCATCGCCAGGCAATGCCCTCATGTCGCAACACCCGATCGGGGGCGCGCCGCATCGCTCGCATGAAGCTGAGGACGCATGGAGCTGTCACGCGCCGCGCACTCTGCCTCCGCTGCCCTCTAAGCACCCGTCTTGCTGTCCCCGTAACCTCAGAGCCACCTGTTCACCAGCGCCGGGCCTCTAGAGCCTGTTACCCCGCTTCTTGTCTGCAGCGCGTCCCCGCGTATCTATACCTCCATCACCACGCTCGATTCACTGACCCCCAAGTACCAGTACTTGGGACGACTTGACATGCCCAGCTTTGGCGCCCACCCCCGCTAGCACCCGGCCACTTGCCCTCACAGCGTCGCCCTCGTCCCCCACCATCATGCTTCTGCCGTGCTCCTATTCGCTCGTCAAATGCCATCATGACCCTCTTTGTATCCCTTGTACTTGATCAGCGCTCGCACCGGCAGGCCATCTGCTTCCCTGGATATCATGATGATCTACTGCCTTCAGTCTGGCCGTCGTACCCTCTGAAAGTGTCCTGAAGCTGTAATATACGAGCATGACACTACACTCTATAGGCGCATCCTGTTCTCCTCAGTGAAGCTGTCTCGTGCTGCCGTCTGCCGTCTGCCGTCTGCCGTCTGCCTGGCCCGCGTCTTATCGCCCCCGTCTGCCGCCATGTCGTGAGTCTTTCCACTATATCCGTCTCATCTTGCCCCCGTCCTGCGACGCTGAGATACTTGTCCTGCTCAACTCGCCATCTTGCCGCGCGCGCGCTGACGTTGTGGCCCCCTGATAGCTCTTCACCCTCCACCAAGCGTAGCCTGAAACCGTCGCCCATTGCAGCGAACCCGCAACCGAGCGTCCATTACTCTGGCCCTCCAGATTTACCCAGCTTACAGCCAGCGGCCTCATTTACTACGGCCAATCAAGAAGCTCACACTGCCGCTCAGTCGCCACTGTCATCTCCAACGAGCCGAAAGCGCAAGTCCGTAACGCTGAGACAGTCGCAGGACCACATGGCAGATACAGCAGATAGTGCAGAGGCGCAAGCCAGCAGTGCATCGTTGCCTCCAAGGACCGAAGTCGATGCTGCGCAGGAGCCAAAGACCAAGAAGAGTCGGACAAATACGCCGTGGACGCCAGCTGAGGAGTTGAGATTGAAACAAATGAGAGATGCCGGCAACAGCTGGAGCGAAATTGCAAAGGTGGGCGAGGTCCCCCGAATCATTGCACTGTCGTGTTCCTAAAGAAGAGTTAGCTGATTTGGCCCATGATAGACATTCCCACAGCGGACAGAAGGGAGTGTGAAGAAACATTGGTACAAGGTGGGCATGCGACCACTACTGTTCCACTGCGCAGACTCTGACTGACTTACAAGGACATGCACTACGCCGAGTTTGCTGAGGACGAAGTGAGTTAGAACCTACCGCCATGTTCAATAGAGAGTGTGCTGATCAGTAAGAAGAGCGCTGCGCTGCTTGCCGCCATCAAGGAGTATGACGCCAACAAATGGAAGGTCATAGGGCAGAAGGTCGGCAAGCCTGCAAAAGTACGTGTTGACAGTTGCTGCATGTTATCTTTTTGTGTACAAGCGCTCGTACTAAAGTACACCAGGCATGCGAGCAGTACGCAAAAGAGAATTTTGGCGGCAAGTACTGAACGACGCCTATGACCACAGTCCCCATCTTTCCGGGATTAGTGCGGTGGCGCCCGCTTTATGATACCAGCTTTCCTATCTTGATCGAGCATCGCATGCGCAAAACTGCTGTGGGCATCCGTTCGTCCTGCTTGGTGTTTCCGGACGTGGTTCTCGGCAGCGGAGTACAAAAGGAATTAGTCGCCTTGTCTTTTTCCAAAAAGATGCTCGGCAAAGCTGGCCAATCTTGTGGATTTTTCTCCTCGGCCATCCTTTCGCTACAGGATTTGGTAATGATTTTTGCAATGGGTGGTTCCATCCTGGACATACACAGTAGTATCGAATATCTCTACGTAGCAATAGTCGGCAAACTACCAATGACACAACGGGTCTGTCAAACGTGGGGGAAGTATCCCAAAGCGTGGTTTGTCCAAGTGGCCATTGGCCGATTCTGCTTGTGTTATCGTTTCACGTCAACGAACGGTTGGTTTCGGTAGCCTGCAGCAGTTCGACCAGATGTTTTATCGCGTCGCCACACCCCAACGCTCCGCCTCTCCATGTTGCCGCATGCCCATCAGCAGAATCGGCCAGCAGCTGGCTATTAGTAGCACACATAGGCGGCCTGCCGGCGGTGTAGCAGCAGAGGACCATCGCCAGTTTTTTCGTGTGCGGTCTGCGGCCTGCGGTGTTGTGGGTGATCTCAGTTGCAAGAGCCACGTGCAACGGCGCAAGTTACCAGACGAACGCTCCGGCTATGCTACCGAACCATTTCAACGGGCGCCATATTCGGTCAAGACTCAAGACGCGCTTGACCATAGCCGTGGCCGTGATGTCGAGGGTAGATTGGGCGACGGGGATGTTTGGTCGCCCACAAGGCCGTCGCGACGCGCTTCTACTCACTTTGTACATGCGCTGCACGCACTCCGCTCAAAGAGCCGACCAGATGACATGACAGCAGGCTTGCGCCGTCTGTTGGAGGGAGTGTGGTGAGGGCTGCATAGTGCATTTCCGTCGAGCCTATGGTTCGCAATGGCCTGCATCAGCCTAAATGGGTAATGCGCCGTTGGTCGAGTACTTGGAGGTTGGCAGGCCATCGCTAGGCCTGGAAGTCATCCATCGCGACGGTGGTGAGGTCATAGCGAAAGCTGCAGAGGCAGGGGAAACCCAGCCGCCAGCCGGGGAGTGCGTCTGTGGTGTCGTTCGTCACGTGAGGCGGGCTGGTGGTGGCCTTGGTGGCTCCCTGGAAGGATGAGGTAGCATCTTCGGAGTAAGCGCAGCCGTCAATGGTGTGCCTGGGGGCGACAATGTGGGCGGCGCATTGGACTCACGATGCCATCTCGCCCATGCAGTCGAGAGATGAGGTGTATGCGAGGCTCGAAGGCGGGCAGATCCCGGCCGCTTGAGTGGAATCGTTCCCGGATTTTAGCGTCGCACGTCGACTTCGAGTCGCTTGCTCGCTCCTGTCCCCCACCTACGCCTCAGTCGCCATCCTCAACACGTTGCTCCTGTCTCAGGTGTAATCCATCGATATTCTCCAGAGTGCCTATTTCTGCTCGCCACCAACCCTCCGTACACCCGCTACTTCTGCAGTACGCCGAAGTGCGTCATCCAATGCGGGCGTCGGGACTTTTCTGTGACTGGTAGATCCCAACTCATGGGGGGGGGGGATGACGAAGCGCATATAGGACAGGGCCTGACTCTATAACTTGAAACGGCCCACGCATGAGCCAATCTGAGGCCGTCCATGCCTATGCGTTAGAGAACCATGACCGAGAGCCCTGCCATCGCTCGGTCCCACTGCTTACAGGCGGGTGCTACGGTTGCGTAAATGCCGGCAGAAGCAACTGTCCTGCCCTGATCCGAGTACCGCTTCTTTGCAAGCAGTATTATGCTCGATGGAGTCCTGAGCCGGGTAAGGCTCTTCCAGGCATGAAGCGCCGTCGACTGAGACGGTATGCCATTGAGTTGCCACGAAAAATGCCATCATTGTCACAGCACCCTTCTGACAGGCCGTTTGACCCATTCGCCTCCGAGCATGGCCCGAGTAGCTCTTCCGCGGTCCTGGCTCCGCGTCTGATGGACTGTGTCTCATCAATCTGGCATACGGTGCTCGCTCGTGGCGCTCCCTCTTTGGGGAATTGCCTCGAGCCCCTGCCGTGTCGCTAGCCGATTCAGAATCTCTTCAATGCACATCTTCTGGGCACCACGCTGCGCCAGGATCCCTCCTGCAGCGCCTGCAACGGCGTTGGAGATCTTTCTGGCGGCATTCTAGAAATAAACGACGATGGCATGGACCGCGCACGCCCTGGGCCCCACAGGCCCTCGCAAGCCGGGCAAAGTACCCTCATGCCCATCTTATTTTGTATCAATAACCAATCTCGATCCAGGGCTTACAGCATTGTACTCTTCTAGATCGTGCGCCGGGGGACCCCTCCTTGTCATTGATCACTGCATTATGCTTGACGTAGAATCAGTTCCTGGACCTTCCCTACTAAGCTCATTTGGTGCTCCTCAGGAACAGAGCGTCTCGTGGGGACGACCCATTGCTGTACATGCTTGGATCCTGTGTCCGTGTGGCAATCGCACATGACGGACCGGGCTTTTGAAGGGACGTACTGCCCGAAATTTTTAATGCCTTCTCCCATCAGGCAGGAATCTTATATTCCACGAGCATCCCCCCAGCCATAGCTACTTTTCGTTTGTTCCCTACAAGGCTACAACCTATATCCGACAACCCAGACGCTTAACACACGCGATAACACTTCGACCGATGGCGCGTTCCCCTAGGCTCTGCTTGCTCCAACATTTGTCAATATAACAAAAATTCGAAATACCCAAACACGTGCGACACAGCCATCGCAACTCCGAACATCAACTCAAACTAGGGAACCCTTTTTCTGGCTCAGGTCTCACTGCGGCGGCCTGCCAGAGCAAGCTAGCTCTGGTAGTCTCCATGCGTGATCGCAACACTGGCGAGTCCCTATCGAGGCCCTTTCCTCGACTACAGCGTACCAGGCGATGCCGGGGAAGAACATCACATACCGACCTCAAACATCGAACATCAAAATGTCCTCCATTCCCATACCGGACTGCCTCCGGGTTACCACCCTCACTCCTTCCTGCAGCCACACCAGTCTCAAACGCTCCAACATGCTGGCGCCGGCCACCACCCTACCTACACAGACATCGAGACACATTCACTACACCAACCCCATCTGTTGCGCCATCACTCCATGTCGCAACACTCTCCATCTTCCTACAACGTGGGCTACCCACCGCCGCCGCCCCAGCAAGCCGCCGGGCGCAAGCGCAGCCATCAAGACGACTTGCAACACGATCTCCCTTCGAGCTTAGAGCAGCAACTCAATCCCTACGCTCAAGCAACGGGAAGCGTCTCACTACAGCACGCGACACAGGGTTTCTCCCTTCAACAGTACCCGCCGCCGCCAGCTCCACAGTCTTCTTTACCTCCCACACATCACCACCATCTACCAAACACACATCGCAATAAGAGATATCACACAATGGACAGCGCACCTCCCTCTCCCGCTCAACAACATGGCCCTCCCAACGTAGTAGGTCAAGAGGGAATGCCCCCTCCAGCGCAACGACCCCGCGGCCCTAAACTCAAGTTCACGCCCGAAGACGACCAGTTACTTGTCGACCTCAAAGAGAAGAAAAACCTAACTTGGAAGCAAATCGCCGACTTCTTCCCTGGCCGCAGCTCTGGCACACTGCAAGTTCGGTATTGCACGAAGCTCAAAGCAAAGACCACTGTCTGGACGGATGATATGGTGAGTCGCTACCCTAGTCATGAAACGCACGACGTCGTGCATTGCATCCATAATCTCCGACATGCTAACCATAACCGGCAATACAGGTGGTAAAGCTTCGCGATGCCATGCAGGAGTACGAGAACGATCGTTGGCGCATCATTTCCTCGAAGGTCGGTAGTGGCTTTTCGCCTACCGCGTGCAAAGACAAGGCCGAGCAACTTGAGGCTATGGAGTTGGCTGCGCAGGAAGACGAGGAGGACGAAACAAATCGACAACATCAGCTCCAGGACACGTATTCTTCGTCACAAATGGCCGCTGGCCCAAGTGATCCAGGTCCAAGTTACCAATGACTAGCCGACTCTAACTGCGATGGGCTGACTGGCCAATTCGAGAGTCTGCGTGCATGGTGAGAAAGGAAATTTTCAACAAATAGCATGAGCGCATGCGACACAGACAAAGTTGCGGAGTGTATGCTGGTCACAAATTCCCTTCTTCGAGGTCGATTCCGGCATTTGCAATACTTCTTTGAGGGCACACAGAAGAACACTTTAATCACTTGACACATTTCTTTTCACGACGTACCACGATTTGGGCCAACGGTATACCCTTCCTCTTCAATACACACTCCCTTAACCAATCACCTGTATACTTTGGACACGACGAACAATTATTCCTTCGAAGCGCAACACATTACACGCGAGTCCAGCATTGCGGCGGCGTTGGGAAAGATACTGGTTTCAGGCTGGGACAACATCATCTGGGGTGGAGTGTGGGGGTGTTGGGAATTTGAGTTGATAAGGGACGGCATTGAGAAAGAGTCGGCCAGCGTTCCACTACACACGACTAGGGTAGTGAGATCAGAAAGACCTCGGTGAGGAACACAGTTGGTGTCTCGGGTGGCGTGTCAACTCATGGAGCAAAAGAGAAGGAAAAGATACCCAGGCAGAATCGGAAGGGGCGCATTTTCTTTGGTTACTTTTCGTTTTTCCTTTAAATCCCCAGCACTACACTTTTCCTTTGTAGGCCGACCACAGGCGGTATCGTCATCTACTTATGCTTCTTACATCCATGTATTACATCTATTCTTTCTATATACACAGTCATCCTACTTTACAGACATCTCATCGTTCCTCTGAACTTTCTTGGCGGACTACGGGCTCTGAGACAAGAGCGCATACCTATTTTATCCGCTATCCTAGATTTACATATTTGTAATCCCGCCGTCAGCTCCATATCATACGTCCCGCCACAATGCATATATGACACATAGCATAACTCTCCCACATGTCAAACCAACCGCACCTACTGTCAAATAACTACACTTGCATCGTCGCAACATGCGATCGCGCTTCCTCGAAAGTATGGAAGTCACAACGCGTATTTGATACCATGATTTGTAATGCTATTATGCGCATCACGTTCATTGAAGGATGTGTTGTTCATGCTGACTTTCGCTGGCCTGTGTGGGGTATTGTCTCAACAACAGGGTTTCAGATCTCGAACTTTGATTCGAGACGTGCGTGGCCGCGGGTATAGGGTCAAGGAAATTAAGCTAGATGTCACATGTTCCATGAAATCCACGAGAGCAGAGCTCCAAGGCATGATGCTGTGCTAGCGGCAATGGTGTCATTTGAGTTTGTAGCCAGTGAATTCAACATCTCAATGCTCGAATGTCGAACTTCGTTGCCATTGGTGTTGTTGATACCATGCGAATATTTGATTGGAGAGATGCAATAACAGATTTGTGAATGCTGGGGGTTTTGAGCCCATTGCGTGGGTATCTCTTTACTCGCAAGCATATCATCACCTACTCAGGCACACCAAACGCTGCACTACGCATCTTACGCAAACCAAATTCCGATCCCCATACATCCATAGCTCTTTCCCAATGCTCCCATTGTTTCCCCACACACGCCCCCGCCTTCTCAGACCAACGACATCAAGGCTTTCTCACCCAATACCAAGATACATTTATGTACTCGCCAACAAATCATACTTTCGATAGTGAGAAAGCGCATGCTGATCATGCCGCATGGGGGAAGGAGAAAACCTTGTTCATAATACCCGGGTTAGTTGACATGTAGACTGTTTCCGCACACACCTCGCTACTGCTGCGCCAGATGGTGCCCATGGCCAAGTAGGATATGCAGAGCGGATGCAGGCGCGGGAGGCGAACAAGGCGTAACTTTTGTTGTTGTGTACAATCAACGCGATGCAGACCAAGTGTTGTACAAGGTTCAGTTTGGATGAAAGGATTAGCTTATCCACCTGTACTTCCACGCCCAACTTGATGACCACTACCGCCTACTAGCACACAGGTGACAGACCAAAAAAAACTCTTTTCATGTTGGGAAACCAGGGAATATGCGCTGATTTGCATCCGACTCGACTAAAACCCGAGCCAGTAGTGACGGTTTGTGCAGCATGATCCAGCGAGAGAGACCCTATCGTAAGATTGTCTCTGTCTGCAACTCGGGCTCGTCGGTTACTGGCGGTATCATAACCACCCATGTCTTAAAAACCCGCTCGGGTGTGGCCACGCGCACGTAACGAGGACATGAATATGCTGGATTAGGGCGGACCGGGGCGAGGTGAGGTTTTGCTGACCCTAGCAGGACGATCTCTCCCCAAACATATTTATGTAAATGGGCTGATGATGACGATGAAGCTTTGGTTGTGAACCACTTCCACGGGATGCCCGCAGACACACACACACACACACACACACACGTTTCTCGTTGAAAGCCATTCATGCATTCTGACTGTGCAATTCCTTACCTGTTGAGACTGCCGTTTCCCCTTGTGTAATCCCTGTCTGCTCATCACTGCATGGTAGGCATCGCGAACAACTACTTGCGTGAACTCCGTTTTCTTTCGGGAGATAGGGGCTGATCATACGACCGACGAATAAAGACAGCGCACACAAACTGGGAAGACCGATTACGCCGATTGCGAAAACGGATGAGAAGCATCAAGGATCAGCACGCCGCTGCAATGGATATTAAAAACCCTCGCGTTTTGCCCTCTTCCTGGTAGCAACTTCCTCGTCCGCCATGTGGCAATGGCAATGTTCCATGTTTTGACTTCGAGGTGGCGATTGCTATATTTATTATTTGCTGATGAGCAAGGAAACAATGGCGAGGCGGAGAGCGGAGACCGCGTACTCGTGATCGGCAAGAGACTGTGCTGCCGAAGAATCATCGCTTATAGTTGCGTCGCGGATTTAGGCTTCATCGGGATGTGGGGAGAGCCACGGAGGCACGGCAATTAGATGGGCGAGGTCATCAAGTGAAGACCTAGTCTAGCATCACTTCGCTTATCCACGGTCATTTACCTGGGTGGAAGCTGAATGTACTAGACAAGCTCATCGTGCAGAGAGGCGTCTCAACGGCATTGGCGCATGAGGCGTACTGGTTGATGTGGGGTATTTTGCTCAATGACAACGCTGTCGCGCGCAGATGGGCAACATCGTGTTTTCCGAAGATCAACGAGTCTCGACTATAGTGCGCTTCTCGTAGTACCTGCAACACCAGCCAACTCGTACTTCAAGCTTTCTCTGATCCCTGAAGTTGACCCACACTGATGAAGCCCGACCGGTCACTTGTGACCGTTAATCTCGCATCGCTTGCTAGCTCGGTGCCTTGCTGCGCGATGCTGCACTGGCGCCGTGAACACCTGCATGTGCGTCGTTCCCTGTCAATCTATGAAGGAGAGTATTTCGAACACGGGTGCGAGTAATACTCCGGTGAGGGTTGTATTGTCAACCGCAGCTGTCGCTGCATCCCGCATTTTCGTGCGCTGTCAGAGACAAGAGGCAAATATCCAGGAACCCGGTAAAAGGTCAACCATTATGATTCCAACCGGCTCTTCTTGCTGCCTATGTTTCGCGAATAGTTTTGTTCGCCGCACAACTGTGCAGTGCTTTTAGCGCGTCAATAGTTCTTGACCGCAACATGGCGGATGCAAGTGCCAGCTCCGCCGCCAACGGCCTGTGAATTTTCTATTGGGCGGATGTGAAGATAGAAAATGGAGTGGTAGCCAATAGTGTCGCCGAAAGTTGCTTGTTTTCGGATCATGCGTGAGGCGGAGTACATAGGCTATATGCGGAGCTGATATAGCTCCGCTTCCCACAATGGCAGAACATGGCCTTTGCGTAAACGCTTGGCGAGGGTCGCGAGGTCCATGGAAAATGCCGTTTATGTCTCGCACGCAAGCAAGCCTGGGTATTGTTAAACTTCTGTCGGATATTGGTGAAGGTTTAATCACATGATTTAAGTTGTCATAAGTGGAACAATCGTTTTGAGACGACAGCTTGAAGGGAGTTCTAGAAATACATGGAGAGTCTTTTCCTCAGTTTGGCTTTTTTCGGTGCATTGGCCTTTTATGAGAATGCCTATCACTGTCAGTCAATCGCTGCCATTCACCCTCAGGATTGCTCGCGTATGCACCATGGCAATCACTTCCACAGTCCAAGGCAAGACCAATGGCGTGTCGACCAATCGACACAAGATGTTTATTTGCGTACAACAATACTGGAAACTGTCCTCATCCAGTGCGTTGTCTAGATCGCAGCACCATTTGGCAACCCCTGTGACCCTGGGCGACAACGGAGGGTTACAATCTGGCGGGAGTAGATGCCGAAGAACTAGAAGTCAGTCTCACCAAGCCGCTTCAGTATCGGTTAGAGCTGTCTTGAAAAAAGGCCCCATGACTTTCTAGATATCACCAGCTAGTGCTGGCAAGGACGCAAGCTGAGTAGGCGGTTCAGGGTTGCCTTACGTGCCACTGTAGCAAAAAGGGGCGGCCTCATGGTTTTTTCTAAATCTCTCAACTTTAAGAATAGAGGGTACAGTGCTGACCTTTAATTGGTCTTATCTCATACGAAACATCTAGCCAGTCAAAGGTATCTCACAGCTACGCTGTCAAGCGAAGGAGGTCGCTCCAGGTCATCAAAAGCGGGTAGGTACACTAAGTGAGCCTACGGTGACAGGCTTCAGGATGATCGAGTGTGCATACTAGCCATCAACGGCGTCGCAGCAATGACGTGACGCTAATTTGAGGGTGTCCACCATGATGCAGCAGTGCTGCGTGAGCAGCCAAGTTGCGCAGATGCTCGCTCAGCGTCACTCTTACCTAACAGCTTACCCAACAGCAGTGAGAGCCCTCTCTGAGCGAACGCGCGTTCGGAACGACCGAGACATTGTTACTCACCGGAGGCATGATGCGGACCCGATCTGGTAGCGAGAGATCCAATACACTCGCCCTCTGTCCTAAGCCTGATCGATAGTGCCTCATCGCTGACAATAGCACACCGATGATGCGTTGTCATACATTATTCGCTGCGCGATAAGACAGCGGTTATAACTGCTGGTTGGACACCATCGTGCACGCGCTGTTGGCTGAGTGAATTAAGATGGGCGCTATTGGCAACACTAGCTTCCGGTACCATATTCCCAACGATGTTGGGCTTGCAATGAATATGCACGAGACGATCGGCACTGTGATACGTATTGTTCCCGGTGCACTTGGTCTGTTTTGTCCCCGGGACAGCAGTGAATGGGTTTTCATCTCTTCAGGGTGTTGCTCATCCCGGGAGCAGATACTGCGTCCAACATGCCTCTTCTCAACTTGGTTTGTGCGAATGTTAACCAGGGTCATTCATCCGGCCGATGGTTTCAGAGTGGCTCAACGGCTCCATTGCGATCCGCACTTATGGTAGCACAGCCATGGTGTTAACGTACGGTTGGTCGTAGAAGCCTGGTAGGCGAGTAGGTTCTGACATGCCTGATGTTATTAGACCAAGTTTTTTCTTCCCTGGATTGCAAGTAACAATCCGGTTTGGTGATGGTTCCTCGCTCGAGGCAGGAATTGTGCTCCGTCGAAGCTGTACGCATTCTTCGTGCGCTTTAGCCTCAGCAGGTAGTGTCTACTTAGTAGAACATGCACAAGACTTCGTTGCTCAGTGTTCAGTTTTCGCCATGTACTCTCATGAGCTGCCTTGATGCCTGAGACATAAGGCCAGACAATGGCGCGTTTCAGAAGCGGTGCCGTTGGCCGATACTTCCAGGCGCGAGTAGCAGCGTCGCATCGCCTTCTCATGTGCGCATTCGCGTCGCGGCGAGTTCCTACCCGTCCGAAATTGCGGCCAGGTGCTTGCTATTCATGCTGTGCGAGGTGCTTGCCATTCATGCTGTGCGAAACTGTGCAAGAAAGCTTTGAGATAACGTGCGGTGAGGTTCTGTTCTTCCGACTCATCTCCGGGCGATGTCCGTGCTTTACATGACGTAAGTGCAGTCATCATAAGCTACTGCCTTAATGCGACTACATATCTAGTTCTTTCATCGTATTTATTCATGATTCTATTCGGTATTTGAACAGATACATCATCCTTCGATCAGCAAGAGAAGAGTACTTGCTGCCCGTCATCATGTCGTCCAGTCCCCCCAAACAGTCGATTCCTTTTATTGAAGAGTCCGCCTCCAAAGGATTAATTCCTGTGGAGGAAAAGGAACCTAGGGATAGCAGGTTCAGGAGAATGAGAATATTGATTCTGTCGTCTCGTTGTGCGTGAGACACACTTATTTTTACATAGGAAATAGCACCAGCCTGTTATCAAAGCGTGTGGAGATCGGAGGCTGACGTATGCAACAATTCCCTATATTCGGGTTCAACACTTCGTTGAAGATATTCACATACAACTGCCCTTCTCCAAAGTGCATGGAGATGTCCGACGGTGGGTGCCCAAAACGATGGTTCCTCATTGACCTGAACGAATTGGAAACACCGTCACCTTTGACGAGAGTTTCTGACAATCTGACGTCGATTGTAGGAATCACAATTCTCTCCTAGCATACGAAACGGAAAAGCTGCATATTTATGTTCATTTGAAAACCACCTCAATTTTGATTTGACTACGGGAAATCTAGCAATACCACTCACCAGACACCATACTAAAACCTCACGAAAAGCTCTCGATCCAAGTCATTTGAGCCAGTTGGAAAGACCCAGCTACGAAGCGACAAATCAGCTGAAGTCGATATTATACTCAACCACAGGCTGCGGCGGAGCCCATTCATGGCGATTAGCATGTTCCGTCGCAACGGCCTCATCAGCGAGATGGCGCATTTTAGCATCGAAACGGAAGATACCTTCCTTCAGCGCGTTCAACTGTTTCCAGAATACCGGCTCATCGCGCTACAAGCGTGTGTTATACAACTTTTCCACACGCTTAATTAAAGGCAGCCGACACGGCTTCGCCTTGGGAAAAGTCAACTCAAACTTAATCTTGTACTTGTGCAGCACACCAAAGACTCTACCCAAGGCTACCGAGCTAATCCGAAAAGAGTCATCAGGGATCCATACTGGTGCCTTGAAGCCGCTGTACTGCCACGGAATCCCAAGGGTAAGATGCTTCAACTGTTCCGTAAGCTTGATGGTGGGAACGTCTCGAAGACATTTTACTGTGTCGAGATCATACATCCACTTCGCTCACGACCCCCCGGTTCAGCCCATTCAAACTGTACGAACCGAAGATAGTACTGCAGTAGCTCACTTCGTATATCCTTGTCCTTGGTAAAGTTCGACGTGAGGATTAGATGGAACTTATTATAAGTGCGATGTTCACAGTCTATGCAGTTGCGGACATCCTGCTTGTTTGGTTGGCAAGGAGGTGGCTGTTAAAGTATATATCATTCCACAAGCTGCAGATTGTATCGTTCGATCTTTTTGCATCTTCAACCGTGGTAAGACACTAGGCGGCCTAAGTCCTGCGAGATGCATGCATGGCTCCTCATACATGATCCAGATGCGGTCGAGGTCTCCACGCAGAAGTGCAGGTGGGTTATCCCGGTTCATCTCGTGAAATGCTTGCTTATAGATCTCGATGCGGCATTTTACATTCAACTTTTCCTTGAAGAGTTTCATGTCAATGGCGACGACACCTAGCGCTTGTTAAGGCTGCTGGCTCCTTGGTGGGCTCATGGAGACGCTTTGATGTTGCTTGCTTGGTTTTGTTGTTAGGACGACATTGAAGTTGTTGAAGTTGCGGATATGTTCCAGTGGCTAAGTTGCATTGGAGAAATGTTGAGTTCAGTGCTGATTACGAGTAAGATTGGGTGGGCTTTTACAATCATGCGACAGTCGACTTTGTTTATACTGCAATGATCTTATAATGCCTTCTTCGCCGCCCAGCTAGGCACCTATCGTCCTGGATGCCACTATGAAGAATCAGCAATATCAGAACCTCGTTTTCTGCCATGACTGGGGAGGTGGTGGCCTTCTACAGACACTGCGACCTTTCAATGCCGCATAGAAGGATATCTTCGTGCATGAACGACCACGGTATTTACAGCTTGCATTTCGCAGTCAATGTCAAAGAACTGGACGAAGCACGCTGAAGATGTAGTAGAGAAACCTCCGCTATGGGATAGATGGGCTAGAGTACAATACGGATCGCTAGTCGTATGATATACAGATCGATTGTTGAGAGGCGCATCGTAGTCATGCGGTATATCGGTGTCCATGTCCATGGTAATGAGCAAACAGGAGACAACGCATGTTTTTGTAGAGTTTGTCGCGGAGAAAGTACAAAACGCGAAAGTGTATTAGTGTGGATCAGTCACCTCAACAAATCGATATCAACACGAGCTTTATCGGTGTGTCAACACGGGTCGGCCACTTGATCGGTGGTACTCCAACCATTCCCGTGATCCAGTCGTGCAAACTCAACCATCAGCCACTTGCACGACCTTTACTATATCAGCTGTAGACCACGGGAGATCGGTTTTCAATTGAGTGCTGAGTTTGGTATGTATTCGATGCAATAGACTGCTTCGTGATGATGTAGGTGTTTTCTATGTGAAGAACGTTAGGCCCTGGACCTGTTCGTTCGCGACCTCTTCTCCGCCCAAGCTTCAAGCTGATAACAATCGCGTCAGCTCTCTTCAATACTAGCACCTCCAATGCCATTGCACGACAACAACCCATTTTGCGCATTGCGATCGCACCGTTCGGAATTCGGAGTCGATCGCAACGTGACGCGGACAGGGAAATAGCTGACTCGTGCTCACCGCAAGTAGCGCATGACCGTGAACGGCTAGCCGTAACTGCGGGGTACTCCCTTCCCAAGGACTCAGCATGCGAGCAAGCAATAAGAATATGTACTGTTCCTAGTCTTTCTCTCCTCCTCTTTGCAGCTTTGACTAGCATGCGTCCTTCACAATCACCGCCGCAATGACAGAACACCGGCTACCAGTCAAGCAACTGGTGATCCTCTGTACGTCCACGCGACGCGTCTTCATCTGAAAGCTTGCTAACTCCACGACAGCAATATGCCGCTTTGCAGAGCCCATCGCCCTCACGTCTGTCTTTCCCTACGTACCCGAACTCATGGAGTCGTTTGGCATTCCTCAAAATGACATCGCGCGCTGGGCCGGTATCTCGTCTTCAGCCTTCTCGTTGTGTCAAGGCTTCACTGGCCTGGTCTGGGGTGCCGCATCCGATCGCTATGGAAGGAAACCGATTATACTATTTGGGCTGTTCAACACCATGTGGACGATATTGTTGTGGGGCTTCTCGCTCAATCTGCCTATGGCTCTAGCCGCACGCGCCCTAGGAGGCTTATCGAACGGCAACGTGGGCATCCTGCGCACTACGGTGGCGGAACTGTGCCCATGGAAGGAGCTACAGCCGAGAGCATTCAGTGTCATGCCCTTAGTTTGGACAGTGGGTGCGACGTTTGGACCTACCCTCGGTGGAGCATTGGCCAACCCTTTGGGAGTCGACCCTCGGAAGCCTAGAGGCACTGCTTTTCTGGAGAGATTTCCGTATTGCTTGCCTAACATTGTAGCCGCTGCATTCTTCGCCGTCGGAATTATAGTTGGCTGGCTGTTCCTCCAAGAGACTCTGGAAAGCAAGAAGAACGCACCAGACCTGGGTGTGAGAACTGGGGCTAAACTAATAGCCTTTGTTCGCAAAATACTACACATTCCAACCACAAAGCAGAACGGCAGTCCGGAACGTGAGCCTTTACTCAGTCGGCAGAAAGTAATTGATAGTGAAGCGACATCACAGTACGAGACTGCTCGCGAGGTTGTCAAAGAAAAAGCGCCAAAGTATCGGGATGTGTTGACATATCAAACATCACTAAATCTGGTCGTGTACACGTTGCTTGCAATGTACACTCAGGCATATGATCAGGTTCGTGTTTTGGATGATGAGCGATATAATTGCTGATAGAATGCAGTTACTTCCAGTGTTCATGCACCACCCTGTACAACTCGCAGACGACCCAACAGTATCGCTTCCCCTTAAGTTTGCAGGGGGCTTCGGGATAGAATCTCGTCGCATCGGCATCATTTTCACCATATTCGCCATCTCGTGTACCATGTGTCAATTTTTGTTGTTCCCACCTATTGCGCGGTCCCTCGGCGTCCTCCGCTGCCTCCGGATCGCCTTTCTCATCTTCCCATTCGTCTTCTTCGTCACACCATTCCTGTCGCTCATCTCGGATCCAATGACCAGGGAAGTTGCCATGGTGCTGCTCCTGATGGTCAGAGGTGTGGGCGGTACATTTGCATTTCCCACAAGCACCATCGTGCTCACGAATAGTGCGCCTAGTCTTCGTGTTCTAGGGACCATCAACGGCCTGGCTACGAGTTTCAGTTCTTTTGGCAGGGCAGCAGGTCCTACTTTGGGAGGGGGCTTGTTTACGTGGGGAGTCAAGCGTGGCTATGTCATCGTACCCTTCTGGACCATGTCCGCCATTGCGTTGGCTGCCTCTATACCAACATTCTGGCTAGTTGAGGGTAAAGGGTTCGGAGACGACCCGGATGTCCACGACGAAGAGAACATGATCGAGACGGAAGAAGAAGAAGAGATTGAGAACGGCCAGAGGGTACCGATTGCAGCGAGACATCACGATGATGCAGCCTTGTCTGAGTCAGGATTCGGCGATTTCAGAGAACCGCCAAACTTTTTGAGTCTTACGACTACGCGGTCGAGCGCGGGCTTGGCATCTGATGATGAAGACGACGCCTCGGTATCTGCTGGACAAGGACAGTCGTCGCACCCCTTGGAGGCGACGACAAGTCCGTCGCAGAGCAGACGCCGAAAGATTGTAAGGAGAACTTCGTCGATACCAATCGGCATGGGCAAGGGCTTTAGACGCTACAGCTCCAACTTGGGCAGTACCGGCATAGGAGGCGGCGGTGCTAGTTGGGGCGGTGCATAGATTTGGACGTGTCATAGATTTAGACGTGCATAGATCTAAAGAAAAAGTCTACTTCTCCAGTAATCACTATAGCGCCTTTTCCATCTCGTCGTTTCAAATTTTGCCAATGCCTCATTACGTTGCGACTTGGCATGACATTCTCAACTGTTCCATCGATTACAACACCATACCTCTGTTCCTTTTGGATGCCGTTTTCCAAAGGGGAAATGGAGGGTTTAAGGTAGGATCCAGTGGATTGGAAACGCCCCGCACCTGTTCGGCCACAATACGCGCGATATCTCGTGAGCGTAGTTGAGTTTTTTTCGACAAACGACATGGAAGCCAAGTCCTTTCTCAGGTCCGCAAGGCGCGTTCTTTTCGATACTGTCGTCGACTATTTATGGCAAACATTACGCATGCACAGTATAAAAACAAAGTAGAGGAAGGGAGGGGGGGGGTATACGATAAATTCAGATTACGCATCACGAACAGAGAGAGAGAATCTTTTAGGGTAAGCAGCAGCAGTAGTATCGCCATCAGACTAAGACAAAACCACACATACACTCTCTCTCTCATTCCACTTTAGATACAGCCCCGCGCACACCACGACGACACACACATAAAGTCCAACATGGGAAACCAAAAAAAAAGAGGTTGGTATACCCTATGACTAAACACCATGAGCATCATAGGAGAGAAGGAGAGAGAGAAAGAAAAAAAAAGGGTGAAACGCAAAGCTAGTCATGACATGTAAACATGATCCCAGGGGAAAGATTGGAATGATATGCTTAGAGCATGAAAGCGAAAGCGGCGGCGGCACCGGCGAAGCCGAGGGCG
Source organism: Alternaria sp. 'sect. Undifilum' (assembly GCA_024321975.1). NCBI lineage: Eukaryota > Fungi > Ascomycota > Dothideomycetes > Pleosporales > Pleosporaceae > Alternaria > Alternaria sp. 'sect. Undifilum'. Next base: position 12,328,254 of record JAJJZI010000001.1, read on the forward strand.
ACTTGGACGCCAGACGCAGCGTTGGTGGTGGCCTCGGGGAGCTTGGTGGTGGTGACGTTGCCGCCAGTGGGGTGGGGGATGGTAGCGTTGCCGGGGGGAGCAGTGCCGGCGGGAGGGGCGACGACGGAAGGCACGACGGTGGTCGGGTAGGGAGCCGCGCTGGGGTGGACGGCAGAAGGCAGAGGGATCGGGGTGTGGCTAGCGGAGGGGGTTGAGGCACCGTATGCGGGACCGTATCCGGGGGCCTGGGCAGGGGTGGGGGTAGCGACAATCGAGCTGGTGGGCACGGAAGAGGCCTGCTCCTTGCAGTTACCCTTGGAGATACCGAACTGGGTCGAGTACTGGTACTGGCCGTTAACGTCGTCGATGATCTGGATGCCGTATCCATTGGGGCCTCCAGTCGCCTCGAGAGTGGAGGGTGGGGTCCAGCTGAGGCTGCCGCTGTTGGCGATGCCCTCGGCGAGAGAAGGACCAAACTTGACGACGTTGGTGGCGGGTCCCTTGAGGAGGAGAACAGAGACGGAGTTGGGGGTGGTTGGCTGCCAGGTGATGGTGAACTGTTGGCAAGTGGGGATAACCTGGTGGGGGGCATTAGCTCTATGCATCTTGTTTTGGTATCGCGTTACGCGCGCGCGCAAATGTTGTGGATGCAAACATACCTCGTTCAAAGGACGGGTGATGGGGTTACCATTGGGCTCGCCAACGGGTGCGTGTTTTTGCGCAGCGGCAAAGCCGGCGAAGAAGATGATGGCGATCTTGGAGTACATGTTGATGTTTGGGATGCGTGTGTGTGGTATTAGGGGATTATCCGAAGAAGATGGAGGTATTGTGTAGCTGGATGACAGCAAATAAGGAGTGACTGGTTTTGTTAAAAGAAGGGCTGAAGAACAAAGTCTTCTAGAGGGCTGCAAGATATCTTAGACGAGGTGAGCAGTAGGAAGAAACAAGACAAGCTGAGGGAGACACTCAAACTATATCAACTTCCTAATCCCCAAACGGCCAGCGTATCCCTGCCACCGGCGCAACCCTAAGAGTGGTGTTCCTGTCCCGTGCAATATCCCTCGGGGCCTGCGCTAGGCTGGATGCGCCGCGCCTGGGCGGACGTGACGAATAGCACCGCGACGAGAGATTTGGGCAGCTCGTATTGCTGTGGGCCGCGGCGTCTTCAGGAGGCCTTGGCGGCTTAACCGGGGAGCTTGTTGAACGACGGCACGGGCTGTTGGAGATTGCTTCTTGCGTTCGTGTGGATGCCTGAGGGGTCAGACGGCAAACTGGGAGGCATGTCGGCGCTTACATATGCACAGGCGTGAAGGGCCGAAAGCCGTGCGCCGCTGACGAGCCCGCAGTCGCATTTCACTTCTGCCCTCGAGTTTCGCGAGGGTTCTCCGGATTCTCACACGCTGTGGAACGCGATCGGCTTGCGCGTGCCCGAGTCGTGCGCGCCCTAGCTCAGGCACCTGTTTCGCCGGCCTGCCGTCTCCAACGCCACTGGGTCACTGGATGGGGCGTAGAAAGGAGGCAGTTTACACAGTAGGTCGAGTCTTTGTCGCACCTGTTGTGCGGCGATTCAGTCGCTCTCTACGCGAGGCTGCACGCACCTGTCGCAGCTGGCAGGTGCGGCCGGCGAGTCTGGCTCACTGACAGCCTCGTCAGACAATACTAGCAAGGCCAGCCCCATCACCGGGGGGCTCCCCCTTTAGCGAGCGAACGCGTCGGGCCATCTTCGAAGCGGAAAGGAATTCGTTACATCATTACTGGCTGGTGCGGATTGTAGGTTCGTTGTGGGTCGTGTCGTAGCGGAGCGAGTGTTGTGGTGCAAAGAACAAAAGAGGAGGAAGGCGCCAAGTAGACGATGCATGAACAACGACGTACCTAGCCACACTGGCCGGGGTCTGGAGGGTGTCAGCTTCACTCTCATGCGACACCACAAGGGATACTTACACTTTCGTGCTGTTAGCGGTTGCGGGAAGAGGCCGTTGGCCAGCAAGTCTTGCATATCCCATTCGGGTGCGCCCTCGGTCTTCCATGTCCAGAAAATCCAGCCCGTGGCCTTCTCGTAGGCATCCAACTGCGCCTCGATAAACCGCCCGATGTTGTACTTGTCGTCGTTTGACAGGCCAGCAACACTGCCCGTCGACTTACCTGTACAGTCACCGACCTTGGAGCCGCCAAAGGTGCCGTCGTAGCGCGCACCCTTGTCCTTTCCGTTCAACCACTTCGCGCAATCCGTGATTCCGCCAGTCCACTCGCCAGCGATGGTCCACTTGCCCGTGGATGCCATCTGGTTGCCGAAATCGCAAGCTGTCTTTACGTGGTCATTGATGCTCATGGCAACAGCCGAGTGGTCGAAGATCTCGTAGTGGTGAGTATCGAGAAGAAGGTTCCACATTCCCGCACCCCAGTTACCCCACGATGTCACACCCATGAAGGCATCGTGGAAGGTCACTGCAACATTCGAGTCCTTGAGGTTACCCCAGCCATCCATGTAGAACTGTCGAACGACGTTCATGTCGAGGTTTGGGCCCAGGGGCTCGTTGAGGAGCTCGATCGCTGAGACGGCGGGATGCGCCGCGTGATCATCGCGGATCTTGTTAAGGACTTTGATGGTGTGGGCGACTGAGTCGCCTTGAGTCCAGCCAACGCTGCCGTATTTGCCAGAGTTATCGAAGCCGTTCTGGGATTCGGGTGCGCCGTGGAGATCGATCATGACCTTGAGGCCAGCACCAGATGCCCAGTCAAGCGCCTCTCCGAGCTTGTCGTAAGCGCCCTGTAGGTATGGGTCGCCGTCACGTGGGAGGACGCTCCAGTAACCGATTGGGATTCGAACGTGGTTCAGACCAGCCGCCGCCATCTGTTTGAAGTCATCTTGGGTGATCCAAGAGTTCCAGTGGTCTCGCAGCCTCGACTGTGCCGCGTCCTTGCCAATCGCTGCAACGAGTGTGTACTCGTCTTTGGCGCTGTTGCCCTCAAACATGCTGGGTGTGATCCAGGGTTCGAGGACGAACCAGCCGCCAGTGTTGACTCCGCGAACCTTTTGGTTGTTGTAGTCGAACATGGGTGCGCGCTTTTGTAGCGGAGACGCGTTTGTAAGAGCAAGCAGGCCAATGGCCGCCGCGGTAGTCCAGGATCCGACCATGATTGGGATGAGGAATGTTGCTCAACTAACTGAGGTTGTAGTGCATGCAACTGGACTTGAGAGAAAGTACAAGAAGGTTGTTTGGCTGGTGGATCCAAGGTTGAACTTGTGCAGACCCATGGCATCGGGGGGAAGGATCTCCCTTTAACTTGCTGAAAGCGACGATTTACAAGACCCCAACATGGCAATGAAGTCGCCCCAGTTTTCTCCCCAGTCATGCCCACCAAACAAGCATGTGTTCGCTGCTTCACGACGTGGCGATGATCCTCATGGCGCGGAGCTTCATCCTAGTTAGCTGGAAGAGCTATCCTGCACACCAGCAAGACGGTGTCTAGGAAGGCCTCCCAAGGCCACCAACCACAGTACCGCCAGCATGTCACTACTCCGTTGTATCGGGGCAATGTGTGCATCGTTACTCACTCCGGACGCGGAGACAATGCTGGCAAATGACGTGGTGACGCAACAGCTCCAATAGGGGAAGCAAGCAGAAGCTACTCCAAGCTGCTTGACTAACCACTACAAGAACCCGACCCGCAGGCAAAGCTACGATAAAATGGACTCTGAGGGCCTCGGCATGAATTAGCAGGACAGAAAAGATCTGGGGTCAGGCGGGCCAAAGAGGTCAGATGTAGGGTTGGTGGTGCTTGGCGGAAATTCTAAGGAGAATTCAGGCACAGCGTAGTGATTGGAGCAGTGTTTGATAGCGATGATGTCGGGATCGGCGTGTCTCAGCCAGTTAGCTTCCGTGGCGGTGCTCACGCGTTGGAGACGATCTTCGAGAAGCTTGGAAGCGCGTCCGAGGAGCGTGGACGGTGGGTCCTTGGGACGTGATTTGGCTTTTGCCAATACCGACTTGAGAAGAAGCTGGTTGACGACATGGGAGTGTGTTGATGTCCGTGCAACCTTTGTTCGGAACACCTCCCGATAGTTTGACAAGCTGCCTTGGTAGTGAGCATCTGATGTTGTGCATTCTTCCATGCAGGGCGGCTCAGACGGAACTGCAAACGGCAGTCTTTGCGGGGAAAGTTTGGAGCCAGCCCTTCTATCTGGTGCGGCGATCAGCAACACATGCATATGCAAAACACGCTGTTACCGGGCAACAGGCCTCGAGGTATGATGGCATTACCTGACTCATCACTTCCCGCGTGCAGTGATGGTTGCTACATGTATTGAATTGCGGTGCCTTGGACATGTACCTCAGCCCTGATGGGTGGTTAAAAGTGACATTAGTTAGTAAAACCATCTACATGCTCATCCTGGTCTCCGGATTGCGAGACGTATGTTCTGGCTTGCTACCAGAACAGCAGCAAAGTGAAGCAGCTCTGAAGTGCATCGACGTCATGACATACCTGCTCTTCACCGCACATTGCCAACTTCCTCTTTCGGGCATCACGAGAGTTGCCTCCGCAAACACCGGACGCATATGCAGCTTGGCTAGCTACTTCGTAATGTCTTTACCAAGAGGACTCGGTTTCTGGGTGCAAACGTGCAACGGCGCGCGATGGTGAGAAGCTTGGCTGATGCGGGGAACTGGGCACCGTCTGCCGTGTCTTTCCTGGCGCGGCCGACGATCGGACGCAGATGTACGAGCGTGATCGACGGAGTGCTTGTGACCGTAGAAGTTTTCTAGACATGTTAGCGGGTACGCGGTAACCATCGCAGCGGCCCAAGGCCCAAGGTCGCTGCGGCCCATGTACCCGACGAGCATCTGTCTGCCGGTGTGCTAGGGTACCAAAGTACCAAAGTACCGGACAGCTGCAGAAAGTCAACGGCGGCGTCATCGGTCACGCTGGCATCGTCGAGTTGGTATCGGAGATGCGCGGGCGGGATCGATTACCGGAACAGGTTAAGAAGGAGCTTGTGGGGTAGTGTGCGGCATCGTGAGATTGAAGTTTGGGTCGAGCATTGGCATCGTGGTGGTGGAGAGTCGCCACCCGGGTAGTGACGGCCTGTCAGAGCCCATGTGGCTTCAACACAGTCGACACAACATGGCGGCTGAATGACGATGATATCCAGCACAAGGTTTCGACGTTGGTGTCGCACGTGTTCAGCGTTCCCTTTTCCGTTTTCAGAGCACCGTGCAGACGATGCGGAGGGGGATGGGCGTCTTGTCTCTTGTCGCATGCTGAGCAGGGCCGTGGGGAACTACGGCAAGATTTCGCGTGCATAGGCGCTGGTGGCATGCTGCTGTAACGAACAAAACCTGCTTACTAAGATGCTGACGATGTGCGTGTCCAAGTAAACTGGCGCTTGAAGTACTTGTCGGGTTTTGCGTTTTGCCCTCGAGTATGTGAGGCGCCGCGAATACCGTCAGGGCACAGTGTAGTTTGCTCTGCGTACGCTCAGGTGTTGGCGCAGGTCGCATGTCTGGCGGCTCAGGTAAGGGCGCTGCGGCCGCCTGGCTTCGGGAGGGGCGATTCCTTACCCGCCCGCATTGTTACAATACACAATACACAATACACAATACACAATACACAATACACAATACACATCACATCATCGAGACCGCCCGATTCGAGGTGAGCTGCAATTGTTTACGTGACATCCCATCTTCACGACTCCATGTGCTGCCGTGTGCTGCCGTCAGGCTAACGTCCATGGCAGGCCGCGATGGGCAGGCATGCCAACCCGGACATACGGCGAGCGTTTGAAGAGTTTCAAGATCAGGACACGCCCGCCAAATGCAACAAAGTCCGCTGTCTCCATTGCGGCTTCGTGCGCGCGAAGAATACGACGCGGCAGATTGAACATCTCCAAGAATGCCAGCGATATCTCGCTTCTCCCGAGGCGCAGGCTCACCTTCTCGCGCAAGAGCAGCAGCAGCAGCAGCATCTGAATCAGCCGCAGCCGCCGCACCACAATGCATTGTCCGTTGATCCGAACATGTCTCCGGCGGGCCCCAGCCAGATACTGAATGGACAGCAGCCCAACCCAAACCTCCAAGTAAACCGGCGCGGACCCAACCACAAACGCGCTCGCGATGGACAGCCTATTGCGCCAAACATTGCCACGGCACCCAATGTCGCCCCCTCTCTGACCTCCCATCTCTTGACCATCTGCTCGGGGCCATTTGCGCAGGCAACGCAGCGACCATTCCTATCCCATGCCGGTTGTGGATCGCTAGGGGCAGGACCGTTGTTGCAATGGCTAGTCCAAGACGGTCACTTTGCGCGAGGATACATACGCTTTATAGGGCAGCTGCTGGCCAAGATACGACTGCCGCAGACGAACAACTCGCAGTTCCATCCCATGTACCGCACCATGGACCTTCTCATCTCCGCCCTGAACAACATGCGACGAGAGATGCAGTTCTTCGAGATCACCGCGACCAAGTATGGACTTGCACTGGGCATGGAGCCGCCCACGCCCATCACGCGCGCCCTGCTTGACCTTCTTGCAAGCGCGAGTGGTGCAAGCGCCTCCCTTCTAGAGGGCATGGTCGTGTTATGGGCAAGCGAACATGCACGCACAACCGCTTTCAGCACTGGCTGCATAGGGCTAACGTCTGATAGTGCTACCGCTCCGCCTGGCAATACGCCTCCTCTTTCTCTAGTGCCCTCTCCAACGCCTCCAGCGACTCGCACATCGCCGCCCTCCACCAAGCCCTCATACCCAACTGGACCTCCCCCACCTTCAGCAAATTCGTCGAGGCAACGCGCGCACTCGTCGACGAGCTGGCCAACATCACAACCACACGCGATGGCAAGGAAGAAATGTCGCGCTGCGAAGACATCTTCCGACAAATATGTTGGCTCGAAGAGCGTTTCTGGCCCGACGTCGACAGCATGGGCGATAACAACGAGAATGCCAGAATGGGTCCTCCAGCGGGGGCCATGAGCGCAGCCTTAGAAAACAACATGCAAAACGGAATGTCCAACGGCCTATCCGGAACGGTCAGCGGGAGTGGGAGCGGGAACGGGAACGGCATACACAACCATAGCCACAGCCGCAACAACAGCATACCTGGACCCAGCATGAACACGAGCAACATAGCCACAAACATCCACGGCAACCCCGTCAACGGAAGAAATAGCATGAGTGGTCCTGTGCGCAACGCCAGCATCAATGGCCCCATCAACGCGGCTACCAACAACCACGACAACACGCCTGCAAGTGATAACAGGAATCCGTTTAGTTTGCCACGGAACGCTATGGAGAATGTGGGCCAAGGCTCGTAGTCTGAGCTCCGAGTCCTTCCTCGCATGGCCGCGTGGAAACTTCGAAGAGAAACGCTGTTGCGTATTGTCTGGTCTCGTATACATCCCGACGGGTCTGACGCTAGCGACGAGTTTGACGTGGTTAGTGTGGAGTGTGAGGGGGATGGGGATGGGGATTACGTTATCATTTAGTAGGATTCGGGATTATACATGATTGGATTGGATGAGGGGTAAAATATCATGTTCCTGCCATTGGGAGATTATCGGATGGAGTTCATTATGGGGGAGGGGGGGTAATATGATACCTTGGGATGGTATAGGGCCGTGTTTTTTTCATGGGTCTTTTCTGATAAGTACATTACGAAACTGTTTTGATACGAGGAAAGTTGTATTGTTTTTGAATAATACCACTTCTTAGAAATAGTTATATTCTATGTGTGTTTGCTTGGCCTTGGCTTGTTTATTCTTTCCTGTGTAAAATGGGAACCGTCTTTCCTCATCACCATCCCGGCATTTTTCATTATTATTTTTCCTAATGTATAAAAAGAGCATGATGCACCTCTGCGACCACCTTCGGAAACAAACAAACACACGAATATTTTCTACTAGACTGGCACAACGCGCATTCGTTATCGTTGCCACTTTGCTTCGAGCTCTTCCCCCACAAGACCAAACTCAAACTCAAACGGCTCACCCCTTCCACACCGCCTCCACCCCCCACGGATAAGTTCATGCGAGGACATTCCGACTAACAGCATTACGTTGCCCGACTAACAGCATTACGTTGCCCGACGACCTCCTCCGTGGACCAAATCTCACACCCCCCAGAACCCATCTCTTATGTACTAGACTAGCCCGCCACGGCATCTCATTCTCTGAAGCCTTAGTACGCACCCCCTTCATCTTAAAGCCCGACTCCGCGTCCCTCTCAAACATAGCAAGACGACTCTGGCTTTGACTGTGAACGTGTTTCCCGTCTCCGTCAGATCCGCATGTCCGTCCGTAGCCACGGGTAGGCATGTGCTGTCTAATCCGGACACTGACCACGCCGCAGTACTGCAGCGCGTGGTGGAACGGCGACCGGAGACACGGTATGCGGATTACGATGAAGCCCGCGAGCGCGTCGGGAACGGAGCACATGCTGATGGTGATGCTTCTCGTTCGTCTGGTCCCCCGTCCTGCCAAAGTCCGACTAAGACCGGGTCGGCTGTGCGATGGATGCTTTGTGGGACGCCTCGTGTGAGTCTGAGGGGGAGAAGTTGTCTGGCTGGGGGGGTGAAAGCATAAGGTATGGCGCCGCGAGCAGAAGGCTTGTGTTAGTTACTATCAGGACCTGATTTCGTCGCCGACATATCGCGTCGTGAAGGAAGTCTTTTCCGTGCTATCTCAGCTAGACTATGGAGCGAGCCAGACGGCAGAGTATATCAAGCTTTGACAAGCATACTCCATGGGATGTGGGGCGCATCTTGACAATAACGTTCGAGTGCTGAGCTGGTCGATGCCGATTCTAGCTCGAAGTATACTATAGGGTCATGTTGTGGCATGTTGGATCCAGAGCCACGGTTAAGAAGATCAATGTGTCACTCCAAACATGGGAGACGCGCGTGTGCCATTGGCAACGTTGTGTGTATCTGGCTGTAGGCGACCGGACATGTTGTTTTACTTGGCAGGCTGAAAGGCTTCATTCTTCCGGTGCAGGAGGTCGTTGTTAGGTATGTCGATCATGTTGCAAGGCGGTCGAGATAGACGCGGTAGCTGACACAGTGTATTATAGTGTCTGGATTGATGTCTCGACTGGCAGACCTGGTTACTTCGTCATTCAAACGACATCCAATTCGACTGTTCACATCGTTTCGAGCCTTCCTCTTGTCAAACGTCGAATATAGCGCCATGTCGTCGCCCTTCTGGCAGATCATCTGCACTGGATTAGGCTAAAGGCGGGATGTCGGGCGCCGTATGCATACCTTTTAACGCTTATTATGAACGCAGGCTGGATACTTCGAGATTTCGCCGCAAAGATTTGGTAGTAGTGGGAAGATGATGATAACGATGTGCGTTTGCAAAGGCTCGGATGAGGTCGAGTCGTGATAGCTTGGACCCTGACGATTAGTTTGACAATTGGTGCCGAGGCGGACTTTCCCGTTCCCGCCGTTGACCTGCTTGGTCCTTGTCTCACTTCTGTCATTCACCGAGCTGCAGATACCGTGCTGGGTCATGGTATCATATCTTACAATGGATTTCCTGGACAGTTGAAAAGCACCGCTAAACCAGGGTACAGAAAACAGTCAAGTACCACGCACTCCTTGGGACGTCCTCACCGAAGTTACTTTGCATTGTCATATCGACGAGCTGCACACGATATCCTTTGTTAACACCCTGATGCGATATTTTAAAGATCGTTGTATCCCCACCAGCTGGCTGCAATCATGTCAAGTAGACATGGAATCGCATACGAAGATGGGTTCCCGTGTTATGCGCAAACCAGTCGCACGAAGCTGGCACAAAAGACCATGCAGCCTCCCCTCAACGTCTGTAAGATGAAAGAGGATGTACGACAACAACGTCTTAATTATCTTTTTCAACTGCCAGAACATTCTGAACAAGTACGAGAGTCTACAACTCCAATCATCTTGACATGCATATGCAGCAGCTTGTGCTCTTTGACTCCCCGGAATGCGTTAGAGCTGAGGCTTGCTCAAAGCGGAGAATGCAAAATCTGCTATTCCAGTCGCAGTGGCGTTCGGCAAGATGATCTGCCGCTGACGATAAGAGGATCACGAACAAGGGTTACTAAGCAAGCTCGTCCAGAGACTAGCACAGCGCATATCGCGCATAATCTTACATGATCATCAGCGGCCGTTTGCAGTCATAGCTGCGATGATTTCACAAACAGCGAAAGACCAAGTACACGTCAAGGCTATCCTCCTCAGGCGGACCGCGCAAGCAGCGGAGATTGAAGGACCCTACTCGGCGTCGCAAAGGCAACCTCGGAAGTCACACTGCTGCAGGTAAAATACCCCGTGCTACTACAGTGCCTTCGTGGCGACGGGTTGCCTCTGGTGTGGGTCGAAGGACGTCGTCTGCAGGGGTTGTAGAGACAGTTGTTTTGCCCCACCGTCAGTCCCGCGTTTCGTAGCTGCAAGTGACAGGGCGCGACTAGGGCTACCAGCTCTCCACGATTCGCCAGCGAGTGTTAGCCTCAGCTTTAGGCAGGCCCGAGAGGCGGTCTGCCGCCAGAAACAACTCAGCCTCCACCATGTCGCATGGCGCTGTCTGGGGTTGGCAGAGTGGCAGCGTGTCGCGAAACAAGTGACAATACCGAGGTTCACGGGTGGTCGCATCGTGCATGTCCGAGGTGGCGGTCAGTAGATAAGAAATTTTGCAGAATTTATCGGTACGAAAGGGCGAGAGAGAAGACGCGCCGAGAGTTTCTGTAAATAGAAGTCGGGGCATGGCATCAGACTAATTAGGGGTTAGCGGCAGATGGGGCATGGACCCACCTGGAACGAGCAACGTGACCCTGGCCGACTACAATCCCTGCCATGCTTGCTGCAGCAATGGCGCCTGCGAGACACCTTTTACATTCCATGCTGCTCCTCTGCTAGTCATCGCGATGCCGCCGTCTTGCTCTTGCTTTTGTTGCCGCTGAAGACCATACATGGCACGATAGGCACCCCCATGGAGATGTGTCCGATGCCCACTTCCCACTTGACGCTCTTTCCGCACTGGCTACCTACCACCCTTACCCACGCACTGAAGCAGGGTGCGACCAGGCTTACAATGGTGGGGAGAGCTTCACGGGACTACGACTCGGGACCGCAACTCGTTGCCAGGACGCCGACGACGGACGCAAGGGGAAAGGGCGTCGCTTTCGCCAGCGATAAGGGCAGGATGCAGACAAGACGGGCGGCCTACGACGAGCGTGCGCGCACCACATCGGTGAGCTCCGAAGACTCTGAAGGGTACGAGCACGTAAACACACTGCTCTCTGCGTCGTCGATTGCGAATGCCGATACCCTGTCTTCTTCGGGCCACTCAACGGCCATGACGTCCGCTACCACCTACGATGAGCGATCAAGCGATGGCACTCCCACTGCCACTCCGCCGTATGCGCCCCCCAGCCTCACCCTGCTCGAACTCGTATCCAATACGGCATCGTCGTCTGCGCTCCCCGATAGCTTCGATGTGAATGTGTCGAGGAAAGGGGGGTACGTGGCGGTGTACTCGGCGTCGAACTTATTCTTGATCAAGACAGTGCAACTGCCGCGACTATGGGCGAGGACACTGCAGGTCAAGCGCAAACCGGTTGCCATTGATATTACCGAAGACGGATTTCTACTGGCAGTGCTATCCAGACCTTCTCAGGTCGATCTCTACGAAATACATGGCGAGGGGGACAATCAGATCAAAAAGAGGCGGACTATCATGCTGGTGCACGAGGCGAGCTCCATAGTCATATCGCCAGATGCGCGCATTCTCATTACGGGGAATAAGTTTGGTATCGAGGTTATTGCTATTGGGCCTGAAGTGCCTGAGTCGACACGGCGTACGCTTTCTGGACCTGCCGGTGATGCCTTGGAGTTCTCCGACGATGGTCGGACGCTGCTCATCACAGGCTATGCGAGGAAATCCGATGGTTCAGCCCTGTTTGTTCTACCAGGTCTCTACGATGGCCCGCTGACAGAGGAGGGTGAGCCGATACCACAGCCACCGGAGGCTGCGTGGACGGGTTCGGTGCTGTTTCCAGAGACGGCGAGGATAGCACGACAAGCCACTTTACTTCCTGATGCAGACACGGGCACTTTTAACGAGCTATTCGCCTTCAACGCCGAGGAGGATTCATGGGGCATCTACGATATTGCCTGCCAGCGGTTCACACAGAGGAAGATGTTCCTGCCAGATCACGCGAGATGGACGCGCTCGGAATTCGTCGATGATGCTATGCCTGCTGTATCTCCAAATGCTGACCTTGCAGCGGTAGCCTTGCGAATGTGCGGGACGACCAACATCTGGATTTATGAAGTGCCAGGCTGGGAGTACAAGCCGAGTGAAAAGACCAAGTTGGATGCCCCAATCCAGCCATGCTTTTGCATTCCTATCCCAAACGACAACGCAGGTACTCTGCAAGAGATATGTGTGCTGAGATGGGTCAGGCTGAATGCGAATGTGCAGCGGCTTGTGGCAGTCGGCAATTCCAACATACTGCCCGGTGAGAATGATGTACCCGGGGCACCGTTAGGCTCCAAAGGCGTTCTGATAGTCCTTGACTTCGACAAGACGAAACCCCTGGGAAACGCTCCACCGACGCTACTGAAGTCAGAATACGACTTGGATCCTCTTTGTCCGGGCGAGATGCTCCCTGAAGGCTCGATCGACTTTGACAGCGAGGTGGAATTGGTGCGAACTAGAACCGTGGCGCAGCGAAGAGCCCAGGACCGGAACGACATTGTCTCGCGAAGACCTTCAAGAATCGGCACTACACCCGTCCAGCGAGCACGTACTATTGCCAACCGGGATGCGCCACGGCCACGTTTGCCTTCCGATGAGTCTGAGGAACTGACACCAGAAGAGGCACAGGCATTGTTTGAAGCTCCGTATGACAATCAGCAACCTCGATCTCAGATGTCTCTAGCTAGAGCTGCCACTGTTGCGGCAGTGTCACCCGCGAACCGTCGGCATCTGCGCGCACTACCTTTCAGACCCCTGGAATACCGCCGCGCCGACGGTCATCGAGAGCTGCCACACGAAAGCGATGCAGATAACTGGGTGCCACCTCCGCCAGCGTATACAACCACCGCCGCAGCAGCGGAAAGTGTCAGCTTGAGCCATCCTCATGCGTCTCCAATGCCGCGACTGCCCCACACACATTCTTCTTCATCTATACCACCTGTCCCTCCATTACCAAACATGTTCGCAACCGTTATCCCCTCCCAAATCTCGCCATCACATCCCTACCAGCAACGCCAGCAATCAATATCTTCTCTTGACGTATCCTCGCGCCCACCCCCAGAGCCAAGTCGCCGCCCATCGCTTCTCCACCCATCCACATACCCCAGCCCCCAATCCTCAGGCTCAATACGAAGAAGACGATCAAGCACCCGATCGCCACCAGAACAAATGGCCTATACAGCTTTACCCCACACCCCATCTGCATACCCCAACACCTCCCACATGCCCACTCGACGGCCTACAAACGGCCAACCCCATCGTATCCCACACGACGACTTCGACCTCTACGCTCCACCCGTTCCCAGTCTCCCATCCAACCGCCGTGGCTCAGCCCCAAATGTCGCTGTCCAGCGCCGTCAGTTACCTTCGACTAATCCACGCATGAGTATGCTTTACCAAGTACCCACAGCCACAGCAGCAGCTACAACTCAACCCAGAAACGCGTTACCCCCCCTCGCTCCCCCAGGCCAACAGTTTGCAGCTGGTCAGAGATTCCCGGTTAGTGCGCCACCACGGACGGGTCAAGATGGACTGTATAATCATCCTTATGCACAACAACATCCTTATGGAATGCAATCGGCAGGTGGAGTGTACAGAGCGTCGCAGAGTGTGGGGAATTTACTCGGTGGGAGTGGTGTCAGTGGAAGGAGTTCGAGGATGGATGGTTTGTTGGGTGGGGAGAGGGAGAAGGAGAAGAAGGGGAAGGGGAGGAAGAGGGTTGGGTGTGTTATTATGTGATTGCTGAGGCGGATTCTTGTAAATGAGTATGATTGATGGATGGATGACCTTTTTTATGTTTCTATGATTATATTATACCCCCTACAACTTTTTTTTCTTTCTTTCTACCTTTTCTCTCGGCGTCTAAGAGAGAGGGGAAGGGGGTAGATAGGGTGGTTGGGAGAGGTATGTTACTTATTTAACTATGCATAGCAGGTAGATTTGTCCAGGGGAGAAATCTACGGGTTTCTTGGAATAGTATTTTCTCAAGTATGTATAAAAGTTACTTTTGTTGGTGTTGATGCTTTAGATAAATCGAAATCTTGCGTGTAATTAACGCCGCCTTTAGGGAGTTGTGTATTTCAGTTTTGCTGTTGAAGTCGTGTTATACCATATCTTTATTCCTCTATTCTGCTTCGTTCGCTGCAGGTGCTCTGCTTCTTCGTTGAACTGCAAAATACAGATTCATTCTTTGAAAGCAGCTAATAACCGCACTCATCGCTCAATACGAGAGAAGAAAAAAAGAAATATGATCGTTTGTTCATTAAAAAGGAGACTCCGCAAGTCCGGTATATACTTCATTAAGCTCAACCTTTTGGTGTCGGTGACGAATGTTAAGATTACCCCAACACAAATCCCATGTCACCACCACCAGAGCTGTCCAAGCAAATCATGTGGAAGTGTGAAGCGCGGGATTGAGGTCATAGGACATGATACGCAGGTTAGCTTCGCCCAACTCTTTCTCCGCACCTAGGCCGCTATTCTTGGCGTTCAGCTTGGAGTACCCCCAAAACGCAGGTACAGCGCGTAAGATAAAAAAAAGTTACAATATCTACTTGACAGTTAAACCAACGATAGATAGTCAACGCAACGGCGCCTGCGTGTAACCATCAACCTGATCTATCCTGTTCAGATCCTCGGCCCTGTGTGGCGATGTCGCAACGTCAAGATGGCTTTGGCGCCAGTGGTTTGAGCTCCGAGGGTGATGGGGATTTGCCTTCCAATGACCTGGTAAGCTATTGTTTGAAAGATTTCGAGAGCTCCAGCAGCCGGATGGCTGTGTGGGCGAATTCACGAAGCCATACTTTGGTTGCCATCCACTTGCAACCAGTGGTACTGCGACGGCCTGTAGATGCAGAGCCACTCGCAATCTCTGCAGTTCATATCATTTTCGTACGATAGGGTACTATCGAATAAGAGGTATTGCAGATGTAAGGAACTCTAGCAGCTGACGTATAGCAGCCTGCGCATAACTCCAGTGTCCATCATAACTACAATCCTAATTTCGAGGCGCCGTCAGTGCCTAGTCCACAGATCACTAATTTCTCTTACCCTTTTAACGATCACCAAAGCCCTGAAACTCCATCCATGTTCGCTGCACATGCACCATTCTCGACCCCATCAGACTCTCAAAGATTCAGCTTCGACCCGCCTGCAGTGATGGCGTCTAGCCAATATATCCAGCACCTGGAGGAATTCAAGCAAGCATTCTCAAACAATGCACCTAGCCAAGCTAGCGTCGGCTTACCGCAATTTCAATTTAACAATGAGCCCAGGCTTAGTCACTTCTCGTCACTATCCGCTCCACTACCGCCGCCGCCTGAGCCGCAATTCTCGTCATCGTCGCTCGATAAACCCCACCTACCCAACGGCGCTGCTGTCCAGACTTATCAAGGAGAAGTAGTCTGGTGGCCATCGATGGGCATGTACGGTGTACCTACAACCGAGGCAGAGAAAGCCTTTTACGTGAAGAAGATATGTCTAAGTCTAGTCAACCTCTCCAACCTATACGGCGATCACAAGGACCTGCTATCTTACGCCATCAAGTTCGCAGACACTGGTATATGGTCTAACCCAAGAGATATTGAGACAGCCGCTCACGTCATTGTTAATAACGCAATGCGCATCCACAACTTCGGCGTTACAGGAGTAGCCTTCCAACGGTCCGAAGAATTCGAGTCGCTAAACTCAGAAGACATGGACTTTACCTTCCCACAACGCATACATTACCTTGCACGTCTCTTCTGGCACTCCAAAGTGGCAGCCGACAATGTCATGCTAGGCAGAGACATAGCCAAATACGTTGCGTTGCCGTTTACTTCGCTCCGGCGACTACCGCTGTTCGAAGACGAGTGGTCAAGCATGTCGAAAAGGAATCGCACAGTACACTTGGAGATGATGCCGTATCCGGCTGGGCTGAAACATCCTTCTCGCGCTGAACAAGATCAACTCGTGGCGCGTGTTCGTCTTCTGCCGTCGCTGGTCAGCAATTACATGGCAACGGGCGGCCATTTAGCCACGTTGAGTCAACAGGTTCTTTCGCCAGATGAATTAGCGTATATAGCGTCGCTGCCTTTTTCAAACATTTCTCGTAAGCGCCCAGCGGATCAAAACGAAGGTTTCCAGATGGAGCCAGCTGCTAAGCGCAGTCACAACGGTGTACTTGCTCGCTCTGGTAGCAGCCTCGAGAATCCTCAGGACGCCGTTATTGCTAGATCTGCGGCTTGGATTTCAGGAAGCGAGTGAAGCAAGGAGCAAGTGTCGTTAATAGGGTACCGAAGAGGGTCATCAGGACAAATAGACCGCTCGTTGGGTTCATCTTTTGGGTAGATAAGGTTAACGAAGACCTGGCAAAGGTTCAACAGTACGACTTGCTTGCGGTGGAGTAGATGATTGTGAGCAGGTGGAGTTCTGGTCACATTGGGAATGACGAGAGATGTACTATAAGAAGAGACAAATCCAGTATCGAAAAGTTGGCTTGATTCAACTCTATTCCACGATGTAAATGAATGGTTGGTGTGTACCCTTTGATAGTGCATTATCTTGACGTCTCTTGTTGCGATCGTGTGAAAGAGATGCACAGGCTCAAGTGAGATACTTGGCATTGGTTGACCACGACTGCCTCACTGACACAACGTTAGCGCCTGCTCCGGATCCTCCTGCGACTATAGTTACTGCCTCTTCATGAGAGGACCTCGCTAGCTTCCTCCCACTTTCCCTCAACTCTTAAACCCCAATCTAATCAACTGCCTAGCCTCGAGATGGACCGCCCAAATCATAGTGGCGAGGCCGCAAATTCCACGAATTATTTTTCCAACAGCTCCCTCGACTCCAAGCCTGATCCGCAGTTAGCAGATTTGCAAGGCCAGCAGAATACTACGGGCTCTTCCAGTGCACATGCTACTTATGGCGGTTCTCGTCGTACTAGATCACTACATGTAAGAGTCTCGATATCATAGTGTACACGCCCGTTCTGACGCACTTTAGCCCGGTCTCTCGACCGGCATTCCCCAGAATCAGTTGGGCTCGTTTAAGAGTGACTCCAATGTACCGGCAAGACCGTCACAAGTAAGGTCAGCGCCAAAGCGATTGAAGAAAGAAGTGTAGCTAATGTATCGACAGGGCGACTGCAGTATGTCCTATGAGCCGCCGATTGAACACGGAGAACCACATCGTCCGCAGTTTACTGGTCCAGCTCTACCAACGAATGTGCCCAACCCGCTAACTTCGACACGAGCGCCAGGCTGCAGTCTTACAAAGCCTGTTGAACAGCGCCGTGACTCCTTGACCAAGGGAGATATCACCAATGTCTCGCCCGCTTCCTCAGTCCCACCAGGTTGGAAGGGTAGTCGCATTCCATCAAGCAACGTGCCGAGGAAGGCACCACTTGCAGCTCGCTCTTCCGATGAGATTTCTCCCCTCGCAGCCCGGAAAATATCAACAGCAAAGCAGGAGAGGTCCGACGGGGGACCGAAAGAAACTCCAGAGGCTATACGGGCGCATAGGGTACGCCAACACAAGTCGTTTGAAACGCCCTCTGGCATCCCTAGGCGGGGGCTTCCACGATCAGACGATGGAAGTCAGGACATGAATGCGGCTAATAGCCTGAGCGGACGAGGCACATACAACTATACTCAACAGCGTGGCGCACAGCCTCCCATCGGCCTTTTCGCGCCTCCGCAAGTATCATCTACCACAACCCCGCCAAAACCCAGCAGACTACGTCCACGATACACTTACAAAGTTCCCCCCGAGTTGATCGGAACAAAGAATGCAATGGGTAAGATCCCGCTGCTCAGACGCTCCCACGCACTCTGAAGAAAAAAAGACACAATTCGCTGACAAAGTCGCGTCCAGGTCCAGATAACTGGGACGAATACGTCTACCTAATGGAGCAGCTGTGGACCGAAAACATCACCGCTCACGAATTCGACAGTCGTGCGAAACCAATCTTCCTGATGTTCGACGAGAAGATGCGGAAGAAGATGAATAATATCATGACGATGAAGATGATACTGCCGCGGCTGGAGGAGTTGCGAGCGAGGGGTCATTCGACTAAGAGTGCGGACAACGGCTAGGCTGTGTGAGGATCAGGGAAGGGCTGATGGTCCTGGACTTTCGCGGTATTTTTATGGGGGTAATTGGGTGGTGATAGTCGTTTGTGAAAGTGTTCTAGACGGATGCTAGATAGCTATGGAGGTGGTAGGCTATCGTTCTGGAGAAGAGAGCCATGTTTCATGGTCAATGGTTTACTCTCAAAGGTTTCTGGTGCGTCGCTCAGAGAGATGAAGACTTTTTTTTTTTTTTTTTTTTCAGAGACTCGTTCGTTCGGGTTACAAAACATGGATATGTAATTGTTCAGGATGGGTCCTATATTTTTGAATACACGAGATGCGTCGCTCGTTTCTCGTCGCTTCGCTTCTTGTCGCAACTCTTATTTGGGAACATCGCCTTGCCCTTTTACTGGCCTTTGCAAGTCGCATTACCACATCCGGGACTTTAGTTTTGAACTGCCACACATACCTGTATATATTCTTCACACTGTTTAGTATGAAGCGTTGGATAAGCTTGGCCATAGTAATTACCAGAACACACAATGATACTCTCGAACAAAAAGGTCACACTTGTATCTAGTCGAAAGCTCCAAGAAATTGCAATTGGAGCATTTTGGGCGTCGGCGGAGGTTGATAACGCCGCAGGTCAGAAGTATATCAGAGAGCTTGGCCGCTGGGGTGATCACTTTTCCCAAGTGGGTAATCCGGAGGTTTCGATTAGCTGACGGCTCCATATTGTGGGGTATTGCACGATGTCTAGCGCTGACGTTGACCCAAGGCCCAATTCACAAGAGCCTCATGTGTTGGAGACGCCACGTGCATATTGCGGCTAAGTAATCCGCGGGTGTTTTGCAGACGCTGGGATACATGGATATATGCAGTTCCATAGCGTTAGGGAGAGAGTGGGAGAAGGGGTTCTCGAAATGCCGTAGTGTGTCGCGCGACCTGCTGTCTTTTGATATTGCGCGTAAAGCTACCTGGCATGTCTGTTTTTGGTAAAGTTTCTTTCTTTTCCATCCATTTGCGCATTCGGATTTGGACACGAACACGTGAGGTGAGCAATGCCCCTCTCCGCTCTCCATGACTCGCGACCCGCTGTATTCCCGGAGTTGAAGCTTGGAGACAATTTTGGAGAGGTTCCCCACCACAGCGTGTCCGTTGCGAATGAAACCTAAGCCCACAATTCTGACAGTTGGGCCGGGCTCGATTTCATCCCAAGCTTTGGCTAGGGCTTGGATTGTTGGGACAAGCATGTGCCGATATGCAGGCGGCTGGCGGGAATGGCAACTATGGCGCCGATCGGAGCTGGGCAGCGTCAGCTTGACAAGGCGCACACCAAGATTGCACCAAGCACATGCAGCGCGAAGCTCTGCACTGATCACGGTACACGATGGGTACGGGGCGCTGCCAGGACCGGGATACCGTCTCGTGCATTCGTCCGACGCAAGATATGACGGGAAAAGCTGTGAGGGTGAGCTGACGGCGCCCTTCACGATGCTACTACGTTGTCCGGGAGCCAGCCGAGCAGTGTAACGTTGTGGCTGGGGCTAACCGCCAGCTCGTCCGTCACATGTGGTCGAGAATGCGGAGGGTACGGTGGGTGAGGTCATAGACGTCGGCATGCGCGAAGCCTTGGGGTGACGGCCAAGCGCCGGGGCTTAAGCGTGGCTAACATGGCCGCATGTGTCTTGGGGGAGGTTTACTCCATGGGGAGATGGAGTGGGGATCCTCACGAACCATAGCTCTAGCGCCACGAGACCCCTCCTCCCACACGGCGTCTTGTTGGCGGACACACACCAGGATTCCGGGGCCCTTCACCGTCGCGACGGGCGTGCCGGGTGCCAGTGAAAAACGACTTTGGGACCATCCAACATGCCTGTCGCAGCCTCTTACAGCTGTCGTGCGCCGTCGAGGCTCCACTTTAAGGCCTCCCTCTCACGGTGAACTTCCCCAGGTATATATAACATGGGCTCCTCATCTCCCCCGCCGTTTCTTCTCCGCCTCCACTGCTCTCTGCGCTCCCTTGCCGCTGGTTCTACTCAACCTTGGAGCCTGCGCCATTTCAACCTCCACCATGGACCGAAAAGACCATGGCGTGAGCCACATGCCCGACAAGCAAGTGGCCTACGCTGCCGAGAAGGAGGCTGTCTACGACCCGGCCACCGAGAAGGAGGCTACCTACCAACCCGTCGACGAAAAGGTGTCCGCCTACAAGCCCGCCACCGAGCACACGGCCGATGCAGGCGCCCGTCGCGAATCCGTCGCGCACAACATCGTTGAGAACCCTCTAACGCGTCAGACCAAGGCCGAATGTGTTGGCGCTGCTGAACAATGGGCTGCCAAACATGGCATGGAGCAGCACGCCGCCCTCTTTGGCAAAGCTGCTCTTGTCGCGCGCGACCCCGACCGCTTTGAAATGCTCACTGACCTCACTCACGAGGAGCGCGATGCTCTCATCTACGAGCGCGACCACAAGTGGCATGGCCCCACCATGCTGTGGTACTCGATTGGTCTGTGTGCTGTTGGAGCCGCCACTCAGGGTTGGGACCAGACTGGATCCAACGGAGCCAACTTGTCCTTCCCCCAGGAATTCAACCTTACCGAGGGTGAGAGGAGTGAATGGATTGTCGGTCTCATCAACTCCATCATCTTCTTGACAGCCGGTCTGATCGGCGCCTTCATCGTCGACCCCCTCAACAAGTATCTCGGCCGTCGGGGAGAAATCTTCCTCACTGCTGTCTGCCTTACTGCTACTCCAATCGGTTCCGCCTGCGCGCAATCATGGGAGGGGCTTTTCGCTGCACGCTTCATCATGGGCATTGGAATTGGCGCAAAGAACGCTACTGTCCCGATTTACTCTGCTGAGATGGCCCCGCACCGAGTTCGAGGCGCCCTGGTCATGTTCTGGCAATTGTGGGTCGTCATTGGTATGTATTCGTCATTCTCACTTGTGTTGGCCTGTGGCTAATCTCTATTCGCAGGCATCTTCCTCGGCTTCTGTGCCAACGTCATTGTCAAAGACACTGGTGACATTTCGTGGCGTCTGCAGCTTGGTTCCGCCTTTATCCCGTCCTTCATCCTCATGGTCGGCATCTTCTTTTGCCCCGAGTAAGTGAAACCAGCCCGCCATGTACTTGCGAATCCTACGCTGACATTGTTTCCAGGTCTCCTCGTTGGTTGATGAAGCATGGCAAAGTCGCCAAGGGCTACGAATCCATGGCTAAACTGCGTGCACACCCCATCATCGCCGCCCGCGACTACTACTACTCATACGTCATCTACGAGACTGAGCTAGCCGTTGCACGTGGGGCAGGCTACTTTGACCGCATGTGGGACTGCTTCCGCGTACCCAGGATCAGGCGTGCCAACTACGGTGCTTCCACTGTCATGATTGCTCAGCAGATGTGCGGTATCAACATCATCTCCTTTTACAGTTCAACCATCTTCACGCAGGTCGGTTACAGCCCGACGCAAGCCTTGTACGCTTCACTCGGCTACGGAGCTATCCAAGTCGTCTTCACAATTCCCACTCTGTTTCTCATCGACACCAAGGGTCGAAGGACCCTATGCATGTGGGCAAGTACATCAGAACTCATTTCACAGCTGACCTCATACTAATTGCATACTAGACCTTCCCCATGATGTGCATCTTCCTGTTAGCCGCGGGTTTATCCCTGCTCCAACCAGAATCTGCCAGTCAAGCTGCGCGCATCGGGCCCGTCGTTTTGTTCGTTTACCTCTTCACCATCATGTACTCCCTCGGAGAAGGACCTGTCGCATTCCAGTACTCTGCCGAGGTCTTCCCTACCATTCAACGTGAGCAGGGAATGGCCTGGGCTGTCTGCATCAACAACACCTTCGCTGGTGTCCTATCGCTCACCTTCCCTCGTATGGTATCGGTCATGTCACAGACTGGTGCTTTTGGATTCTACGCTGGTCTTAACCTGATCGCCTGGTTCATGATCTTCTGCTTCGTGCGCGAAACCAAGCAGCTTACGCTGGAAGAACTGGACCAGGTCTTCAGTGTGCCTACCAAGAGCTTCCTCAAGTACGAGATTACGGAGTCTGTGCCTTACTTCTTCAACAGCACCATCCTTCGCCGCAACGTGCCCAAGCCACCCCCGATCATCGAGAAGGGTTACGCCACTGATGCGGTACCTGACGCGTAAAATTACGTTGAGAGCAGAAGGAAGAGTTACGGTCCCGATTCTACGGCACCTGAGACTATGTAATGGGTCCATGAAGTGTGAATAGTGCACGACTCTTATTGACCGAATAATGATCACCCCAGTCCGAACTAGATGCGCGCTTTTAACCTGGTGAACCTGTGGTATTGTCATTCTTACTTCTGCGAAAATTATGTCTATTGCAGCCCAGACTAGTTCCAATTCTGAGGCATGCAGGCTTTTCCCAGTGTTTGTCTATCGATACGTTCGTGTAGTGGTGATTGATTTGGATGCAGGGCCAGGCTGGCCTTGGTTAGGGTTGAATACGATCCATTAGCCCCCAAGAAAGATATTATGATGGCGTAGTTCATCTGTTACGTCGAAAGGCTAGTAGTATACACTAAACACAGGCGTTCCCCACTTGGGTCTACCAAAAGCGGGGTATCATATGTAGTTGGCCACCTCTGTCGATCTTGCATCAGCTAGTGTGGAAAGACTAGTCTCACGTCTTCTCACTCTAAGCGCCCTCTAAACAAATCCACTCCGTTTACTCAGCTCGAACGCCAACTAAACTAAAGCACTGTGACTTTCACAGATGTCGGCCGCATGCAGTTCACAGTACTGTAAGTCCAGCAGGCGTCGGATGAAAGCAGATGCGATATTCAAATGAACAATGCCTTGTCTCTGGCAACAGGCAAAAGATGAACAAAGACTAGAGCCTGACACCTGGAGAATCACATCATTCAATCCCGACGGTACAGGCGTATACTGTAGAGAGGTACCAAGAAGCCGAAAGGCACGGGGCAATGGAGTATGACACCTCGAACGCGAAACTGTGTTACGACAAGTATCATGATAACGGGACCTGAGGGTTACAGTCACGATGCACGGCTTCCCGTCGCGCAGGGTCACATGGTACAACACACAAAGAGGCAGCTTGTGGACATGACAAAGATATGACTTGACTTCTCAATGTTGAGAACCAGTATGAGTGAAAACCCCGAGCAGCGACAGTGAGTCCTTGGAGATGACTTGGAGAGGCAATGCATCAGTTGGGAGAATAGAAAGGGAGTATCGAAGCGTTCGTTTCTTCACACCAGTACACAACAAATTCAACAGCTCGGACAAACTCAGCCAATTACTATTCAAAGCTTTCGGAGCACGTATCGACATTCCTACATCATTTCTCGATGCTTTCATCCAAAGCAAAGTCGACGATGGTATCTAAGACAAGCGGAAAAGGTTCTAGAGCGCTTGAAGACTTGCAAACTGGGATCAAAGATCGGAAACAACGACTCACCGCAGTTTTGAAAGGGTTTGAGGATAAGCCAAAATGGACGTATCCAAAAGATGCTATGGATATAATTCAAGAGGCGCAACAGGCGGCAATAGAACACTGGGATCTTGTCAGAGAGGGTCTCACCCGGCTACTCGAATGGCCTAGCAAAGAGATGGCTAGTGACGACTTCTTCTACGAAGCCACCGGACCCAACAGCATGTTTGACCGAAACAGCGACTGGTTTGACAAACAAGGTTTCCATCGCTTTGACACCAACTACTCGTTCTCCGACAGATGGGACAAGCAAGAGCTCAGTGTGACGATTTACGTACCGAAACATCGGACACCGGGACGCGAAGCGCCCGTCATGTGGTTTTTCCACGGCGGGGGATTCGTACGTATTTCTGATACGCATTCGACATGAAACACGCTGACGTGTGTATAGTGTACTGGTGCTTCCGACTTCATCCCTTGGTACTCGCAGACATCTGTTCGGAGAGCCAAAGAGAAAGGCGCAATCATCATTGCGCCGGATTACCCTCTCGGGCCGGAAGGCAACTACGCCGACATCCACAATGCGCTCTACGACTTTCTCAGGTGGTACAAAGAGGACGGATGCTTCGAGAGTGACTTTGACAACTGGCAAGACTGGCTTCGCCATGAGCTCGCAGACAACGACTTCACCATCGCCAAGCACCGCGTGTACATCGAAGGGGAAAGCGCAGGCGCACACGCCGCCGTAAGTGCAATATGGCTCAACGCATCCACGACAGAAGGATTCAACATGCCAATCTCCGCAGTTCTTCTCCGCTACCCCATGATCACGCACTACACACGCCAACTACCCCCCAACAACAAGAAAGTAGCATACATGGGCACCAGCCTCCCACAAGACGCGATCAAACGCCAAGCCAAAGCAATAGAAGAAGAGATCCTCCTCCTAGAAAGACTAGACATCCTTCCAACGTGCACGAGAAGATCGCCTCCCCACGGCATGGCCTTCGCATTCCTACTGTCCACGACACAGACATGGCGGTCTTTCTTCCAGCGCGAGCACGGCCACCCCAGGCTGAACATCTGCCCCGACCCGAGCGACGAGAAAGCCATGGATTGCGTTGAACGGGCTGAACGGTGCGCACAGGCCACTGATGTCGCGCTCCTTCCGCCAATGTACACCTACCACGGCTACAACGATGGGAATTGCCCCGTCGGAGATACGGTGAGGTTCGTCGATGTGCTGAGAAGTTTGTATGGCGATCGGTTCAAGGACGAGAGCGTGCTCTGCTTGGATGTGGTTAGGAGGTTGAGTAAAGCCGCTGTTTGGGACGCAGAGGAAAAGGTGCTGAGGTATAGGGAGGTTGGCGAGGTCCCTCATGGATTCGATTACTCGCTTGATGAGGAGAATGAGGGGTTTTTGAAGAGGGCTTATGATTGGGTGGGTCGGTATTGGGGTGTGTAGGTGTGAGGGTTTTGGTGGAGGGCCGGGGTGTTGCTTGGTGTTGGTGTGCTAACACTTGGTTATACAACTATGTGTTATCATGGGGTCATATCTTAGTGATCTCTGCAAGATTTATGTTCTGTCTTCGGTGTACATCCTTCTTGTAATGCAAAATTTTTTCTGCAAGAAGTGAGAGAGGTGAGGTGGAGAGAAGGATGTAAAGGACATTATAGGCTTAGCTGCGCACCGGTTCATAACATGAAACAAGGAGTGAGAGCCGAATAGACATTTTGCCGAGAACAGTGGATTACATGCAACCATAAAGATCCATGTTCTTGCATTCGTGGCATTTTCTACGCATATTAGGCGCCACATTGCCTCGGCTCCAGTGACGCCATAGTCTCATGAAGAGAACGAAACACGCTCAAAATAAGCTTTTCTACTGCCTTCTTTGGCGTCTAACCCCTTCATCGATTGCTAGACAAATGAAAATTTAACTTAGTCCCCGTCCGCTCACCCTACTAGCCATACAAGGTGCCCTTCGTCCGCTCACTAAATTGTGTCTCGTTATGCAAATGCTGCGTAACATCCATAGTAGTAGTAATATGCTCTCTACTCAGTTTCTCCTCCTTGCGACCCGCCAACAATCGAGCAATCTTGAGAATATTCTTAATCTGCCTTCCGTTCAAATCCATCCTCGCGAGTTCCGTAAGCTCGGTCTTATCGATGGTATGTTCCTGCGACGAGGAATCTAAAAAGTTCTTCCAGACCGTTTTGCGGGAGTCGATGGTGAGACCGGGATAGTCAAGTGAGATGTGGATGCGTGATTGGAAGGCCGGGTCGAAAGTTTGGACGCGGTTAGTGGTGAGGAACATGGTGCCTTCGTAGTATTCTAGAACGCGGAGGAAGATGGAGACAAGTTTGTTGCGCTCGAGTTCGTGAAGGGAGCGTTGTTCGAGGAAGACGTCGGCTTCGTCGAGGAGGAGGACGGCGTTCCAGCGGCTGCACATTTCGAGAATATCTTGGAGCTTTGATTCGACTTTTCGTGGGTCGAAGCCGAGATCTCCCGCACTCATCATGTAGAGGGGGACTTTCATCTCTTCTGCTACTGACTCGCTCGTGAGGGTTTTGCCGACGCCTGGTGGGCCGCAGAGCAGGATTATCATTCCCTTACCCTTGCCTTCAATTACATCGTCAAAAGTGTCTCGAAACTTGCGCTGAGATTCCGTGAAGCCCAGGATTAGCTCTTTCTGGTTCTTAGGCAACACCAACCTATCGAACGCGTCGGTCTGCCATTCGATTTCCTTGACGCAGTTCACGAAGAAGTTCAGCCAGAGCTTATTCTTCAGACTGTAACCACGAAGCAGAGGCGAGCATATAAGCTTCTGCTCAGTAGTCAACGGCGTATGTTTGGCTGCATCTTCTTCATCAGCGAATGCGCCATCCATTGGCATACCGCTATCGTCTTCATCTTCGAACTGGTCCTCGCACTCGTCGACTTCGTCTTCATCATTCTGCCCCGGAGCTGGCGGTGGGGTAGGCTCTTTCTGGTTCAATGGCGTAACAAAGATTGATTGCGTAGGGTTGAAGCGGTTCCAGCCGTAGGTGTCGATGACTATGCGACCCTTCACGTTGTACTTGTCCTTGTTCCCGAATCCACCCTGCCTCCACGCAACGCCCTGGTATGCCCGATAGTTCGGACCAGCAAGAGCTTCAGCCTTAGTACCGCGCTCGATTAGACGAGCGCGAATAGCTTCGCCTTCTGGATGGAACTCGATGGGATACACTCGCAGAGTGGTGATAGCGCGTGTACCGGTATAAGCAGCAACAGAGAGATTGATCTTGTTGGAACCGAATTTGGCACCATCCCAATCGACGTACTTGCACGTCAGCCAGAAGCAGGGCGCGCCCGTACAGTCCACTCCATAACGCGTCTCCACCAGTGTCATGGCTGTCTCTTGACCATCCTGCCGGGCGAAGACTGTTGCACCTGGCTGATATAGTGTCCTGCAATGTCGATGTACGAAGTCAGCGTTTGTCTCACGTGCAGTTCTTGCATGGGGATTTTTACCATAGGTGTTCGTATGTCATAACCTTCTTACTCTTCATGTCTTGAGAGGTATCGATCATGTTCTTGAACTCCTTGGTGAGAACCTCTTGAAGTAACTCTGCGTGCTTTTTGGTTGTGCGCTGGTCGTCCGTGTCGTCGCCAAGCTTGGAGATGGCGTCTTGCAACTCAGCCCATCGATGGATGAGTGGCTCAAACTTGCCTTGGAACTCGAGTCGGTTAAGACCGACAGTAACCCCGGGATAGTTCTTGAGAACGCCAGCGAGCAACTTTTTGAGAAGTGGGCTCTGGACAACGATGGAGTGGATAGATAAGACTCGTCGAGGATCGTTGTAAACTTTGACGTTTCGCACAAGCAGTGCCCATTTCGCAGTCTCATCGTTTTCGACAGGGTCACCGATATCCTCAGGGATCTCCTCTTGCCATTGAAAGCGACCTTTCTTATCCTCCTTTCCGGAGTAGAGATGTTTGAGACCGTTTTTCATTCCCGGGTCGCAGGGCTCCTCGTTCTTTTCATCTTTCTCTTCAGCATCTTCATGATCGGTGACGCCATTTTCAGCCTGCTTTCGACTTTTACCGTTGACAAGTACATGTTTGATCCCATTGGTATTGGCCTTTGGTTTGCTCTTGGCGATGGGCTTGTCTTCTTCAGCTGACGAAGAGGAAACGGATGGCGACCGAGCCTCGCGCTTGGCTTTAATACGTCTCTCTAGCGCCATGATTTCACGTAAGTAGGCCATCTGCTCAGCATGCGTCTCTTCTTCAGTGGACGAGTCGCACATGATGGATTGGGTTCTCGACAAGTGCTATGGGGGAGACTGAATAGGTGCGGTGTAGTCCTATCGATGTTGAATTGGTATAGTAGATACTGGGACGGTGTGCTGAATAGACCGGTGGAGAGGGACGTCGTAAAGTGAGAGAGTGGAGAAAGGGAAGCTGAAAGCTGAGCTGTATGTGTGCAAGCTGGAGCTTCGGCGGAGTGGTTGGCGGGAACAGTGACCGTGTCCTGATGACAAAGAAAAGACCGATACACCTCTTTTTTTCCAACAAGAAAATCACTGTGCAAGATGAAGGTGAGTAAACTGAGACCTAAAACACAAATAAGTACCTCGCAAGGCTATAGGTAGTCAGCCAAGAAACCGGTCAGTTCCTCCCTGTTGCCTGGCCTGCGGCGCTACTGTGGAACGTCTGCCTGTTGTGAGTTTGGGAGCGGCGATTCTGCCAAAGGGCTGCAAAATTGCATTCTTTGACTACTACGACCGGCCTCCAGATATTTGTTCACCTATGGGAGTCTTATAGGGCGTTATGCGTTGTCAATGTAGCCAGGTCGTACACGCGTCAGCGGTGGCGCCACTTCATTGCTCAGACGCCACAAGCATGGGAACGCGTCTTCCATCTCTTACCCGGACTCTGTTCCAGATTGAATACGTCTAAGACGACGTTTCGATTTTTTTTAATCACTGTTGGACGATACTAAGCTGCACCGCGGAGAGTGATGCCTGGAGCCCTCTCGGCGTGTGAACGAGATGGACGCCGGCCCGATAGACTGACTGACGTACACCATTGCACAGTCACGATGCGAGCGGGGATCCATGTGCATGAGAGAGATAAGATGAGATAGGATCGGAGTACTGATGGCCTGGGTGTTGGTCGTGTAGCTCGACGCGTGAGGCTGACGAGACACGATGAAGTGTGGCGGTGCGTTTTGTTACCCCGCGACCGGCGTCGGCGTTTGTGCCCCACGCCATCTTTTTCATCTCCCATGCGCTGGCTCGACATTTTTTGCGCGGCGACATAACGGAGACATCACGTCAAGCCCCAGGCGCTCTATAGCCCGATATGACTACTTCCATCAAGATACCCTGTTCTTCAGCCAATATTGGCCCCGGCTTCGACGTCATCGGCCTGGCATTGAACCTCTACCTCGAATTAGACGTCACAGTCACCAAGAAGGAGAAATCAGAACACTCACTCAACTGCAAGATAACATATGAGGGTGTAGGCGCAGAAGATGTCCCTCTTGTTGCGCAAGACAACCTCATCACACGAACCGCCGTATACGTACTTCGCTGCCACGGCATTCGCGACTTTCCTTCCGAGACACATGTTCACGTCAAGAACCCGATACCACTTGGACGAGGATTGGGCTCTTCAGCTGCGGCTATTGTAGGAGGCGTATACCTGGCGAATGAGGTCGGAAGCCTCAAGCTGTCGAGAGAGCGCATGCTCGACTACTGCTTGATGGAAGAGCGTCACCCAGACAATGTCGCAGCGGCGCTATATGGAGGTTTCGTCGGTACATACCTGAACGAACTATCCCCAGAAGACACAGAGCGCCTTGAGATACCCCTCAGCGAAGTTCTGCCACAACCTGCGGGTGGTGTAGACACGGGTCTGCGCCCACCCGAGCCTCCCCTCAACATTGGACACTATACCAGGTTTACTTGGTCGCCTGCTATCAAGTGCATATGCATAATACCGCAATTCGAAGTATCGACGGCGAAGGCGCGTGCAGTGTTGCCAGAGTCGTATTCGCGCAAAGATGCCATCTTCAACATGCAGCGACTGGCTGTCCTGACTACTGCACTCGGTCAAGCCACACCAGACCCCGACATGATCTACACAGCTATGCAAGACAAGCTCCACCAACCCTACCGTCGCGGCCTCATCCCCGGTCTTACCGAGATCCTCCAATCCGTTACCCCACAATCACACCCCGGCCTTCTGGGCATCTGTCTCTCAGGCGCCGGGCCCACCATACTCGCACTCGCGACGGAAAACTTTGAGAAAATCGCAGAACATCTGCTACAAGAGTTCAAGAAGGAGGGTATAACATGTGATTGGAAGCTCCTCCAGCCGGCCGAGGAAGGCACCACCGTGACGCGCCCTTCAAACACCTCTCAACCAGCAGGCGAGGCGTTGACATATGCATCGTCGGGTGTTAGCATCGATGCGGGCAACCAGCTTGTCAAGCAGATCAAGGCGTTGACTGCTAGCACAAAACGGCCTGGAGCCGATGGCAAGATTGGCGGGTTCGGGGGGCTGCTCGACCTGCAAGCAGCTGGCTACACTGAAGCACCGATACTAGTGGGCGCAATCGACGGTATCGGCACAAAGGTCAAGATTGCCTTCGAAATGGGCAAGCATGACACCGTCGGTATCGATCTTGTCGCCATGAACGTGAACGATCTCGTCGTACAAGGCGCCGAGCCTCTGATGTTCCTTGACTACTACGCTTGCAGCAAGCTCGACGTTGAAGGTGCGGCCAAGTTTGTCGAGGGCGTCGCGAACGGCTGCCGGCAATCTGCATGTGCTCTTGTTGGTGGAGAGACGGCAGAGATGCCCGGTATCTACCAGCAAGGCGAATACGACGCCGGTGGTGCAGCCATCGGCGCCATCAAGCAGGGCGCAACAATATTACCAGACACGGCGTCCATGGCGGAGGGTGACGTACTCATCGGTCTAGCCTCAAGTGGTGTCCACTCCAACGGCTTCTCTCTCGTCCGAAGAATCGTCGAGACACAAGGCATCTCATACTCGGACGCATGTCCATGGAGCTCAGGCGAGAACCTCGGAACCGCGCTCCTGACGCCAACCAGGATCTACGTCAAACCGCTGTTGGCTGCAAGCAGGCGGGGTCTGATCAAGGGTATGGCCCACATCACGGGCGGCGGCCTGCTTGAGAATATTCCTCGCATGCTGCCGAAGACTCTGGCTGCCGAGCTCGATGCAAAGAGCTGGCCGCTTTTGAACGTATTCAAATGGCTCAAGAGCGCGGGTCGCTTGGAAAACACGGAGCTCGCGAGGACCTTCAACACGGGTCTTGGTATGGTGCTCGTTGTTAGCCAGGAGAATGTCAGAACGACCATGGATCGGTTACAGGAGTTTGGTGAGAAGGTCTACGTTGTTGGTAGTCTGAAGAAGAGGACCAATGCGGATGAGGAGTGCGTAGTGAACAACATGGATGTGTGGGGTTGAGTAAGACTCGCCTTGTCGGTTCATGCACACATGTAGGGAAGAGAATACGACAGGTATAGAGGTCACTTTAGTCTGGGCCACCGGGAGGCTCCGCGGTTGTAGCGGCACATCAAACAATATATACCCACCTTTTCTCAAGCTTCTAGAACATGCTGAATCCACTGGACATGTTGCTACCATGGTTCCTCTGTCAGACACGCGTCTTGCTGCCTCAGAGTTTCGTTGTTGTGACTAAGGCGTTATATTACGAAACGTTGATATCAGCCGTGGTTTTCAAGAGCCGCACGATGACGTCATGTATTCGGCTGACGGGTGTCAATGAGACGACAGTTGAGGACAAGACGCTAGGGAATACCCTATTGGGATCTGTCTAGTGAGTATGCATGCACACCGCGGCTTATTGTGGAGACTGAGGGCGTGTTGGCTGCGAGGACGCGTAAAGTATCTGCTTACCTGAACTGTACACCTAACAGACATGGCTTTGCTGGAGCCAGGAGCTTGATAGAGTCTAGCACATGTTGCTTGCAATATTTTGTTGACCTTTGCTCCGGCAGCGGTGCAGAAGTTAATGCACAAGTGTCTGTTTATCGTTGATATGCTAGAGAGTCGGGTTGTATGGTGGTCTACCAGCATTGGTACAAACAAGCCCTTGCATCCCGCTCAACCTTCTAGAACGTCTCACCGCTGCGATTGACGCCTTAGTTGCCTTTCGGTTGCAACATCCGTGGGGTACTGCATGTCGGATCCCGCTCCGCAGTCGACGGTGCTGGCTTTGGCCCTTTGTTGCGAGAGCAGGTTATGCTTGTTGACATGGCGTGTTCGTGTCATGGATTGCGCGAATCGCGAATCCAAAGCTAAGAGAATGCAAAGCTAGGAGAAGCGGTATTCAACAGTAATATAGCTGCTATGGACGACCGGACGCATGGGATCCATGGGGTGCGAAGGGGGAGGCAGAATTTGTTGGGAAGCGCGGATTATGACTCTTACCTAGGTGCTGGCTCTTTTCGTCACTGACGTGATGTTCGACATGTGAGAATGCACGTCTTTCCGGCCTGCCTTGGTTCCGATAAGGTTTTATCTGGGCTTTCTGGCACACGTTTGACGCCGCAGATAGTTGTGGGTCAGGGGTGAGGCGATAGACAGGGTCGTGCAACGAGCGCGATAGGGTGGTGATGTGCCGTGAGGGTTATGGAGCTGCCGCATCGAGAAGCGTGGTGGTGTACAGGCAGCCAGACCACAACGCGTTGCTGGTGAGCGGCTGAACAAGGGCGGGGCGCCACGACATGGCTGGCCGACCTTCTATTCGCCTAATCAAGGTTTCGGTGGCGGGCCTAGGAGGTTATGTGCGCCTACGGACCGTTTTCCAGACGGGCCTAACTATATTTTTTTCTTTCGTCCCGGGCTGGTCAAGCAAGACCCAACTCCCGAACAAGGCACGCACACCCCTCCGAAATCTGACAGCATTGCAGTGCAGCCAGCCAGCCTTGACCACCTTACCCCAACCCGGCAACCTACCTAGCCCTGACTATCGCGTCACCCATCCCATCTCATACCTTGCAGTCCATCTTTATATCTTCGAAGCCTCCCCCCTCCCCCTCCCTTCAACATGTCCGCCCCCCACGACACCGCCGCCCTCACCACCCACCCCATCAACACGACGACGCCCGCCGACCCCCCACTCAAAGGCGACGCAACCGCCGCGCATCCTCCCGCGCAAAAGCCCGACCCAACCCTCGAATCCAACGGCCATGGCCCCTCCCAAGGCGGACAGCCCACCCCCGTCCCTCCCCCGCCGCCGAACTCACCCGTCTTAAGAGCACGCTGAAGGCTTCCTTGCGCCAATTCAAAGACTTCCCCGAGCCAGGCATCCTGTTCGAAGACATCCTGCCCATCTTCGCCGACCCCGCGCTACACGAGGGACTGCTGCGCGGTCTTGAACTGTCTATCGAGAAGCAATTCGGTGCCACAGGCGCCAAACCTGATGTTGTTGTTGGACTGGATGTGCGCGGGTTCTTGTTCGGACCTAGTTTGGCGCTGAGGTTGGGTGCGAGTTTTGTGCCGGTTAGGAAGAGGGGCAAGTTGCCTGGGCCGTGCGAGACGGCCGAGTACAAGAAGGAGTATGGAAGCGATTTCTTCCAAATGCAACAAGGGGCTATTAGGAGCGGGCAGAATGTGCTCATTGTAGATGATATTATCGCGACTGGTATGTTGGGACCCCGGAGATTCTAAATGCATGTTTTGAATGCGCGATGCTAATAAGATTCTAGGTGGCTCCGCAGCCGCAGCCGGCTCTCTGGTGAAGAAACTAGGCGGAACAATCATGGGATACCTTTTCATACTCGAACTCGACTTCCTCAAGGGCCGCGATAAGCTCGATGCGCCTGTACATACATTGCTTTCGGGGCAGGAGGAGAAGATGGAGCAGTAGATTTGTAACATTTGGGCGGGATTCTCGACTCGATACCGTAAAACAAATACACCGTATAGATGGGGACAAGGCGGAATGCATATGGGCGGCGTTGGTGGTTTGTAGAGTCACGATGCATGCGCGCTGATACAGAAGAAAATGCGCTGCAAAAATATTACGGTGAATACATTCGACACCACTCCACTGATAACACATCTTCGTGACGCTTGTAAAAGCTCCATCAGACTGTCTTTCTCGCTATGAAAGCTGGTGTAAAACCCCGCCAGAACGCGCACCCCTCTCCGTCGCAAAACTCACATTGTCCCAAAAATTTCCGACCCTCTTTTACCCCTCCCCTCCATCCAACACCCCTGCACCGTGCTGACACATGCAGCTCCCGAATGAGGAAAGTGGGGGGTGGGGGGCAGTCCCGCACTACGCCGATGCCGGATCCCCCCTCATCTAATAGCTTACCCCCCAATGTCATTCTACAGTCTAGGTGCGCCCGCGCCGATGATAGCCTTGATTTACCTGACGTAGATAAACTGTGTCCCATGCTACTGATAGGAAGAAGAGCTGGACCGCGAATTTTCCGTGCTACACGACCTACTGCTTCTTCTACTACGACTTCCACGCGACCTGCCATTACAACTTCAAGCTACAGGGCGATTGATATCAGGGCAATAAGAAAAATGTCTGATATTAAGAAGATCCATACTGCGAATGCTTGTCCTCGTAAGATTCCAATCGCTCATCTCATCTTGAACCCGCCGGTAGCTGTGAAACTCTACTGACCGATGGTGTAGCTGCTGGACCTTATGTACGTTTCTCCTCTACCTTTCGGAGCTTCGATAAGCTATACCAATACGCTGCCACTCAATCTACCCAGTGTTAACGCATACAACAGACACAAGCCATCGTCGCAGGCCCCAACATCTTCGTCTCGGGCCAGATCCCCGCTGACACAAAGGGCAATTTGATTGAAGGGAGCATCGCGGATAAGACAAAGATGTGCTG
This sequence comes from Alternaria sp. 'sect. Undifilum', assembly GCA_024321975.1. Taxonomy (NCBI): domain Eukaryota; kingdom Fungi; phylum Ascomycota; class Dothideomycetes; order Pleosporales; family Pleosporaceae; genus Alternaria; species Alternaria sp. 'sect. Undifilum'. The sequence continues at coordinate 12,362,900 of JAJJZI010000001.1, forward strand.
TGAGAATATCAAGGGTATTCTTACTGAGGCGGGCGTTGGTTTGGATAGGATTGTCAAGGTGAGCAGCATTCCCTTCCCGGATGTATGTGGACAGGTACTTGAACTAAGTGCTGACTGTGACGCCAGGTCAATGTCTTCCTTGACGACATGGCCAACTTCGCTGAGATGAACGGCATGTACGAGCAGTACTTCTCGCACAAGCCTGCGCGCAGCTGTGTCGCTGTTAAGCAGCTGCCTAAGGGGGTACCGGTTGAGATTGAGTGCATTGCGTATACTGGTATGAGCTCGAAACTTTGAGGCGTTGAGCTGCTATTGATGATGCATAGGTTGATTGATGCACCGACAAGGCGAGTGTCAGGGAGTACCATTTTACGAAGCCAGGTAGCAGTTAACTGCGGTTTGACTTATGCAAGATTTACACCTGATAGTGAGCAATCGAATGCGGAAGCTCCCTGGTCCCAAGTCTTGATTTTTGCTTATACGCCAGTTCTTGCAAGCGACACAAGCTCGTTTACTGGCGAATGATATTTTCGTCCTGCAGGCGATCAGGTATATTGCTGAAGATGCTGATTTGCGACGCCAAGATGAGACGCCTTATTACACATCGCGCTCAGCCTTTGCTGCACTGCCCCGCTCCAGCGTTATCATTCAGTTTGTTGTATCTCCTCTTCGACGACTCTGGCTCACATGCTCATATTGCTTAAAAGTTTCCGCTCATTGACTGCATCGACTCCGCTTCAGTCGTGTCACCGCACACATACCATATCATGCGACTCCTTCGAGCTGCAGGCGACTGTGATTTCAGCCTTGTCGAATACACCGAAAATATACCTCCCTACGCCATTCTATCTCATACCTGGGGCGCAGATCATGAAGAGGTCACGTTCAAGGACATATACAAGGGCAAAGGCAAAGGGAAGACCAAGCTTGGCTACGCCAAACTCCAATTTTGCGCTGCGCAAGCTGCAAAGGACGGTCTGGAATACTTCTGGGTGTGTCGGTCATGGTTGCTGTTATGAGTATAGACTGAGTTTCTTCTTAGGTTGATACGTGTTGCATCGATAAGAGTAGCAGCGCAGAGCTCTCCGAGGCTATCAATTCGATGTACAAATGGTATCGCGACTCGACCGTATGCTACGTCTACCTATCAGATATACCATGTCGTATATGGAACACTACCACACAAGAAGTTCCTGAAGAGTCGTTCTTATCGAGCAGGTGGTTCACACGCGGTTGGACGTTTCAAGAGCTTCTTGCCCCTCGAAAGCTACTGTTCTTCTCTGCAGATGGCGCTGAGATTGGAGACAAGACAGATTTCTTAGAGGGCATCGCGCGCCAGACTCACATCCCAAGCGGGGTAATCAAGAACAGCGAAATTACTTGGAAATACGACGTTGAGAATAGGATACGGTGGACGATGAACCGAAAAACGAAACGCGAAGAAGACGCTGCATACTCTCTCTTGGGTTTCTTCGGGGTGCAGATGCCGCTCATCTACGGCGAGGGTAGGAATAAAGCATTCGATCGACTGCGGATTGAGATTAGGCGTCACTATCTTCAACAATATTTTCTAGGAGCTGCAAGTCTTGTGAAAGTGCCATGGGAGAGAGCGGTACGTTGTCATTCAACCTACAATTCAAAGCGTCGCTGTTGACAAATACCACAGGTTCTTATAGCAAAGCGATTCTTTCCTAAATGGATTCTCAAGTCTTTCAGGAGCTTTGTTGACTCTCAAGGGCCAAATCTATGGGTGTTCTGGCTGGTATCAAGGACCGTGATGGCATGCGCGGTAATAATTTTTTTCATTACTTTCCTCATCTTTCTAAGTACGTTGTTCAAGCTGAGTATGATTCTCATACTTTCTAGTGCTTTACTCTCTGTGTCTCTCACGATATACGCGAGAGGGCTCACCATGTGGACTGCGGCAGAGCAGGTTTTTAATATTGTGGGAATATTTACCCTGCTTTGTAGCTTTTTCATTCTTCTCAACTTGCACAGAGCTCAGCAAGAACTCACCGATTCTTTATGGCGGTGTTCATGCTCTCATGAAACGAGAGTCTGGTAGATGGCATCTGCTCTTGTAGCTGTGTTGTTGCATTAGCGCAAACGCCTACATGTCGCCTTAGAGTTTCTTTAAGCAGGAAAAGAAAGAATGTATCCACGGAAGACTTCTTTTTTGTGCTTCTACTCCTCTTAAAGGAGATTGACAAAATTTGCTAAGAGAAAGATATTAAACTCGTTGTGCAGATGAGATCAAGAGAAGCAGGTGTCTTGAGGGTTTTCACTGGAACGGTTGGGCGATAAGCCTTTGAGATCATGAGTTACCTGCAAAATGGATGCAGATGTACTCTCTTATTGGGGGACACATCGCACTAATGTATCGCGCAAAGTCCCAAGCGCTTGGGATGGGAAAGGATGTCTGGGGTAAATATCCGGGTAAAGTTTTGTGACGTATGTTACCGCTTCAGGCGTTGTAACACAGCCAACACTTTGGGAAATTGCAGAATGTTTAAAATGATTCTCTCATGCCATGGAAGTGCCCGAGAAGCCTCAACACCTGGGGAATTTTTTTGCGCAACTCGACATCGTAAACATGCGTTATCTGGTTTCAGTGGCCGCCGTTCTGCATCTCACACACCAACATGCATCTGCGACAGTAGGCGTCCTCGACAGCGATAATCTCCTGCAACCAGATCTACAACAAAACACCCTTGCTCCAAATGAGGATCATGCTCACGCACCCTGGTCCCACAAACCCCACTGCACAACCAGCAGCTATCTCCCCACACTAGGGCAAAAGTATTGCGTCTATACATCAAACACAACAGGCCCACACGGCCTCTCCCTTATCTTCCCACCGTCCTCCGCCCACCTAGCAACAGAATACCTCGACGACAACCCACTCGACAGTTTTTTGACCCAAGAAGACGCTGAGCGCTTGTACCTCCGCGGCCAACCATGGAAAATCGTCGATATACCCGGGAAAGCGAAGGGTGTAGTAGCGACGCGCAAGATCAAGATGTACGAGACGTTCATGGTGGATCAAGCAGCCGTTGTCGTGGATATTGAAGCGGAAAAAGCTTTGAGCGAAATCGAGAATAAGAAGTTGTTGAAGAGGGCCGTGGATCAATTGCTTGTACCAGAGATGATCAGGGATATGAGTGCGGCGCATGCCGGAAACAGAGATACCGATGATGAAAACGAAGAGAACGAGGACGAAGAAGGAAGACTGGAAGAGACCATCATGAAAACGAATGCTTTCGGCAGTACAGTCGCAGAAGTTAGTTCTAGAGCATTATACCCTCTCATCTCGGTAAGTCGTCGCACCGCTGAGCATACAAAGCAGAAACAACACAACTGACCACAGCAGCGGATAAACCACGCCTGCAACCCAAACTCCTTCGTCCTCTTCTCCCGCGCCGGCGTCTCAATGGCAATAAAAGCCTACCGCGACATCGAGCCCGGCGAAGAAATCACAATCTCTTGTATACCCCCCCCCGCCCTTTCCCCCCTTCTCCCCAAACAGTCTCGCTAATACAACCCAGATCTCCTCCTAGGCATACCCTTGCAGAAACGGCAATCTCTACTCAAACGCTGGGGTTTTAAATGTACATGCAGCTTATGCAGCCTCCCCACCCACGAACGCCAAGCCTCAGACCTCCGCCGCACCATGATCGCGCAGGCCGAGGAGAAGATCATGGAGCTAGCGCAAGAGAATAAACTCGATGAGGCGATTTCGCTGGCTGAGGAGTCTGTGGATATGATCAAGGAAGAGGGGATTTGGCCCATGTTAACGGATGAATATGCCATGTTGGCTATGTTGTGGTTTGAGAAGGGGGATAAGGGGAAGGCGGAGGTGTATGGGGAGGAGACGCGTAGGCTGTTGGCGGATTTAGGGTTCTTGGGGATAGGAGAGGAGAGGGAGGCGTGGAGGTTGGAGACGTTATTGGAGAATATTGGGGGGTTGGGGGGTATGGGGGAGGGGCGGTAGAAGGGGCCTTTGAGAGGGTTGTGAGCGAGGATTTGAGGGGGGGTGGTTGTGCGAAATCTAGGTGTACCGTGCCCGTGCGCCATGTGAGCCAGGTCAGCATATGAGTGTAAGGACATAGCTCTAGACCACTACGCCATCACACCCCAAAATAGGATTAATAACTAAGATAGTTATTCTTAGTCTAGAGTAGTATATTTATTTTTAAGGTATCAAAGGTGGTGGTGTGTAAGGACAAAGCTCTAGACCACTACGCCATTACACCTCCGACAAAAGAGGATTAATTACTAAGATAGTTATCTTAGTCTAGAATAGTATATATACTAGCAGGATCTCTGTAACCTCTAGCTTAGAGCTAGGGACTAGCCTATAGCTTAGTCCTAGTTAAGCCTAGTCTTTACATGGTGGTGGTTGTAGTCAAAATAGGTTTTCTAAAAAAGTGAAAAGCAGCTACCCTCTACTAATTAGTCGCAAAAGTAAAAAAAAGATTATGTATAGTTAATAAGATTAAAATAGTAAGTAGATAAAGTCTACGCGCTAAGCGCTTAGAGTAGAAAAGCTTAAACTACTAAGTAAAAGTAAAAGTTAAAAAAATCTACTAAAAGTACTAAAAACAATACTAATTAAAATGGGTTTAACAGCAATTACTAGCCTATAGCTAGTAATAAGATTGCAATAGAGATAAAGAAGGAAGGTGTTACGATCTGAACTAGGGGACGTGGGGACGATCCTTTAGGGACTAGGCGACATGAGCAGATAATCACAGCTAGGCAACTGCGCTACTGTCACGTGACTGCTCACTAACGAGCACGCTCGTACACGAGCGCGACCACGTGACTAATTATCTACGAGCGCTTATCTACAAGCGCATACACGTTTATCTACAAGTACACGCTTGTACACAAGCACCACGTTTATTAGTATATAGTAGTAGGTAATATGCCCTTATAGCTTATTATATTTAAGTTAGAGTTTTACTTAGTAATTAATCTAAAGATTAAGACTTAATTCTCACCCTTGTACTATTACATTAATCTTCTAATCATGCTAGTACACCCTATGTCCCTAGTACTTGTTTATTCTCCTAAAAACCAACCTAGATTATCTTTAGATAATCTTTACACTTTAAACACCTTTAAAGATAAGCAATACTGCTATAGACACACCTGCTAATTCCCTTACTAAGAGGACTACAAGCCGCGCTAACAAACCTAAGACTTATTATAGTAATTATAGCAAGCTTGACACTTAGCTCTTCTAAGCTAACAGATACTTCTATATTAAAGGAGATAAGATTAATAATAACAATAAAGTAGTCTTTGTCTCTACGTATCTTTAAGGAGATGTAGAGAAGTAGGCTAACTTAATCTTTTAACACTATATAGATAGTTCTATTATAGACGCTAACAACACTGCCTTAGTTAAAGACTAGAATGCCTTTAAAATAAAGATAAAAGAAGTTTTTTTACCTTTTAAGGAATCTGTAGTTGTAGAATAGAAAATTTAGAAACTATAACAAACTAAGTCTACTACTAACTATATAACTAAGTTTGAACAGTACAAAACAGTTATTAAATAAGACAATAACAATTTAATATAGATGTACTAACAAGGTCTTAAACCTACTATATAATAGGAACTTATAAGAAGTAGATCTAGCCTTAACACGCTTAACAAACTTATAGCTAAAGCTATTAGAGTAGACAATAAACTCTATAAGCTTATGTTAGAGGAATAATTATTTGCGCAAGAGAATTACGCATCTAAGAACATAGACACTTAACTATATTAAACACCTTAACGCCTGTACTCTAACTAAGGACGTTAGTAAAACTATGTACCTAGGATCTTAAGGTATTATACTACTAATAGCTACAAGCTAATGCACCTTAACAACATTAATAAAAGACTAAGAAGAAAGAAGTTTACGCATAACAAGAGTAATAAGAAAGTTACTTATTATAGATATAGTAAGAAAGGTTATATAAAATAAGACTACTAAAGTTAAGGCAAGGTAACTTAATAACTAAATATTATTTACTATATAGAACCTAACAATAATCTAGACAATAAGTAGAATATTATTATACAACCTACTATTATAGTTTAAGAATAGGACTAGGTAAGTATTAATAGTCTAGATAACCTAGTTATAATTACGCTAGAGGAAACCTAAGATAACAATATTTCTAAAATAGTACTAGACAAAGATATAGAAGCAACTTTAGTAGACTAAACTAAACACAGCAAGATAGCTAAGTTTTAGGGAAGCTATTAACTAGCTATACTAATTACATAGGAAGAGCTAGTAGCACATAACAAGGAGATAGTTCTATTAGCTATACAGAAACTCCTTACCTATACTATAGAAGATAGACATAATATTAGCATATAGGTACTACTAACTACAGAGACTAGATGCTTAATAGATCTAGCAGAAAAGATTAACGCTCTACTAAGGTAGCTTAGACAACTTAAGATCTTTATAGAACTCTGTAGAGGAATATTCTTAGATTATAGCTAGTATGCTAATTTACTAAAGGAACTACAGAAGAAAGGGCTTACTCTAGTAATAACTATTAACAAAACTATACACAACAATTTTGTATAGAAATAGACTAAAAAAGCTAAGGCTTCCTAAAATAAACTAGCGCACTAGCTCTTAGATAAAGAGAAGAAAGAGATTTACAACAAACTCTAGGTAACACACTAGTAGCATAAGGCTTAAGACAACAGCTACGCTAAAGATATATACTATTAGATAGACCTACGTAACCTAGAATATGTAAAGTACTTATAGACTGCATGTGTACACGACAACTGTACAATCTACTATTCTAATAAGTATAGATTAGGGTAGTTTCCTAAGAAACTAAAAGAGATGCCTAGATATAAGTACTAATAATATAATTATCTAAACAACAAATGCGTAGTACATATATAAGATAAGAGACATAGCTTATACTTTTATAGATATAACAATCTAGAAAAGAACCTGTAGATGTACATAACGTAGTAGAAAGATTATAAGAACAAAACTAGTATATAAGAGTGTAACTAACTTTTATAGCACATGTGCCTTAATATTAAATGCAACTAATATATTGTTATAAAGAAGTTCTATAGATTTAGCATATAGTCTTTTTTAGATAGACGCTCTAGACACCTAGAACTACTAAGAAGATTAATATAATAAATTCTCTAAGCCTCCTTAAGCTTATAGTAAAGCTTAATAGATACTAGATATAGGCACTAGTAGATTCTAGCGTACAGGCTAACTTTGTTTCTACTTAAGCAATATTAGTAGTAAGCCTATAAGTATTAGAGAAATAAGAACCCTACCTACTACACGTAGCTAACAGTTAGCCTATACTAGGTAAGACAATAATTACTTATAAGGTCACCTAAGTGACGCTCTACATCTAGGAACACTAAGAAGAGATAGACTTAGACAGTTTTAGACTAGCTACCTACAATATTATATTAAGACTTCTTTAGTTATAAGAATACAACTTATATATTAACTATAAGTTAAAGAAGTTTTTATTTAAGTACTGTAGATTAGATATAACTATAAGCTAGCCTACGTATCTAATAATTAAGATAGTAGATAAGAGGAAGATTTATAATATTGCTAAGAGACAGTAAACCTTAACTACAAACAGCCTTAAGATAAGAGAGTTTAACTTAATAGATACTAGAAGAGCTCTCCTAGATTACAAAGTTAGAGTTTTAGAGATATACGTAACTTTAGATATCTTAAAAGAGTATAAAGAATTTTAGCACCTTTTTATAGAAGTAGTAGATAACAAAGCCTTACTAAGACACTAACTCTAGGATTAGAAAATTATTCTAGAAGAAGAGAAGACTTTACTCTTAGACTAATTTATTAACTATTAGAAATAGAACTTAAGATATTAAGAGAAAAGATAGATAAAGATTTAGCAAAAAACTATATAAGACTTTTAATATTACTAGCAAGATTCCTTATACTCTTTATACTTAAGAAGAATAAGCTACTAAAGATATGCGTTAACTATTAGAAATTAAACAAAATTATAGTAAAGAATTAATATCTACTACTAAATATTATAAAATTAAGAGATTAATTGTCTTACGCTAAGGTCTTTATAGCACTAGACCTCTAAGATAGATACTACTTTATTAAGATTTAGAAAAGTAAAGAATAGAAGATAACGTTCTAAACAAGATATAGATACTATTAATACACTATTATACTATTTAAGTTAATAAACGCCTTAGTAACATTTTAAGAACTTATTAATAATATGTTAAGAGTATACTTAGATATCTTTATTATTACATACTTAATTAATATTCTTATCTACTTTAAGAACTTAAGAGATTATATTAAATATGTCTACACAGTACTAAGGTACTTAGACTAGTTTAACTTATAACTAAAACCTAAGAAATCTAAGTTTTATAAGGACAAAGTTGCCTTTCTAAAATATATTATTAGGGCACAAGAAGTGTAAATTAGTAAAAAAAAGATATAGGTAATTAAAGAATAGCTACAACTAACAATAGTTATAGAAATATAATCCTTTTTAGAATTTTTAAACTTTAGCTAATAGTTTATTAAAGATTATTCTAAGATTACTAGTCTATAAACAAGACTTATAAGGAAAGAAATACCTTTTAAGTAGAGTAAAGAAGTAGAGAACACCTTCTAAACGCTTAAAAGTATAGAACTACTATGCTTTTACATATTTTAAGCAAGATAGCTACTACAATTTAAGATAGATACATTAGACCTTGCACTTAGAGGATACGCTAGCTAACTATACAAAGGTAAATAGTACTTAATTATCTATTATTCTTACAAGTTTTTAGGAGTAGAAGAATAATATAATATTTATAATAAAGAGCTGTTAGCTATAGTTAATTACCTAAGATATTAGAAAGTATACGCTAAAAGCTGCTTAGAACTTATAATATTTACAAATTATAAGAACTTAGTTAATTTTACAACTACTAAGAAACTTAACTAACGCTAAGTTTAATAGTTAGAGGAACTAAAATAACATAAATTTAAGATTGTATATATACTAAGGAAAGATAATAGAAGAGTAGACACTCTTAACTATAGGTACAATATTATAAGAACTAAAGAGATAACTAACTCTACAATACTATAGGTTAATAATAACAGATTATTAGGACTAGTATAGATACTCAATCTACTTATACATATTACGCATAACGTACTAGAAAAATTATAGAAAGCAATTATTAAGTAACACTACAATAACCTAGTACATAGTTACCTAGGTATTATAAGAACTATAGAACTTATTAAGAGAAATTATAAGTTTCTAGGAATAAAAGACAAAGTTACTACTTTTATTACTTAATATGTAGACTATTAGAAGAATAAGTAAAGCACATATACACTTTATAAAGAAATATAAGTAATAAAACTACTTAACACACTATAGTTAGACATCTCTATAGACTTTATTATAAGATTACTAGTCTTAAGAGACCCTGTTACAAAAGTATCTTACAACGCAATTTTTATAGTAGTTAACTAATTTACAAAACAAGCTAAGTATATAACTTTTAAAAAAGATTTTACAGCAGTATAAATTACGCACGTTATTAATAATTAAGTTATTAGATATTACAGTATACTAAAGTCTATGATTAGTAATAGAGACAAGCTCTTTACTTTAAATTTTTAGATAACACTACTTGCTGTAATTAAAACTAAGAGAGAACTATTAACAGCGTATTATCTACAAATAGACAGACAGACTAAACAAACAAATTATATAATAAAAGTATACCTTAGAATAAATATTAACTAATAATGAAACAATTAGGTATTATTACTACCTATAGTATAAATAGCATACAACAACAAGCTTTTAGAGTCTATAAGATAGACTTTATTCTACGCAAATTACAGAAGACACCTAAATCTCTTTATATATACATTCTTAAACTTAAAAATAGAAGTAGCTATTATAATAGCTAACAAGCTAAAAGCAGCACACAAGTTACTTAAGCAAATACTTAAGAAAGCCTAATACTAAAGCCTTTTATATATAAACTAGAAACAAAAAACAGCACCTTAGCTAAAAAAGGAGGATGAAGTATATTTATTTATAAAGAATTTTTGTACTAAACAACTGAGTAAAGAGCTTAATAACATTAAAGTTAGATTATTTTTAATTTAAGACTAGAAGAGACTAGTTACGTACATACTTAACCTTCTACTTAATACAAAAATCTACCTAAGATTCTATGTTAAAATATATGAACTAGTAGACCTAAGAACGCTACTTTAGAAGACCTTCTATTACGAGATAGAAGAAGAAAACAAATTTAAGATTAAGAAGATCTGTCGCAACGTGTATATGTATCCTCTAGCCGGAGCGCGGTATATCGATCGGTCGGTATTTTGCCTCCGACAAGATCTTTACACACTAGAATAACAATAACAGCAAAGAATACCTAGTTAAATATTAAGCTACCTAGACAGTAACAATACATAGGAACTAGACACGAACCTAACTAACTGCTAATTAATATTGCAAAAATACAACAACTATACTAAGAATTAAACTAAGGACATTAGTACACACACTAGCAAAAATAACCTACTTAAGCCTTATAACTATACTAACGTGTTAAAACACTTAAGTGGTAAAAATAAAATAAACAACGTACCTTATAAACTACTAACTTCTAGCACAGTATTATTGACATCTCTAGCAATACTAAGCTTAGCAATAAAAGCATTAATTAAACCTATAATAGCCTACATTATAGGCGAAAAGGCTATACTAATAGATGCTGCAGGACAGTTAACTTCCTGCGCTATCTTAATTTTACTAGTAGCCTCTATATTAGAAACTAGACATAGCGCCTTCTTACGTACACGCTCTTTAGCCTACTTCAAAATTTTCTTATTCTACAATAAACGCGAAATTACTGTTGTAAGTAATTTTTTATTATTATTCACTTTCTTTTCATATTTATTGCAAGTATAATCTAGAGACTCTTAAGATATATTTATACACGCCTAACCTAACTGCGTACACTTAACATACTTTAAACAAGAATTAAGTATAATATAATAAATAAGGCTCTCTAAGAAACTATAATTGTAAAGAGCTTTAGCAAGATAGTTAGCACGAATAATTTTAGAGCTAAGACGTAAGCAACGTTAATAAGAAGAGAATATAACAACTACTTTACTTATAACGCAGAGCAAACTTAAGTTATTTAATAGAAAACTATAAAACACAACTACGTAATTTAAAGATAAATCTATAAAAGAGGAGGATAGTGTTACAATCTAAACTAGAGGACGTAGGAGATAATCCTTTAGAGACTAGGCGATATAAGCAGATAATTATAGCTAGGCAACTGAGCTGCTGTTACGTAACTGCTCACTAATAAGCACGCTTGTACACGAGCGCGACCACGTAACTAATTATCTATAAGCGCTTATCTACAAGCGTATACACGCTTATCAACAAGCGTACACTTATACACGAGCACTACGTTTATTAGTATATAGTAGTAGACAATATGCCCTTATAGCTTATTATGTTCAACTTAGAGTTTTACTTAGTAATTAATCTAAGGATTAAGACTTAATTCTCACTCTTGTACTATTATATTAATCTTCTAATTATGCCAGTACACCTTATGTCCCTAGTACTTGTTTATTCTCCTAAGAACTAACTTAGATCATCTTTAGATGATCTTCATAGAAGGTAAAGACACGTATATTACTATAGTAAGAGCCTATTGGCTTCGGCCTTTTGAGACAACCTTTTGATGTGACCACACATTTTGTAGACACCTTTTTAGTAAAAAAAAAGATTTATTGCTAACAATTAGTATTAAGGCTTATGCCCCCTTATTTAGCATTGCTAATACGCAATTAGTGTGTCGCGTGTTTAGACAGAAACAAAGAAAAGCAAGATAAAGACGTAAATCGCCTCCTAACTTAACGCGCCTTATCCTGCCTATTCTTGTTACTTTACTGCTAGGCGCTCCTAAATAAAGTAAAGTAGCAATACTATTATTGCCTTGCTTGCTAACCTATAGACGCGATAATAGAAAGCCTACTCCTCTTTTTCTACCTCTTTCTTCTTTATCGCCAATTTAACGTCTTGCAATAGCTATTTGAGCTAAGTTCTAGTCTCTATACTTAGCCCTTGCACGACAAATAGGAAGAGGGGGATACTAAAGCAATAAATCTTAAGTACTACGCTAGTATTAGTAAATACTTTAGAGATTATATATTCCTTACACAACTAGCTAAATTAGAGCTTAACAATCTTTTTATATATAAAGATATTGTAGATAAGAGACTTATTTAAGATTTTTATAAACTTCGAAGTCTAGCTAGGTAGTTAAGTTTTAAGATACTTAATTAATTTAGGTGTCTGCATAAGCAGTTTAAGTTAGACTAAATTAGGTGCTAAGTAGATAGTAGCAAAAGATGCTTTTTTTAGAAGAGAGCCTAGAGTAAGGAGATGCTTGCCGTAGAGGTTACACGCTATTATAGTGTATTATATGCAAATTGTTCGTATGCAGTGCTATTTAAATGGTAAGAAGTAGTAAGTAAGTAACAGTAGCTTTATAAAGTATTGCAGGCTCCTGCTGCAGTACGTACGTGTCCTTTCCCTCCTCTATCGCATTATATTGCAATTTTATTATAATCCTACTGTAATTCTGTTGTAAGCTATAGGCTAGCAATCGCTGTTAGACACGTTTTAACTAGTGTCGTTTTTTAGTACCTTAGCAAATTTTTTTAACCCTGATTATCGCTCGGTGGTCTGAGCTTTCCTCCTAGAACTTATCCACCTACTGTTCGAATCTCGTTGACTACACACAATCTTTTTTTTTTGACTTTTGCGATTGATTAGTAGAGGGTAGCTGCTTTTCACTTTTTTGGAACCCCATTTTAACTACAACAACAACCACCATCTTTGATACCTTAAAAATAAATAGTAAGAGCCTATAATACTTTTTTATAAAAGCTCTTTACTTACTACTTCTTACTTTTAAGATTTCCTACACTACATAGTACTATATATAAACAACTTATATACAAACAACTTATATACAAACAACTTACATATAAAAAACTTGTTTATAAACAATACAATGCTTAGACTATTTTTCTTCTAATTTAATATAAAGACTAATAGCTTACATTAAGTAAAATAGACCTTACTAAGTTACTATACTAGAAGCTATAGTAGTAGATCACGAAGCTAGTGTTCATTGTCGTTAAGCAGCTACCTCTGTTAGTTGAAAAGGAGCTAGTAGAGCAAGGATCTCTATAACCTCTAGCTTAGAGCTAGTGACTAGCAAGTAGCTTAGTCCTAGTTAAGCCTAGTCCTTATATCATTATTCTTCTAAACGAGTCTTGTTTTTAAGACGTACTTAATAGACAAAGGCTAGCTTTAGTTTTTTAAAATAACCTTTTAATGTGACTATACATTCTGTAGACACTTTTTTAGTAAAAAAAAGATTTATTACTAATGATAAGTATCTAGGCTTACACCCTCTTATTTAGCATTACTAGTACGCAATTAGCGTGTCGCATGTTTAGATAAAAACAAAGAAAAGCAAGATAAAGACGTAAATTGCCTTTTAACTTAATGTACCTTTTTCTGCCTATTCTTATTACTCTACTACTAGGCGCTTTTAAATAAAGTAAAGCAGTAACACTATTATTATCTTGCTTACTAACTTATAAACACAACAATAGAAAGCCTACTCTTATTTTCTACCTTTTTTCATTGCTAATTTAATATTTTGTAGTAGTAATGTAAGCTAAGTTCTAGTTGTCGGAAACAAAATACCGACCGATCGATAAATCGCGCTCCGACTAGAGGATACATATACACGTTACGACACTAGTTTTTATACTTAACCCTTGCACAACAAACGGAAAGAAAAAGATACTAAAGTAATAAATTTTAAGTACTGCGCTAGTATTAGTAAATACTTTAAAAATTATGTATTTCTTATATAACTAGCTAAATTAAAGCTTAATAATTTTTTTGTATATAAAACTATTGCAGATAAAAAACTTGTTTAAAATTCTTATAAACTTAGAAGTCTAGCTAAGTAGTTAAGTTTTAAAATACTTAATAAATTTAAGTGTTTATATAAGTAGTTTAAGTTAAACTAAATTAGGTGCTAAGTAGACAATAGCAAAAAATACCTTTTGAAGAAAACAAGCTTAAAATAAAAAGATACTTACTATAAAGGTTGTATGCTATTATAGTGTATTATATGCAAATTGTTTGTATACAGTGCTGTTTAAAAAGTAAAAAGTAGTAGATAAAAAGCAGCGGCTTTAGCTTTATAAAGTATTGCAGACTCCCGCTACAGTACGTACGTGTTCTTTCCCTCCTCTATTGCATTATATTATAATCCTATTGCAATCCTACTGTAATCCTATTGCTAGCTATAGGTTAGCAATTGCTGTTAGACACGTTTTTATAAGTGTTGTTTTTTAGTACCTTAGCAAATTCTTTTAACCCTAATTATTGCTTAGTAGTCTAAGCTTTCTTTCTAGAACTTATCTATCTATTATTTAAATCTTGTTAACTATATAGAATCTTTTTTTTTGACTTTTGCTACTAATTAGTAGAGAGTAGCTGCTTTTTACTTTTTTAGAAACTCTATATTAACTACAACAACAACTACCACCTTTAACACCTTAAAAATAAAAAGACAGAGGTTACTATATATATACTAGTCCCTCAGCAAGCTCTATAATCTTATATAAGTAAGGCCTACTTTATTAAATATACTTAATAAACTTTTCTTATAAAAAGGCGCTTATACTTACCTGTTAAGCTTAGGAATTAAACCTACAATATAAAGGCTTATCCTAGTTATTTTATAAAGACATAGCTCTAGACTACTACGCTATTACACCTTAAAAGAAGATTAATAACTAAGATAGTTATTCTAAGTCTAAAGTAGTATATATATTAGCACAGATCTCTGTAACCTCTAGCTTAGAGCTAGCAACTAGTAAGAAGCTTAGTCCTAGTTAAGCCTAGTCTTTACTGTGAGCTACCTAAACATTACAATATTACAATAATCCCAACTTTAACGCGTTATAACTCTTCTATAAACTTAATTTAGGAAGTAATTAAAGATAATAAATTATGTAAAAAAAGCGCGTTTTTTTAATACTATAAAGTTATAAAAAGATTTAAAGTTAATAAACTAATATTATTACGTTGCTACTAAGGTGTAATACGCTCAAATGTAGCTTAAGGACAAGCGCAGCTGTTACGTAGCCTATAATAGAAAAAAAAACTAGTAAATTATATAAAAAGATATATAAGGCAAAGCTTACTACTTATATAAGAAATAGTATAGAATTTTAGTAGTGTAGTTGTTTATTTATTTTTAAGGTGGTAAAGGTAGTAGTTGTTGTTGTTGTAGTTAATATAGGGTTTCTAAAAAAGTAAAAAGTAGCTACCCTCTACTAATTAGTAGCAAAAGTCCAAAAAAAAAGATTGTGTGTAGTTAACGAGATTTAAATAGTAGGTAGATAAATTCTAAAAGGAACGCTTAGACTACTAAGTAATAATTAGAGTTAAAAAAATTTGCTAAAGTACTAAAAAACAACACTAGTTAAAACGTGTTTAACAGCAATTGCTAGCTGTAGACTAGTAATAGAATAACAGTAGGATTGCAATGGGATTGCAACATAATGTAATAGAGGAGGGAAAGAACACGTACGTACTGCAGCAGAAGCCTGCAATACTTTATAAGTTAGGAGGCGATTTATGTCTTTGCCTTGCTTTTCTTTATTTCTGTCTAAATATGCGACACACTAATTGCGTGCTAGCAATACTAAACAAGGGGGCGTAAGCCTAGATACCTGTTGTTAGTAATAAATCTTTTTTTTTACTAAAAAGGTGTTTACAAAATGTAAAGCTACATTAAAAGGTTGTCTTAAAAGGTAGAAGCTAAGTAGTGTAGTTGTAAAATAAAAAGCTTCTAAAAGTTAAATAACTTAGTTTTTCAGTTACTATTTTCATAAACCGGTTACTAAATAAAGTATAAAGAATAATAATAACTAGTATCTTTTGAATCACAGCATTAAATATAAGCTTTATTTTAAGTTCTTTTAAAGAAAAAAATACAAGAGTACAGCATTAATAAGTAAAATATATAATACAAATAAAAAAACTTTTCTTATTAGCTATATAACTTACATGAAAAGAGTTTTTATTAAAGCTTCTTTAACTTCAAAAGAGCGCATTACAGTAATATAAGATAGTAATAAAAAATAAGTAATACTACTATATAGGTGTTAGGGTGTATGAAGACATACTGCTATAAGGGCAAGAGATTACTATGTAGTAGGTAAATTATGTAAGAATAAGGTTAGTAAAATTGTAATCTTATTATAGGTTAAGTATAAAAACCATTAGTAGAAGGAGACGTCTATTTAATAGTACAGTACAAGTGTTAAGTTGTAGAGTAAGTAGATAATAAATAGTAACTTTTTCTGCAATCTAAAGAACAAGTTATATACCTTAAGATTATATAGTTAAGCACTAATCTAGTGTGTAGTAAGGTATTACTTTATATACTAGCACAAACATCTTCTTCTTATAAGCTTAGCTTTACTTAGCTATCTATTTTATTAGAAGAAGAAATAGTTAGAAAAATAAAAAAATTAGTAAATAGATATATAACTTAGTTATCTAGAACACTGCTTAGTGCTAACAAAACTTGTTTTTAAGCAGTAGCTATAGAATTGAAGTGTTTAGAAAGCATTTAGATTTTATAGACTTAGCAATTTTCTTACTATATACCTATCTTAGGCATATTTTTATTATTTACTTATTTCTTACTTTTTGAAGCGCTTACTTTGATAAAGCCTTTAAGTAGTAGTATTAAAGTGCTTAGTTAAAGTATAGGCGTAGTAGTAGTAGAGGTAGTATGCTAGTGCATAGGGTACTACCCTACTGCATACTAGGTTACTGCTTAACTATATAATCTCAAAGTATATAACCTGTTGTGTAAATTGCAGAAACAGTTACTATTTATTATCTTTATACTTAATAATTTAACCCTTATGCCGTACTATTAAATAGGCCTCTTTTTCTACTAATAGTTGTTATACTGAACTTATAATAGAATTATTATCTTAATAACTTTATTTTTATATAATTTGATTACTAGTTACTTCCTGCTTTTATAGTAGTATGTTTTTGTACACTCTAATACTTATATAAATAGCAAAGTTTATAAATATATACTTTACTACATAGTATGCGAAAAAACTAGTATATGATTATTATAAAAATAATATAATAATTTCATAAGTGCACAAAATTTAAAAAAAAACTAAAAAAGCTAAGATTCTTAAGCTTACTACTAGATACACTTTTAAAAAGTGAGCATTATTCTTTACTATAAACTATAATAAGGACTATATTACCTAAGTTAGCACTAACAATAAAAAAAGAAAATTACAACTACTTATAAAATAATAAACATGTATTAATTAAGATAGAGTTAAGATATATTTAGCAAAACAAAAGTAGTAAGTTACAACACTAACGTCGACTTTTCAGGAAATTAATTAGAAACAACTAGATCCTAAGGAAACAACCCCGAGGAATTAATTGCGATACTTTTCAGAGCCTGCAGCGAGGGCGCTAGCGCGCTAGAGATGATAAAAGGGTCACCTGCCCTCTCCTTTTTAGAGAAAAAATTTGCGTTTTCTCTTAAAAGCTCAGACTACATGCCGAGGCATCTAGAGCTAATTAGGATTAAGGAGCTTATTAAAGCCTAACTAAACTAAGAAATTGCAACAACTCCAAAAAGCAATAAAAAACAATTTGCTTCTAGAGACTTAGGAGGATTAAATAAAAGATAAATAGAGATAGAAGAAGACAATATTACAACGCCCTGCTAAGAAAAGCAAACCCTAGAGGAACTACAAAGGCCTACCTACTCTTAAACTAGAAGCAACTTTTCTTCTTTTATTAGACTTATTCCTAGATACCTAATTAGAAATAAAATACTGAAAGCTATCTCTATTAAAGAGGCACTTAAGATTACAAGGAATCTAGTAATTTAAGCAGCTAACTTAGCTAAAAATAACCTTACTTAACAAACAAGTCTCTTAGACTTAGTAGAAGTCTTTAAAGACTATATAGAAAATAGCAAAGTAAATAAGAAGAATACTACTATTTTAGTAGACTAAATATTAAGCCTCTTAAATGTCTTAAGGGAATTAAGAGAGAAAATTAAACGCATTAAGAAACTAACAACAAACACGCCTATCTAAAACACGCCTATCTAGAACACGCCTATCTAGAACACGCCTTAAACTGCAACTACTTTTACTACTATAGCAAGTAACAACAAAGATTCACTATAGACAAATTTTTAAAAAACGCAAAAACTAACGGCTACTAGCCTAAAAGACTACTAACTAGTTCTAGTTAGTGAGACCCTAGCTGCTTTTAATACCTTTAAGCTTAGAAATGCTTTTAACAACGCTTTTACAACAAAAAAAAGTATACAATTTTCTATAGTTGCCTTAATTTTAATATCTTCTAAGAGAAACAAAATAGTTACAACTACACTAGCTTTTAAAGCAAAATACTTTTTAGAAAATTAGGCTATATAGCAAAATGTTACAACTTTTAAGGCCGCCTAGCTTATTACGCTCTAGTATAAGGTTGTTATCTACAAGCTTCTTACAAACTACAGCCTAGAGGTTATAAAAAAAGAAGCTAAAACTTTTAACAAAAGCTTAAAAGTTATAAGTAATTTTTTTTAGCTTACGCCTAAGGATAAAAGAGAAAACTAGAACTTTAGCTTAGCATGCGTAGCCTTTACTACAGAGGAGGAGCTTAAAAAGCTATTAGAGGAAAACTCTATATCTTAAGGCAAAGCCTTAGAACAAAGAAACTATAAGTTGTTAATATTGCAAAGTAATACACTGAATGCTAAGAATTTAGCTACTTAAAAGTTAAATACTTAAAAGTAGCCTACTAAATTTGCAGCAAAGCATACTACACTACCTAATATAAGTGCAAGTCTTATACTAGTAAAGGAAAACTTTGTATTTACACTATATTTAAATATACTAACTGCAGTAGACCTTATACAGTAAATAGCTAAGAATACAAAATCCTATAGGCTAGGATAGCTAAGACTAATTAAACTAATTAATATAATTAAAGTCCTACAAATAAATGTTAATAGAAGTAGCCCTACTATAGAAAGCGTAATAAACTTTGCTATTACAGCAAACGCTAAGATTATTGTAATATAAGAGCTGTGGTTAGTAAAAGGACTATACAAGGATACTAAGTAAATTGCTTATCTAAACTTTACGCAAATCCTACTAACTTACTAAGGCCTACGACCTAGAACTCTATTCTTTATTTAAAAGGATTTAGAAGTCGAAGTTAATTCTTATATTAGCGACGACAACAACTTTTAAGCTATTATGTTACTACTTAACACAAATAAGATCTACATCTATAATATTTATAATAAAAAAAGCCTAAGGCAAGGGCTAAATATAACAATGATTTAAAGAGGCCTCCTAAGAGAGTCTATAGAATTGCATTCAATTATCCTAGGGGATTCTAATTGCTACTACCCTAGATTAAGCCTACAGGAGTGCAACCTAAACTACCAAGCAGAGGATTTAGTAGAGTAGGTTAACAACTAAAACCTATCTTTATTAAATACTATAGAAGTTAGCATATTCTTTAGCGCTCACATGTAAAGAGAGAGCATACTTAACCTTACTTTTGAATAAATAATATAGCTTCTAGTATTCTAGACTAGCAAGCTATCTAAGAAGTTAAATTAGACTACTACGCTATCCTGTTTAGTATTGTTAACTAAGGGCAGCTACCTAGCTTACTAAAGAAATATAACACTAAAAAATCTAATTAGACTTTGTTTAATACTACTCTATAAAAGGAAATAATCTAGGCAAAGCTAGAGGACTAAGTACCAGCTCTACTACGCGCCTTAAACTACCTCTTAAGACAACTACTTTAAGGCCTTAATAAACTTTTATAGGAGAGACTAGATAAAATAGTAGAGGACTTTACAACAGCAATTTAGCAGGCACTCTAAAAGTCTATACCTACTATAAATTAAAAACTTAAATTAAAACCTTAGTAGACTAGTAACTTAGATCTTCTTAAGGCTATTTTAAACAGAACCTTTTGAGATTACAAGCAAGTAGCAAGGAGAGGAGACAAAATACTATACTTATAAAAAAAGAATTACCTGCTTGCTAAGAACAAATACTTAAGGGCTATTAAGAAAGCTAAGCTTAACTACTAAGATTAATTCCTCTATAATAAATTGCCTAAAAAGATATTTAAAGCAATAGCCTACACAAAAAAACGACTTGTAAACAAGAATTTTTGCTATTAGAGGTAGAGACTCTTTTAGAGAAAAGTGTAAAGCTTTAGAGAGGAGTTATTCCTACTACCTCCTTCTACATCTGCCCTATTACTTAATAACTACTAAGGAAACTACAAATAGGAATAGCTAATTTTATTTCAAGAGGAGCTTAACACAGCCTGTTAGAAAATAAAAGCTACTTTACTAGAACTAGATAGAATTAGCTAAGAAGTTATCTTAAAAGCATATAGATACTAACTTAGTATATTCTTTAAAGTCTATTTAGTGTTGTTTAACTTAGGATACTAACTAAGATGCTAGCAAAAAGTAAAAGGTGTTATCCTTAGAAAGCTAAACAAGCTAGACTACTTAATTCTAAAAGTATATAGAGTTATCTCCCTCTTATGCTGTCTAAGGAATGGACCAGAAAGACTCTACTTAAAATGATTAAGTATTTTAGCTAAAACAACTAGCCTGCTACACCTTACAAAAATAGGAGGCAGGCTTAAGAAATTAGCTATTAACGCTACACTTCTCTTCTACAACAATATTTAACAATAGAGAAAGAAGAATAAAGTTACTTTAACAGCTTTTTAAGACATTAGAGGCGCTTTTAACTATTTATCTAAGAATAAGCTTTTAGAAAATATAAATAACTAACAGCTACTTACCTGCCTCTTATTATAGACAAACTCCTTCCGTACAGAGAGGCTCCTAGAGCTATCTTTTAATAAGCAAACAGAAAAACTACAGAAGGTTAATACTAGTACACCTTAAAGGAGCCTAGCCTCGCTTATTCTATTTCTAATTTACACGAAACTGCTATTCTAGTTAATTACATTAAACAACAACATATACTCCTTATTCTATATAGACAACCTTTAGATCTCAATATTAACAATATTTATTAGGAAAAACATTAAACTACTTAAAAGGGAGTTAGCTAACCTCTTTATTTAAGTAAAGAAGTTAGCTATTAAGTTGAATAGCTTAAAAACAGAATTAGCAAATTAGACAAGATCTAAGAAAGATACAAACAGATCTCTTACGCTACCTACTTAGGAGACCTTCTAGCTAAAAGGACTAGTTAGATA
Source organism: Alternaria sp. 'sect. Undifilum' (assembly GCA_024321975.1). NCBI lineage: Eukaryota > Fungi > Ascomycota > Dothideomycetes > Pleosporales > Pleosporaceae > Alternaria > Alternaria sp. 'sect. Undifilum'. The sequence goes on from JAJJZI010000001.1 coordinate 12,384,410, forward strand.
GCTAGGCATCTTCTTTAACAATACCCTTAAGTTTAGAGACTACTACTACATAAGGATACAACAAGCAAACTAAGCGTTTTTCCGCCTAAGCAGGCTAGCTAATATTAATAAAGGCTTCTTACTAAGGGCAATAAGACAATTATACCTAGCGTGCATCACTAGCGTAGCTAATTATAGATATTAGCTATTTTAGAAAAGCTAACAACACGTTATTAATAGTAGGCAAAAACTACAAAACTAGGCCTGTAGAAAGATTCTAGGTACTTTTAGATCCTCTCCTGCAATGCCTAGTGAGGTAGAAGCTACTCTATTTCTACTTAGAGTTAGGCTAGACAACGCTATAAGAGGATACGCCTTTAGATCTACTTTACTAGATCTAAATCACCCTCTAAGAGCTGCTATTAACAACAACAGAGGAGAGTAACTTAATTAAATTTAAAAATCTATTATTTTAGCCCTCTTAGACAATACAGAAGAAATATAACACTACGCCTTTACTCTATAGAATGCTAGAACTCCCTACAAGGTCTAAATATTAAATAAGCTAAAAGATATTATATAAAGGGGTGAAGCCCTAACGTCTTTAGTACTTAACAAAAAGCCTCATTTTGCTATCTTATAGATCCTAAGTATCTGGGCGCACCTAGTATCTGTAAGCTTAGTGTATTAGCCCTTCTGCTTTTCTAGCCTACTAAACTTTTCCCTTAGCTCTGCGTTATTTTCCTAAGCTACGTCAGCAGCTGCTACGTAGCTACTTTTGTCTTTTTCTTAGTACTAAGCATAGACCTTACAGAGAAGTAAATAAGCTTGCTAGATAGCCTTTCTCGTTTTCTATTTAATTTATTACTGTTTTCCTTGCATCTTTAGTTAATCTAACACACTTTTATAATCAAATTAAATCTTTTTGTAGTGCTGCTACGTTGAATTAGAAGCTACCTAGAGCTATATCTAAACAAGAAGCTAGCTAGAGCTATATTTATGCATTAAAGCTATCTAGAGCTACATCTAGACCAGACTTTAATTAATTAGATTGCTAATCTTTGTTAAAGCTGTTTTAAATTTACTAAGGATTAATAGTAGAAGAAGTATAATGAGTGCTAAGAGATATCTAGCTGTATAAGACCTTACTTAGAACGTTTTGTAATATAAATTGTTAGATAAGCCTACTATATTGCTAGTAGCCCTAGAAACTAATCCCCGCCGTTAAACAATACAGGTACTATTTATTTAGTACTTTTACACAATAATAGTAAAAGTAGAAATTATATTTAGAAGCTTTGCTGTCTAGATAGCAAGACTACACTAAGATAGTATTAGTAAGGCTAAAATAGAGAACAATCTAGAAGGCTTCTGCAGAGCGAACGAACTAGATAAGATAGCGACTTTAATAATAATATAAGAAGCTTTTTTTATTTAAGAGGCTGTTGATTTAGCCTTTAAAGAAACTAAACTAGAAGAAGAACAGCTACATGCTTAGCTACTAACTTTACTTGCTACATTAAAACTAGTTTAGTAGTTAGCACAACTAAAGCGTTTTAAACAACTTAATCTAGATAATTTTAATAAAATTAGAAAGATGTATTAAATCTTTAAAAAGCAGCTTACTGCTAAAGTAGAAAACAACTAAAAAGATTTTAACACAAAAAGAAGAACCTGCAACTACGCCTTTAGTAGGCTTATAGGTTCTACAGTTACTTTAATACTGCTCTACCTTAACTAGATAGAATTGTTAAACACCTAGAATATTAAACACCTATTAAGCTTCTTTAACTAGATGTTCAGAGATCTACACAGCGCTAAAAAAGCTTAAAATAAGCTCTAGTTTATGTCCTAAGGCAGGAAATCTATCTGTAATTATATTATAGAATTTTAAGAATAATTGCTTTTGTTAAACAGTAAGTTAGAAAAGAACACAAAAATAAAACTTTTTTAAAAGAAGCTTACTTATAAGCTTTAGGATAAGCTTGTAAGTATTACCTTTTTAGACTTAAATAATTTATAAAATAAGTTTGTTAAAATTGCGGACTACTTGTACTAGATAGAATAATATTCTAAAGGCTAGAAAAAGCCTAAAGAATACAGGCTAAAACGCGCGTCTCATCCTCTTCCTCCTCCTCCTCCTCCTACAGGAGATTATATAGAACGAATAAAGTTTACTAACAAATTAGCTAGGCTACGCAGGTTTAGTAATCTAGAACAAAATAAGCTAATAAAAGAAGGACGTTATTTTACCTACACGCAGAAAGGACACTTAGCTGCAAGTTATACTATAGAGAAGACGCTAAAAAAAAGAGAACTACTATATTAAAGTCCCTTGGCTTCAGCCTTTTAAGACAACCTTTTAATGTGACCACATATTTTGTAGACACCTTTTTAGTAAAAAAAAGGTTTTATTGCTAATAATAAGTCTTAGGGCTTATGCCCCCTTGTTTAGCATTACCGGCACGCAATTAGTATGTCGGATGTTAAGACAGAAATAAAGAAAAGCAAGATAAAGACGCGAATCACCTCCTAACTGAACGCGCTCTATCCCGCCTATACTGCCTACTTATGTTAAGGTTTTACTTCTAGGTACTCTTAGACAAATTAAAAAAGTAGCACTATTATTGCCTTGCTTTCTAACTTATATATACATTAATAGAACGCCTACTTCTTCTTTCCTATCTTTTTCTTCTCTATCGCCTTTTTAACGTTATGCAACAGCTAGCCTAACTAGTTAATAATTTCTTTACTTAGCTTATACACGATTAACAAGAAGAAAGGAATACTAAAGTAGAGTATTTTAAGCACTTTACTAGTATTAGTAAACACCCTATAGATCTTATATTCCTTCTATAACTAGCTAAGTTAAGGCTTAACATTCTTTTTATATATAGAGATATTGCAGATTTTAGAGTTGTTTATAAGAGATATAATTATAAAGTCCTAAAGAGGCTAAGTTTGTAGATACTTAATAAACTTAGGTGTCTGCATAATTAGCTTAAGCTAGACTAGTTTAGGGGCTAAGTGTACAATAAGAAAGCTTCTTATCTTTAAATAAGAGTTAAGGTTAAGGAGATACTTGTTGCAGAAGTTACACGCTATATTATAATACAGCGTATTGTATGCGAATTATTTGTATACAGTGCTATTTAAAAGGTAAGAAGCAGTAGGTAAGAAGTAGCAGCTTTATAAAGTATTGCAGGCTCCTGCTGTAGTACGTACGTGTCCTTTCCCTCCTCTATTACATTATATTGCAATCTTATTGCAATCTTACTGTAATCCTATTATAAGCTATAGGCTAGTAATCGCTGTTAGACACGTTTCAACTAGTGTTGTTTTTTAGTACCTTAGCAAATTTTTTGACCCTAATTATCGCTCGGTGGTCTGAGCTTTCCTCCTAGAACTTAACCACCTACTATTCGAATCTCATTAACTACACACAATCTTTTTTTTTTACTTTTACGATTGATTAGTAGAGGGTAGCTGCTTTTCACTTTTTTGGAACCCCATTTTGACTACAACAACAACCACCACCCTTGACACCTTAAAAGTAAATTAAAGTCCTTAAAAGCAAAGGCAAGAAAGCCTAGCAAGAAAAACTTAAGTAGCAAAAACACCTTAAAGGACTAAGATTCTAATTTAGAAAAAGAATAGCTCTTGCTTAAAGTTACTAGCAAGAGCTATACGTAAGCTAAAAAGACTTAACAAAGAAATAAGCTAGTTTTAAAAAGAATATAAGTAGCAATAAAATTACTGTCAAGATATTAATAAATTGTTACACTTTTGCTTTAACTTTTATTAATACAAGAAACCTTGTATACTCTTTTATTAGCTCTTAACTTATTAAGAATACTAATTTATGTGCATCTTTATTTCTCTGCGCAGATTAAAAAGAGTTATAAAAAAACTTAGAACTATTAACAAAGTTACTAGGTTAGACATTAACATTAAAGGATACAAAGATACTATTTAGGGCTATATTACTCTTACATACCCTAGATATGATCTAATACTTAGACAGCCCTAGATAAATAAAAGAGAGGTTACTATTACTCTTTCTAAAAAGTTAATTTACATCTACTTTTCTAGATAAAAGATTAAACTGCTAAGTACTAAAGACTGCCCTGTTTTGGAGAACAAAAGGTTAAAGCAAATAAACACAACAGCCTATTACTTCTATATTAAACAAGTAAAAAAGAATAAGTTAATTTAGACCTTTATAGCTTTTCTTAAGAATATTAAGAAGGCCTTAGCTCTTAAAAAGAAAGTAAATGTTTTGTTATCACTTCCTAAGGCGTACTAACATATAGCTTAGATTTTTAAGTTATAAACTGCTTCTGTACTACCTCTTTCACGTAGACTTAAGGTTAATTACTAAATTAAGTTACAAAAAGATAAAAATAGAAAAAAAGAAACCTTCTTAAGGTTCTATATACAATATAAGTAGACTGGAGCTTTTAGTTCTATACAAAGGGCTGATATCTTTATTAAATAAAGAATAAATTAGAGCTAGCAGTTCTATAGCTTCTTCTTTAGTTCTATTTGCTAAGAAACCTAAAGAAAGATTACAGTTCTACGTTAATTACTTAGCTTTTAACGCTATTATATGATAAAACTGTTATCCTTGACTGTTAGTTTAAAAGACGCTTAATAATATTGCTAAAGCAAAATAGTTTACAAAGATTAACGTCTTTACAGCTTTCTACAAGGTTAGGATTAATATAGAAAATAAGTAGAAGACTGCTTTCTGCACTAAATTTAAGTTATTTAAATAGTTAGTTACTTTTTTTAGCATAGTAAACGCTCTTAGCACCTTTTAATAATATATTAACTAGATACTATATAAGTATATTAACAATTCCTGCTTTGCTTACTTAAGTAATGTATTAATTTATATAAATAGAACGCTTAAAAACACTAACGTAATACAAACAAGGTTCTAGAAGCAATAGGCAAAGCTAGGTTATCTCTTAATATTAAAAAATGCGAATTTGACGTGCAGAGTACTAAGTACCTAGAATTTATTATTAAGGCTAGAAAAGGACTTTAAATAGACTTTAAAAAAGTAAAAGCTATTTAAGAAAAAGAAGTGCCTACAAATATAAAAAGAGTATATAGTTTTCTTAAATTTGTAAGTTTTTATTAATGCTTTATTAAAAACTACTTTAATATAGTTGCCCTGCTTTTAAGGCTTATTAGAAATGTCTTTTTTTGATAAGAAAACGTAGAGCAAGAAGCTTTCAACAAGCTAAAGAAGCTATTTATTTTTAAACTAATACTAGCTTAATAGGATCTTAATAAGGAAACAATTTTAGAGACTAACTCTTCTAGCTACGTTGTAGCAGGAGTCCTTTCACAATATAACAATTAAGGAAGATTATAACTAGTAGCATACTACTTAAAAAAGATAACTAGCGCTTAAAGTAACTATAAGATACATAATCAGGAATTACTTACAGTTATTTGCTGCTTATCTGTCGCAACGTGTAGATGTATCCTCTAGCCGGAGCGCGATTTATCGATCGGTCAGTATTTTGTTTCCGACAATTATGAGCCCGGCCGCTTGATCGTAGTTTCGATTCCCACTGCGCAATCAGCAAGCTGTAAGGTCAACTGTTTGATCAGCATTTTACTCTCCTCTATTCTCCTACAGCACAGCTAGCAGATCGCTGCTACTGCTGTACCTCTCTTTTTAATTATACGATCAATCTCTTTCTAATACGAGCTACCTAGCTACCTACTAACTAACTAATTAATTTGTCGTCACCTTAACAATAACCTACGTCGTGATCCTACACGAAGCATTTTATCTTAAGATAGACCTTACTAATACACCGCTTGTCGCCTTAGAGGTAATCCTTAAGGCTTAATTAGACTAGCTAACCTAGTTTACTCTATTAAGGCTGCACTACTTAGAGAAAGGCATCTAGGATTAAGTTAATCCTAATCTCTTAGACGTACCCTTAATAGATTACTAGGAGCTATAGTATCTAGAACTGCCTAAGGATATTAAGCAGCTAGTTGCTCTATTACCTAGCGCTAGTGCTTAAATACAAGAGGACTATAAGATTGCTTAACACAAATACAAGGCTTAATTACTTAATACTAAGTATAAGAAGGATAATTACAATAAGCTAGTTAATAGGTATAAGGTACAAGCTGCTTAATAGACAAGAAAAGTCGCCAAAATTACTAATATTAAGGACTAGATTAGTAAGACTGTCTATCTAGACCTACTTCTAAACGCCTTAATAAGCATAATTACTTAAAACTTTACTAGCCTTTAAGCCTTAGTAAAGATTCTAAAGAAGGATCTCGCACCTACAGATAAGAATACTTAGTATTTAATTAGGGCGCAGTATAGATTATACCTTAATTAGGCTTACTAGAGACAAATAGACCCTAAGTAATATTTTACTAAGTAGCAGCTACTATATTAATGAGCGACAATTTACTCGCTTCCTAAGGTTGTTAGGCCACTAGTAGTTACTCATTTTTTAGATGCTTTAGGCACTAAACTTACACTAGACTAGTCGCGTAAGAAGCGTAATAAGCTAGCATAAGTAATAGCACTTAGAAAAGCTTAATTAACCCTTAATAATCTAGGAAAGATTTTTAGTATTTTGTTGTAAGATTAGTTAATTACCTCTTTAAAAGGAAAAAGATACGCATTGTTCTAAACTAGATCTAGATTAAGGGTAGCTTAATAATATACAAGCGCTAACAAGTTAAATAAGAGTAGTAAGTAATTATACTTTTGCCCCTGCAAGGCTAGTAAAGGGCCTATAAGTAAGCACTTCTACACACCACGTAACTGCTATTAACTTTAAACTACAGTTACTAGATTAAGCTCTCCTAGTAGTATACTAATTAAGCTGTTAGACAACAACAAAAAAAAGATCCTTAAGTAATAAAATAGTAACAAATAGGTAACCTTACGTACTTAGATTAAGAAGGAAGGCTAGAAGGCTAGCACTAGCAGATTAGCTACTAATAAGTTAAGTAGATCTTACCCTAGCTTATTAGTTTTAGCATTAATTAACCTAAAGGACCTTATTAAGGAAATTAGACTAAATATATTTAGTACAGCTTTTACCTCTTATGCCCTGTCCCTCTACACGATTATAGATAGTAAATTAGCAGTCTACCTAGTTAATACTATAGATTACATAGTACTAGGCACTTTTAGTAAATACGCTAAGGATAAGACTGTTAAAGTAGGCACTTAAATTATACTGGTTACTAGTATAAGAAATAGGCTGCTTAAGAACGTCCTGCATAGCAAGGCTAGCCCTAAGATAGCTAATCTTCTTCTTACTAACGTTAAAGTTGTACTAGGTTTCTATATCAATATTGTATTAGAAGCACAGCTTAAGCAGGCAGGCATTTAGTATTTAGGATATAATTATACCTTGTAATCTAGAAAAATTAAGAAGAGTGTTGTCTTGATTAACTTTAAGTGTTACTTTAATCTCTTATTTATTAAATATAAGCAACTTACTTATTACCTTACTTAACTACTACTTGTAAACGCTATAGCATAATTAAGGAAACCTTAGTTGCGTACTAGCAATAAGGACCTATAGTATTAACAATTAGAACACTGAGGACAATAAGCTATTAAAGCCTTAGTCTACTTAGCGCAGAACGTAAAGATTACTAGCAAGAAGCTATTAGAATGTAAATACTACGCAACAGCTTATACTTTATAAGTAATCTTGTAGTAACTAAGAGAGAGATTACTACAACCTTTTTATAAAATCTTATAAGATCGATTTAATTTCCTAACTAGTTAGCTACTTAAGAAATAGGCACTAATTATTAAAGAAGACTACTTAGGCAAGCTATATAATTACAATATCTAGTTAAAAATACTAAATAATATTATACTTGTAATTAAAGGCTTTGCTATAAAGATTAAGAGGAAATATTAATAAAAAATTGTAGAGATCTATTAAGATAATAATACTACTATGCTGCCTTAGAGAGGGGAATTAAGATATAAAGAATAGGCTATAGAGAAAGGGATTGTAATTAAGATGCTACTGCTATATACTTATAAGCCTATAGCTTAATAGAGAGAGCTAGTTAAGAGCTAATTTATTAATACTTAGAGGTAGAGAGCCTCTTTTAAATAAGCCTAATAACTTATTACTAGTCTAACAGTCTGTGCCTAAAGACTCTAACGCGCTAGCTCGTCGTGATAGAATACCTGCTTAGGTAAGCAGGATAGCAGGGCGTAAATTATCTTAAGATTTAAGATCTTAGGCCTTAAATAGTAGATAATGTAAGTAATTACAAGCTTAACCTCTACTTATAAGACATAATGCTAGGATTATAGGCAAAAGTCTAAATTAGCCTATAAATTATTATCTTCTACTGCGTAAGCTAGGTGGCAGGCGTAAACATAAGGATGCAACTTAAGATCTTAATAATTAACTAAGAAGTAGAAGTATAAGTAGTGTTAATGTATTAATTATAGATTATAAAGGGCTTCGGCCTTTTGAGACAACCTTTTGATGTGACCACACATTTTGTAGACACATTTTTAGTAAAAAAAAAGATTTATTGCTAACAATAGGTATTGGGGCTCATGCCCCCTTGTTTGGCATTACCGGCACGCAATTGGTGTGTCGCTCTAGCATGTTTGGACGGAAACGAAGATGCGCGATATCTCTCTAACTAACTCTCTTAACTAATAACTATTTACTAATAACTATTTACCGCTGACCGCAACTTCTGTTGTCTCTGTCGCTATCCTAGTGGTGTTGCAGTCACAGCGTTTCTGGCGCCTATACTTAGATGTAAACATACGACAACAGCGTTACTATCTAAGCACAGCTCTCTTATCTCTAAAGGCGACTTACAAAATCCTCCTGCTTATTAGTTTATTCTAGCTACTTAATAGCTGTTTTAATACGCTCTTACTCCTTATAGAGCTACTGCAAGATCTCTCTACTAAAGTTATACTTACGCAGGAGGAGATTTGTAAAATAACACACTATTACTGTACTTAGACTATTAATATACGCAACATATTTAATAGACTTACTACTAAATAAGCTTTTTACAACTTCTATTATAACCTTAACATCTATAATACTAGACGCATTAATAAGGTGTTAATAAATAATAGAATTTAACCTCTACGTCTACCTAATTACTATAGGAGCTACTGCTAACAGCTCCTCTTTAACTGACTAGGGAGGCTGCTTAACAAAGGTAAACGTAGGCTTTGTAATCTACTACTATAGCTTCTTATATAGTAACTTAGTAAGGTCTAACTTTACTTAATGTAAGCTATTAGTCTTTATGTTAAACAAGAAGAATAGTCTAAGTATTATATTGTTTGTATGCAGTACTATGTAGTGTAGAAAATCCTAAAGGTAAGAAGCAGTAGGCAGAGAGCTTTTATAAAGTATTACAGGCTCCTGCCGCAGTAACGTACGTGTCCTTACCCTCCTCTACCTCTACCTCCTCTACCTCTATCGCAATCTTGTTGCCAGCTATAGGCTAGCAATCGCTGTTAAACACGTTTTAATTAGTGTCGTTTTTTAGTACCTTTAGCAAATTTTTTAACCCTAATTTCGCTTAGTGGTCTAAGCTTTTCTGCTCTAAGCGCTTAGCGCGTAGACTTTATCTACTTACTATTCAAATTTCGTTAACTACACATAATCTTTGCGACTAATTAGTAGAGGGCAGCTGCTTTTCACTTTTTTGGAGAACCCATTTTGACTACAACAACAACCACCACCTTTAATACCTTAAAAACTAAATAGATTATAAAGATCTATTATAAAATAATTTTTGTAATACCTACTTGCTAAGTTTACAGGTAACTTAGGAAGACTAAGTAAGCTATAAAACTCTTAATTACATAGTTATAGTAGCTTTGCTTACTAAGCATAAGCTAAGTAGAAATGCTTAATAGCATTGCAACAATCTACTTAAACTGCTAAGATTATAAAAGTAGCTACTTTAGTATTCTATATAGGCCTTATTTAAGAATGCTTACAGGAAGGAGATTAATTAAATAAGTAAAAATAGAACTTAGACTAAGATATTAAAAGAAAAAGCAAAAAATCGCCTAATACTTATAAAGTAGGTTTAGACCTATAAGTTTAATTAGAATAGCTTCTTTCTTAAATACAAAGCGTAGATTGTTGTAAGAGGTAATCTTTAAAAGAAAGACTTAATTAACTTAACATATACTGCTACATTAGTAGCTAAGTCCTTCTAAGCAGCAATAGCTATTGCTACTAAAAATCATCTAGAGATTAAGCAATATAATATTATAAGAGCATTTCTTAATACGTTAATTACAGCAGATAACTTAGTAATTTGTAAGATACTAGATAGCTTTAAGAAGCCTAGAAAGTGTATATAGCTTAACTACACACTTTATAGATTACAAGACTTGCTACTATTATAGTATAAGGAGTTCTTAGGATTACTAAGAGAGATTAGACTAATTGCCTTACTAGAGGAGCCCTGCCTATTCTTTAACCAAGATAAGAGGATCTTGGTTTTATTTTATATAGATAATATCTTACTGCTCTTCGCGAAAAATTATTAGCAGAGAGCAATAGATCTTTAGTTAAAGATTATAAATAAGTATAAGATATAGGAACAAGAATTAGTTAAATAATTTCTTAGTATTAGAGTAATTAGGGATTTATAAGAAGTAAATAATTACGCTTATATATAGTACGTATATTAATAAGATTGCAAAAGAGTTTAAGCTAGAAGATAGTGTAAGGGTGCTGGAGTGTATAAAGACATACTACTACGAGGGCATGAGATTACTAGTGGTTAGGTCATGCGAGAACAAGGGTGGTAAGATAAAGATCTTATTATGGGTTGTATCTAGAAGAGAAGTACAAGAGTTGAGTTGTAAGGTAGAGGATTAATGCCCTCGCTCGTTTCGATCCCCGAAACGAGCTATATACCTTTAGATTAGGTGGTTGAGCACTAACCTAGTAAGTAGCAGGGTATCACCCTATGCACCAGCACATACCTCCCCTTCCTGCGAGCTTAGCCCTATTAAGCGACCTACTTAGCAGAAAGAAAAACAGCAAAACAAAAGAAATAAAATAAAATAAATAAAATAAAGGAATTGTAAGTTAATTACTCTATATTTATCCTAGACACCTTCTCTTACTTCTTTAAATGTTTACTTCGGCAAGGTTCTTAAGTAGTAGTTGCAGCACGTAGTCTAGGCGCAGGTGCAGTGGTAGGAGTAGGGATAGGAGTAGCGGGCACTTAAGATTCTTATATTAATTAAAGGCAACTATAACAAGGCTGCTTAGTTAGAGTTGTTAGTACTAAGATATTATCTAAGATAACAGTACTTAATTAAGAATAAACGCTAGGAAGGCGTTGCGTAAAAGAGAGCATTACAGGATCTTTACTCTCCTAGAAAACTTAGCACTTATTAGCCTTTAGGCTAAGTTCTTCTTAGAAACGTTATAAAGAATTAGCTTAAAAGAAATTAATATCTTACCTATCTTAGTCCTTTATTGTATAAGGAGGGTTCTGTCTAAAGTTAGTAAAGTATAAACAGTCTAGGAATTCTTAAACTAGATTAGTATAAAAAGCGTTTTTCTTTAACTCTTGCACTATAGGCTATAAGTTAATAATTTATTATAGTGTATAGTTACAGTATTTCTTAATATAGTTATTAATTTCCTTCTTATTAGTGTTCTATAGTATGTTGTTTAGCTCCTTATAAATAAGAGGATTATTCTACTTAGCCTCTCTAACAAGGGCCTTCTAGATCTAAGACCTATACTTAATATAAACATTAGTAAAGAATAGCTAATTAATTCCTTTAAACTTGTTAGAATAGCCTAAGGGAGTACAAAGAGTAGTAGTAAGGTTATAATAAGCTTTATAAATTTCTTTATAGGTCTTTATAATAGGCACTTTTATTACTCTATTATAGACTATAACAAACTAGGGGAGAATAGTGCAGTAGTTGTAAGTAGTTAAGCTAGTAGATCTATAAAGTAGTAAAGGTAATAAAATTTAAACTTACTTTTTTTTATAAATTTGCTTTACCTAGTAAGTATTAAGAGCTAGTTTCTGTATGTTTTTTAGCTAGTCTGTCTTATCTTCCTATTCTTTAATAAGACTATTTAATAATTTAACACCTACGTCTTTGCGCTACCTTAAGAACTCTAGCACATAGTTGTAAAAGCCTAAGAGTATCTCTATATAGTTGTTCTTATTTTTATTCTTAAATAATACGCTACCTTAAATAATATCTATTCTAAGGCCTTTAGTTATTGTTTACTTAAAGTTAAAGTTAATGAGCTTAAAGTAAGTTTAATTACCCTTCTTAGCGTATTTTGCGTAGTAGATGTAGGAAATTAAAGTATATTCCTTACAAAGTATAGTATATTATAACTAGTATCCTAGATTAGTGCGTATAGCTTGTTAGATAAGTAAGTAGTACATACTACGTAGCTATCTAAAGTTTAGCTTCCTATCTATACGTTGTAGATAAAAGTAGTATATCTTAAAAGTTTTAATAATAATATTCTTAATCTAACTATCCTTAAAAAACTAAGTATAAGTGTTAGTAATAATGCTTTTAGTATGTTAGAACTCCTTAGCTTATAGTTCAAACTTTATAGTATTAGAAACTTTGTCCTAAATAGGGAGTAGGTAGAGATTAAGTCTAGAAAGTTAATATTAGTAGCTTAGTAGGTCTTTATCTTGCTTTGCTAGGCAATACTTGCTTGTAAAAAGCATTAAAATAACTAGATTAGATTAGAATTCTTGCTAGCAGCTTTATCTTATGTATAGTAAGAGCAGACACTTATTAAGTATATTAGATAATATAGCCTTTTTAAATAAACTTATAACACTTGCAGCAGTATATTTATAGGTAAAGTATACTTACTTATATAATAAGTTATTAGAGCTAGGCTATTAATTAATGTTAACTTTATAGTACTATTTTTTAATAACTTTAACGTAGTTTAAATTTGTAATTAGCTTCTTTATATAGGCTTGCTTAAACAGCTTAAGAAAAGCTAATGTAAATTTCTTATAATAACACCCTGCCTAAAAGATCTTCTATTTCTAATTAAGGGTATCTAGCTCCTTGTCTATATAGAAAGTGTTATTAAAGTTAGTATCTAATTAGATAGCTGCCTATTAGTAGGCTAGTGTTGCTTTTAGAGCACAAGAGCTTAGTAAAGGCAGTAGTGTAAGGACTTGTTAGTTACTAGCTTTAGTCCTAACTTATCCTGCCTAGATATTAGTAGTGTTACGCCTTTATTATACTATAGTTATTCTGTTCTAAAACTTATATAACTTAATTACTAAGTATTAGTTAGGTCTTTAACTAGCTAACATTTTTGTAGATTACCTTAGATTTTTAGTTATAACTAACAGGCTATAAGTCCCTAGAGAGCAAGTCTTAGATATTATAAGGTCTTTATAGCAATTAATAGCTTAAGCCTTATTTAAGGTCTTTTCTAGCTCTATAGTTATAGAAATAACTACACTATATATTAGATGCGTCTTTATACTAAGCAGCCTGTACTTATTACTTAAAACGTTTTATGTAGAGTAGACTAGGCTAGTTTTAAGGTTCTTAGCTTTAGCTATAAGTTAAAAAACCTTTTGCTAGAATATATAAAGAAGATTAGGTTTACCTTACTTATTTTTTGCCTTAGCATTAGGCTGTAGCTTCTATAAGTTAAACTTAATATCTTCTTTCTAGACTTATAGCTTAGCGTAGATATTACAAAGCTTCTTGGCCTCTTGCTTATTAATATTTTAGTAAGGTGCTTAGTTGTAAGAGTTATTCTAATTAATAAAAGTATAAATGTCCTTACATAGTTGTTTTACTATTACCTAGTTAGCTGTTAATATATATTATTTTTTACCTTAGTTTTGAAAGTTAATATAGTGCGCTGCTATAATGTTAAGGAACTAAGTAGTATCTTTAAGATCTATACATCTTAATATAAAGGCTATATTAGTTAATATTTAGTAACTAAGTAGTGTATAAGGCATGTAGATACTATAAATAGATAGTAGGGTTGTAGTTCTAGTTTATGCGTAGTAGCGGTATCCTGCTAGCTAGCAGGTAGAGGTAAATAGAGTCTAAATTGCGCTAAAATAAACAGGTTTTGCAATTAAAATAGTTATTGTAATTAGCTATTGCCTTAAGAGAACGTAAAATTAAATATAGTATTAGTATAGCAGTAAGCACTTAGAATTAGTAGGATAGGTAGCTTGTACCTAAATTTTACATAAGAAATTAGTAAACGAGTAGCTAAAGGTAAAAGTAGGTACTACTAGCATAGTATCCCTTCCTCTTCCTAAAATTATAGGCTGTCCTATAGCCTATTAGTTGTCTAATATAGTAGTATCTAAGTTAGAGTCTAAGCTTTTAAAGTCTTATTTATATATATAATACTCTTTTTCTATAAGATGTTTAGTAATAATAACTTAAGAACAAAGCTTATTACTTATTATAGAGGGTAAAAGTAGTTGTAGTTCTGTATATAGCTTAAGTAAGTCTAGCAAGATAGGAATATCTACTGTAGGGCTAGTTTGTTCTTAATAATTAAGGATCCTAGAACTTTATATTTTCTTAATTTTCTTTAATAATATCTTATACAAGTCTTTATCTAAACAGCTTTAGTTACTATCTAGGTGTTATGTAGAGGAAGCGTGTACTATTAAGGTCTTTAAGACAATAGGTTCCTCTATTAGGTCTAGCTTTATAAATATAGTATAAGCCTAACTATCTTGTATCTAGCTTGTAGTCTTGTAATATATTAATTTCTTAAATAAAGTTCTAGAGAAGAACTAAGTCTCTTAGCTTTATATTTTTATGTTGTATTTTCTTAGTGTTATCCTAGTATTCCTTTTTAGTAGCTCTTATCTAGTTAGTATAGGCAACAGCATCCTTTATAAACTAATTTCTAAGATCTAGCTATATTACTTAAATTATAGGTAGCTGTGCATAGTCCTTTACTTCCCTAAATAGAAGTGTTTGCTATATAAGTAGCGCGAGTTTAATAGGAAGCACTAAGTTCTACTCTATAACTAACTAGTATAGTAAGTAACTTATTTATTCCTATTTCAAGATGCTGTCTATAAGGAGAAATGTTAGCAAGTTTTTAACTTAAGGTCCTAGTAGCTTTGTAAGGACGTTTATAATAGGCTTATACTCTTCTTTAATCTTTCTTATAGCTTAAGAGTTGTGTCCTAAAGACTAGACTTAGTTAATTCTATACATATTTAATAGATGTAATACTACCTTAGCAAAATTAGGCCCTCTAATAACTATAAGTTTACGCGTTGTGCTCTATTAATATATAATATCCTTATATACAAACTCTACAATTATCTTTAACTAGTTATTTAATAGAGCTTTTACTTTAGGCTAGCTACTAAAGTAGTCTCTTATAATAACTAAAAACTTTTTCCTAAAATACTAAGGTATGTATACTATATTAATTGTAATAGTCCCCTAAATAGCAAAACTATAAGTGTTAGTAAGCATATTAACTTTCCTCTTAGAGGATTATAGTTAATAGTTTAGAAAAGTTACTAGCTTTTACTGTACATGCTTATATATTC